>CM069905.1:118152704-118473704 GCA_036172215.1 Camellia granthamiana
ATCTTTGGTAGGTGGCTCCTGCGTTTTTTAACCCGAAGGGCATTACTCTGTAGCAGTATAGCCCTTTGGGGGCGATAAATGCAGTCTTCTCTTCATCTGCAGGGTCCATAGCTATCTGGTGATACCCCCTGTAGGCATCTAGGAAGCTCATCCTTCCATGTCTCGAAGTGGCATCCACTAGCTGATCAATCTTGGGTAGAGGGAAGCTGTCTTTGGGACAGGCTTTGTTTAAACTGGTAAAGTCTACACAGACCCTCCATTTACCGTTTTTCTTCTTTACCACCACTGTATTAGATAGCCATGTCAGGTAGTGAACTTCTCTAATGGCCCTAGCCTCCAGAAGTCTGTCTACTTCTTCCTCTACTGCTTCTACGTGCATCAACGTCGGTCTTCTGGCTCGTTGAATTACAGGCTTGGCCAACCTGTCAACATTCAGTTTGTGGCAAGTGACCTCGGGGTCGATGCCAAGCATTTCATAAGGTGTCCAGGCAAACACCTCAATATTGGCTCTTAAAAAAGCTTCCAACTTTTTTTCTTCTTCTTCGGCTAAGCCCGAGCCGAGAAGAAAGAATCGTTCTTCATCCCCATCCTAGACGAGGATTTTCTTCAGTGCCTCTTCACTCTTGTCGGCTGGCTCCTTGCCGACGTCTTCTAGGACTTCCATGTCCTCATCTTCAATTTCTGCTTTTCTGGTTCTCGTATGCTGCAGGTAGACTTCATTGCTACCATGGAGCAATTCTTCGCCTGCAGCTGATCACCCCTGACTTCCTCTATCCCATGCTCTGTTGGGAATCGCAATAGTTGATGCAATGTTGAGGAAATTGCCCCCATCGCATGTAACCATGGCCTTCCCAAGATGATGTTGTAAGGGGAAGGTGTGTCGATGACGGTGAATTCTGTCTTGATCTTCCTGGTGCCAGCCTGCACCTCCAGGTTTACTGCTCCCAGTGGCCATGTCGGCGTTCCATTGAACCCAACCATTGGGCCATTGGATTGTTCCATGTCGTCCGGGTGAAGGCCGAGCTCCTTGTAACATCGGACGTACATGATGTCACAAGAGCTGCCTTGGTCAATTAGGATGCGTTTCACTTGGCACTCCCCAACCTGGAGGGATACTACCAAGGCATCATAATGCGGATGCTGGACCATCTCTAGGTCGGTTTCAGTAAAGGTTATCATTGGTCCCTGGCATCCTTCTGCCGATGTCTTTTCTCCCCGATTTGATAGACATGTTGCAGGTGTTTTACCTTCTGGGTTTCCCCTCTGATTTCGTTCTCGTTGACCTTTGAGTGAATTACGTTGACTACCCGAGGTCCTCCTGCCTGAGGTTGCTGTGCTGGGGGAGGCGGAGCTGCTGGTGCTTGAGGCAATCTTGCCTGTTCTTCTCTTGTTCTGGCCTTATCGACCAGATCTCTCAGATGGCCTTGCCTTACCAAGCCTTCCAAGTGTGCTTTCAGGGCTCTGCAACCTTGAGTTGTGTGCCCCTCTTCATTGTGGTAGGCACAACACCTGCCAACGTTCCTTCCCATGAATTCCCCTGGTGCCCTTGCTGGTGCTCTGAAATGGGGCTGGTTCCGAATTTGATCCAAGACTTTGTGAATTGGAGTTCGGAACACAGTTGTCACTACCTGGGCAGCCTTCAGTTCTGCTTCGTGTTTGTTTGACCCGTTGTTACCTCGGCCTCGCTTCGGCGATCCGTTTCCTTTCTCTTGCTTTATCTCCTTGGCCCCCGACATGTCTTCCTCGGCTCTGGCATACTTCTCGATTCTCGCCATGAGCTCTTCCATGCTTTTTGGCAAAGTTTTTGCCAAAGATTTCCGCAGTGGCAGTTGTCTTTTAAGTCGTTCTTGAATGACACGACCGCCACTTCTTGGTTACATTCTGGTATTCGGTTGAATACCTCATAGTATCTTTTTGCATAGGCCCTGAGGCCTTCATCCTTACCGATCTTAAGAGCCATCAATGCGTCAACCCTTAATGGCTGCAGTTTGTTTGTCACGAATCTGGCCACAAACATCTCGGCCAGGCCTTCCCAAGTCTTTACACTTCCCTTTGGTAGTTTGTGGAACCAATCTGATGCAATCTCTCCGAAGGATGAGGGGAACACTTTGCAGAGCAACGGCTCATTCCCACTATATAATGCCATCGAGTTCAAATATAATCTGACGTGGAAGTTGGGGTCTGACTTACCATCATATATTTGAAACCTCAGCATGCTGAATCTCTTCAGCGCTTCAAACCTGTCCAATTCCACCGAGAATAGTGTCCTCGACTTATCTGGGGAAGTTACCTCAGCGTAGTCATTCTATTGCTTCCTCTTGAGGTAATCTCTTAAATCCTCTTTTGTCCTTCCAGGAGCTCGGCTGTCTCCTACTTTCAGTCTTTTTGGTGCACTACTTTCAGCTTCATGGTGAGTCCTCTTCGACCCCTCTCCATGAGTTGCGTCGAAGCACAGCGCCTGCCCCTGAACATGCCGATGTCCCTTGGGTTCTGCTTCCTTTGTATAATGCGTCCTCCGTGACTCTTCTCTTCTTGGCTCCCTTCGTCCGACCTCCCTGGAAGGTCGGTGAGAGTGTCTTTCGCTCCCGTTGTGCTGAGGGGCTATGGGGATTGTTCTTTGCCCTCCTTTCTGGGCATTGGCTACTGGAATCGGCGTGTCTTGCAGCAGGAACGGCGGCGGCATGACGTTACTTTGCATTATGAAATTGACAACCGACTGCAGGTCTGCCAATTTGTTTGCCATCTCCTTCATCTCTTCATCCATCCTCAGGCATCTATCCTTCCATACCTGGAGGTCATCCTCGTTGTAATAGCCACTTCGATCCGGTTTCTTTGGTGCATCGCTAGTCTGGCCGACGTCCTTTACTCCGTGATTCTGGTCACGAGTTTCTGCATTGTATTCGTCTCCTGTGACATCCAGGTCAATAGGTCTCCCACTCCCAGTAGGAGTGTCGTCCCCAATCTTTTCCTTCTGTCCGTTACTGGCCATCTATTCTCCTATCTTTCCCACAGACGGCGCCAAATTGTGTGAGTAATTTTCCGATCACACTGCCAACTTAGTGATCAGCTGGAGAGAACTGGCAGACTAGATGACACCTGGCTAACCTGTAACAAAAAGAGAAGATTCCGGCGGTGGTTCGTCCACCCGGGGGCACTCCGATGATCAAGTCAGTATATCTCTCAAAGATAATCAAGTGCTAAATTCACTACTCAAAGCATAAATGCGTACCTTTGACCCACGGGGGTGCCTCTCTTTTTATAGTTTACTCAATCCTAGTCTTACTAGAAGTCTGACTTCTATGGACTCCCATTTAGTGCTTACTTTGGACTCTACAAGAGATAAGGATAGACTCCCTAAGAATACTATCCTTATCCATCTCGAAGTCTTTCTTCATATTAGGACTCTTGTCCCTTATCTGCTTATCTCGGATTCCGACATCCTCGGAGAAAACCTCGGCAACACAGAGATAACCTCGGCGTCATGACCAGGACAAGCGGCACCTCGGCTGACACGTCAGCGTCACCTTGCCACGTGTTGGTACTCAAGAAATATTTCCCCACAGTGTTCATCATTAGGATCATGTTTGGCAAGTATGAAGAGCAACAAGGTTTATATGGGGATGCTCTTAATCCAGTTGATTTACGCAGGCATGGCCTTGTTCTCCAAGGCTGCCATTTCGAAAGGAATGAACCCTTACGTCTTCATCTTTTCCTACCAAGCTTTCGCTACACTTGCCTTAGCTCCCTTCGCTTTCTTCCTCGAATAGTTCATTTTCCAATTTCCTCTCTCCTATATATTCTCCATCTCAATTTGTATTTATTTTTTAAATTTTTAAATGAATTTTATTTTGAATATCCAGTAAGAACTCTGCTCCACTGTCGTACAACTTGGTCTGCAAGATTTTCTTGGTTTCTTTATCTGGGTATGTGCTTGGTTTATGATTCATGTCATGACTCATCAATTAATGAACTAGTAATGAAGTCATTTTGTGAACAATTTTTAGGATTACACTGAGCTTAAATCTCTACTGTTTTGCTATAAATTACACATTGGCGACATTAGCTGCGGCCAGCTCTAACACAGTTCCTGCCATTACCTTTATCATGGCTGCTCTCTTACGCTGTGTTTGGTTGAGGGATTTGAGAAGAAATTTAGAAAAAGAAATGGAAAAGCTATGTGAAATGTGAATAAAATATACTTATATTTTATCTAATATTACATACATTTTCCCTTTTTCTTTCTAAATCCCTCCCAAAATCCCCCAACCAAACACAACATTAAGGTACTTTGAAAAAAATTATAGTCCTTTTGTCCTCAATTCTATTTCAAGGCATGGGATGATCTAGCTGTACATGAATGGTGAGCTCGAAGGTGAAAACAGTGGTTATGGGGAGGGTAGTTAAGTAATTTACCACAAAAAGTGAACAATTAAAAAAAAGAAGTAGTTCTATTTCTACCACTCTTTCAACTTGTTATATCATTTATTTTATTTTCTTTTATTTTTTTTACAAAATTTCTATACTTAAATAAAATAAAATTGCTTTTAAACCCTAAAATCCTAAACATTAGAACTCTAATTGCCGCTAGTGCCTGCCCTTCCAATTCCTATCCCCAATGACCACCCCTCTCCCTCCCAACTCATCGTTGATGCCCATCCCCTCCTCTTCTTGTCGCCCCTCATCACCAGCTCATTGCAAATTAGTTGCCCCTTACCACCGCCACCCTTTGCAACCCGTCATTCACTTCTTTGCTACCACTGTGCAACACCCTTTTCCCTAAGTTTGTAACTGCCCAATCACTTCCTCCCACATGGCGTATCGCCCAACTGCTTCATCCCACTCTAACGTACTACCCAGTCTCTTCCCCCTAGATCATCATCATCATCATCTTTTTCTTCTTTCCTTAGATTTGAAATCATCTCTCTCTATCTCTCTCTCGTAGGCTAGGCAAAAAAGTTGAAAAGGAGAAAGGAGGGCTTAGGACGAGGGTTAGTTGGATTGGAGAAGGGGTTGTTGATGGGGAAGGGTAGAGGTTGGTAACAGTAGTGGCGGCCAGAGGTGGTAGGGTATTGTTAACGTTTAAAAAGTGACAGATGTAAATAAAAGTGTAATATTGGCATTATGGTGGGTGAGAGGAGATAAAATAAAATTTTTAAATTTTAGGCCTTGTTTGCCATCTTTTAAAAAAGTTAAAAAATCACTATCTTATTTAAGGCACATCATCTTATTTAAGTCATAATCTCTCTACTATATCACTTCAAACCCAACCCATATTTCATAAAAAGTCAAAAAATACATTTATTTAGACATCCTAAACAACCCCTTAACGTGTGGTATAAGTAGAAATTTAGTGTGATAGGTGAAATTACAAGGTAAATAGAAAGGTTTGGTTTCTCTTAAGTTGTCATCTTAATTTGAGAGAGTATTTGAGCTTAGTAGGTCCATTTTGGAATTGATTTAAGTAGTATGAACCATTCATTTTTTTAGACTTGTTGAGTAGAAAATCCATACAAAAAAAATCAAGATGATTGGATATCATTAGTTTTATGCTTAAATCATATTAGTTGCAAAAAAATGGACGCCAAATATAATTTCAAAAATAAACCATCCACTTTTTGAAATATAAATTTAATTCAAACATATAGTTACTGATATCCGATCATCTTGATTTTTTGCATAAATATTTTACTCAACAAGTCCTAAAAATTGAACAATTCGAATTATCAAAACGAGACTTGTGGTTAGTTTGTTTTGAGATGTAAACATGAGGGAAGTCTAACCCTAAATAAAATCACTCTAAAAGAGTTTTTTTTCTTCATTTTTTTAAATTATCAAAATTAACGTGGTTTATACTTGATGGGATACTACTCGCCAAATCTAGTGTTAGTGTCAATTTGTTAAAATATCTTAGAGCAGCGCTATGTGGTTCGAATTTTAGCTTGCTTAAATTGTCTCAATTTTGATTTGTCGGTCATTCGGTAACAATGTGACAATCGCGGTCGTTAAGGCTGACAATTGCGGTAAACAAGTGTTTCATTGATTGTCCGAGTCCTACGGGTTGACCAGCATGCACAAATTCAGACATTTAGACAAACTCAAATTCAACCTACCAATCATTAATCAATGGGAACATCTCTAAAATGTTTGTGTATAAATTTTAATATTTATGTATCTTATATATATATATACACTAAAAAATTTATGCACTAATATCTTGTATAAGAGGACTGTTGTTGATATAATGAAGGAAAAGAGTAGGTACTCACGTCACAAGTCTATTTTTAAAATTCTTTGGTCATTAGACCCAAATTTTAATATGTTTTGGCTAAAAAGATATAATTTGTTCAAAAGGATAACTATTTGTTAAAATCAACATATCTATCTATCTCTTAAAATTAGCATATCTATTGAAATCAACCTATTTTTCTATCTTTGTTCCAAAAAAACAAAAAAAAACAAAAAATCTATTTATTTGTTAAAATTCACCAAACTAATTATCTGTTAAAATATGATACATGTCACTCATTCAACAACCTATTTGTTAAATATCACACATTTCTCTACTCACCACCACCACCTACTACAGCCACCGCCAGTCACCGATCGCTAACAACTTTTCTGGGTCAATTTTTGACGACTTTTTCCGATAATTTTTTCAGCGTGTCCTTATCACCAAATAAAATTTTACTTTAGATTTAATTTCTTATACCCCTTTGGCATTGACTTTTCACCATTTTCTCAAAATATATATATACACCCTGGATGAACAAAAAGATTAGGGTCCTAGAATTTGGGATATAGAATTTACCCAAAAATAAATATATGTAGCGGAGATTAAATTCATAAAGTGTAAGATCCATTGAGCCATTAATGTGAAATTATAGATAATTTCTAAATTTTTATATCTACATCCGTAACATTACTGCTAAGTAAATAAATAAAACTTGTCAAAAATTACTTCACTTGCATTGATAACTGCCTGAAAAAAAAAAAAAAAAAAAAAAAGTTCTCAAATTGCCCCGTGTGGAATGTGAACGACGTGACAGGTCAGCGATTCGTGAAGGAGGATTTCATTTGAGTGTAATTTAAAAAATAAATAAATAATAAATATTTACATAGTAATGATAAACTTTATAGCATTACAAAATAATTTTATAAACCATGTATTTGAAATTATTTTTTAATCTTTCCACTGAACTGTTATTTTCCTATTCGTGAATTTGACTCATGAATTCGTGGATTCGCGCTATATCAAACACGTTTTAACAAATGATCGGAAGAAAGTGCGGGAATCTCAGAATCATACCATTTCAAGTGGTCTACGATTTAAAATATATATATATATATATTGAAACAAAAAAATCCAGAGAAAATGTGAAAAGAAAAGGTGAAAATCTTAAGAGAAGATCATACTGTTGAAAGTAAATTGGAAATGTAAGGATTAGAGTTTTGGAGACACAAATATCTTGCATGTGAGTGAGCTAAGTAAATCAAAAAGTTAAAGAGTGTGCTTGTCATAAACTAAAAATGTTAAATAATCACTAATTTTTTTGTTCACAAAAATAATAATAATAATAATAATATTTAATAGTTTCTCTAAGGTTGTGTTTAACTAGAAAATGGCGAATTACAGTCCTAATAGTTTAGGATTTATGTCATTTTGGTCCTTGATTTTTAATTATGACACATTTAATTCTAAATTTTGAATCTTGTTGCAAATAAGGATAATTGAAGATATCATTGCTCAATTTCAAGAACAAAGTCATCAATTTGATAAAATATAAACTAATTTGACAAAAAGAAATGTCAAAAAAAAAAATTTTGAATTTTTAAAAATTATTTTTACCTACCAAAGATAAAATTATGTAAAATTGATAAATCGTTTAGACATTTATTTATTTATTTATTTAGTAAATTAATTTTTATTATGTGTTTGGATAATAATTATGTATGAGTGATTGTTAAGCTTTTAATATATGAAATTTTTAATTTTTAATTTTTTGATTTAATGGATTAGTTTAATAATGATATCAAAGTTGTCGCCATACTTGACTTTTGAAAAATAGAAACTAATTTAATGAAAATGAAACAACCATCCATCACATGATCATCATCCAAACTATAATAAAAATTAATTTGGTAAAAAAATATATATCTAAAAGATTTATCAATTTTATATAATTTTATCTTTAGTGGGTAGAAATAATTTTTAAAAATTCAACAATATTTTTTTAGCATTTATTTTTGTCAAATTAATTTATATTTTATCAAATTGATGACTTTGCCCTTGAAATTGAATGATGATATCCTTAATTGTCCTTGTTTGGAACAATATTTAAAATTTGGGGTCAAATGTATCACAATTAAAATGTCAGAGACCAAAATGATACAAAACCCAAACTGTATGGACTGTTAGTATAATGAATAATATTATAGATCATGAAAAATAATCATGAAATGCATCATGAAGATTTTCCATCATTTAATTAGTGCGTACTGTTTTATTGTATGTATAATCCAAAGGTAGAGAATTTTTTATGATCATATTCATGATAATTCGCCCATTAGAGAATTTGACGAGAAAAATGGAAATGAAAAAGGAAATACAATTTCACTTTTTGTTTGATTATAATGAAAAATATAAAGCAAAGAAAGTGAGAGAAAAATACAATCTCACTATTTATTTTTTTGGTTCACTTAAATTCTTTTTTTTTTTTTCTTTATTTCCTAACTCAACCGAACATAACGTGAAATTCGAATCCTATCAATTATTTGTCATTTTCTTTTTATTTCCTTTTTTCTTTCAATTTCTCTCATCAAATCTTTCAACCAAATATAACCTAAATATATATATATATATATATTTAATTCTAAAAATATATATATATATATAAAAGAAAAAGACAATGCCAAACAATAAATAGTGGTGGAATATTTTCAGGATGGAGGAAAGCATATCGCTGAAGAAATGGCATGGAGCGGCGAAGGTGCCGGGGTCAGCAGTGGGTGTAGGTAGGTGGGGCTTTGGTGTTCATTTTTTACAAGGGACATCCAATTTATCAGACTACTAGCCAGACCCAAGTTTCACATCAATCACCATCATCATCTACACACAGCATTTCCAAATGGGATTGGATTAAAGGTTCTGTCATTATGCTCTCTTTAAACAGCCTGGTCCTTTTTTTCTTATTATGCAGACCTCTCCTCCTATAAATTCAATTCCAACGTTACTATCAACTTTTTACTAATGAAAATATAAAAAAGAAATACTATATATATTTTACGCAAGCACTTTTTTTATTTATATGCTTCAACGTTATTTTTTATTTTATCTATTTATCTATATAAATTATTTAAAATGTCTCGCAAGACTCTCTAAATATAATTAGTTTCAAAAAATTAATAAAATAACAAGTCCGTTAGAGAAAGTAAAATAAGGTTAGTTATAATAGCCAATAAGACTCTTTTAAAATGCCTATAGAAATACTCTAACACTACATGCCTTTGGTTATTAGATTTGTAGAATGATTTATAAAGGAAAGAGTTATCAAGTACAAATTAATTTTTATCAAAATCATTAATGATATAGAAATAAATTAGAGAAAATATGCATAGAATTATATTGCAGCTTTGTATTCTTTCATTTCAAACCAAAAGACTCATCAAACTATCTTATTATTTTCATTTTGGTGGGTTTTTCTAAAATTACAAAAAAAAAAAATAACAGTTGTAAATTGTTTTTCTTTTAATAGTTAATTACATTTTACCCTTTTTATTATGACTGAACAATATCTAACCTTTAAAACTTTAAGGCTATACATTTAGATCCCCTTCGCTGTGTAAATTACTTCCCTTTCAACTATTCTATAGGTGAGTTCTTCGTACTATCTTCTCTTCTTTTTTTTTTAAGTTGGGAGGTTTAAATTTACGATTTTAAAGTTCAGTATAGTATGGTGATATCCATTAATAGTTGAGAGTATAAAGTGTAATTAATTACTATTTTTTTATCACTTTCCACTTTGCATTATTCTTTTTGTTAGGTTTTATTCTTAGCAATTCCGGTTGACAAGGATTTCTATAAGAAGTTGGTTTTCTTTCAAAACTAGGATTACTTTTGTTTTCTTTAAGAAATTGGTTTTCTTTCAAAACTAGAATTACTTTTGTTTTCTATAAGTAGTTGGTTTTCTCCCAAAACTAAATTAAATCCTCCAGATCTTCTTTTTGGTTCTTAAGGTTTATATCTGGGGATATTTTGTTAGTTTTCTTTGATATTTTATTGAGTATTCAACTCATGGTTTAAAGAGAGTACATCAAAGGTTTTGTTTGTTATATACAAGAGAGAGAGAGAGAGAGTTGTTCTTCGGTGGATTCTGAAGAATTCGAGCATGAAGCTTCGGTGGATTCTGGAGTGGCTCATCGTAAAGACAATTCCGAGGTGAAGACGGGGTTGGAAGAGGCACATAGAGGTTGGTTCAATTAGGCGTGTATTCGCTAGGTAATTGAGAGTATACCTGTGTAATTCCTTTAAATCTTCTTAGTGGATTGTTTTGTGGCTGTTGCCCGTGGTTTTTTAATCACAGTTGAAGGTGTCCAATTGTGATTTTTCCACGTAAAATCGTTGTGTCGATTTGTCTTTTATTGTTTGATTGGGATTGTTATATACTGCTTAAAATTGGTACATAATCACAAATCAACATCTAGGGTTTCTAGATTCTTCAATTGGTATCAGAGCAGGTCGTTCTATTTTTTTTTTTCAAAAAAAATTCTTTTAGAACGAGATCTTGTTTGATTTGTGATAATGGATTCAATTCGTGAGGGAAATTCTATGGTTCGACCACCCTTACTTGACGAATCCTCGGGGAGTGAAGATGAAGAACTTCAGCAAGCATATCAAAAGTTGTATAAGGAGTCTCTTAACTTATTCAAATTGAATGACAAACTCACAAAGAAACTAAAAACATGTGAAAGTGAGAATGTCAAATTAAAAAAAGAGATTTCCGAGGCTAGGAATGATGCCCTTAAGATTTCTAATGATCGACAAGCTCTTTGTGCAAAACTCTTGACTTGTGAGACAGAGAGGAATGAGCTACAGCAAATTTATGCAACACATGAAAAAAAGATTGAAACTCTCGAGATGTCTCAAGTTGCTTTGGAAGAATTAATGATCAAGAAAGAGGAAGAACTCAAGTGTGCTATGGCTACCATTGGTCTTTGGAACAGAGGATCAAAGACTTTGGATAACATCATTGGGTCTCAACAAATTTGTTCTGACAAGAGTGACATTGGCTTTGGTGGTAAGAAAGAGCAAAAGCAGATCGTAAGAAAGAGCAAAAACAGAAGGCTTCCACATCTTGTGATACAAGAACTCAAGGAAAGGGAGAACAAAAAATTCAACATGAGGATAGACTTCTCAAACTTCCTAGTGTTGGTAAGGCCAAAGAAAAGAAGGTACACTCTGTTTTTATTTGTCATCATTGTAGTATGCATGGTTTTATTCGCCCTTATTGTTATGAATTGCATGGGAGAATATCTCATAGAGATGGAAGAAATTCTAATATCTCAAGGGGTAGGAGACACTTCATTGGTCATAAGGAGGTTAAGGGTCATAATAAACCTTACTATTTTGATTTGCTTGAGACCAAACATGAACAGAGGTTATGTTTACCTAGACCTAGGAATAGGAAGTTGAAAACCATGTCAAGACGGGTTCTCATTGAAGGGGAAGGGAACCATAACGTCAAGACACCATCCAAAAACTGCAATTCTCACAACTTTGTTTATACTAAAGCGGTTTGGGTGAGAAAACTTGAGTTGTGTTAATTTGTTTATTTGTTTTAGTTTTTGGGTTTCTGCGTGTTTTTTTTAATGAGAAAAAATGTGTGCTTGTTCGTTTTCTGACATGTTTTTGTTTTCTAAAAAAATAAAAAATAAAAAAAAATGTGTGCATGTTCGTTTTTTGTCTTGCTTTGGTTAAGAAAAAAAATAAAAATAAAAATAAAATAAAAAATCTCAAAAAGATTTTCTTAGTGTGGTTTTGCAAGCTTGAAATTTTTGAGTGATCCTTGGTGCATATTGGAATTGATAAGAATATCCATTACATGTTGGTGTGTGCTTTCTATGGTCCTTACTTATTTTGGAGTGTGTGTTTTTTGATTAGTATGTCTCATTCTGTACACACTCTTGGATTAGCAAATATTGGAGCCTTCTGCCTTAGTGATCTGTTTTTCTATGGACTTCTGGCATTGTATCTTTTGCTTTTCTAAAGGAATTGACTTATACTAGCATATCATGGGTGATGTTGAGTCTCTTAACCACCTTCCATCTTTTTGCATCTCCATGGCTTTCCCCTCTATTCTTTGTAGTCTAGGCATGAGGAAAAGGTTACCTCAGAGTCACCAACCAGGCCATCCTTATTATATCCATGCTTCTCTAGTTCGGTTTCCATACTCTTGAGCATGTCAGCCGCCAATGAGTGTGCAAAAGAAAAAAAAAATGTGAAAAAGAAAAAAAAAATGTGCAAAAGAAAGAAAAGAAAAAGATGTGAAAATAAATAAATAAATAAATAAATGATTCATTGATTGAGGGGGAGCCTCCGCTTTTACTCACCAAATACCCCTTGATTCCTAGTGGTTTGACTTTCCGTAGTTATGCTTAGATTCTCTTGTTGGAGGTCCAGCTTTTATATCACTACTAGGATTTGAATCTAGTGTTTGTCGAATCCCAAGAGTCACACACACACATTTATCATGGGATCTATGCTTTTCACATAATGCATCGCTTTCTTTTATGAGGAATTTTCTAGAGACTGTGCACATTGTGTTTTCAAGTAATTGTGCTTCTTGGATAGTCTTGTGTGTATTAAGGTACTAATCTGAAATTCCCTATCTGCTCCACCATATTATTTTTTGTCTTTTTCTTCTTGTTCACTGTTTTCAGTGTGTGTGGTTGTTTTTAGTGAGGGGGAGTTTGGTTTATTGTTACAAAAGTTTGTTCGCATGATCACTTTGATTTTTTTGCTAAGGAAGATTGGCTTTAGTTGTTTTGCATGTTGCTTTGCATTCTTACATGCTCCTGATATTTACATCATCATATCATTGCGTGTGTGGTTTATGATCATGCTTTAGTTGATTGAGCTTCCTTTGTCAATTCGTGACAAAAAGGTGTTGTTCATGTTTTCATGCTACATGTTCTTAATATCTCCAAGTTGCATCTATTCATGTTTTCCATCTCATACTTCAAGATAATCTTGTCATATGTTTATTATTTTTTTCATATACTCTTGTGGCACTAATAGTTGTTTTGGAGATTGTGGCACTAATAACTGTTTTGCAAATCATGACCTTGAGATAGAAGTTGGCTTTTGTTGGCTGTTATGGGTTGGGGTGATTAGGATTTTATTTGTTAGGTGTGTTTTGTCATCGCATTGCCAAATGGGGAGATTGTTAGGTTTTATTCTTGGCAATCCCAGTTGACAAGAATTTCTATAAGAAGTTGGTTTTCTTTCAAAATTAGGATTACTTTTGTTTTCTTTAAGAAGTTGATTTTCTTTCAAAACTAGGATTACTTTTGTTTTCTATAAGTAGTTGGTTTTCTCCCAAAACTAAATTAAATCCTCCAGATCTTCTTTTTGGTTCTTAAGGTTTATATCTGGGGATATTTTGTTAGTTTTCTTTGATATTTTATTGAGTATTCAACTCATGGTTTAAAGAGAGTACATCAAAGGTTTTGTTTGTTATATACAAGAGAGAGAGAGAGAGAGAGAGAGAGAGAGAGTTGTTCTTCGGTGGATTCTGAAGAATTCGAGCCTGAAGCTTCCGTGGATTCTGGAGTGGCTCATCGTAAAGACAATTCCGAGG
This sequence comes from Camellia granthamiana, assembly GCA_036172215.1. NCBI lineage: Eukaryota > Viridiplantae > Streptophyta > Magnoliopsida > Ericales > Theaceae > Camellia > Camellia granthamiana. The sequence goes on from CM069905.1 coordinate 118,166,561, forward strand.
TGAAGACGGGGTTGGAAGAGGCACATAGAGGTTGGCTCAATTATGCGTGGATTCGCTAGGTAATTGAGAGTATACCTGTGTAATTCCTTTAAATCTTCTTAGTGGATTGTTTTGTGGCTGTTGCCCGTGATTTCACAGTTGGAGGTGTCCAATTGTGGTTTTTCCACATAAAATCGTTGTGTCGATTTGTCTTTTATTGTTTGATTGGGATTGTTATATTCTGCTTAAAATTGATACATAATCACAAACCAACATCTACGGTTTCTAGATTTTTCACTTTTCCATCTATAAATTTTTTTGACAAATTTAAGATCCAAACATAGCATAAACTGAATTTTTATGGTTCTCTATAAATTCTTGTAGTTGTTTTCATTCAGGGATGTTGGGAAGAAATATCCAGCAAAACTAAGACTAACAGCTCTACAATGCTTCTTTAGCTGCATACAATCAGCAATTTGGGCAATCGCAATGGAGAGGAACATATCATCATGGAAGCTTAGTTGGGATCTCAATCTTCTTTCTGTAGCATTTTGTGTAAGTTTCTATCCTACCATTATCTTCAATCAAAGAATTCATGGCCAAGTATTGATCCTACCTTCAAATTCCCTTCTCTCTTCGTAAAATACTCATAATTATCAAATTATGTGAAATTTTTTAAAAGTTTAATAGGTCTCAGTATTTATGTCTTTTATTAATGTAATGATAACACGGCATAGATTAATATCCCTTTTTTGGTTAATGTACCAAAATTTAATCAGTATAGCATTATTGTTTCAAAACATAACCACAAGAAAAAAAAAAGGGTAAATAACGACACGGTGCCAAAAAAAAAAAACAATTATAAATTAATGTTAAAGTTTATACACTTTAATAATTAAAATGCTAGATTTTCTCACTGATTTGTAAAAGAATTCTCCCTGCTCCATTGACAAGTAATTCCCCCCAAAAAAATCACTAAAATAAATTTACAAAAAAGTCAAATATTTCTTTTTATTTTTTACTCTTTTTTTGGTAAAAAAAAAAAAAAAAAAAAAAAATCATTTTCAAAACTCTTTATTTTTTTCACATCATTAAATCAAAAAGTTACTAGAAAGTTATTTCCCAAACAAACCCTAAAAGAGGAATGCGAATGGGATGACTATTTTGTAGTTATTTCTTCACAAAAAAAAAAAAATTATAAAAACAAGAAAAGGGAAAAAATTAAACTACAGTTTTGATATATGAGATTAATAATTTTTGAATTAATAGTTTGATGAAAGTGGGTACTGTAGGGTGTGATTGTTACTGGAGTTGCATACTGGTTGAGAGTATGGATAACAGAGAAGAAAGGCCCTGTTTTTGTAGCAACATTCACTCCATTAGCTCTCATCATTACTATCATCTTCTCTTCAATATTCTGGAAGGAGAGCTTCTATTGGGGAAGGTTAATTTTCTTATCTCCCACTAATTATTTGCATTCATTCATGGTTTTCTTCATTATTTATTTATTTTTGTTTGTTTGTGTTTTCATATCATTTTTCATTTTTCATTTTTGTGTGAAACAGATTGAAAATTTTAAAAATAAATTTTTGGTGTTTTCTAAAAACTAAGTTGTTTTTCGAAAAATTTCCTAACAAAGATTTTGGGATGTACCCCCGGGAAAATATATATATATATATATAATACAACCAAACAGGTGAATTTTTTTATTTTAAGTTTATTACACTTAGCACCTTGCATTTTCACTAAAAATCTCACTTTGACCCTCTGCTTTCAATTGTGATAGTCAATCTATTACACTTGAAGTTAAGTTGCAATGTCATTTTATTGTCCGTGTGGCTTTAATGAGGTTAGCGAAAATAAGCATGTCAACAACACATGATGTTTTTCTTGTCTTATTAACACTCCCACAATTTTATCCAAATTTCATTATAATACTCTGTATTTTTATCAAAAGCTCACTTTACTTATTTTATTTTTAATTTGTGCCCTCAACAAATTGTCAATGTATGATACAAATGCCAATTTTATTAACTTGAATTAAGTTACTAGGGGCATCGGATCATAATTGAAAGTGGAAAAGTTAATAGGAAAACTCTGCTTGTTCAATTTTGTCAAGAAAATTATTATAATGAATGGAGAATTGTAGTTGATATTTAATTAGTATATATATATATTGTAAGATCTATGTATAAAATAAATCTTAACCACACAAATGATATTTCTAAATAAAATTTTAATTAAAAATTCTAAACATGTACTATTTACTAGAAGTTAAATTAAAACTTTGATAAAAGTGGAGTAATGATAAATGTAACTAATCTTCTAATTTATTATTATTTTTTTATTTTTATTTTTTTGGGCAGTGCTTGTGGATGTGTAATGCTAGTGGGTGGCCTTTACAGCGTTGAATTCATGAAAGCAAACGAAACCAAAGAGAGGAAATCACACAGACACAACTAGAAGAGTATGCTGATGAGTGCACTACAAACAAATGCGTCAGGATCCTTTAGAGTGAAAAGTCAAAAGTTCCTAGAGTGAGCAATCCAACAGTTGATATTAAACCTCACCAAAACGACGTCATTTTGGTAAGTAATTTAAATAAATAAATAACATAAATCAACTTTTTGGGTTTCTCTTTCACTTAGTTCGTGTGAGACTCTACTTCATTTTAGAAATCTTTTGATTCAAGTGAATAGTGAGTGGTTCTTGTTCTTGATCTATACACTAGTGCTTTACAAATCAGCCCTTGATGATGATGATGAATAGCCCTTGTTCAAGTCAGCCCCGTCACCGGCATGGCTCTGCCACTGTCGCGGAGATATGGAAGACCTTCTGTCACCGATCTCCTCCGCCGATCTCCATGTCCATTGACCGGATCTGCTAATTTTGTTGCTCATTTTGATTTTGATGATGATGATGATACAGATCTAAATCAATCTTTGATGATGATACAAATCTGTAAATATACATAAATGCATATAGAAATACATATCTGAATCAATCTTTTGATGATGATGATACAGATCTGAATCAATTTTATTATCGAATCGATTTAATATTCTTCGCATGGTCTGTAAATATACATATATGTATATAGAAATACATATCTGGATCAATCTTTTGATGATGATGATGATGATGACACAAATCTGAATCAATCTTATTATCGAATTGATTTAATCTTTTTTTATTTATTTATTTAGATCTCACATATCAAAGAAGAAAGCTGATTTTGTTCGATGTTTTTAAAGAAGAAATCTGAATTTTTTTTTTTTTTTTTTAAATTACTCACCAAAACGATCGTTTTGGTGAGGTTTAATGTCAGCGTTAGATTGCTCACTCTAGGAGATGACTTTAGGCTTTTCACTCTAGAGGATCCTAACGCCAAACAAATCATCTCACCAAATAATATGATGTTGAGAAACACTTTGTCTGCCACTTTTATTAGGAAGTACCCATAATTTTTTTATCAGCAGGAAAGATTATTTGTAGTTTAGATTTAATTATTATATGGTAGATCTTGCTGGTACTTTTTCTAATAATAGAAAATTAAATTATATAAAATAAAACAGTGAAGATAAAAACAACCTTATATTTAATTCTTAAAGAAATGAAAACAATACTGAATCAAAGCCAATATTTAACAAATCTCCACATTGGCGAGGATTCTCCATCCAACATAGTGATCGATCAACACTTCCATGTACCCGAAAGTGCTCAATTCCAAGAGATGTTGACCAAATCCAAACAGTGTTGGAATTTGATCCTAGAAATCACTTTTGTGAGCATATTGGCCAGATTATTTGTGGTACCAATCTTCTGAAGTAGAATATCCCCTTCATTCATAATTGCTTGGACGAAATGAAAACAAACATCAATGTACTTGGTGCGGGAATGATGAACCTAGTTATTTTCCAAACAAATGGCACTCCGACCGTCGCAGTACACCTTAACATGCTTCTGAACAATATCCAAGTCCTCAATCAGCCCATGTAGTCAAATAGCCTCCTTAAAGGCTTTTGTCACTACCATGTACTCTACCTCTGTAGTAGACAAAGCCACCATTGACTATAATGTTGACCTCAAACTCACCGACCTTTTAGCAAGAGTAAACAAATACCCTGTAGTTGATTTGCGCTCATCCAAGTCACCAGCATAATCTCAATCCACATATCCAACCAAATTTTGTCCAAGTCTATGATCTCTCTCAAACTTCAAACCCATATTAACTGTGCCATGTAAGTACCTCAAGATCCACTTCACTACCTACCAATGACCTTTTCCTGTATCATGCATATACTTGCTTACCATACTCACAACATGTGAGATATCTGGCCTTGTTCAAACCGTAGCATACATTAATGCACCGACTGTATTTGCATATGGAACTTGTGTTATATGCTTCCGTTCTTCTTTTGTGCAAGGAGACATCGAAGCACTAAGCTTGAAATGGGAGGCCAATAGTGTACTTACAAGTTTTGTTTTCCCATCAATTCCAAACCTATCTAACATCTTCTTCAAGTATTGTTTTTGTGTTAAACAAACTGTACCTTTCTTCCTGTCTCTCTTGATCTCCATGCCAAGAATTTTCTTTACTTCTACCAAATCCTTCATTTCAAACTCCCCTGCTAACAGTGCCTTGAGTTTGTCAATCTCCACCTTGCTCTTAGATGCAATTAACATATCATCTACATATAAGAGCAAACAGATGAAAGAACTATCTGGAAGCTTACAGAAATATACACAATGATCATACTGGCTTCTTGTGTATTTATTTTCCATCATGAACGGATCAAATCGCTTGTACCACTGTTGCAGGGACTACTTCAACCCATACAATGATTTCTTTAGTTTGCAAGCCCAATTCTATTTTCCAGCAACTTTGAAACCATCTGGCTGGGACATATATATCTCTTCTTCCAGATCTCCATATAAGAATGTAGTTTTGACATCGAGTTGGGCTAGCTTAAGATCAAACTGTGCAACCAAATGTAGACATGTGCTTTACAATAAGTGAGAATAACTCATTGTAGTCTACTCCTTCCTTCTGGGCATAACCTTTAGCTACCAATCCAGCTTTGAATCTGATGTTGTATTTGCTTGGAATGTCTTCTTTCTTGGTGTAAACCCACTTACACACAATTAATTTCTTGTTTTTTTGAAGTTTCACTAATTCCCAAGTCTGGTTCTTATCAAGTGACCCGATCTCCTCATCCATAGCCTCCTTTCACTTGATACTTTCTGCATTTTGCACAGCTTCTTTGAAAGTGCACAGAACATTGTCATCAATGATAAGAAATGCATAGGCCACCATATCGGTCATCCAACCGGGTTACTTGGTATCTATTTTTTCCTTTTTGGTTGCAATGAGTTCTGACTGTTGTGGGGCCTCTTGAGTTGGATCTTTGTTCTCATCTGAACTCTCTTCAAAATCTTCATCAAAGCTATCAATTAAAACTTCTTCATGGTTGTTGACTATCTGAACAGTCTTTGCTGGAGTCACAAACTCCACCTGCTCTAACTTCTTCAATATTTTCTTATTCTGTTAAGGTTTTGGCTGCTTCAATATTGCATACTCATTAAAGGTAACTTCTCTTCTAGTGACAACTTTCTTTGATTCAGGACACCAAAGTATGTATCCCTTAACACCATCACTAAAGCCCAAGAAAATAGCTTTCTTGGCTCTAGGATCCAACTTAGATTCTGTAACATGAAAATAAGCTGGACATCCGAAGATACGTAACTGATCATAATCAGTAGTTGGTGCTCCTGACCATACCTCCATGGGAATCTTGCCATCTAGTGTTACAGCAGGTAGTCTGTAGACAAGATGACGAGCATAATTCAATGCCTCACCCCAAAATGCCTTGTTCAATCCTGAATGTGTCAGCATATACCGAACTTTCTTCACCAAAGTGCGGTTCCTGAATTCTGCAACTCTATTCTGTTACGGCATTCCACGAACTATGAAATGTCTCACTACCCCTTCACTCTGGCAAACCTCAAAGAAGGTATCTGATGTGTATTCGCCACCATTGTTGGATCTGAGCTTCTTGATTTTCCTACCTATCTGGGTTTTGATAATTTTCTTCCATGTAAGGAAGATGTCTAATACCTCATCTTTGTGCTTCATTGTGTAAACCCAAACTCTCCTTGAGAAATCATCAATGAATGACACAAAGTAGTGTTTACCTCCCAAAGAAGCATTTTTGGAAGGACCCTATATCTCGGTGTGAACGTAGTCTAGAATCCCTTTGGTACAATGAATGACGGTACCAAAGTTGATTCTTGTTTGATTGCCCAGTATACAATGCTCGCAGAACTCAAGCTTCCCTATCTTAACGCATTTCAACAAGCCTTGCTTTACCAACCCTTGTAAAGTCTTCTTACTGACATGCCCTAGGCACATGTGCCAAAGTCTGGAAGTGTTTGATGCCTTACCCTTTGAGTTGGTAGAGACAATCACTCTTCCTGTGACTGTAAAGCTGTCTAGGAAATATGAATTTCCCTTCTTAGTACCCTTCATTGCAACAAATGCTCCTCAAACAACTTTTAGGACTCCACCTTTTACAGTTACTCTGTAATCTTTGGAGTCTAAAACTCCCACTAAGATGAGATTCTTCGTCAAATCCAGTACATACTGAACATCTTCAAGAATTCTGATTATTTAATCATGCATCTTCAACCGAATCGTTCAAATCCCCTATATTCGATAAGCATTGTTGTTTCCCATTAGCACAACTTCTCCATCGAACTCCTATAAGCTCGAGAATCACTGCTTGTTAGGAAACATATGGTAGGAACATTCGGAATCTAGAATCCATTCATCAGAATGGCTAAGTGATGAAACTGTGAAGGCTGACCGTTCTTCTTTATCTCCATCTTGTACAACATTTACATTTTCCTCTTTCTTGTATTTGTTTGGAAAATCTTTTATCCAGTGTCCCATTTGGTGACAATAGGCACACTCGTCTTTTGCAAGGCATCTTCTGTTTGATGATCTCCCTTTGGATTTTGAGTGAGACTTTTCCTGTCCTGTATATCTTCTATTATTCATCATGCCTCTGACTGTCAATGCCTCTAATGTTGAGTTCCTATTTGCAGACTTATCTTTCCTTCTGAACTCATTCTTCACTAAGGCATTTGAAACATTAACATACTTGATCTTTTATTTACCATATAGTAAAGTGATGGTGAGATGATCATGTGTCAAGCAAGGAATTCAACAATAACAGTGCTTTATCTTTATTATCGATTTGAACATCCAAGTTCTTCAAATCAGCAAGAATTTTGTTGAAATTATTTAGGTGTTCATTCATTGAAATGCCTTTCTTGTAGTCAAAAAAGAAAGAACCTCTTCTTCCAATAAAGTCGATTCTCAATGCTCTTTGTCATGAACTTGTCTTCTAGCGCCTTTTATAGCTCATTTGTAGTATTATATTTTGTGAAGGTGTATTTCTCCTCTTTTGCAAGGCAAAGTTGGATGGAGCTGCAGGCCAAGAGATTAACTTTTTCCTACTCTAACTCGTCCAAGCTCTCCAATTTGTCTCCCATAGTAAAATGTAGGTTCATCTGGACAAGCATGTCTTTAACTTCACATTTCCACATGCCAAAGTTGTTGCTTCCATCAAACTTTTCTACCTCAAACTTAGCATGGAACACTAGGGTCCAATGCTGAGAGTTGCTTGTAGTCGTAGGGTTACTTGTAGACTCAGTTGATCTTGTGTTTATAGATTTTGCTATTGAGATTTCTCAATAATCTCCATCACAAACAATAATGGATGCTTGAAATGCCCAAAACACGACAAATTCTAAGCTCTAGAAGGCTTCACTCAAAGTTTAGCTCTGAATCTCAAAAAAAAAAAAAAAAAAATCTACAACTGCGTTTGAAATAGTCAATTTAGCTAGGAACAAGTCTTCCCATGTCAAAAATAGCCTCAAATTGGCTCGAAAATTGACCGAAAACTTTTTCAAAGAATATTTTGTCAAGAAAGGAATATTTTGTGACGCCTCAAATTTTGAGGACATCATAATAAGGTTTAAAACTTAAAATTTTAATTTTCTTAATTAAGAACTTCTAATCATTGTTGTCACCAAGTTTACCATCATCCATTAATTAACAACACAAAAATTAAAAGTCCTTAAATTATAACTCCAATCAAACTTAAAGCTTAGTCTTAGTACATGAAAGAAAAACACAAATATAAAAAGAAAACTAGAGAAAAACTAGAAAACTCAGAAAAGGGTTCATGGAACTTGGGCACACTTCAAGCTAACCAAGGTTGAATGTCGCTTTCTAAGACCTCGGTGTTTCCTTCGATTTCTTTGGTAGCTGGCATAAAACGCTAGGGCAACGGGAATGCTAATGAGCGATGAGCTCAGTAAGATACTACAACCCACAAATACCCACCCCGATAATAATACTCACGATTAATGAATACTGTGTAGTAACAGAGTAACAAGCAGCCTTTAACAAGAATGCTATTAGTTGAAATAATAACAATAGATAATAAGAACAATGGCAAGCAGAAGCAGTAATTCATCATAAGGAAAATGCCAACTTTTCTTTTAAATTCACATAGGTTTAGTTTATCAGGCAAGTCTAAGTAACTCCCCGCGGAGTACTATTTCCACTCAACTGTTAAGCAATGGCGACGGGCAATTCTGACTCCTCCTTGGTCAAATATTCAAAAATTACTTGCTGTAACTACCAAATATGTCCACGCACCAAGGTTACGTACCCGAGTCGTGACATCACGGTCAGCTCCAAAGGAACGGTCTATGTTGTGACACCCGCACCACCAACCTTATATCACTTATACTGATAAGAGCCGAAACACCTTCCCGTGCCATGTTAGGGTTCACAACTCACTTGCGCAAGACTCTAAACCAGGCTCACCCCGTCACTTTTAAACTTTAATGCATCGGTTCAATTTCATGTTTCTTTACTTTGTCGAATCCACATTTTGATGCATGTGTGAGTTTTAGTTTGAAAACTACAGTGACATAAGGTTTATATAGCACAACACAACCATGTATGGCAACCAAAATAAATATTATAGAATGTCTTAGGATTCATCACAAAATTTCTTAGAATTTCACACACTTCTTGTTTTCAACACTGTATGGTCAGACTAAAAATAATGAAACCCATACCAAACAAAGTTCAGTTATTACAATATTTTATCTAGTGCTAGTTCATTGAGTTAAGAAAATATTTTGAGAAGAATACCAAGGCTAAAAATGATTTTAAAATGGAGAAATAAAATTTGGAAGAAAACTGGTTTCTAGGACTGTGAGGTACAGCAACTTCCAGCACGGGTGATCTGTGTTTGAAAGATAAAAAGGGGCCTCAAACGATGTCAAAAAGAGGTATGGTTAGAATGGATTGCTAGATATTTCAGTTTAGAACATATTTACAGCAGAGCTTGAAGACTGAAAACCAATGGAAGATGGTCAAATAATTTTCCTAAGAAAATTGGACAGATTCTGTCGCATTTTAGTAAAACTACAATTTCTCCTCTTAGACCTTTCCATATTTTGTGAAATTGGCGGCAAATGAAAGATAACTCTTATACCTAACTATCACAAGTGGTCGTGCAGAAAAATACCATTTTCAGAGAAAATGGGACCTGTTTGAATTCACTATTTCTACTGTGTTGTAAGCAACACTTAGGACAAATATTTACTTCGGTAAGGAAATGGTGTCCAATGATTTTATAAATTTTACACTTGTATAGAACACCTATATACACTCCCAGTACAAATAGATTTTAAACACAAGTTATTTTCAATTTATTAGAGCATTTTTATCTGATAAAATTTGAAACAGTGAAGAAACTATAAGTTTCAAGTAAAAGTGAACCAACCTTATCTCATTTTACCCCCATGCAAGATTATTTCAAACAATGGAGAATATTTGAACACAAGAAGATAAAATCAGTAGCTAAACCATTTAATCTATGTTTACAAGCAAGAATAGAAAATCATATAATCATGAAATTATCATTCTATCAAAATGTAAACATGCATTGAGCTATTCTTGCTATGTATGTATTAACAATGCATACCCTTGTATATATTTAATATATAGATTCAATTAAGAATATCTAAGGGAGGATAAAGGTAAAGTATTTTTACCTCAAGAGCTTTTACAAACTATTTTCAAGATTAGTTTGAAAATAATGACCACCTAGCACCCTCTCCTCTCTCCCTCTTTTCTTTCTTTTATTCTCTCTTCCTTTCTCTAGTTCAGCCGTTTGTAGTAGTGGAATGGCTGAAATAGTGTTATATTTATAAGAGTGTGGAGGCAAATTTTTATTTTATTTTATTTCTTTTTTTTTTCCCCTATTTTCTTATTCTTGACTTGGGAAACATTACCTACAAGGTAGGCCTTGAGTGTGTTTGTATGCATGCCTTAGCATATGCCTCCTTAGGAAGGAAAGGTGGCCGAATCCTCTGTCCAAAAATCTGATTTCATTTTTATTTTTATTTTTGGTACAAATAAAATCAATGTATATATAACCTATTCATTAGATGTTTTGCTCCCTACTATTCTCTGACTAACTTAGTTATTATTTGTTTAACTCATTTAGTTTCCATAACATGCATTTAGATACAGAAATTTAATCACAGAAAGATAAATAAATTCATTTAAAGGAGTTTAATATTATTATTAATCATGACGCTATCTTTATAATTTAATAATTTAATAATCACTATTAATTGACTTAATATTATTATTAACAAATTAATTAGTTTGTCTAAAAATTCAAATTCTTACATATTCCGTTACGTGAGGGATTATTCTATTAAAACAGAATATACTGTTAACTACTGATTAGGATGCTGATGTGGCGGGGTTGCTGACGTGGCTAACACATGGCACCATATGGACTAGCCCAGTAAACGACGTGTCAGATGACATGGCATAGACACACGGAGATGACTTGGTAGCCACGTGGAGATGGCACTGTCTTGATTGGCCTAGTAATGATGTGTTAGATGACGTGGCACAAACATGGGGCAATGACTTGGCGGCCACGTGGTATAGACGTGGCAGTGGCTGGGCTGGCACGTGGTGATGATGTGGCCGTCTGGCAAAAATAATTTGCAAATTGTTGCTACAAATATTCGAACTCAGGCAAAGAAAAAAAGGAGTTGAACCTTAACCACTTGGACAAAGCTCCCCTTATTAATTCTGACAAAGCTCCCCTTATTAATTCTTTTCCTCCAAATAAATATTTGAAGTATAAGTTTTGGTGATAGATGGCCATCTTCTTCCTCTCGCTACGTGTGTATTACTTGATACAAAGTTGACTTTACGTGTCAAACTTTGATCGGCTCGTGTGTGCCACCCCGACCTCCGTTTTGGCCGTTCTTTCTAGATCTGGACTCTTTGCGTCAAGACGGACTTCCTTGTATATTCAGAAGTTGATTTTGACAACTTTGAATTTTTTTTCAATTTATGGAAAATAGAGTTATGGATGCTCTGTTTGGTACAACGATGCTCTAATACCAACTGTTGTGCTTGAGAAACCAAAACAAACACCAAACACACACACAGAAAAGAGAAACACAAGGTTTACGTGGTTCGGCAACGCACCTACGTCCACAACCAGTAGATTTACTCTATGGAGAGAAATACAAAGATTATAACAATAAAGAAAGAGGAGACAACACTCTCACTCACACTCACACTTACACTTTTTCTGTTGCTTACACTATGATTACACTCTCTTCTGATTGCCACACTTGAACCCCTCCTATTCACTACCCATTTATAGATACAATGGGAGAGCCAAAGTCTTCATAGCCATCGACAGGCCACCGACATCATTTATGGCAACCACTAACAATATTTGAAGATCAGCCACCCTACCATGGAGTAGCTCAGCTGAATCTTTGGCCCAAATCTTCAGCTCCTTCATTTGTCTTCAATCAGCAGCCATTGTTGACTTTGGTGAATCAAAGCCAATCTTTAACACATACAAAAATAATATATAAGAAATAGATTAAATCTAAAAGTTTGAAAAACAAAAGATAATGGATGCAAACCAAAACTTGTGGTATACACAGTTTCCTTAAAAAAAATTTGCCACCTCACCAATGGGTGCTGGACGAGCACCGGCGTCTGTTTCTCAGGATAGGATGGTCAAAACTAGCTAATGCAGAAGCACCTTCTGAATAGTTTCGGCGAACTTGAAAATGGCAGTACTATCTCATTAACAAGAATCAAAGAAGGGGCTAACAAAAAAAGATATAAGAAAATTTATTTGAATTTTCCTTTGATGTAAGAAACATCTCCAACTTCATCTCAAAAATCACCATTCTCTATCACAAAAAGCCTCTCTAAAAACATCCTACTAAGTTGGAGGAGAAATGTCTCTATTTATACAAGTAGGAGAATCCCTAGCTATGAAGGCTATCATCATGAGGGCCATCAAATGCCATTAACCAAGGCAATCAATTCTAGCCCTTAGGGCTAGAGTTACAAAGGTTGAAAACCTTCCTTGCATTATATATAAAAATAAATAAATATATATATATAATGATACTGAATAAATCAACTAGATGGGTCACAAAATAGATACAGATGTTAGGTCACAATCCAATCTAAGCTCAATCTCAAACACATGCACAAGCTTAACACAGCTCAACTCAAACTCAAAACTAGATCCAAGTCCAAGTTCAAGACCAAACCTAGCACATGCACAAGCACTGGCCTAGGCCTAGTCCAAACCATGACTAAGTTCAAATCTAAGTCCAATTTTTGTTAATGTCCACTTTATGAGATAATTCCCATTCACAACCCAATGGTTTCGACTCATTATTTCTATATTGTAATCTTATCACTTAAGAAAATGCAAACCCACTCGAACCCATCTCAACCTGCGGTTGGGTCCTACTTTAATCTCAAATTAAAATTGACGAAAGATCATTATTTTCTAACAGATCTTATATTTAGATTAAATCTAGATCATATATTGATTTCTAAGTAAATTGTGAGTAATTTTTTTGAATTTATAGCATTCCTATAATTGTATCCATCAATTGCAGTTATTTTTTTTATTATTTTATATAATACACTTGTTCTTTTCTAATCCTTATCAGTCATCTTCTCATATTTTGATATTAGGAAGCCTAATGAGAATCTTTTTAGCTGCTATAAAATGAAATAGAACTATCAAGGAATTGTGCATATTAAGATGGACAACATTACACACTTTCTGATTTGGTTTTCTGTTGGGTCCATCTCTTGTTTGTAAGCCACTTAAAACAATGGATTTCAGTAAGTTGTTTCATTGTAAAAGCGGTGAACAAAATCGAATTTTATTTTGTATAACAAAATTGACACACTTAAGCAAAACTATTTTTGCTCAATTCCAAATCTCTTTTTTTTCTTTTTTTTTTTTTCCAATATCTCAGTGTTCTTAATCTTGTTTGTGCTCCATATGCTGTGTTTGGTTGAGGGATTTGGGAAGAGAAATGGAAATGAAAGGAAAAGGAGGAAGAATTAATAAGATTCCAAATCCCAATTATGTTTGGTTGAGTTAGGAATTGAAGAAGGAAAAGAAATCATTTCTCAAGAACTCTCTCATTGCCCATCATCACACACAGAATTGTAGTCGTGAATTGCAATAACAAAAAATAAGGGTGTACATGATCAAAGTGCTGTTTGTTTTTCAGGAAAAAGTTTCAATGTTTAAAAATAAAAAAATAAAAAATTAATTTGATAAAAATAAAAATCAATTTTTTAAAAAAAATTTAAAAATTATTTATAGCCTCCCAAAAAATAAAATTGTATAAAAATGATAAGTATTTTTTATTTCCTTCACCTAATTAATATTTTAGAAGAAAAAAAAAAAGTTGAAAACAAGTTTTTGAATACCAAATCAAATAGTCTATCGATTTTATGATTTTGAGAACCAAACTGAACAGCTAACACCTATAAAACTAGACCAAAACCAAAACAAAAAAATAGTTTTGTTTCGGATTAGTTCATGATTCCAAGAGTTCCTATTTAAAATGAACATAATGATGATCAAGTTAATATTTATTAAAGCATTAATCAGTGTTAAAGATCCATAGTTTTATCATAATAATCTCACAAGCATTACAAAAAAAAAAAAAAAAATCAATATTAAAATAGAACTTGATAAGTAGTACATAACATTCACATCCACAATATCATAAAGAAATGCAATAGAGGCCATTAAGCAACAGAGACCATTTGGAATCTCAAGGACACATACATGCCCTGAATCTACCATTCAAGTGCAGCAAGCAACTAAGAGAGTCTACATACAAAAAAATCCAAGCCTAATGATATTTTCATAGGTTCACCAAATCCCCAAAAACTTCAAATAAAAAAGTACCAAAGAAAGAAAAATAGTATTATGCATCAAAGATTGAAGATCCAAATTTAACAGACAACCAAAGACCTCGGCGTTCAATAGGGCATTCTAGGTATGCTCGAGCGTCACTCACTTCTTTAGCGTGAACTTGATACACCTTCATTCGAGAAGCATCACTCAGGCCACTAACCTTCTCATTCTCCTCAAATAATTGTCCGTTTGTGTAGTTCCAAAGGTTACCACGATCAAGTGCTGCTGCAACTGCATCTAGACCATCCTTAATTAACCCTATTTCCTCACTCAGAATATCACCTGATTTATTCTTTCTCTTCTTTGAGTTAGAGGAACAAGATACTTCAGAAGTTTGGTTATCTTGAGTTCCAATCCCATCAAAATTCTCTGAGAGTGACTCTGTCTGATTAGTATTTTCATCATCCAAAAGAATTTGTTGCCTAGCCCAACAAAGTCGCTTTTCTTTTGGACCTACAGCAAGACTCCCAGTTGCTCAATCCTTTTTGAAGAGTTGGCATAACTTTTGAAAGTTTTGAATCAAAGCATGTTGAAAATGAGAAGCTTTAGGCTATGCCTATAGAGAATAACATATATAATATTATATTAAATAATGATAAATAAATATTTTAATTTTCTAGTATAGAACTACATCAATCTTGCAATTAGATATACCTTGAGGTAAGCTACCCATACACTTGCTATAGCTTCAATCAGTTGTGTTGAATGATTATATCCAAATCCACTATCAGTTGTTAACATATCTTTAGCCAGTGCAAGATTCCTTTTTAAAGTCTTCAACCGACTCCTTACATGACTGGAATCACAATGTATGCTAACCTTGGTACTCACTGCATTGCTTGCAGCTCTATAAGCAGATGATGTAAAACTACCACCAATTTTTTGCCCTTTGAGCATTTGATCCAAGAGTGAGTAAATAAGAACAACATCTATTTGATTATTCCATTTCAAATGTTCTTGTCAATTTCTACCGAGCATTCTTGGTCACCTTCCACCTACACTCAAAAATGCCATAAAACATATTGGAAGAAAAGCATAGCTAGTAGCAAATTATCACCTAAACAAATGCAATGTTTCACATAATACAATAACAAATTAAAATATAATTCATTCCAAGATAACATTCAAATAATAATAATTAATTTGTCAATTTTTTGTTTTATCAGCAAAAGAAAAAGATTATATTGATGTAAAGCAAATGAGTACATAATGGGTACATCACAAGAACAAGAACAAGAACATCAAATAACCCTTCCAGCCCCTCTCTGTTTTCCAGGATCTATATTATAATTTGATTGTCAATGAAGATTTATATCATAATCCCTCCACATGTCAGTAGCTATTTGTTCCCTTAACAATTCTCCTTCCCTACATTCTTCAGCTAAACTTGATCTAGCCATGTTAGTTTGCACTTGTGCTCTTCTAAGCTCTATATCAACCTCCTCAATAAGACTTTCATGGGATCAATACCCATGAGGTAGTTGTGCAAAATACAACAGGCCAAAATAATATCTGCTTGAGTGTCAACATCATAATATGTCTCTGTCCCACTTCTTAAATTGGAAACCTTTTCTTTAGGATACCAAAGGCTCTTTCAATTGCATTTCACAAAGATGCATGACAAAGGTTGAAATGCTCTTGAGAATTTTCTGGTTGATGAACACTATACTCCTTCAAATGGTAACGAGTACTTCTATATGGAGCAAGGAACCCAGTTTTTAGTTGAAATCCTGCATCTACTAAGTAATATTTCCCTAGGACCAACAAGTAATTAAATGATGTTAGTTTGAAATAAAACAAAAAAAGATCTATATTCATCAGCATTGTGTTCAGTGATTACCTTGAGGAACGATCAATTTATCCATTTCTCTTATTAATGCATTATCTAATATTCTCGAGTGTGAAGCAGATCCTTTCCATCCTGGAAGGATATATGTAAACTTTAAATCAAAAGAACATGCAGCCAAAGCATTTTGAGTGGGATAGCATTTTCGTCCTCGGTATCTTTGTGCATCCCTGTTCAGCACTCTTACATGAAAATGTGTACCATCAATCGCACCAACACAATCTTGTAAAAATTCATTATTTGTATCCAAACATATAATATTATATACCCTAATTGCATTCATGTAACTACCTTAAAATAAGACCAATACTTGGGATTGTTTCTAATCTCTGGAGAGCAGTCGAATCCATTAGGTTGTTTTAAAAAGATATCTTCCAATGATATAATGGCTTTAAGAACTTGATGAAAATGTTGACTAATAGTCTCACCTGATCGTCTGTAAAAGAACTTGATTGTACAGTTCCTCAAATTATTGCCAGTTATATGAAGGAATTTCGCAACTTGTTCTTCTACTTTACTTTGAGGATTGTCTCTAAGAAACTGAGTTCTTTTAAGCATGCTAACTAGTGTGGCAAACACATCTTTGCTCATGCGTAACTGGCTACGAGAATCTGCATCTTCCAAAGTTGTTAACTGTTTAATTAGGACATATCTTTCATAATCTCCTTGTTCTGAAATTGACTTCTTTATATGATCACGACAACAAAGAATTCAGACAAGGCTGACAACATATGAAGCATACATAGCTACACAAGTGGCTGCCCACTTTCTATACTTTTCCCACTCCTCTTGATCATGTATCTACAATTTTTTAAAATAAAAAATCACATCCACTTGTTAATAATGTTCCATAATTGAAATGATACATCAAAAAGTTCATAGAGTAGGCAACACTCAAAATGACAACCCATTTGGGTATAATGCTTCAAACCTGTTTTCCCAATCAACTAATTTAACGCGCAATAGAGTCTACCCCTTTTAATTTAAATAATACTAAAACAAATACTCTGCTTGAAGTTAACATGTACCAAATATAGGACTGTTTCCATCATACACCACTTCCACTGTCCTACAAATTCATCTGAGATAATCTATACTCATATTACCCAAAACTAATTTAATCCAATGCAATAGACCATCCAAAAGCTCACGTTTCAAATAAACATTCAATCAAACATTTCACGAGAATGAAAGGGTTAATTTATAAAGCTTGAAATCATGAAAAAAACACAAAACAAAAGAAAGTAAAATAAACCAAATAGGCACATATCTATAGATGATAACAAGCAAATTGTCTTAACAAACAAACATATAAACAGATAAAATAAAACAAACAGAAAATATAAATCCAATTTAATCTCATGCAAAGTGAAAAGAAGATATTAAATCATCCAACTACTTAGAAAACAAATAGGGTTTCTGCAATTTCACTTCAAAGCAAAAATTGCAAAGCAGCTTGAACATAGATAAACAAATCCATGTATCTATAATCTCTTATTCATAATAAAACATATATAGGTGTGTGTGTGTGTGTGTATGGAATTTTCAATATAGATCTGAGTTTGATGAGAGGAGAAGAGAAAACAAAAGAGGGGCACAAATACCTAATCGAAATTTTCGGGCAATGAATTATCAATTGAGTTCAGTGATTGAAGATTACCAATCGAAGCAGATGATGATCCCTGATTGCAATGATTTGCTGAATAATGCTGCGAATCAGAGATTGCTACCAAAGTTAGATTTGCAATTCCACTTTGAAGCAAAATTGTAAAGCAGCTTGAACATAAATAAACAAATCCATGGAAATCAATATAAATCTGACTTTGATAAGAATGTAAGAGAAAATGAAAGAGGAGAACAAATAGCTGATCGAAAATTCCAAGCAATAAATCTTCAATCGAGTTCATTGATTGAAGATTACCGATTGAAGCAAATGATGATCCCTGATTGGAAGGGTTTGCTGAATGATACTGCGAATCAGAGTTTGCTACTGGAGTTATATCTTCAAAACTCGTCGGTGATGGTTTTTTGAAGCTACTCATGAATGCTCTCCTGCGAGAAGCCATAAACAATGAAACTCTCTCTCCCTAATAAATTTTTCCTCTCAGTTTTCCCAGGTCTTTTCTCACAGATATAAAAAAAAATTGATGTTCCAGAAGGTTCTCCTATATCTTAATTTATTTCTCAGTCCCTTTCTTTTCCCATATATTTTTTATTATAACCAAACAAAAATGGGATTACATTTCCCTTTCCCTTTTCAAATCCCTCTTCAAATCCTCCAATCAAATAGAGCCTTAGTCTTCCAAATACACCAACACATAGAAAAGAAAGAAAACAACAGAGCAGGTACAAAGCCAAAGAAGAAACAAATCTAAAAAAACACAGAAAACCAAACCAAAAACAAAACTAAACTAAACCAGACTCTCTCTCTCTCTCTCTCTCTCTCTCTCTCTCTCTCTCCTGAAAAAGAAAAAAAATAACTCAAATTTGAAAAAAGTTTCAAAAAAAACAAAAAAAAAAAGAAGTCCAAAAAATAAGTTTTTTTTTTTAATCTACACATGAAGCGAACTGTTGAGCTAGGCCATAGCGGACAATACTTTTAAGTAAGGTATATTATAAAATAATGATGGCACGTTTATTTAGGAGGCGAGTTTTGGGCTTAGGGCTAGTTCGCTTGTCTTGCAGTCTTAGCATGGATAGGATGTTAATCTTCATTTTACAACCTATTGTGCAGGTATTGTCAGACTAAAGGAAATAGAAAAGTACTTCAACGAGAGAGATCACAAAGGGGTACTTCATTTGGTTCACTGCCTTCGTGACCTCAAGGCCAAACAGATAAATAGTAATTTAAACTTTAAAGAACTTACATTTGTATAAGTTTCTAAGCAAAATGTATACTTCAAACTGTTGTTCTTTTATGCAAGGTCGGTATACAAGTCTGTCCATGGCTCAGGCACACTAGTTTAAAGATCATTTAGGAGTGATGACATGGAAACAACCACAAAAAATTAATGCTATTCTTGGCATTCTACGTCAAATACCGATGATGCTCATAATGGACTTATAATGGTGCAGTTCGCTTCTTTCTTGAATCTTGAGGGCACTTTTTGGGCTTGGAATCCAAAGTGACAAGGTTGGGATGCTCCTTGTTGAGTTGGGCCATAATAGACAATATTTTCATATGGAAGTTGGTCACGCTCAATTACATTGGTATCAAACCAAGTTTGTGTCTAGCGCGAGGATCAAATGGTGCATGACACCTCTATCTTTGAAGCATTTTTAGGCTTAGAACCCAAAAGGACAACATGTGAGGCCAATTGTTAAATTAGGTCATAGCTGACTACACTTTCAGATGTCTACGTCAAGGGACAACGTATTCGTTGACATAGGCACTTCTATTTAGAGACGTCTTTTGCACGTAAAATCCAAGAAAACAAATCCATAAAAAATGACTGTTGGACTGAATCATAGCGAACAGTGCATTTTACCATTCGAATAGGAAGGAATTGGAGAGATGATTGTGTATGCAATCAAATCCTTTATGTTGTAGAATATACCCACAAAGATCCTCCAACAAACCCAGTTGTTTAAGTGGGCATGTGGCTGGCCTTACACAAAAAAGTCACCATTATCCTTTCTCTAAAAGAGAACTAAATGAATGGTTACCCTAAACCCTAATTTTACTTTGGTGGAATGTGATGAAATGTGGCCCGGTATTTGGTGGAATGTGATAAAATGTGGCCCTGTATTTGGTGGAATGTGATGAAATGTGGCCCTCTATTTCTAGGATTGCAATTTGAGTTGTTATTTCCTTTAGGTGCACATCCACTCATCCATTTCAGTAACCAAAAATTGAGACACTGGTTGAGTATTGAGTGACTCACTCTCCCTTTGCATATAATACAATATTTCTCAAAAGAACCAATGAACCAACCTTATGTCAATGCATTTTTTATTATCTCTCTCCCAATTAAAAATTGTAAGCCATACTTGCATTATTGATTCCATAAACACCAAGTACTTGAATCCTTGTTGGTGGTTTCCATAGTGTACCGACAGAAACAAGCAGAGCCAATAAGAGAGAGCTAGTGACATATGACTATTAGATCACATTTTCTAGCAGACTACGTGTAAAGATTTATAAAGAAAGAAATGCAATATGATTGGTCAGAAATATCACATAAGCATCCCACAGTCCTTATGCAGAACTTCTAGCAAAAGTTTTTAGCAAAGTTTGGGGGACGTATAATTAGTTTTTTTTTAAGGTAAAAAATGCTTTTCCAAGAAGCCATATTAAATATTGACACTATATACCACCACTCCATGTAACATTTTTCTAAAATCTTTAGGTATAACTAAGAGTGCAAGGTCTATCTATAAATAGAAGAGCTTGGCATTGTAGTTAAAGAACTTCAAAGGAAACCAAAGGTTGGTGCAAAACATGAGGTGTTCACTAGGTTATGATCTGATGAACATCATGAAGAGTAACAAACCTTTTATTGGGGTCCTACTTATCCAAATTATGTACGCGGGCAGGTCCTTGTTTGCAAAAGCAGTTATTTCTAAAGGAATGAACCCTTATGTGTTTGTTGCATATCGCCAAGCTTTTGCCACACTTTCCTTAGCTCCCTTCGCTTACTTCTTCGAAAGGTCACCCCCCAAACAATTTTTCACTTTTGCAGCCTATGGCCATTAATGTTTTTTTTTAATCTTTTATTTGCTGATTTGTTTTATGAATATGCAGTAATAAGTCAGCTTCCCTATCACTGAACTTACTCTGCAAGATCTTCTTTGTGTCTTTATGTGGGTATGTATGGACATGATCAACTACTTGCTCCAATGTTGGACTAACTTTAAAGTGTTTAGCAAGTGAATTAATATAATAATAACACATAAATAATCATGAAACTCGTATATTATGCTTCATTTGTTTCAGGATTACTCTGAGTTTAAATCTCGACTCTTTGTCGATGAATTACACCTCTGCAACTTTCGCTGTGGCCATCACCAATATAGTTCCTGCTGTTACCTTTATCATGGCTGTTTTCTTAAGGTACAAGAAATGAGAATCTATACTTCATCAATTTTAACAAAAATCAACAATGTTATGGAGCCCCACAAATTTTCAGAAAATGAAGTGTGTTGACCAAATTCATTCTAGGTGTGGCCCATATCATGCAAAGTTTGAATTTACATCACAAGCTTTTTTACCCACTTTTCCGGCACTTTTCTAGCTCCCTAACTTTTTCGAAAGATGGGCCCTTTTTTTTTTCCTTCAAGAAATGAATAAAAGAATTTTGTGATTGGGCATTTCAGGATGGAAAGCATTTCCATAAAAAAAAGGCATGGATTAGCCAAGATTGTGGGTACTGTGATCAGTCTTTTGGGGGCATTGGCATTTGTTTTTCTTAAAGGACCTCCAATATATTCAGTTAGCCACGAGGAGAATTCAGTCCCATCATCTACAGAGTGCTATTCCAAAGGGGACTGGTTAAAAGGCTCACTTGCAGCAATCTCATCCAACATAGCATGGTCTTTGTGGATTATTATGCAGGTTCCTCTCTCTCTCTATCTCTCAATCAAATGGGCTGATCAGCTTTCTTTCAGTTGCTTACTGTTGGGTTTGTGGAGTGTCATTAGTATTGTACACTAGGGTCACAAAATCCAAACAAGGGTACCAAGGGTATTACAGTAATTTTCTATGTAAGCCTAACACATAAGTTGTTATCTACACAACTATCCACGTTCAGCAGTAAACATGGACAATCAAGCTAACCCACATAAATCTGTTACGTGCTTTTTTCTATGTGATTGATTATTGTTACTATTATTTGTGTATGGTTTAGTCATCAAACACTATGTTGATGTGTTTCATTCAGGGTCCCATTGTGGAGGAATATCCAGCACTACTACGACTAACAACCCTACAAACCTTCTTTAGCAGCATACAGTCAGCAATTTGGGCAGTTGCTGCGGAGAGAAATCTATCCTCATGGAAGCTTGGATGGGATGTTAATCTCCTTTCCATCGTCTATTGTGTAAGTTTCTTCCATCTTTTTTGCAATTGTATAAAAGAGGTAGTACTAGTACACGAGGCTCCCACCATTAATTGTAGTTTAATTGACCAAAATGGATTTTAACATTTGAAATCGCAGCAATGATTTAGACCACTAATTTTGGTGCTCTAATGGAGCACTAATAACATGGCAATGAATAAAAAAAATAAAATAAAAACAAACCAAAGCCAAAACATCACATTAGTGTGGGTGGAGCCCACTGCCAACTCATTAGAGCTACCTTTAGAGCTCCAAATTATTTTTCTTGAAATCGACTCTGTTTGATGAAAATGGGGCAGGGTTTAGTTTCAACCGGGATTACTTACTGGTTGCGGATTTGGATTATAGAGAAGAAAGGCCCTGTTTTTCTAGCAGTGTTCACTCCCTTAGCACTTGTCATTACTGCCTTCTCATCAGCAATTCTGTGGAAAGAAACCCTTCATTGGGGAAGGTTTGTACCCCTTATCTGCCCTTAGTTAACTCTCTGTGTGTGTGTGCACACGTGCATGCATACACGCCTTTGTAAATTTTAACATTATTGAGAGTCATTTTATCTTAATATTGTGGCAGCGCTTGCGGTGCTGTGCTGCTGATATGTGGCCTCTACGGATTCTTGTGGGCAAAACACGAGGAAGGAACAGCTGAGAAAAATGATGAAGGAAAAGCCGAGAAAATTGAACAAAAATCGGACACCATAGTGGAAAATGCCTAATAGTGACTGATTGATTGCATGGTGGAATAGGGGTTGTTGCAAATGGCTTTGATAAAGACATTTCCCAATTTAGGGGCATACAAAAAAAATATATATATATATATTTCTCACTAGGGTTTCTAATTGGAATTAAGAAGCTTGTAGGGTCCACCCTTAGCTACCCGTCATTTTGATTGGTTACTGAGAATTCAAGGAAAAAGAAAAGAAAATGTCTTATATATATAATAATCACAGGCTCATTTAAACAGATATGCATTGACATGCTAACACCCTCTTGTTGTTCACTTCTACTAATACATGCATATTCATTTCCTTGCTTCAATAAAACCCTGTTATTATGTCATTTTCACATATGACTATAATTGAGATAGACAAAAAGACAAAACAAAAAGAATGTCTAATTCATGGCACTGTTACTATTTTTTTTTTTTTTTTTTTTTTTTGGATGGAAAAACACAAGAACTTAGTTAAATATAAAGAAAGATAAAATCATAAATTACACAATCATATGATTGAAGCACAAAGATAGGTATAGAGGAAGAGCTGAAAAAGTAACAAAAACAACAAAACAGAGCAATATTTCGATTTTGAAACAACTAAACAGAGCAAAAGCACTTGTCTCTTCATTTCCTCCAATTAGCAACACAAGTTGAAGGCAGTTAGTGTGCATGTAAGCGACATTATACTAATGCATGAAAACTCGCAGAAAAGTTGAGTTTAATGTTATAGGAAAGACAACCTTCTAAAAAATATTGCCTCTTAACATCATGTAGCACATGAAATGACTCATATGGCCATCCAAGGTGGTTCTTCAATGTCATTCACTTCTTTAGTGGCCAACGCACCTCCGTGCACGTGCAATGGACGTGTTTTCCTTGCCTGAAGACCAATATCTAATGGTAGTTGTCACATGTACAGACCAATTTTTTATTTAAAAAATAAGCACAACACAATTTTGGGAAAAATAACAGATGAGAAAAAGCTTTCAAGATTACATTGTCAGGTGGGGAGACAAGACCTAGATTAAAGTAGATTCGTCTCTGACAGCATTGGCTTCCTTGATGGCAGCAAAGAATGTCGTCATATCCAGTGTAGCCATTTTTCAACCACATAGCATGCCACCTAAATCCCTCAAGGCGCCTCTCTAGACTCAGTAAATGCAATTTCTGTGTAAGCCATCAACAGAATGCAATCAATTTGACAAATCCCCAGAACATCATTTGTGATTCCTTCCATTTGACAGCCATCTGCAAGTAATACATACCAAAGAACACACTGGCACCATAAATTAGAGAAAGAAACATGGGGAATACCATGCAGAAAGAATCTACTGCTATGACTAGGTAAAAAAAATCCTAACAATCTAGATTTAAGCAGACAACAGGACATAGAGAACAACATGCAAGAGGTTTTACATGTAGTGATCAACAATCTCATTGCAAGGTTTGGTGTATTGTGCAGCCCAATGGTTAAGATTACACATGTTCTTGTGTTCATGTTGCTTGATAAACAAAGAGCTACATGAAGGAATTCATGTCATGCTGACTGATACGATTATAGATTCAAATCATATCCCAAGAGTAGGATAGATATGTTTATAGATTCAAATCATATCCTAAGAATTTTATGTTTTTGGTTCTTGACTATTCACCAATTGTTAGGTCCATTTGCTTCTTCCAAACTCAAATTTGTTTGAAGTGCCAAAACGATGTACAAACTTTACCAATCAAAATTGTAGCTTTATTTCCTCCTTAGGGTTTTCAATTCTACTTCATCAAGCCCATTTTGTAGCTGGATTATTCTATCATTTGTCAGCATAGTAAAGAAGCTATCACACATGCAATCACTGTAACCAGCACTCTGACAAATAATACAGCATTATTTACACGTGAAACAAGAATAATGCACTGTAAGTTTTCTGCAGGTAAATTGTTCCTGATATTCAAACCATGAAAAAACAGAAATCAGCAATACCCAAACCCAATTCACAAAAACCAGAATGAAAGCAGACCCAATTGATAATATCCATAATGAAGGAAGAACCACCGGCTCACCAACATGGGAGCTGATCAAACTGAACCTTTGGTGGTGATTGAAGAACCACCAGCTGCTGTTAGATCCCAGATTGTAGCTGATATGGTGGGGATGGAATATCGGAGGCTCTAGCCTCTGATTGCCCCCACCTAGTTTGTTTGTTTTTTCTGTTCAGTTTCTTGCTATTTCTATTTCCGTTTCCGTCGTACTGAAAAAATATATCCATAATGAAGGCAAACCAAATGCACACTATCCAAAACCAAAATAAACTCAAATAAAAAACAGCTCAAGAGACAACAATTTACCTTGACCTTTGTAACTGGTGAGATGTAGAAGAGTGAGAGTTGATGATTAAAATTGTTCTTTGTATGTACAAAGTAATCTCTCACTCTATAGCTCGGTGGAAGCTTATCTTGGGTCTTCTTATTATCCAATTTAAAAGGCCAATTTCTTTGAAAATGTCTCTACCTAAAAGTGCTTCCTTATGCAATTTTAACAAAAATGAATTTGTTGGTCAAACCAAGGAATGACTATATGGGTTAATTGAAAATGCAAAGCGAAATCGTAGTGAGTATAGGCCTAAACACTCCTTTTAAACAACCACATCCCTTGGTTATATTTAGGTAGGCCAAAATACCTTTTATTTACTTTCCTCTTATGAAAAGGAGTGAAGAATGACATTTGACAGCAAGAATTCTTTATTATGCCAATGTTTCAACATAATCATTAAGAATACATTCAAAGAGTTCAAAAGAGTCCATGGGTTTGCTTTCATTTCGTGTGAGCTTGCTGAAATTGCAAACACAGGGCAAAGCAGAGAAAAAGCTATGACCTAGAAAACAGAGAAGAAAGTTCACTAATTAAACTAGAGACGCACTAAATAGTACGTTTAAAAAAACAGTAGCCTATAGGAGTAAACAGAAGCAGGAAAAAAAATCAGCAATGATGATGTAAACCAAGCCGATGAAGTGAACAAAAGAAGGGCACTTGATTTATGTATATCTGCAAGAAACAATTGCATAACCGCACACATGAACATATGAGAATGCAAAAGAGGCACAACCAAGCAACTTGTGTAAAGAATTTAATAAGAAGACACTGATCCAACAATGAATTGAAAAAGAAGGCAATGATTTCATGCTAACAAAATTTAACATAGAAAGAAATAGAAATATGTCAAACACAAAGGAAAATCAAATATTAGAATCAAGTTCTCTATTTAATCAGAGGGGAAAGTGAATAATACAATAAAAAATTAGTTCCATATCTTGAAAGCAAGATCACATATACAGTTGGAAGGCTTGATGTTGTTGTGCCAGAGGGCCTCATATACACAAGACAAAGATACACAAGAATAACAAAACAAATTCTAATTCACTCAAGTGAATTCAGAATAAATACAAAATCTCACAAACAAATATAAATACAAAATCTCACAAATAAATACAAAGGAGAGGTAATCCCTCCTAAATCACAATCACTCTCGAATTCAAATATTTTCTATATCTAATAAAACACATTAACTTCCTATTTCTAGGCTTCTAAGGAGGATGAGAGATGGAAGCGGTGACGCCAAAAAATCACCGACTCATTGCCTCTTGGGAAACTTCAATGATGCTTCCTTTGTTGACCAACCAATAGCTTCAATTCAAAACCATCTTCTTCAGTAGCTTCTGGATCATCTAGGAGCCTCAAGAACAATGTGGAGGACAAGAGGAGAAGTTGAATCCAAACTTCTTATCCTTCATGGAGAAGCAAAGCCAAATTTTCGACAAAATTCTCCACTTTGGCGAAGAGTCTCCAATACATAAATTTGAACAAAACTCCACCTTAGCAAAATACCATAAACAAATAAACAACCAACCATACAAATGCTCCAAAGCGAACACACTCTAATGCCCAAAACAAATTTTTTTAATGACCACAAATCTCACAAAGTGATACAATTGTCATGGATGATTCTACTTTCACCATTACTTTATCTCTTTACACTCTCCATATGAGTTTTTTTTTCCCTCCCAATTTTATCCATGTGTGAAATTACCTTAAGGACAAAACACTAAAATTAAATATATTTTGTTATCTCCTTACACCCCTTGGTCTTCAATCCCTACTCCTCTTTTTCCTTTCTTAATTTTTCTTTTCTCTTATACATCTCTTTTCAAAAAGTGAGAATCATAGTATTTTGATCAGTAAATAAAACAATGGATGAAGAAACAGTGGTGAAGAACCATCAAAAAAGTAAAACGGTGATTTTTGTTTTTTATTTGGTAGGTTTTTGTTTCATTTTTCTAGACTGGTGTTCAACTTTCGTTCGGTGGTTCAAAATTGAACAAAATAAAATAGTCCGACATCACATTGTTGAACAAAAAATATAAGTCTGGTAACCAACTACAGAATAAAAGATACATTTTCGGTAACTCCAAACTGAATTTTTTAAATTTGTTCGGCTTCTCATTACCATGTATTTTCAGTTTCATTTTTTTTTATATTTTTTTATTTTTTTGCCTGGAAAGATAATACTTATACTCATTGCAACAACGCAAGTACTGTAATATTAGTGGACTCTAGTCATGAATTCATTACAGACGAGATTTGTTAAGTTTTTATTATGAATACGATTTTTTCTTATTTTTAATTTGTATTGAGTTTTATTAATAATTTGACGTATAAATGTATTTATTATCTTTAGTTTTTTAGTAGTCGTGAAGCATTAATTAAATGGACTTCTGACGTTGGGAAGAAGACTGGATTTATCATTGTTATAAAGACATCGGATGTAGGAGGTAATGGCAGAAAATCAAGACTTACACTTGCTTGTAAAAGAAGTAGTTACTATAGAGACAACAGGAAGATTAAGGGGAAACGATTGAGGTTGACAGGTTCTAAAAAGTGTGGATATCTATTTCTATTAAGAGGGGAAAAATTATCTACAAATTACCAAGACGAATTGTGATAACATGTTTGATTGATGGATGCAAACAATGATAGATTTTATGAATACTTTATGAATATTCGTACACTTGATGTTTTTATAAATAATTTTATGGATACTTTTTATGTATGATTTTATGGATGCATGTTTGATTTATGAATTTTTTTATGGAAGCTTCAAGGAAAAAATAAATCTTTTAATGTACAGCGATGAGGCCCTAGACAACTCTATTGTAGTTTGGCAACATGACATCAGAGTAATCCTATTTGTAAAATAATGTATCACTGAACATGAAATTCACAAGTGGCCCAAATTAATTTATTATTATCATCTAATTGGACGACAACATAATGCTGGAAAAAACAAATATTGTCCGGTAACATGGCACTAGAGTAATTCAAATTAAGTAGCGCTGTATTACCGAACAGACCCACCACAAATTAAAAAATCATTGTTTGGAAGAAAGTATCTCTGTAAATGTATAGCAAAAAAATGCTGGAGATATCTATTTTTTCTGATAGCATAACACCGGAATAATATAAATTGTTTAGCACTGTGTTACCAAAATTAGTGGTGTAAAGAGATGAAATAGTTAATTTAGAGTTAGTTTTAGTAATATATTGGGGGTGTAATGAGAATTACATTTTTTTTAGTGGTGTAATGAGATGAAGGGTGTAAAGAAGTTAAATAGTGGTGTAAGTAGAATCACCCAATTGTCATTGCACAAATTCCACCAGTCGACCCTTCAAATTTTCTCTTCTAAACAATATCCAATTTTTTGTTAGATAGCCATGTCTAATTTTAGAATTCCTCTACCCTTTTCAGGGATAAAATTGAAATTTTTTTCAAATTTCTAGGGGCTAAATTGAAAATTCTAGAATTTTCAGGGGCCAAAACATAAATTCAGAAATAATTGGGGCTACATTGCAATTTCACAAAAATTCAAGGACCAAAATGCAAATTTTAAAAATTACTGATGACGTGGCACTTTGCTGACATAGCAGTTGGTCAACACTGACATGGCGGATGGTCAACGCTGATGTGTTGTTTGACTGGGTGCTGACGTGGCATAGAATATTCCATAGTGATGTTGCGATGATGTCACAATGATGTCATAGAATATTACATAGAATATTCTTCGGCTCGGCTCGGCTCGGCTCGGTCCGTCTTCTCGGCTCGATGGTTGACTTTTTCAAGCCAACTTTGACCGTCGATTGAGAGAGCTTCTGGTGTCCTTTTGAGGTGAATTTTTTTTTTAATTTTTAAATTGCTCTACTCGACGAGAGCTACACAATGGTGTATTCAGAAGTTGGTTTTGTCAACTTCGAAATCTAGTAGAATTCTAAAACAGAGATGCGAAAGCTCTAGCATATTCATCTTTTGCGGGATTAACTCTAACACCTACTAACTTCGAATGGGATCTATCCCTAACTATCAAAGCGTTAGGAAGAAAGATTGTCCAAGTTTGAAGGGAAAAAAAAATGATGTTTCCAAAGTCAATGTAGCACAGAATGATACTGATTATTCTGAATCTGAATTTTAGGTCGTTGGTGTGGTCTTTGGCCGCTTGTTGGTCTTGGAAAAAAATCCACATTTGTCAATTTGAAGAAGATCTTGTGGCAATCTACTTCAGGTCTTAGTAAAACTTTGGTTTTTTCAAATTTTGGAATTTGACATCATGATGGAGTTTGGAATTTGGATTTGTTGCAGAAAATTAGAAGAACTAATTCGTTTTGTTCTGCAATTTGGATTGGCTTGATATGTCTCGAGTTTTTTAGTCTACTATTTCATTTTGATTTGTTTGTAGAGCGCTCATTTGTTTTATTTGGTGCAGCAGAATTTGTTTTGGGCATTAGAGTGTGTTCACTTTGGAGCACTTACATTGTTGGTTGTTTATTTGTTTATGGTATTTTGCTAAGGTGAAGTTTTGTTCAAATTTATGTACTGGAGAACCTTCGCCAAAGTGGAGAATTGTTAAAAATTTGACTTTGCTTCTCCATGAAGCATAAGAAGTTTGGATTCAACTTCTTCTCTTCTCCTCCAGATTGTTCTTGAGGCTCCTAGATCCAAAAGTAACTGAAGAAGATGGTTTTGAATTAAAGCTATTGGTTGGCCAACAAAGGAAGCATCATTGAAGTTTCCCAAGAGGCAATGAGTCAATGATTTTTTGGCATCACTGCTTCCGTCTCTCATCCTTCTCAAAAGCCTATAAATAGGAAGCTAATGTGTTGTATTAGATATAGAAAATATTTGAATTTGAGAGTGATTGTGAGTTAGGAGGGATTGCCTCCCTTTATATTTGTTTGTGAGATTTTGTATTTATTCTGAATACGTTTGAGTAAATTAGAATTTGTTTTGTTATTCTTGTGTATCTTTGTCTTGTGTGTTTTACTATTTAGATACATCCAAGTAAGGTGTATCTAAAAAAGTAAAAAACAAAAATACTTAAAATTTAAAAAATTTAAAAATATTCACTAAAAACAAAAAAAAAATACGAAAAATAAAAAACTCAATTTCTAAAAAACTGAATTCAGAAAACTGAAACCAAACATACTAAATAATTTTTATGGTAAATTTAAATTTCACAATTACAATATTTTTAGTTTTCCTTGAGATGGTCTTGTTTGGAGACTATTTTAGCAAAAAGTCAAAAAGTTATTATAAGTTATCACATCACTCTCACTACTTTTCTGCACATCTTTTTGTAAAAAAAATCAAAAAGTTACTAAAATAGTCTTGTTCCCAAACGAGGCCTCGTTTGGGGACTAAACATTTTAGTCAAAAAATCAAAAAATTACTATAAATTATCACATTACTCTCTCTATTTTTCTGCATGTCTTTTCATAAAAGTCAAAAAAATTACTAAAATGGTATGTTCCCAATTTATTACAAAATAGATAATGTCATTTTATAAAAATAAATTCCAAATTTTGCATTTTATCAATTTAAACACTACTTTTTTTATTTGTTTTCAATATAAACCACGTCTCTATTTTTATTAAGTAAAGAGGACGAAAATAATAATATTTTAGTCGTTAAATTCAATATAGGTATATAAAAAAAATTAAAATACTATTTTTACTGAGTTTAATAATTAAAATACTTTTATTTTTGTCAATTTTACTTAATGAAAATAGATAGATGATTTAGATTAAAAATAAATAAAAAAAATTAGGATTTAAATTAACAAAATTAAAAATCTAAAGTTTATTTTATCATAGGGTTCAAACCCTTGGACTTTTTTTATAATTTTTCCTAATAATTATTATATTACATTTCACTTTTATTCCAATAAATCAAAAATTACTCAATATTATTTTTAAAAATTATATAAAAGGAAATTTTCTTACAAACAAAAAATTTATACAGAAAAAAAAATATTTATAATGAAGTTGCGATGGCATTTTTGAAATTATGAAGACAATAATAGATTATGTTTTGATTGAAAATGAAGTAATCAAAAGAAATTATATTATTCTATATATAAATTTGTATAAAACTCTATTGGAAAAATTACCAAAAAAAATAAAAATAAATAAATAAACCCAAGGTTGGAATCATATAACAAAATAAATTTTTAATTTTTAATTTTATCAATTTAAATTCTAAATTTTTGATTTGTTTTTAATCTAAACAATTTACTTATTTTTGTTAAATAAAATGGACTAAAAACTTTATATTTAGGGGAATTTTTTTACAGCTCCCTAATAATACTAATTTAGAGGCTAAAGGACATCCAAAAAAATAGTGATGTATGAGGTCCCTGAGCTACTTGGCGCGCGTTTTTAATTATTTTTCTGGACCAAAATACCCTCGCCGAAATCAACACAGAAACGATACTACTTCCGACGTCTGAGTTCATTCCAAGCATCCACCATTTTCACGAACACAAGAACAGCAAATTTAGGGTTTCAACATCATCTTCACGATCGATATTGGAGCTTCGTTCTCTTCTGCACAAATCAATCCCATTCCTTCCTCAAAAATTTCTCTGACCTTCCTTAGAGCTTCGTTTTCACTGCTCATCGTCATCTCCGTCCACCTTCGTGACGTCGCATCTCCATCTCAGGCCATATCAGCTCCTCATTCAAAGTTTCATCCTAACTCTGGTAAGTTTTTCTACAACTAGATTTTCTCTGGAAACACAGTTAATTGCATTTTATATTAAACTTCCATAAATTAGGGTTTCACATTCGTTTTAAAAAGCTACCTGAATTTGGAAAAAGTTATTTCTGTGTGTTTTGAACTTATTCTTGAACATGTTTGTGTGATTATTTCTCCAAATTTCTCTGGCATTTGAATTTCTCTGATTTTTGCTTGATGTATGTTTCTTCTTTCAGTTTTCTATGCCATGTTTATTTTGAAAAAACCAATTTCCTGTGTTTTCATCTAATTTTTTAACGTGTTTCTCTAATTTTGTTTCTGTACATTTCTCTGTAACATGTATTTTGGACTGGACTGAATGTTTCTTATCTGACATATGTATTTAGGAATGAATGTATCACCCTTTCTACCATGTTTATTTTGGACTGGAATGAATGTTTCTTCTCTGACATGTGTATTTTGAAAAAAAAGATATTTCTCTGTGTTTTTATCTTATTTTTGAACATTTTTCTGCGATTGTCTATGAATTTCTCTGCTTTGAAAATTTCTCTGGAATATGTATTTTTCTCTGGAATGTTTATTACTTTCTTGCTCTGTCTAAGTTTGTCTGTATTCATAATTTTCTCTGACAAAACATCACATCACTTTCCTCCCCTTGTGTATCTCTATCATGGTTAACTTCCTCTGGTTGTGTATGTAAATTTCTCTGGCATTTAAATATTATGAATTTAAATTTTCTCTGCAATGGAAATTTACTCAAGAATGTGTAATTTCCTCCGGAATGTGTATTTATCTCTGGTATGTTTATTTTGTTCAATTCTTGGTTTCAATGTGGTGTAATTTTCACTGGATTGTTTACAATACTTTATTTATTTTATCTTGCTAATTGTGGAATGGAAATTTTCTTTGCCTTGCCATGTTTACTTTTCTCTGTCATTCATTTTCTCTGGTATGTTTACTTCTATTTGTAATTTTAAGAATTATTGAAAATTTCTATCCCATGTTTATGATGCTTTGTTGATTTTCTCTGACATTTAATTTTTGATGTCCAATTTCTTCTGGCATGTCCAATTTTCTGTAATTTTCCATCATTTGTAATTTTCTCTGACATCTTACAGTTTCTTTTATCTGTAATTTTCTACCTCATCTGTAATTTTCTCTGACATCTTACACTTTCTCTTATCTGTAATTTTCTCTGACATCTTACACTTTCTCTTATCTGTAATTTTCTAATTCATCTGTAATTTTCTCTGACATGTCCAATTTTCTCTGGGATGTTCACTTTTCACTGGGATTTAATGTTGAAATCTTTATGTTTTAATCATTGTCTAGCAATGGCAAAACGTCAAAGCACCGAAACACCAGAAACACCAAGCAAGAAACAGAAACTGTCTCAGTCTTCTTATGAGCTGCGATCAAACACCAGCAGCAAAGCACTGGAAACACCAACCAAGAAGGAACAGCTCTCTCAGTCTTCCTATGATCTAAGATCAAAAACCAGCAGCAAATCACCACAAACTCCACTCCGAATCACACAAGGTGATGAGGCAACTAGCATCCACATGAGTACCCCAACTTCAACCGACTCAACCTCAAGGGGCAAAAAACCTGCTAAACTCCACAGAAAGAGAGCTCACTACACCATTCAATTCCGATCCAACCTCTCGTCTGTCGTCTCATTTTTTCAAACACTTAAATTCAATTCAAAACAACTTGTAGAGCTTCAGAAATCCCCATTCTGGTACTTGATCCAAGCTCTAACCAGTGGAAGAATGGATCCAAAGAAATGTAGGAAATCTGATGATGATGTAGTTGCCATAATCAAATGTTACAATCAGAAAACAAAAGCATTCACTGTTGGTAAGAAGAGCCTGACCTTCACAACAAACGACATGACCTTGATTTTCGGTTTGGAAGGAGGTAAACAACCCATGTCATTAAGGTACTCCAAGAAGCCAAAATCTGCATTCCTGAGGAGAAGATTCCAAAAGGACACACGGCTGACTGGTCCTGTCCTTAAAAACGCCTTGCTCAAGGCAATGAAAGGGAAGCAACCAACAGACTACAAAGATGTAGCAATCATCGTTACATTGTACTTGTGTCTGACACTATTTTTTGCAACAAGTGGGAATTCGATAGGCTGGGTTTTTATACAGTATGTCGAACCTCTTGAATCCATGAAACAGTATGATTGGCCTGAGGCAATCACCTCAACATTGATTGATTCTATCATGGCATTGCACAAAACCCCTGAAAAAGTTACGGGGTGTGTCATTGCTTTGCTTGTAAGTATAATATCCATTCAAATTTGCAGTTATCATACTTACAAATTTGTGCATTTAGAAAATTTTATTTACTTTAATTTTCATCACAGTATTGGATATGTGAACATGCAACCATCATTGACTCGGAACACAGCAACACAAATGACTTCCCGAGATGTGCAAAGTGGAACCTGCAAACCTTGACAAAACAGCTGCAGAAGACACCACTACACTCTCTTGCACCTCGACAGGTTAATTCCTATTGCTCCTAAAATCTCAGTGAAATTCCAAAAATATCTCTGACAACTACTTTGTTTCCCTCCTTGTGCATTGATTGTTTAAGATCAATTTTCTCTCAATTCTCAATTTATGCTTCCATCTTTGGTACAAACTTGTTCATTTCTGCATTGTAATCAATTTTCTCTGCAATCCAAAATTCTCTGACCACAATTGTAACACATTAACTTGTATGCCCTGATTCCTTTTCTCTAATATCTGAATTCTGCTGTTCCATAATTTTCTTTGGCCCATAACTTATTTGCCCTGATTGCTTTTCTCTAATATCTGAATTATGTTGTTTCATAATTTTCTCTGGCCCATTACTTATTTGCCTTGCATCTTTGATAAACACTGTTTATTTCTGCCATTCAAATGAATTTTCTCTGGAATCCAAATTTCTCTGACACAATTATAGTCAAACATTAACTTATATGCCTTGATTGATTTTCTCTGATATCTAAATTATGTTGCTCATTTCATAATTTTCTCTGCCTCATAAAATTAACTCCTTGTTTGTAATTTTCTCTGGCCCATACAATTTTCTCTGAAGTTTGTTTCCCATTAGTATCATTTAGATGAATTTTATTTTCCTCATTTTAATTTTTCTGTCAGTGAATTTTGTAACATTTCTCTAATAAAAGAGCCTCCTGTTGCAGATAGATAACAAGCAACTACTCAAAAACCCATCAGAGGAGTTCTGTCTTGGTAAAAAGACAAAGAAAGAATCAAAAAAAGCAATTGTCAAATTCAAAGAGAAATTAGAAGATTCATCTGAATGTCAAGCAATTGTCAAATTCAATGAAGAAGCAAAACCCAGAGAAGAAAGTGAAAGCAATGGACAAGAAGCTCAAGCAAGCAGCGGAGAAGAAGAAGCCAGAGAAGAAAGTGAAAGCAGTGGAGAAGAACAAGCCGCAGAAGAAAGTGAAGAAATAGAAGCAGAAGAAAAAGAACAGAATGAACAAAAAAAAGAAGACAGTGAAGAAGAAAATGAAGAAGAAGAAGATGAAGAAGAAGAAGAAGAAGAAGAAGATGAACAGCAAGAAGAAAACGAGCAAAGTGATCAAGAAGAACGTATTGAGCCATTGGACCAACAACAATTTGAGGAATCAAAGGACGCACAAATTGCTGATCTGCGTGAAAGATTGAAGGCACTTTCTCAATCTAAACAAGAAGAAGACAGAAATTGGATGGAAATACTTGCTCAAAAGGAAATTTCAATAAGAACCCTGACATCACTTAACTCAGAACTTCAAGAAAAAGAAAGCACAATCCAAATGAAACTAAGGATGTTGGAGCTTGAAAAGGAACATGATATGAAAACAATTCAACAGTTGAAGAATTCAAATTCAGAGCTTGAAACAGAAAATGCTAAATTGCATGAACAAGTACAAGAACTTTCAGTCCAACTAGCAACACAACCATACAGAACACCACCACAACTTCAACCACAAGGTCAGTGAAAATCTTGACCCACAAAAAGTCAAGTCCTTGAGTCAGCACAACTCAGAGAAATTTCTATTTATTATAATTTTCTGACATTGGTAATTTTCTCTGGAAGTTATATTTCTCTGAACACATTAGTTTCTGCCAATTATTTCTATTGATTTCTACTGCTCATTTCATCTTCTCTGTCTATTTTCTTATTCCATTTTTGAGATTTGTTTCATTTTCACTGTGCCTAGTTGGAATGCAAGTTGAACAACAACCAACAACCCAACAAGAAGAAATGGCACCCAAAGAACAACCAAAACAAAAGACGAAAGTCTATGGTAACTGGAAAATATTGAATCACATAAATTTACATATTAAAATATCATCTGTTACTTCAGAGAAATTTCAATTTTACTAATATTTTCACTGTCTACAGTCAAAAAAGATCCGACGTCAATGATCAAAAATTTAAAGGCAAAAGAAAGGAAGCAAAAGCAGCACGATCCAGAATTTCAATATCCAAAAGTTGCGAAAGTGACTAGAGCTTCAACACAAGCTGCAAAGCAAGCTGAGCAAAGCACGAAGGACAAAGAAGTGCTTGATGCTGATGCGTACATCTTGCCTCAACCTCTAAACATCAGAAAATCTTGGGTGTTTCCACAAACTCTTCCTATTTCAAAATTGATAAAAGAGCACGTAAAAGATAGGTTGCAGCACATATCAAACGTCTCTGGACTTGAGTAAGTACAACAAACAAAATAGAAGATAACAAACAACAAATTACAAACTTATATTGCATGAACAACAATTTAATTTCCACAAACTTGTCTTGTAGGGCATTAATTTGGACAAGTGAGTTGAACCTCATTTCCTTTGAAGACATTCAAAACCTAATAAAGCAAAAAGAAATTGCCAACAATGTAAGTCTTTCCCTTTCATCAAAATTTCTCTGCCTTTATAAACCAATATTTCAATTACAAATCATATTTTTCAGGTCATTGACGGTTATGGGGAGATACTTTTGGCTGACCAAATGAGAGAAAGACAACAACCAACCTCATTTTTTTTCACATCCATGAGCTTAGTATGTTACAACTATTTTATTTGATTTTCTCTGGAATTTACTTACTACTTTCTCTTCTTAAGATACTTCTTGGATTTTCTCTGAACATAACCATTTTTGGATTTTCTCTGAACACAGAATTTCATCAGGATGACAGAAAATCAATCTTTTCGAGTGTCCTTATTTGACAAACATATTGAAACAGCTTGGAGGAACTACAGGTTCCTCCATTTCCCAATAAACACTGGAGGTAATGAGAAGTCCACAGCTGGAAATCACTGGACCTTGCTTGTCCTAGACAAACAAGACAGTTTATGGAGGTTCTACAACTCACTGAGACCAAGGAGGGATGATGCAGAAGACAAATACGTCAAAGACGCAAAACAATTGGTAACCAGTGCAAATTTCTCTGATCCATCATAATTTTTATGTGATGATAATTTTCATACAATCCCATTGGTTTGTCTGTAAATTTCTCTGTTATTTAAAAATCATTTTCTTGCAGCAAGAATATGTGGATAATTTTTTGAAAGATTGCCTTGAAAGAGACGCTCAATCACAACCCTCTTTCAAGTTGATAAACTCACAAAACACAAGTTACGACTTTGAGTATGTCAACAATGCTCCCCAACAAGAAAGTGATTCGTAAGTTTCATACATCTATAAATAAGATACTCTGATTTGCATGTTTCTTAAAACTAACCATTCCTATAATTTGTATGCAGTCTGGATTGTGGCCTCTTTGTCTGCTATATCATGAAACAATATAGCAAGCATGAACCAATCAGCTCCAAATTGTCCACACAAGAGATCAGGTTGATGAGGGCAGAACTGATAGAGAGATTTGTCACCGATATTGGCCGATCATGGACTGAACCAATTGAAATACCTCCAGAACAACCAGACATGTAATAGTGAAACTAGTGAAAGGAAGACAATGTACATAGCCAGACAGAGAAAATTGTCTCACATATATGTATATATCCATACAGTATTAACCGTTCAGTTTTTTGTTGACACATCAAAGGAATACTGATGCTTGACTTATCCATATGCATCCTTTCTTGACTAATGTAAATTTCATTTTTTTTTTATTTCAACTAATGACAATTTCATACCTATCGATGGTTAAATATATATATATATATATATTTTTATTGTGATTGTCAACACAATCCCACAGAGAAAATTGTCTGCACAAATTTCTCTGGTATCATATTACCAGAATTCAGAGAAATTTAACACGTAAAGTCCCAACGGGATGCCTATATGATCAGGTAATCTGTAATGCTTTGTGTTGTTACCAAACAATCATCAAACTCAACAAAACACAAAAGCGACACAGTAATTTTATCTGCTACTATAAAATTTCACTGGATGAATTTGAAATTTCTGAGTTGTGAATTTCTCTGGGTTGGTGAAGAAAATTTCTCTGGCTTTGAGCAAAATTTATGAGTTGAATTCATTCTAGATAAATTCTTCCCTGGTCCAGAGAAATTCTTAACTCAGAGAAATTTCAAAAAAGCATGATTTTGTTTTTTGGTTGTACACACTGCAATAATTTTGTGTATGCTCTGTCTGGTATGCACATTTCTTGAAATGACTGACATGAAGTTACCACAAATTCACAGAGAAATTTAACTCGTATCATGCCAGAGAAATTCACAGAGAAATCTATTATGACTGACATTATAGATTGCATTATAGATCATGCAATCTATAATGCACTGTGTTAGTATAAAGCGATTATCAAATTCAAAAAACAAAATCCACACAGTACTTTTATCTGCCATTGTCAAATTTATATGGATGAATTTGAACCTTCAAAACACATTACACAAAATTTTCTCTTCCATACCAAATTTCTCTGCATAAATTTGACAGGTATTACAAACCCAATGCCTATACTATATATCAACAAACACAATACACACTTTAACTCATATTGCAAAAATTTCTCTGGATGAATTTCATTGATATTATTATATACACTGTCCAAAAAACACATTTCACAAAACAAAATACACAAACTAATCATCAAATGTATTATTCAATCAATAAAATGTATTATCCTCAACTATTTAACAAAGGTTCCTTGCATGTCCTCTTATTATGGTGACCAATACTCCCACAACGACTACACTTAATCACCCTTTTAAACTCTCCAGTAGAAGCAATTCTGTTCTTCTTCGGCCTCCCAGCTGGTCTCTTGCTCAATGGAGGTAAAATCATAACATCTTCAATCCTACACACAGGTTTTTCAACAGTTGGAACTGGGCCAATCGAAAACGAGTACGCTTGACGATACATATCAGCATGAAAAAATGGTTCAACAAATGAATTCAAATTCCTTCCACTCCTAAAAATTGCAGCAACAGCATGTTGACATGGATACCCATTTATTTCCCATTTTCGACACGAACAAGTTCTCAACCCAAGATCAACCATAACCGAAGGAAAACAATGCACTTCAAAGACATTATCAGACGACAAACTCACATTCCATGTCCTCCCATCCAAAAAATACTTCTCCAATACACTATCCATACGAGGACATAGAACTTTATTCCATTTACTAGAGAGCAGCCTCCTATCAGACCTCATATTCATAATTTGCAACCGTATCATGTCCACCAAATTTGTTATTGGCAAGTGCCGAGCATCTCGTATCCATGAATTGAATGACTCAGCAACATTTGAATACATCTCACCATAACGTCTCCCCGCAAAATATGCATCACTCCAATTTTCATATGGTAAACTTCTCAAGAAAGCAATCACAATGTCTCCTCCCTCACTTTTTAATTCATTTAACTTGAAATGAAATGATGCCTTTGTTGGCGCATATGCACATTCTGAAAACTTCGACACAATCGTCTCCCTAACCAAATTTGTGTTTCCCAATGACAACTTATCCCTCAGATTTCTCTTTAGATGTTCAAGACAAAATCCATGAAAGCAGTTAGGGAAAAACCTAGCAATTCCCTCCACAATACCACAATGTCGATCTGATATGAAACTTATCACCCTTTCTGATCCCAATACACCACATAAATGTTCAAGAAACCAACACCAATTGTCTTTATTCTCAGCATCAACAACAGCAAAAGCTACAGGGAAAAAACCTACAAAACAAATAGGAACAAGCATATCACATACACACATGCATAGAAAATTAGAACAATAAACAACCAGAGAAATTTGACACTGCCAACATACAGACAAAAAATCACTTAGTGCCCAACTCCAGAGAAAATTCACACATTGGCAACATCCAGAGAAAATTGACTTACTGACCAACTACAGAGAAAATTCACACAATCA
Organism: Camellia granthamiana; assembly: GCA_036172215.1. NCBI lineage: Eukaryota > Viridiplantae > Streptophyta > Magnoliopsida > Ericales > Theaceae > Camellia > Camellia granthamiana. Next base: position 118,206,978 of record CM069905.1, read on the forward strand.
TAATATCCACAGCAAATTCACTCAGTGACCACCTACAGATACAATTCACACAATGACAAAATCCAGAGAAAATTCACACACTGACCAAAATCCAGTGAAAATCCACACAGGCCAAAACCAGAGAAAATTCAAACTGTCAAAGAAAAATCACATTCACTGAATTCCTACATGTATAGAAAATTCACATAGTTAGATAAAAATTACATATATTTACAATTACCTTCATTCCCATCTTTCGCCGTTGCAGCAAGCATAACTCCTTTGTATCGCCCTTTCAAAAATGTTCCATCAAGAAAAAGCAATGACCGACAATATTTGAAACCAGCTGTGCATGCATGAAAAGCCACAAACACTCTTTTGAAACGCTTGTTGTCTTCAAAATCTAACTCAAAACGACTACCTGGATTGTTCTTCAATGCCTCATCAAAATACCACCGTAATTGATCAAATGACAAACAAGAATCCCCATATGTAGTACGTTTTGCTTTTTCAACACCCAACCAACCACAGTTATAACTGATTGAGACCCCATACTTGTCTTTCATTTCTTTCACAACATCCACTGGACGAGTTAAAGGTTTTGCACTTACCTCGTCAACTATCAGCCCAGAAACTAAGCTGGAAGTCATCCTCGAATGTTTACTCGTACGAACCGCCACACCACACGTATGTTCATTCTTCAAAGTCCTTATGTAGAAGAACCCATTTGTTTTTTCAACAGAAGCATGTACACGCCACATACATCCCCTTGATTCCTTATATGCACATTCTGCCGTAACCCTCAGCTTGTCATTTTTAACATATGTAAACTGAAAACCAACCTCAATAGCATACTTGCACAAAAAGCTACGGAACTCAACCACACCACCCTCAAACTTTTGTCCAACACTCGTAATATTATTCCGCCAACGAGCCGACAATAACACCTTTTCTTGGTGAGAACAAAACTTAGAGAGTGAATTCCTTTCAATATCCACCAGCCTATCACACTCACCATCCACAACATCTACCCAATTACACCCCACTTCATCCTCTTCATCAGAAGTACCACATTTAGTAACTGAAACATCAACAATATCAACACCGCGTGCACAAACAACCCTCAACATATTCAAAAAATCAATATTATTTCGAACCATACAATTCGAATGGCCCAAAATAGAATATGAAATACACATACTCTCAGGTTTCAAATTCTCCCATGTTTTACACAAAATTCCAACCAATTCCTCAAAATTCAATTCACATGAAACATTAATGACAATAGTATCATTCCCATATTTACACAGCAACAACACTGCACTGTCCATTGAAACTGAAACAAAAAACAAGAAAAATAATTTAGTTAACATAGAAACACTTCACAAGAACAACATAAAAGTCCAGAGAAATTTCTAAAAATAATAATTTTCTCTGAACTTAAAATAAAAACCCACATACATCTACAAACTGATATTCACCTTCAAGATAATAAAAAACAAAATCACAGAAACACAATCATACAAAAAAATCCAAGTCCAGAGAAATTTACAATCAGAGAAATTTACAAACTGAAAGGTAACAAACTTACAATTTTCTCTAAACTACAAATCCAAGTCCAGAAAAATTTGTGAACTTACATTCACTTTCTCATATTCTATCTGCATTAGAAACTTCTAATAATATGTCCACATGCACTTATAATTTTCTCTGGACTACAAAAACAAAAATGATGAAAATGAAATTTCTCTGGTTTTAAAAAACAGAACAAAACTGATATTCACCTTCACAAAACTGGAAAAAATTGTTTAACATACAAACACTTCACAAAAACAACATAAAAGTCCAGATAAATTACTGAAAATTATAATTTTCTCTATTCATAAAATAAAAATTTGTCTGTATTCAATTGCCTCTATCTAACGTTGTCTGCATTCATAAAATAAAAGTCCAAACACACATCTACAAACTGATATTCGCCTTCAAGGTGATAAAAAACAAAATCACAGAAACTAAAATCGAAAACAAACCTGATTCAACTCCACTCAAAAACATACGCGATCAATACACTGTCAACACTCCTTGAAATTGATTAAAAAACAAAGAATCAAAACTCCGTCGAAATCTCCGACGAAATCAACACGATCGTAGCAATCTTTCTCGTCAAACTCCACTCAAATCTCGACGAAATCTCACCATGAAATCTCCACTGAAATCTCCGACCAAAACTCCGACGAAATCAAAACGATCGTAGCAATCTTTCTCGTCAAACTCCACTCAAATCACGACGATATCTCACCATGAAATCTCCACTGAAATCTCCGACGTAAACTCCCAAGAAATCTCCCCTGCGAATTCGGTTTCCAAATTCTATCAGTTAAGTCAACAATATTATATTCAAACAAATTTATGTTATATAGGAAGGGTAATTTAGGTACTTTATAATCTAAAATAAATTTCATGGACCTTAGCCATTAAAATATATTATTTTGGACCTTTCCTCCTATCAAAAGTAGAGGAGGGACCTTAGGCCAATTTTCCCTTATATTTAGTCATTAAACCCAATGTAAGTGTATAGAAAATATCTAAAATTTAATTTTTGTTGAATTTAATGACTAAAATATATATTTTTTCATTTATTATACTTAGCAAAAATAGGCAAATGGTTTAGATTGAAAACAAATCAAAAGTTTAGGGTTTAAATTGACAAAATAAAAAATTTAGAGTTTATTTTGTTACAATGTTCAAACTCTAAGATTTTATTTTATTTTTTTTTTGTAACTTTCCCAATTCTATTTATATATCATTACTCTTAAATAAGAATTGGAGATTATTGCATTATATTTGATTAGGATGCAATAAAAATATTTAATTTTTTTTTACTATTAATTGGATAAAAAAGCAAAATAATTTGGCGTGGCACAAGAGTATCTTTAACAAATATATTATTTTTTAGGTGACTGACTACGTAACAATATTTGACATTTTTAAACTTTAAACACTTCCATAAAATTCTTATTTATTTACGAAACATTTAGTATTATCCTATCCAACGCTCACTTAAACTTTACAAAAAAAATAAAATAATAAATAATAAATAAATAAAATAAAATAAAATAAAATTATCATTTGCCAAATACATAGGTTTTTTTATAGCAATAATAACCTTATCATAAAAAGTAAATATAACGATTCTGATTTAGACCCGACCATTTTCTTGCTTTTGAATCCGAGTGCCTGTGTACTTAATTGTTGTTTATCTCATTTCCATCTTATTGCTTGTTGAGATTGGCTATTGGGAGTTTTGGTTCTATTTGAAATAGGTTGAAAAGTTAGTTTTTCCAAGAGTTGTTGCCCAAATTTTTGCTTCTTCGCTCGAGCGGTCTTTTTTGCGTTCAAGCAATCTTTTACAATCTGTAAAACTACTAGAAGTGTGATATTTGCACTCCAACGATACTTCGTATAACAATTTTGGTTAATTGTTGTTTATCTCATTTTCATCTTTTTGCTTGTTGAGATTGGCTATTGGGAATTTTGGTTGTGTTTGAAACAAGTTGGAAAGTTAGTTTTTCAATGAGTTGTTGCCTAGATTTTTGCCTATTCGCTCGAGCGGTCATTCTTGCGCTCGAATGGTCTTTTACAGTTTGTAAAACTACTAGAAATGTGATATCTGCGCTCGAGCGATCTTTTGCAGTCTACAAAACTACTAGGAGAGGGTCATTGTGCGCTCGAGCAGTGGTTTTGGTCGCTCGAGCAGTATAACTTATTGTGTCTATTCACTCGAGCGGTGTTTTGGTTGTTCAAGGGGTCTGTGCGTGTATCAGTCTGAGAAAGGGCCATTTTTAGTCACTTTTTCATCTCTCTCTCTCTCTCTCTCTCTCTCTCTTTCTAAACATTTCAAAACCCTAAATCCACACTCTCTCTATATTTAAGTTCTTATCTTCTAGCTCTAAATACTCTCAATCCCTTGATTTCTTCACCCTAGTCTGTTATCCCAAATAGGCAATCCAAAAGGGGGGGTGAATTGGGTTATTAAAAAATTTTACAATAAAAAATAATAAACACAATATTCAAATTTTAACAGATAAAAAACATAACAATAATTATCAATATAAAAGTAAGAAAGATAGGGAGAGAAAATCAAACACTGAGATTTATAGTGGTTCGGCAAGCCAAGCCAACATCCACTCCCTAAGGAACCTCCTTGAGAATTTCTTCACTCTCAAAATGAGTCAATACACCACCAAGGCTTCACCAAGCTTGTCGATTCACTACAAGAAATTTCACTTTTGACGAATAAAATTTTAGTCGCCAAAAAGGAAGACATTTGGCGACTAATATATTTGGTCGCCAGTTTGGTTGCCAATAGTTCGTCGGGGAAGACAATCGGCGACCAAAATTTTTTTGGTAGCCAAAAGTGACCTATCGGCTACTAAAACTTTAGTCGCCATATATTTTTAAAAAATAATTAAATGTATATTTTTTACTTTTAGCAACTAAATTATTTAGTAGCCAATTGAGCATGTATGTTTGGCGACTAACTATTTGGTAGCCAAAAGTTTCACTTTTTGAGAATTGGCGACTAAAAATTTAGTAGCTAAAAGTTTCCTTTTTACAATTGGTGACTAAAAGTTTAGTAGCCAAAAGTTTCACTTTTTGACAATTGGCAACTAAAATTTTAGTAGTCAAAAGCCAACCTGTGATATTTGTTTAGTCGCCAAAATGTCTCATTTAGTTTTTATAATTTGTTCTATAATATTTTTTGCGCCACTTGTAATCTGTGCATATACAAAATTATTCATCTATTCATTCATTCATTCAATTCTCAACCATTCAATAAAAATATTTCTCCACAACCTGTAGCATTCAATTTTCAGCCATGTACAAAACTTAACTATTAACTGTACATATCAAAGAAAAAAAAAATCCATAAACATAGTATAATCCAACAAATAGATATACTATCCAAACCAACAATTAAAATCCAAATTAAAAAAAAAAATTCTTAATAACAAAACATATCAGGTGTACATGTTTTCCATAAACAAAAAATATAATGTGAATTGTGCCCATGCAAACATCATCAATCTGGTCCAAAAACATCACTGTATCCATGTCAACATCATCAATCTGTAACAAAAATCAATAAGGTAACTAATCAAAAATGCAGAGATTGATTTTTGTCTAAACAAAATATGGTTCAATTATTTAACAAGTAATTTATCTTATGGAGAAGGAAAAATTAGATAACTAACTCAATTGAATGTAGATGAATAACATAGAATAAGCAAAGGAAAACATTAGGATGACAAATGCTTTGATTCACATAGAAGGTGCCACAAGAATGAAAGTTGAACAGAATATGGGTCAAGGTAGCAAGGTAAGAACCACAATAACAAGCAAAAAAGAAAATATGATCGTAATTGATATAAAATAATAGCTGATGAGGAATCTTCAGTGCCTTACTTGTCCTTGAGTGGTATATGAGGACCACGAACAATATCATCAAAATTTTGACTTGTCATCCTCAAATGAATCCTAAATACAAAATAAACAAAAGACTCTTAGATATCAAAATCAATAAAGGGGGGAGGAAAGGGGGGTGAACAAGAAGATCATTGAAAATCATATCAACAATAATGCAAATTACCTGCAAAAATGAAGAAAGAGATAAACTTCATTGAAATGCTAAGTAGAGTACATGCTGCTATATACATACACTTTGCATAACTGAGCTGGTTGTAACCAACTATTTAACCATCTTGGTGTTTTCTATCGTTACAATTTTGTGACTTATTATACATGATAGTCATATACATGAGGTGAGCAGCCTTGGATGCCTTGACTTGCTCTGTTTGAACAGATTGCAGCTGTGCCAAAGTAGGTTGTTATTATTGCTGTTGCATAGGCTCTTGCCGCTGCTACTGTATAGATTGTTGTTGCTACTGCTGCATAGGCTACTGAGATTGCTTTTGCTGAAGTTGCTTTTGTTGAAGTTGCTCTGATGCCTTAAGCTCAGACTCAGCTGCTTTGGGAACATTGGGAACATATATCTTATCAACTTCAAACAAACACAATCCAAATTCAAGCAAAGTATGCCCATAAAACTGGGCACTCTCACAAACATCCCCAACTTAGATTTTCAAATTTCATCATGTCTATCAATAGTACTATCCTTAAAGATATATACGAACATCTAAAACCCAACAAAAAAATCATTATAATTTCAAGAAAAATAGTAGTTTTTACCTTGGAAGCACTTCCCTTAGACCACCCAATACTTAATCCTCCACCATTATTAGTTGACAACAGATCATATATCTCTTCATTGTATATCTCCAACCCAGTGACTTGAACATATGTCCCAACTCCTACATTTTCTTCATCTCCTTCGCCCAATATATCCTTTAGAAATCTATACACAATCCCATGTCGCTTTGCACGCCCAAACAACCTAGTTGGCACGTACATCATCGTTGTGCATTTAGCCCCCAATTTCACACCATTAATTGTAATATATAATCTCCTTTGGTTTTCCAAGGAAGCTGGTGTACAAGAAGAGGAAATTGGAATCTTAGAACTGTCATAAAGTTTTTTTTTTTTTCCTTACTATTTGTTTCCTCTCCCTTGTAAACAGTCATTTTTTTAAAACCCAAAATAATAATAAAAAAAGAAAAAACACTTGAGTACAATTTTTTGCGGCTGATATATAACATTCCCTCAAAGATTAGTCTTTCAAACTTATTTTGACGCATTCTATTGTTTAACATGAGTACGATTTTGGGACTCATTCAACTTTTACTATCAAAATTTCCGAAAAGCCCAAAATATCACAAACAACATCATTGATATTTATTCAATTACTCCTCTCTCTTTTTTTTAACCTATGAACCTAGACAATCATAAATAAATAGAGAATGGACAACAAGAATGGGTTTTATTTTATCATCTAAAATTGCACCTAAAAATAGCTCATGAACAAGCAATTAAAAAAACAATTAAATTCAATCTGGGCACTACCAAAGCCCATAAACAGATGTCAAACACATGAGCATTGTCTAGTTTCATTTGAACATTTCGTCAAACACATGGTGCGCAAAAAGGTCAGAAGACAACAACAAATACAAGCATGGACGAATTTCGTTTGAACATTTTTTTCGGCACATGGTGAGCAAGAGGGTGAAAACGGCAACAATTACAAGCATAGACCAAACAACAGTAATACATACACTACCATCATCATCAACAACAACAACAACAACAAAAAAACCCAATAAATTACATGAACTAGAGTGAAATGGAAAAAATCTTCACTCTAGCTATAAAAAAAAATAATAATAATAATAAATTACATGTTCCTTCAATCATTTTATAGAAAACCATTTCAATAACTGGTTCATTGATTTCACATAAATCAAAACCCTGCACCATAAATAAATAAATAAACCCCTAGAGGTAGAGTGAAATGGGAAAATAGAGAAAGAGAGACAAAACAGCAGAGCCGAGAGGGAGAGAGATAGAGATAGAGAGAGGAAGAGAAAAACCTCAATGTTAAAGCGATGTAATGCGAAACAAGGCGAGGAGCTACGAGGCGAGCGACGACGGTGGTAGTGGTGGTGTGCGACAGTAGAAGATTAACAGTGAACGATGGTGAAAGATCAACGGTGAGCAATGGGGCGTATAGTGATTGTGAGTCGTCCATGAGAGAGAGAGAAAGAGAGCAAGAGTCAAGAGTCTAGTTTTTGTTTGGATGGCTTGATAAAGAATTGCCTCCAATCTAAAAAATTTTCCCACCAAAAATTTTGTTATCAATGCCAACTAAACAAAATTTTAGTTGCCAATTGTAGTATTTTTCGTGACTAAAGGTAATTTGGTCACTGAAAATAAATATTCACTGACTAAATTTTTCGTCGCCAAAAATAAAAGTAAAATTTATACTTTTTATTTAGTGACTAAATTATTTTAGTAGGCAAAAATTACTTTACAGCGACTAAAAATTTTTTAGTCACCGAAAATGAACATTTGCCGACCAAAACTTTGGTCGCCAAAGTTTAATAGCAAACATTATGTTAACTTTTTGGTGACTAAATTTATTTTAGTAGCCAAAAACTAGTATACCACGACTAACAAAAAATTTAGTAGCCTAAAACATGATCTAATGCCGACTAAAATAATATTTAGTCGCCTATTGTTGTATTTTTAGCGACTAATTTTTTTAGTTGCCAATAATTAAGATACAGCTACTAAAAAAATTAGTAGCTAAAAACAATATTCAAAGCCGACAAAAGTAATTTTTAGTCACCTATTCTACTACTTTTGGCAACTAAAAAAAGTTTAGTTGCCAAATTTGGTTGCCAAAAGTGTAAATTGTTGTAGTGATTTTACACAGGTCTTACTTTTATCTATTGAGCCTCACTCAACAATAAATGTCTCACCCTTACAAAATTTTCCCACAAAATAATGAATAAAGATAGGTACTTTAACCCTCTTTTACAATAATTTTCTCACAATGACAATACTTAGATTTGAAAGTGAAAGAACAGAGTGAAAAATACAATCACAATTTTGGAGTATACAGAGTTTTTTTCTTTTCAAGTTCTTCATTTTCTCCATACAAAACACTTCTATTTATACTAAAAAATATATCCATTGGGAGAGGAGAAGCTCCTCTTGACAGAACAAGTGCTCCTAATGCTCCTGATTTCAATAGACAACAAAAGATAATGATTGAAATGATGATAAAAGTAAAACCACCTTTTTTCCCTTTTTCAAACATGGAGCCATCTTTTTCTCTTGTTGGCAAGTTGAACATTATATTATAATGTTCAAAATTTTGAATTAAAACAGACAAGATATGAAATGATTTGCTCTATCTTTTTTTTCTTTTTTGTTATAATTATATATATATATATGTATGTGTGTGTGTGTGTAAATTATGCACTGCCTACCTAGTAATATATTATATTATATTATATTATATTATATTATATTATATTACATAATATATTCACAAGATATAAAATAGTTGCTCATGATACGCAACACATGGGTGTATCCTACATACAATAAGATGCAAAATTAATTTGAATTCCATGCAACCTATATCAGAAAGATATAATATAATTTGTATATTTTGTGTCAAATTATTATAACATATATATATACAAAAATATAGTTTATCAAATAATATTTTAGACATCATCAAAATTAAACAACAAAACAATCTCCCACTTTTTGATGATGGGAATACATGTATGGATGTAACACAAAATTAATAAAATATTTGATAACTTTGCAACATAAGATATCTGATAATTAAAGCACATGCACATGCACAACAATTCAAATTCACATTTTTTTCTCCCCCTTTGACATCATCAAAATAAAATATTGATATATGAAGTTTTTATAGAGAAGAAAATTTTCAGGGCCCAAAACGAAAAATCATACAAACACATATGAGAAAATAGTCAGATGCCAAAAATATAATAAAGGTTCCTATTTCTGCATGTGATCATTTTTGGGATTTTGTAACATCTCCTAAAAATGGTGCAACGGCGCCCAAAAGGTTGACAAACAAGAGATTGGAGCAGATATGCATCGAGTATTGGATTAGTGAAGTGTATAAAAAGTAACAAAGATGATTTGCAGAGATACGAAATCTTCAAGTGGTTTTAGAGAAAAATATTTGTTTACTTTCTGTGTAATCATATCATTCTTTACCTTAGCCATCAATGGTTTGGACATGATTGAGGTGCTTGTAATTTAGGCAAATAAGAGGGTACCTATAATGCAGTCGCACGCGATTCTAGTAAATGAGAGTCCTAGTGTTTTTGGTAATCGTAGTGATATCAATACTATTAATAACACTGTGGCTCTTAGTACACAAACGATGACTGCAGTGTCCAATATGGCTCGATGACTACAAGCAAGAATACAAGATAATCAGTAATTGAAAGGTGAGGTGAGATTTTTAAAACAACAACTGGCTAATACTCGTCAGGAGAAGAGAGATCTAGAGAAGAAAAATTCTCAGTTGGAGAATGCGGTGCAACATTATGAAACGATTATAATGCCAAGACTCACCGAAGTCGAAAATTGAGAGAGGCATGTAAAGGAGGCTCATGAGAAGTTGTTGAGAGAAGTTAAACACAAAAACTCTATGAAGCCTTCTCAAAACTTACATGTAATCTAGCAATATTTTCTCCTTTTGAAATAAAATTGTAAGCATTTCTCTTCGAAAAAATTTGTTTGTCTTCGCTAAAATTTTTTTTTTTTGATGCAGATAAGGAGTAAAAAAAAAATTAGTTGATAACTATATATACTCCCCCTAAAATTGTGCATACAATATACAAACGCTCCTTGAAATTGTGCTTATTTGATTGTTTTGATCTCAAAATATTACATAACATGAGTCTTTCCCTAAATTAATACACTAAAAATTACACAAATTGTAAGAAAATTACCAATTTATAATACCAAGGGTCATTAAGATCATGCCATAAACAACTACACTGAGTGCACTAGCATAAAAAGATAAAATACAAATAAAAACAATTTCTTCATACCAAGTAGAAGCAATTGTTATTAAATACATGAGAGTTTGGAGTTCATACAACCATATAAGAAATATAACACAGTGCAAAAATGATTTTAACATGTTGATCGGCGATGGTGTTGATGATCGGAAAGAATGGAGAAGATCGGGGATAAATATTTGTAGATCGATGATGAATTAATGGATCAATAACGGATCTTAATGGATCGATAATTGAACTTGATGAATCGGAAATGATGTCGAAGATCGGTGATGAAGGTTTTGTGTAGAGCAATGATAGATCTTGGTAGATCGATGAGGGATTTGGGTAGATGATGGTAGTGATGAAATTGATGGATGATGGTGGTGATGGAGTCGGAGTTGGACGATGAGAGGGAGCGAGAGCAGGTGAGAGAGAGAGAGAGAGAGAGAGAGAGATAGCAAAACAGAGAGAGAAACAGAGAGCGAGAGTGAGAGCAGGATGAAGAGAGGGAGATCAAAAAGAGAGAAAGGATTTATAAAACAATGTTTTATTTATTTATTTATTTATTTATTTTTATATATAATTATTATATAGGAGTATTTAACATACCAAGTTCAGTTCTAATATAACAAAATTGTTCTTCATTAAGAGGCTTGGTAAATATGTCAGCTAATTGACGATTTGTAGGCACAAATTTGAGTTCAATGTCACCTTTGAGTACATGATGTTTTAGAAAATGATGCCTTATTTCAATGTGTTTAGTGCGTGAATGCTTAATAGGATTTTTTGAAAGGTTAATGGCACTTGTGTTGTCACATTTTATAAGAATATGATCATAACAAAGTCCAAAATCTTGAAGTTGTTGTTTTATCCAAAGCAATTATGCACAACACCTAGCGGCAGCACTGTATTCTACTTCAGTAGTTGACAGAGCCATTGAGTTTTGTTTTTTGCAAAACCAAGAAATGAGTGAGTATCCAAGAAAATGACAAGTACCGCTAGTACTTTTTCGATCAAGTCTACATGCCGCAAAGTCAACGTCTGAGTAACCAAAAAGTTCAAAGGTATCTGAAAATATGTTTGACTGCAGTGATATGTGACTCTTTAGGTGCAGATTGAAAACATGCAGAGATACAAACATTAAACATTATATCGGGTCTACTTCCAGTAAGATAAAGTAAGGAATCAATCATACCTCGATATTTCTTTTCATTTACAGGTTTACCTTGCTCATCTTTGTTGATTTTATTGATGTGCTCATTGGAGTTGCTGCAAACTTTGATGATTCCATTTCAAATCTTTTGAGTAGATCATTGATATATTTTGTTTGATTTAAATAGATCCCATCATTGGTATGTTCAATTTGTAGACCAAGGAAGTAATTTAACTCCTCTATCATATTCATTTCAAATTATTAAAAGCTTTATTTTTGTGCCCTAAAAATAATTTTCCTCCTAAACATAATGTTCTTGATGGTCCGAATAAATTAATATGCAAGAGTTGAAGCGGTCTAGTAGTTGAAACGATATTTTTAGATTTAAAAGAAATTCTAGTTTGTTTTCCAAGTTGGCATGCATCACAAAATTTGTCTTTTTCAAAACTAATTTTAGGCAAACCAATGACTAACTCATTTTTTGAAAGTTTTGAAATTAAATCTAAATGAGCATGTCCTAATCTTCTACGCCATAATCAACTAGTTTCATTTATTACAGATAAACATTTAACATTAAAATGAGAAGACAAGTTATGCAAACCAAACACATATACATTCTCATATCTATGTCCTACAAACAACGTTTTATTATCTTTGGTGTTCTCAATTGTACAATGAATTTTCTCAAAAATAACTCTATTGCTTTTATAATATAATTGACTAATGCTAAGCAAGTTATGTTTTAAACATTCAACAAGTAAAACATTTTCTATAATAGAAAGGATTTGTACCAATACTACCTACACCAATTATTTTTCCTTTACCATTGTCACCGAAGGTTACATATTCACCATCCTTTGATTGAAGTGTGGCGAACGTAGCTTTATTTTCGGTCATGTGCCTTGAGCATGCACTGTTGAGATACCATCTATCGTTACTGGATTTTGTCTTGAAACATAGTAACCATATTTTCTTGAGTCTGTAAAAATTAGAATTTGACAGAGTTGAAATATCTTTAGGAACCCACATCTTTTTTTTATTTTAGCAAAAAGATTTCATTTAACAGGACATAATGGTGAAATGTGACTTTTTTTACCACAAAAATGACACGTGAGATGTGAGTGTCTAGAAAAAGCATAAATAAAACCATTTTTGAAAGTTTTTTCTTTTGAAAAATGTTTATACCCAATTCCAGCTCTTCTAAATGTACGATTTTGACTTTTAAAAATTTTATCCAAAGTGTCTCTTCCTTGAATAAATTTTGAAAAATATTATTCAAATCTTCTATATTTTTATTCAAAGTAATTTTCTCATTTTTCAAAGAATCGTTTTCAATTTTCAAATCATTTAGTTCCTTTTTTAAAATATGAGATTCTTTTGATATCAAAAATTCATTTTCTTCTTTTATCTTTAAAAAATCTTTTTGTAACTCTTTAATTTTATTAGATAAAGATTCGTTTCGTCTGTTGAATTTGAAAGGAATTTTTTAAATGCAATATTTTTAATGCCAAGTTTTCGAAATTCATCATGCAATTCTTCAAATGCAAATTGCAATTCATCAAAAGAATAAGACTCATTATTTATCTCATCATCATCTCTAAATGCCATTAGGCATAGGTTGGCAACTTCATTATTGTTGTCGTCATTTTCTAAATCACTTTCATTGCTATCTCCCCATGCAACAATTATGGCTCTTCTTTTTTCTTTCTTGTATTGTTTCTTGATTTATGGATAATCGGCTTCGATGTGACCGAGCTTGTTACACTCATAACAAGTGATTTCAGTTTTCTTATTATTTTCTTCTTTTATAAAATCTTTTCTACTATATTTTTCTTTGTTAAAATCTTCTTCTTCCTTGATTCTTTTTCATAAATTTTTGGAACCTTTTGTTAAGAAGGCCATTTCATCATCATCAAATTCTGAATTTTCTTCATCTTCCTCTTCATAAGTAACAGTGTTTTGAAGGCTATTCCCTTCTTTTTCCTGTTGTCTTCTTCTTCATCCCTTTCTTTCATGACGAGCTCATGTGTAAGAAAAGATCCCATTAGTTCGTCCAGACTTAGCTTTGATAAGTCATTGGCTTCTATGATGGCAATGACTTTTGTCTCCCAACTCTTAGGTAATGACCTGAGCACTTTTCTTACAATTTTAACATTAGTAAATATTCTACCAAGAGATGTTAAACTATTTATAATATCAGTAAAACAAGTACATATTTGAGTAATAGTTTTATCAGATTTCATTTTAAAAAGCTCATAATTATGGACTAGCAAGCTAACTTTAGACTCTTTAACTTGGTATGTTCCTTCATGAGTCACTATGAGTTTACCCCAAATTTTTTTTGCAGTCTTACATGTAGAAATTTTATTGAACTTGTTGGCATCTAAGGCACAGTACAATATATTTGTGGCTCTAACATTGACTTGGGCCATTCTTGTATCAGATTCAGTCCACTCATCTTCAAGTTTTGGTATCTTTTGGTCATCTATGGTTTTGGTAGGAATTTTTAGACCATTACAAATAATTTTTCTGCACTCATAATCGTTAGATTGTATGTGTATGGTCATCCTAGTTTTCTAGTAGCTAAAATTGGTAGCGCTAAACAATGGTGGTCTATTAGATGCTTGTCCCTCGGGTAAATAATAGTTAGGAGTTGCCATAATCTACTCTAAGACAGTTAAGTCACAAAAACTAGAGTCCTAGCTCTAATATCAATTGTTATCCCAGGTAGGTAACCCAAGAGGAGGTGAATTGGGTTATTAAAAAATTTTACAATAAAAAATAATAAACACAATATTTAAATTTTAAAAAATAAAAAAACAGAACAATAATTATCAATATAAAAGTAAGAGAGATAGGGAGAGAAAATCAAACACTGAGATTTATAGTGGTTCGGCACGCCAGGCCTACGTCCACTCCTCAAGAAACTTCATTGAGAATTTCTTCACTATCAAAATGAATCAATACACCACCAAGGCTTCACCAAGCTTGTGAATTTTACACAAGTCTTACTTTTATTTATTGAACCTCACTCAACAATAAATGCATCACCCTTACAAATTTTTCTTACAAAATAATGAATAAAAATAAGTACTTTAACCCTCTTTTACAATAATTTTCTCACAAAGACAATACTTAGATTTGAAAGTGAAAGAGCAGAGTTGAAAAATAAAATCACAATTTTGGAGTATACAAAATTTTTTTCTTTTCAAGTTCTTCATTTTTCTCTATACAAAACTGTTAGGTTTTTATTATTGGCAACCCCGTTTGACAAAACTCCTTTCAGTTGTATTTTTTTTCGCACTTTTTATTTCAGTGAGGCAATGAGTGTTTAGATGCGAATCCAACCTGAATTGTGCTTTTCAGAGAAGTTTGTGATGCTAATGCTTTCAAGATTGCCACTTCGCTGATTATGACGGGGATCGAGCTGCCCGGTCAGCTCGCGGGGGTCCAGGGGGCAGCGCCCCTTGGCGGGTCCGGGGCAGCGCCCAGGCGGGGTCGAGGGGCAGCGCCCCCGAAGCAAAATGCAAAAATGCATTCCAAGTTGCCTGTCCGCTCGAGCTGACATTTCCCCGCTCGAGCGGAGAATCCTTGGTTCCAGCAGTTTTGGTCGCCTGTAAAAGTACTGAGATATGTGATTTTGCGCTCGAGCGGATTTTATAGCGCTCGAGCGGACCTCTGTTATATCACGCGCATATTTTGCTGAAGCCGCTCGAGCGGGCTGTTGGGCGCTCGAGCGGAGATCGCGGGACAGATTTCCAGATTCTTTATGGAGTTGGTTTTCTTCAGAAACAAGGTTTATTTTGGGTTTCTATAAGAAGTGGGATTACTTTGAAGTTCTACAAGAAGTTGGTTTTCTTCAAACAAGAAGTTGGTTTTCTTTCCCAACTAGGATTGCTTTGGATTTTCTATAAGTAGTTGGTTTTCTCCCAAAACTAGATGGGAATTGATTGAAGTCCTCCAGATCTTCTTTTTGGTTCTTAAAGGTTTATATCTGGGGATATTTTGTTATTTTTTCTTTGATGTTTTTATTGAGTATTCAACTCATGGTTTAAATAGAGTACATCAAAGGTTTGTTTGTTATACACAAAAGAGAGAGTTGTTCTTCAGTTGTGAATTCTGAAGAATTCGAGCCTGAAGCTTTGGTGGAATCCGGAGTGGCTCATCAGAAAGACAATTCCGTGGTGAAGATGGGGTTGGAAGAGGCACATAGAGGTTGGTTCAATTAGGCGTTGTGGATTCGCTAGATAATTGAGAGTGATACCTGTGTAATTCCTTTAAATCTTCTTAGTGGATTGTCTTGTGGCAGTTGCCCGTGGTTTTTTGATCACAATTGGAAGGTGTCCAATTGTGGTTTTTCCACGTAAAATCTTTGTGTCTCTTTCTTTTGATTGTTTGATTGGGATTGTTATATTTTGCTTAAATTGGTACATAATCACAAATCAACATACACTTCTATTTATACTCAAAAATATATCCGTTGGGAGAGGAGAAGCTCATCTTGACAAAACAAATGCTCCTGATTTCAAATAGACAACAAAAGATAATAATTGAAATGATGATAAAAGTAAAACCACATTTTTTCCCTTTTTCAAACAGAGAGCCATCTTTTTTCTCTTGTAGGCAAGTTGAACATTATATTATAATGTTCAAAATTTTGAATTAAAACAAGCAAGATATGAAATGATTTGCTCCATCTTTTTCTTCTTTTTTATTATAATAGATATACATATATATATGTAAAGTATGCACTGCCTACCTAGTAATATATTATATTAAATGACATAATATATTCACAAGATATAAAATAGTTGCTCATGATACGCAACACATGGGTGTCTCCTACATACAATAAGATGCAAAATTAATTTGAATGCGGTGTAACATATATCAAAAAGATATAATATAATTTTTATATTTTGTGTCAAATTATTATAACATATATATATAAAAAATATAATTTATCAAATTTTAGACATTATTAAAATTAAACAACAAGATTAACATAGTTCTTTGGAGTAAAAGATCATGAGTAAGTCGAGGGTTTCATTCTAATCAGAAAAGTTAGTGTTTTTGGCTCCATCAAGTTCTACCCATCGTTTCTCCTTGTCTTCTACTTTGAAGTAGGGATTTCTTTGACTCTTTTATATGATTTTTAGCTTAGTTATTTACCCTTTGAAAAAGGTTAATGACTTGGGGATTTTTGGGAAAACCTAGGGTTTAAGTTTGAAATCAAAAGAGTGTTTTTTTTTCCAAATGGGTTGATGGATATCTTTTCTTAAAATTGATTTTGTAACAAAAGGGGCTTTTGCCCTAAATTTTGGATGTTTGGAATCGTGAAAGGAAATGGAAAATGATGTTAGGTATTGTGAAATTGGAACAATAGTTATGTTGATGATGATGGTGGAGTTGGATATGTAGTATCACTCCCATTGAAATTGATGAAATTATATCTTTTGATTAGAAATTATATATTGAATAGAAATATCTGTTTTGGGCTATCGGTGGAGGATAGTCTTGATTGTTGTAGACATTGCATGAGGATTGGGTTGAATTGAAACTAATTTATCATACATTGTGCATTGAGCATCATTTTATATTGAACATTGTAAATGTATTAATTTTCAGAAAAAATGGTGAATACCTTGGTGAATCTGGTTAGAGGGTGTTGTTGTGGTTATGATGTTGGTTTGCGTGTCCTTGATGAAAGTCTAGAAACCCATGCGGTTAAATATCGATGCTTTCGGTTAGTATCATTAAAATGGCTTTGGTAGTGCTTATATAGCCTATTGGCAAACATGTACTTAGAGATTCCCAGTGTATTGTATCTACTGCCCTATTTTCTGTTATAAAATGATTATTTTCATGAATTGACTTATAATTTGGAATTACATTGTTTTGAGATGGAAAACGAGAAATGTTTAACAAATGGCATATATGTGCATTCACCTTATAATTTTGCTAAAATTCATATACTGTGTTAGGGTATCTTTACTGAGCTTTGACTCACCCTATGGGGAAAACAATTCTCAGGTGCTGATAATATGCCTCCAACAAGGACATAGCTTGGGAGGACTTGGAGCTTAAGGCTTCATTTTTGGTTTTTTGATGTAATTTTTTTTGTTTAAGCCTCGGGCTTTACTTGTATTGAGTTTAAGCTTATTTTCTTATAGTCTTCAAAAGTTGTAGCCATTAGGGCATTTCATTACTTGGTTTTACTTCCCTTTTTACTCTTATATCCATGCTATATGCTATGGATTCAAACTCTAGGAATTGTGAATATATAATGCATGTCATCTTTTGTAATGATCAAAGATAAAAGAAATAAAAGTTATGAGATTGTTGATCAATTGTAGCACTGTTATGAGATGGGTTAATGCTAATTATTTCAGGGCGTTACACTTTTTGTGCTCGAGTAGTCTTTTGCATTCTGCAAAACTACTAGGAGGGGGTCATTGTGCACTCAAGCGGCGGTTTTAGTCTCTCAAGTGGTGTCAATTTTTTGTATCTGTTCACTCTAGCGGTGTTTTGGTCACTTGAGCGGTCTATGCGTATATCAATCCGAGAGAGGGCCATTTTAAGTCACTTTTTCATCTCCTTCTCTCTTTAAACATTTCAAAATCCTAAAAACCCTCACTCTCTATAGCGATTCTGGTTTAGACCCATTCCGTTTATTGTTTTGGATTTAGAATTCCCTTGTCTTATTGGTTGTTCAACTCCTTATTCATCTTGTACTTCATTGAGTTTGGCTATCGGAGTATCATTATCATGTTTGGAATAGGTTGGTAGCTTGTTTTTTAAAAGAAATTCTGCCTAGAACTTTGCTTGTTTGCTCGAGCAACGCTTCTTGAGCTCAAGGGATCTTTTATAGTGTCATGACCCGAACCCGCCCCTATGGATTAAGGTCATAACCGGCTAGTAATTATGAGATTACCTACAGCCTCAAATGAGATTAAATGATATCTCTATAGAAATAAGGGGGCCAAAATGGAAACAGACATTAAAAATTTTGTCCAAAGAGTTGTGCTTACATTGCATAGCAAAATCATTTCATAAGCATCCATAATAACTCACACATATAGACAGAGTTAACATCTTGTACATCCAAGAACTTTTAGACATGCAGTCAACCAAATAAAAGTTTATATATATAGATGATTCAACGAAATCACCAAGATAGCAAAAGGGATAAAACAAAAGAACGAGAACAAAGTCTCGTGCGTGAGACGTTCGGGCTGACTTCACAAAAACTTGAATTTCTCTCACATCTTTCACTAAGGCTAGGTTTGGACATCTCGTTGTTCACCTACTTACATATAAATGAGAGTGAGCGCAAGCCTAGTGAATAATACCAAAGTAAAGAGGTTATATGAATGACATTCTCTAATAGTATCCTTGTCAAACACATCAAACAGCCTTAGGCCCATTCATATTTCTTATCAAATATATCAAATAGCCTCTAGCCCAAACATATCAAACAGCCTCGGGTCCAATTCATTCTTATCAAATGGTCTCGGGCCCAATTCGTTCTTATCAAACGGCCTCGGGCCCAATCATCGTATCGAACGGCCTCTGGCTCATTATTTTCACATTTATGTTTATGTGCTTTTCATACTTGTGATCATAATCATATTCATACTCAAACGGCCGTGGACCCAATGCATTTGTATTCAAACGACCTTAGACCCATTCATGTCCTTTCATGTCCTTATCAAACATATATAACAAACAGCCTCAGACCCAATTCATAAATATACTAAACGACCTTGGGCCGAAATCATGTCCTTCACAGAGCTTAATACAAAAATTAGGCACATAGGATACTCATTCATAATTCAAATTAACAAATCCATGAAGCTTATACAGAAGTAGTATTTGGAAAATAGCATACTTGAAAGTATCTTTACTAAGATATTACTCATAGTGTTTTATCGATGGATTTGCCCTTGTGCTTGACCCTACACATTTCATAACACATTGGGTCACTAACAATTCAATCCGTTCTTAACTTATTTATTTCTCTTAGGCCTCTTTCTTATCCCTTTAGTTCATTTACAATGTTCAATGCATGCCTAAGAGTGCTTAGAAATGAAAGAGAACGGAAAACAGAACATAAAACAACTTTTCAAAATTTCTAAAGCAGGGCTCTCCGCTCGAGCGCATCTTTGGTCGATCGAGCGGCCTGTAAAACTCTGTAAAAGTACTGGTTGTATGAATTTTACACTCGAGCAAGACTTCTGACGCTCGAGCGATGAGTCTTGCAAAACAGGGTTCACTTGAACACATTTGTTGCTTGAGCTACTGTACAAATCTCTGCAAAACTTATGGGAGCTAAATTTTCACACTCGAGCGAGACTTTTTTCGCTGGAGTGAACAGGTCGAATTCTGAAATTTTCAAAATTCTGTTTGAAGTCCAAAACGCAATTCCAAAGGTCCAATTCATGTATAATACACTCAAATGTGCAAGCACACTCCCAAAAACATATATTTGAAGATAACTCACAACCATAGTTCAAAATTCCACGGATTTAACAAATTTCAAACCATAAACTTTATATATACACATTCTATGTTTTGTATCTTGCATAGACAAGCTTCAAGGCTTGAAATTAAGCTTCAATACATCGAAATTCTTACATGCATGTATCAAACAATCCTTAATATAACATGATCAACATGCTTTACATTCAAATATGCAAAATTATGGCCAATTCTTACATGCATGCATCTAATGATCTCCAATTCATCCAATTAAGCTTAATTCATGTATTTAACTTCATATGTACTTTGAATTCTCATTTTATGAACTTAAACTCATGCTCTAGAGTTTAGTTGCTTACCTAGAAGCTTCAATCTCCTTAATTGGGCTAGTCTTTGAGCCTAATTCTTCAAGTCTTCAAGTTGTCAGCTCAAATCTCCAATTGCACTCTCTCCCTCTCTCTACAATTGTCTCTCTCTCTCTCTCTCTCTCTCTAGAGTATATTTCCAGCCAAGTAATGAAAATGAGCTCAAAATGAATGAGCATGAGTGTAAATAGGCCCTTATATATGCTTGCCTAATCAAATTTTGCTTAAGGCTAAGTCATTATGCTTAATTTAATCAACTCAATCTAATTATTTTGATCTGAATCAATTTTTAATTAAATTTTACCGTTGGCTTTAAAAATCATGTTAATCGCAAAAATAAGGTCAATTTCAATTTCTGTCGCCTCTACGGCCTTCAATTTAATCTTATAGCAAAAAATTAGACAGATTTTCCTACGGTGAACAAATAGAAATTTAAAACCACGTATAATCATATAATTGACACTCAAAATCATATCAGGTACATAATCACACTCACAATTAAGATTAATTAACATAACACAAAATAGGGTTATCACATATAGTCTGCAAACTACTAAGAGCTTGACATCTACGCTCGAGCGACGTTTCTTGCGCTAGAGCAAACTTTTGTAGGTCTGAACTACTAGGAGGGGTGCATTGTGTGCTCGAGCAACCATTCTTGTGCTCGACCATTTTTGCTCTCGAGCAATTTGTGCATATATCAGTCCAAAGGGGGTCACTTTTGAGTCATTCTTTCATCTTTTTCTCTCTCTAAAACCCTCCAAAACCTAGATCTACTCACACACTCTCTCTCTAGAAACGCTCTCTAAAACTCAAATACATCTTGATCCGTTGATTTCTACACCATAGTCCCTTTGATAAAAAAGTAGGGCTCATTTAGAGTTTCGTTTTGATCGGAGCAAAGTTCGTTTTCAGCTTCATCAAGTTTCAACTCTTGTTCTTCTTGATTCTTGTCTTTGAGGTAGGAATTACTTTGACCCTTCTTATGATTTTTATCTTAGTTATTTGCTTTTCTAAACAAGATAGTGATTTGGAGATTTTTGGATAAAGCCTAGGGTTTGGTTTTGAAATCAAAAGAGGGGTTTTCAAAGTGGGCTCTTGTATATGATTGTGGCTTGGAAAAAATGGTTGGGTTAAGCTAAATGGTGGATTTTACCCATAGAGATTGATTTTTAAAGAAAGGGGGTTTTGCCCTAAATTGTGAAAATTTGATTTTTGTAAAGAGAAAATGGAATTGATGTTAGTTTTATGGAATTGGAACCATGATGATGATGGTGCCTAATTGGAACTGTTGGAAAGTATATTTATGCTGAAAATTAACTATTTATTTAGAGATATCTATTTTAGGCTATCAGTGGAGGATAGCTATGATTGTTGTAGAAATTGCATGAGAATTAGATGAATTAAAACTATTTTCTCATTCATTTGCATTGAGCATTAGAACATATTTAACACATTGAAAATGTTGTTGTTTTGAGAAAAATTAGTGAATACCTTGATGAATCTGGGTAGGAGTGTAGTTGTGGTATTATGTTGACCTGTGTGTCCTTGGTGAAAGTCCAGAAACTCGCGGGGTTAGGTGTCAAGCTTTCCGGTTAATACCAATAAAAATGACAATTTGGTAGTGCTTGTAGCCTACTTGTAGACACGTCCTAGAGATTCCCAGTGTTGTATCCACTACCCTGTTTTCTATTGAAAATGAATGGATTGCATGAATTATGATATAAACCTAGCATAGCATGGTTTGAAAATAGACATAAAATATTTTGGTACGAGCATTGCATATGCATCCACCTTATAACTCTATTAAGATTCATACACTGTGTTAGAATATCTTTACTGGGTTTCGGCTCACCCTATGTGGAAAACCATTTTCAGGTGCTGATGATATATCTCCGCCAAGGCAATAGCTTAGCAAGATTGGGAGCCAATAGCTTTTCTTTCTTTTCTTTTTTTTGTTATTGTTGTATTTATTTTGCACAAGCCTAGGGCTTGTTTGTATTGAATTTAAACTCACTTTTGTTGTAACCAAGTCCCGTCTTGGAAAGTTGTAGCTGATAAGGCATTACCATATTTGTTTAATGTTATTTCACATCTTGTACCGATGACACATGCTATAGATTTAAGGTTAGAACTTGTGAATGTATTGCTACCTATGTTACACTTTTGTAAAGAGATGAAACCTTATGAATGGAAGAACATTATATTCAGTCATCTATTATTAATTAATATCTATTGTGGGATGATCTTATTGTAATATTTTTGGGACGTTACAGACTCTATCTCTCCTTAGCAGAGTCCTTCTAAGAGTCGCATTCCCGAAGGATAATGCTTATCCCTAGGACACCCTCCTCACTACCAGCCAAGTGAGATGGCTACAACTCTTTGCTCAGCTATCGTCGTGCTCAACTGAGCTATCTTGCTCGGTTCTAATGCTGGCCAAGCCATAATAAACCTAACCACAGAATGATGCCTTGCCGAGCTATGGCTACCTAAACACTCTTTATAGAAGTTAACTCGGCTTGTTTATGAATGGCAAATATACAACTAGGTCCAAGATTAAGCAAGTCATCTCTATCCGACCTAACGCTCGTTTAGCCCAAGACCGGTCTACTTGAGATCGCATCTCGGCCCAATGCATGGCCCAACCAACTCTACCCAATTATCTTGGCCCAATTTGTTCATACAAATTACCTTCTTAACTGTTATAAAAAGCCCTTAGTTCGTCTTTTCTTTCTGATTTTGTCCCTTTTATTTTGAATAATTTACTAATGGTGGCCTATATGTTGAGTGAAAGTTTTTTTTTCATAATTACGCAAACATTCGCGATCAATTATGCAACAAATTTTTTTTTTTTTTTTGTAATTACACGAACATTCTTAATTAATCATGAAACAAATTTTTTGCATAATTACGTAAACATTCTTAGTCAATTATGAAACATAAATCTTTTATTTTTTAACAAATTTCAAATACACCTATAATGTTTGTTTAAAATATGAATCGGTCCTATAATATTAGAAATTACAATCATCGTTTGTTATAAATTTTCATTTAACACAATACTTAGGAAAAAAAAACCAATTCTCCTATACAATAATAAATTATCAAAATTGTTTATTGAAAAATATTTCTCATATCATTAAAAACTGTTAATTGACTTAATGATTTACTTATTAACAAAATAGTTAATTGAAAAATATTCTTCATCTCATTAAAAATCGTTAATTTATTTAATGATTTACTTATTAATAAAATTGATTATTTGTTGTGTGAATATGATTTATGTATTAATAAAATTAGTTATTTGTGTATATATGTATTTTCTTTTGCTTTTTTATTAGTTGAGTGAATTATCTTAGTAGTTTTTTTTAGATAAGAGAATTATCTTTGTATTTTTTTTTATATTTATCTGTTGAGAAAAATTACACACCATAATTATTTTTTTTTATATAAATTTGAAAGAAATGTTAAAAACTCATTAATTCACCCAAAATGATATGATAATAAAATTGAAATCCACATCATTGGGTGTATAATAAATTAAAAAATGATATATATCAAACCACATAATTTTATTATATATCTAATATTTATTCCATTCAATTTCCTAGTAACAATATTTTAATTTTTAAAAAATTATCAAAATATAAAACTAATATAGAGTTCGTTTGGGAAGTGGATTAACTTTGAAGTTTTTTTTTTTGTGACTATTTTAGCCTGAAATTAAAAAGTGGGAAGAATTTTTTAATCTTTTAAATTTTTTTATGAGAAAAAAATATATATAATAATTATAGATTGAATGTGATTTTTTTACGTTATTAAATTAAAAAACCTATTTTATCTATATGTAACAGGGCCAACCCTCTTCCCAAACGAAGCCATACTATAATAATAGTGCGCCGCTTCATCTCCCTCCTTCTCTCGCTCTCCGCCGCCGACCATCCATGGCGTAGATCCGCTTGACATTCTGGAAATGTAAGAAGGTAACCAAATATTGAAATTGGTTCTTTCATACGCTTTCGTAAGATATAGCGATAGCCAACATGTGCAGTGTGGTTAATGTTCTTAATGAATTGTGGAAATCATATTTTATTGTCTTCTCTGTTGGTATATTTCAACATACACATCTCTCTATGCTGGGAAATCTACAAAGCTCAGTATAATTGCCAGATAAACATGCTTGCTCAGAAATCAGTACACACCTGGGTTCAGGTTGGCAAGTGTTCTACTACTCTAGTTAGTTAGTGTGAGTGTATTTTTGTATCAATTATATGTTCTCTTAGGCCATGTTTGTTTGGGCGGACTGGATTAGGTTTGATTAGCATTCCATGACTAATAGTCGTACTATTACGAATCGCTTTAGATTGTGTATCTTATCCATGTTTGGATTGAGTTAGGATTATTAAGAAGGATTAATAAAATATTATTCAATCCGATATTTATTTAAGGGGATTGAAATGGATAGTACATGACAAGACATGAGACATCCAATATATTAACCATAATAGCTCTATTATGATCATTTGATAAGTTAGTCCAGACTTTGACTTAGTCTCCAATTTATATCTCACCCCCTATGTGGGATTGAATAGTCTGTTATATATGGGATATCATATCTGGATGAATTGTTAGTTCGTACTTCAATTTTTTAACCAAATATCGGATTAATAATTTTATCGGACTAGTAATCTAATCCCATGCACATGTCCATCCAAACAAACATGGCCTTACGATAATGCTTTATGTTGTCCATAATTCTAATTTGTACTTAACTGGTTAATCAAGCCAGTGGCGGAGCCAGAAATTTAATATAGGGGGGCACTTGGATCTGCAGAAAAATCTGCTAAATTGATTTCTATACGACTTTGTTTTGCGGAAGAATAATTATCATCTTCTTCTTGAGGAAAAGATGATTCCAACTTTGATTTTCTTTTGAAATATTTCTCCATGACTGTTTGAAAAAAATAAAAATTCATAATCAAAATCACAAACCCCCACAAGTCAAAATCTCTAATTTTAATACAAATCAAAAAATTTAAATTTAGCACAAATCACAACAAATCAAAATTTTTAATTTTAGTACAAATTATAACAAATCAAAATCCCTAATTTAAATATTAATCATGGCAAATTAATATTTTTAATTTTAGCACAAATCAAATTCTTAATTTTAGCACAAACAACAACAAATCAAAATCTATAATTTTAATATAAATCACTACCAATTAAGATGCATAATTTTAACATATCAAAATCTCTTATTTTAACATAAATAATAACAAATAAAAAAAATTACAAATTAAAACTTAACAAATAACTATAAATTAATACTCATAATTTTTATTTTAAAAAAAAAAAATAAATAAAGTTACCTGTAAACAATGAAGAGAAGATACCAAAGTTGTAGTGTGGTCCTAAATCTGTGTTGTGTGATCCTAATTTGCTGAATCGCGAGTCAGTAAATTACAAAGCAACAAAGGGAGATAAAGAAGATAAAGAAAATACAAAAATACTTAGCAAGTATTGTGAATAAATAAAATAATAAAAAATTTTATACACTTTTAGAGTTTTAGGGTTTTAGCCTTGCCATAATTAAAATTGTGTGCACTCACTAAAAAAAAAAAAAATTTGTGCGACAGTGTTTGATTGGGATTGGGATTGGAATTCACCAAAAAAAAAAAACCAAAAAAATAATAAAAAATAAAAAACAAAAAACGTGGGCCCCTGGTGAGGTGTTACTGTGTTTTGGAATGGAGGGACTATGTAGCAGGGGCGCACTGTGTAAATAAGACCAAACCACAAAAAAAATAAAATAAAATAAAATAAAAAATTGAAAAGTCAGGGGGGGCACGTGACCCCCCTCGACCCAACGTGGCTTCGCCACTGAATCAAGCATAAATAACTTTAGAGGGTGTCATTTTCAGCTCTTGCATAAGAAGAGGTTAGTCTGTGAGTGTTTGAAATTTATTTGATTCCTGTAGGTTGCCATTAAATGTATTAGTATTTTAGCTAATCATGAAAGAAAATCATTGACTCTCATGATTTTCTTGTATCATAAGTACTTGATAATTGTTGTGATAAGAGTTCACACTTGATCTGGTGCCTTTGATTACAAGAGGCTTATTAATCAATCTTTACCAATGTATCCAGTTGAATCTGCAGTGTATTTATTGATTATGATTATTTTAGCTAATCTTGGTTCATTATTTTTGTTTGAAACAACATCATGAGTTTACTCAGTGAGGTACTTGTGAAAGAGCCAACTTGAACCTTTAGAACATAACTTTCTAGTGTGGATGATTGCTTTGTAGCATGGAAGTGTTGGTCAAGCTGCAATTATGAACCGTGTGACTAGCACTTGTGCATACCTAGGCATTCAGAGAATCAGAGTACATTCTGTATCCGTGTGTGATGTTTCTGTAAGCAGCATGGTCTGCAATTTCTCAATAGCATTTTTATTTTTTCTTACATCTAAAACATGCCTTTTAAATAGTTTAAAATGCACAACCATGGGAAGTTGAATGAACTGGAGGGAAAGAAAAGGCAGTAGTACAAAGTTGTGGCGTAGCAGTTGGTAGGTAGCATAGTGCATACTGGATGAAGCTCGACTTCCAGGAAATAAATAAATATATATATATATAGATATGTATATATAAATTGACAAACTTTTGATCATATGCTGATAACTAACTAATGACTTATGCTGCTGAATGCAAAAGTGCTGATCGGCCCAAAGCCTCTGCTTCTTAGGTAGGAATTATTCAAGTAAATTTTCAACGCAACACGGGTTTCTTGATGGATTCTTAAGTCTGTCCATGAAAATTCCTTTGGGCTCCGTTCTGTTGTCAAGAATTTTGTGTGAGAAAGTTCTACCCAAGAAAGTGTAGTAAAGTAAAAGGAAACTTGTTTTCTCCTGTGTGAAAAGGATAGTGTATTGTTGAGAATTCCCACAAAATCTTGTATTTTTTGTAAGACATGTTTTGAGGGAAAACATATCCTGGTGGTGGAAAAGTTAAAAATACGAGTCCCACTACTTTCTTGCTAAATGAACATGGAAAAAGTTGTGAGAAGATTGATTTTCCTGGACTTTTTTTTTTTTTTTTCCCCTTTTCCTAACAACTGAATGGAGCCTTGGGGAGTGTAAGTTTACAGAGAAAATAATAATATTATTACATTAACCCTAACAGCTCACCCACAGAGTTAGGTTACACAATTTATAAAGAGCAAAACCAAAATGGCTAAACATGACAAAAATATTCTCAGTTAAAAATAAATAGCTAACTAAACCAAAAAATATAAATCACTCAAGTTCATCTCAAAATTGGTAAGTGCAGTACGATCTAAATCATGAATGACCTTTTTGTGATTGCTTGGTGAAATAGGTCCATATTGACTATTTTTGTTAAGATGGTTGGCTATGTGAAAAATTACTCTGTAGATTCTGATGAGTGGGAGTTAGATCAAATGGCCTCTTCCATAAGGAGGCAAAAGGAATTAGTTTATTTACACAGATGATGGATCTGAACTTCCCAATGATTTTATGATTGCGGTGTTTGTTAATTAACTAGCCTTGCTGCAAGGTTGGGTTTCCAATGCCTGCAACTTCATTAGACAGGATCAGATGCCTAGTACCATCCCCTTCTCCTCTTCAATTTCTCCTGCCATATCTTGTTGATGAACTTGTCTAGTTGAGGTTATTTTCGTCTAAATAGTGGATGGTCTGAATTTTTCTTGTGCTGTACTGGGCTTTGGACAAAGGGATTTGGATTATTCTGTGTGGCTTCCTATTGAAAATTGGATGAAGAGAAAAAAGGATTTTGTCTTCTGAATTTTTATAGACGAACTCTTTGCCCTAAACTTGTAGATTTTAGTACTATTTAGAATAAAATTTAAAAAACTGGAGCTTTCATCTGTTACAAATTTGAAAAGAGAGCACCTGCAATGTGTTGTTGTGCCATGACTATATAATACATATAGACATTGTTGGTATCCATTAGCTTTAATTGTAGGATGTTGGAACAAGCAATAGATGGGAAAATAGTTTTGTTGCTGGATTGCTTCTCCTCCAAAAGATGGGCCTTTCTTTGGTGTTGTTCGTGCATTTGAATTTCATTGATCATTGGTATGGGATGTTTGTATTTATTTCAAAAAAAAAAAAAAAAAAAGAGAAGAAGAAGAGAGAAAGATTTACAAACATAAGGAATCGTTTGCTTCTATTTCCTGTGTGTTCTGTTTTTTTTCCCCCCTCACTGTCCAACTGTTCTTCCTGTTATCTGAGGTTCTAACTAGGATAACTTTTCAATTCTTAGAGATGCGCTTATGCAGTTAGAGCTTTCAGGTAAATGCGTGACACTTTGATATTCATTTGAAATATATTATTATCATTTTCTTTATTTTTATTTTAAAATTTTGTAGAAAAAGCTGATGCTTTTGCATCTTTTGTGTGTTTTCGTTCTTTTGTTATTTGTAATTGCCCTAGTAATATACGGCATGGAGATGACATCGTTGGCATTGACTTTGGTACTTCCAAGTCGCGTTTGGCTATCATGGATGCAGAGGTTCGTTAGCAAACTCTAATTTTTATTATATTTTTTTCATCTTTGCTGTGTTTGTAAGTTTGACATCATATCTCTCTCCTAAGATTTTACTGGAATACTATGATTAGAAAGAGCCTATAAACCTTTTCTTTAAAAGAAGGAACAAAATGTGAAGGTTTGCAATACAAGTATTCTTTGAGCTTGAAATTTCTTCTTGTTTTGGTATCGTTATTGTTCAAGTGTAAAAGTATGAAAAACTTAGATTAGGTTTAGAGAGAGAGAGTGAAGGAACAAGGAGAAGAAGATATATTGAACGTGTGTTTTTAGGTTCTTGAAATAAACCTAAAGCCAACAGCAGATATTTATATAAATTACGATGTGACCATATGACCATAGTACTCTCACTTTGACACAAAAAATAACATATGACTACATATTCTAACAGTCATCATTATTCGTACCGTCATTTTTATTTCTGTTGTAATCATATCTGAATTAATTAGTCCTTATCCTATCAATTTACAAATCAATACAGCAAATTAATGCTTCACTTGATGTTGTAATAAATTTTTGTATTATCTGTTTTGATTAAAGAGAACTTCACTGCTTTGTGGATGAGCAAAAGGCATTGTTGAATGGACATAACACAAGATCACTAGTCTGATAAAATTTCGTGAGTAGGTGTGTTTCTAGTCCTTTTAACATTTTGTGACCCACTTCAATAGGTTCCAACACTGCTTGAGACTGAAAGTGGACAAGCTGTTCCATCCTTCGTTGCAATTGATGATGAGAAGAAAATACTGGTCGGTCAAGTTGCAAATTACCATGCCATAGGATACCCTGCAGATAGTTTTTTCAATATCAAGACTTTGTTGGGGAGGAAATTTCATGACTCACAAATACAAGAGTTGAAGACCAAGGTTCCCTTCAAGATTATTGAGGGATCTAATGGCGAAGCTTGGGTAGAAGCATGTAATGAACAATTCTCTCCAACTAAACTTTGTGCATTCATCATTGACAAGATGAAAAGGATGGCCGAGTCATATCTTGGGCGAAGCGTCTCAAAAGCTGTAATAGCTGCTCCAATTTACTTCAATGATGCCCAAAAAAAAGAACTAGAGTTGGCTGGAAAAATTGCAGGTCTGAATGTGCTTGGGATTGTTGATGAGCCAGTTGTTGCTGCTCTCTCCTCCAAGAACATAGATGGTGGTATTTTTGCAGTTTTCAGTTTGGGTGGTGGAACATTCAATATCTCAATCCTTGAGATCTCTGCTGGAGTTATCAAGGTATGTTATTCATATATGGTTGTATTCCTGCTATTTGATCTGCCAATTACTAATTAATTACTTTTTTTGGTGTAAGGTTAAAGCTAAGGAGTCCGATTCATCACTGAGGGGTGAGGATTTTGACCTTGTTTTAGTGGAGTACATGGTTGAAGAGATTGGGAAGGTTTATTCTGTGGATGTCTCTGGAGACAGAGTAGTTATGGGGAGGCTGAAGGAGGCTGCAGAGAAGGCAAAGTTGGAACTCTCATCCTCTTGTGAGACTTGGATTGATCTCCCTTACCTCACAGGATCTGAATGTGGCCCAGTACATTTAAACATCACACTTTCAGTCTCAAAATTTGAGGAACTTGTGGAGTTCCTGATTGAGAGAATAAGAAAACTATGCCAGAAATGTTTGGAAGCTGCACATGTAGATGAGCAGGGGATTGATGAAGTTATATTGGTCGGTGGGATGGCAAGGGTTTGTCAGGTACAACACATTGTTGAAGAAATTTTTATGAAATCTCCTTGCATGCAAGTGAACCCAGAAGAAGCTGTGGCTATTGGTGCTCTCTTACAAGGTGCTCTCATTATTGAAGATCAAAGGAAGCTGTCATGTCACTTGATTCCGCTGTCTCTTGGGATTGAGACCTTGGGGGGAGGATTTGCAAGGATTATTGACAGACACAGTGTGATCCCTTGCATGGCAAGCCGTAACATCGCATCACCAATGGACTATCCCGATAGTCTTTCCATTCGCATTTTACAAGGTGAGCACCAGATAGCTTCAAGGAATGATCTTCTTGGAGAACTTAAGGTGACTGGCATTCCACGTGCACCGTGCGGTGTGTTTAGCATTAAGTTGGACTTTTGTGTTGATAAAAAAGGTTTTCTCACTGTCTTAGCCAAGAGCAAGGATACAGATTTGGAGTGGTCCATGGAAATGAATTATTTAGATAAAATCAGTGATGATTATGTTCGGATGATGGCTAAAAAGGCAATACTCTCTGGGAAAAGGAATGTTGAGAAGAATGCTTTGATGCAACTCAAAAGTGTGACCGAATTAAAGATCAATCGGATTGAAAAGATGCTAAAGTTCTGGAGAAAGCAAATTCCACGGGTATATTTGGAAAAATATGAGCGCGACTTGGCTGGCTTGAAAAAGGCCAAGGACCTTGAAGATATTGTATTGCTAAACTCAATGCTTGCTGAAGTTGAACAGTTAGAAGAATTTTTAATTACGCTTGATCCGGGCTACCTAATTCCGGACGACAGTGATGATGAAAGATAATAGTTGTAGTTGTTTGGGCATTGTGTTTCTGTAGGGAAAATGAGGGAGAGCGATGCCCTTTTTAGTAATTTTAGATTTTGTGGAATCACCGAGTCTTTCCTATTTACTTTAATAGTAACTTAAAGCGGTATCTTTCTCTAAACTTTCAAACATGTCAGTTGAGCAGAAAATAATACGAGATTCCCTTTTCTCTGTGTCTTTTTCACCGTCTATTCTTGTTTATTTATTTATTTCTGCAACTTGTGATTGTGATTAGTTACCTCGCATTGACTGTTCCTTGACTTTCATAATCATGAGCACTTATAGGAGCCTACTAACAATCGGTTTGTTTTTACTGTTCTTCTCTATATGCACTAGTTCCGAATGGTCAGTTATTGTTCATAAATAAAGTGTTCTTCATAAATATTGTACTCAAATTTATTGCACCATGTGAGTTTTGTAACCTGTTAATCTGACATGTTGCATTCTTGAATAATATTTTTGTAAACTGCATGATATATGCAAAGATGTATCTTTGATATAGCCTTTTGTGATTTACAATGTTAAGACAGAAGCCCATACAGTAGAGAGTAGAGTAGTTGGGTGAATTCATATCATATAGCTGCTTCTTTTCTTTTCTTTTTTTGTTTTGTTTTTTTAGCCTTAGGCTGTGTAATATAGAGGAAAGATACTTTCCTACAATCAAAACCCATTTACACTTCCACATGTGCCTATATTTTCTGAAGAAACATAGAGAGAGCACATTTAGTTGTTTATTTTGCTAGTATTTTTAAAATTAATTAGATAGAAGATTTAATTAATTCATCTAATTATTTTAAGCATAATTTATTAGTGAAAAATTATTCGAATTGTTTGGTTTACACTGTTTTTTAAAATTTGATTTTTTATTTATTATATTTTTTAAAAATATTTTATGTAACTTTTTTTTAGAGATACCTAATTTAGATAGATTTAAAATGTATAATATTTGGAAAAAAAAAATTAATAAAAAACACAATCACTACTTGAGCAGCAGTATATAAAATATAATGTTTTTTTTTATTAAATTGTACACCCGTACCGCTAAGTTATTTTTAATGTTAGTGGTTGGATATAACTGAAAAAACTAAACGAGATCGGTTAGAGGTGTGTTTGCAAAGTGCATTTTTTGACTTTTTTCTTTGGATTTATTTTTGTTTTTAGTGATTTTTTTTCGAAAAATTAGTCTAAAGTCTCTCTCCCATTTTTAGTAATGGAAAAAATTCACAATATTATTTTTTGATGTCTAAGGTTCCTGAACCCACACCCATATATCAAATCAGATAAATTTGACTCTCTCTCTCTCTCTCTCTCTCTCTCTCTCTGATCTTCAATCTATCTAAACCAAACCCCCTCTCTTTGTGCACATTCCCCTCTCTCTCTGCTCCTGTCTCCTCTCTCCGTCTTCATCTCCGACGCTGTAACATGCCCAGGAGATACCCGTGCGCGTTAAACAGTTCAGACCCTCGATCTCTTTAATTTAGTCTCACGAGTGCAATGTGAAACGTAGACGAGAGTACACATTTGGCAACTTGTAGAACATCCATTTTATTGCAAAAAAAATATTTGCCATAAATGGATTGCGTCATCAGATCTCAGAGTCGCCACCTGATATTTATTTTGGAAAAATTAGGAAACCCGTGACTCGTGCCAAGGCCACCGTTCGTCATAACCAAAGTTGTCTCGGTTCGGAACCTTAGGTATGAGAGGGGAATGTTATTAATTGAGCACCCCCGCTCACCCGATCAAAAGATTGGTCTTTACTAAATCATGATATAAACTTTATTTTCTTTATATGTTCATATTCTAATTATTTAATAAATCCAAAAATTTACCATATGAAGCATACAAGTATAGACTACGCCATTTATTTTGGAACAATTTGATTTCATGTATTTTGAAAGAGTTTTTAAGATGTACAACCCAAATAAATTGAGTTTACAAACATGAAAAACCAACATCATTACAAATTAAGCGACACAACCTCCATCCACTGTCATTCATACAATTATATCACATAAGCAAATAGTCACATAGTAAGATGCTAAACATAATAAGAAAATTATGTACAAGCGGGATGCTAAAGCATAACAACTTACATATTTACCGACGTTCCGCAAACAGTTACAAAACAAAGTTAGTAAAATATACATGATCCTATATACAAAATCCTAATGCAATACATACACAAGAATGCTTTTAAAGATCCGGCTTCTAAAACATGACATGTGAAATATTGCAAAACATGCGATAGCGCACAAAATCATGTAATAATTAATTAAAGCACAAAGATGCAAATTTAACCGGATCTAGGTATGAATCATGTATATAAAAGCATGGATGACATGTAAGATATATACATATGCATAGTTATGGAAAGCGATTAAAGAATGTGATAAATAAGAAGTGGGGATGGGGAATTATTACAACACTTTAAATATTACAAATCCAAGGGAGATGAATAAATATTACAACACAGTATAAAAATCCTCACAAACACTCAAAATAAAATAAACATAAGAAAACAGCAGCTTTAAGCGCCTCAAAGACCATCGAAGGTTGATCTTCTCAACGTCGGAAGGCTGTCTGGTTTTGCCTAGAGGTCGTGGGCACGGTCATGAAGGTCGCGGGTGCGATGGTGTACTTTTAGGTGGCTACCCGACTAACTAACAGGCCGGGTAGCCCAGTAGGCTCCGCCAAACTCTATTTTCTTAGATTTCCACAACAAAAACAGAACTAGCAACAATATATATGGGAGTCTCAACTCACCATTTTCAATTAGATTACAACAATATATAATATAACAAGAAATCAAAACAAAAGAGTAAAGAAATCAAAACAAAGGAGCAAAATAAGTAAGAAATGCAAGAAAATGAAAAAGTTTGTGAAATTCACCTTCCAAGAAAAGGATGAACTCCTTAGTTCACAAACTCCCTCTTGATCACCCTCAAGTGTAGGAAATGTGTTCTCAAATCCTCAATTCGAAATTATGGAGTTTATGATATAGAAAGTGGCTAACTCTCTAGTTTTTCTCACTTTCAATCACTAAACACTCTTCCTTATGATAAAGGTAATTGATCTTTGGCTATATCAGAACTTTTTGAGTGGTTTTGGTGTATGAAAATGAGGAATTTCAGTAGTTATGGAAGCTTGGAAGTGTTTTGGCTCAAGGTTGCAAGGTAGACAATTTTTCCTCTTTTGCTCTCTTTTCTCTCTAACTCTCTCGAATGATTTTTCTTCTCATTCATTCCATCCTCTTCCTCTTCAATATATGATCTGAATGTATAAGCCATGTAGGAATAAACAAGTCAAGGAATGGGAGACAAGGTGGGAGACAAAGGCAATGGGCATGACAAGGATGACAATGATGATCAAGACTTTGTTGCTTTTAATTTATCCTTTATGACAAGGCCAAAACCTCTTTTGATAATGGAGGGTGAGTAGAGATAATGGGGGATGAGTGGGTGCACTTGAACGGATCATAAAATAGGTAAATGGGGTGTCCTAACCGAACCAAAACCAAGAAAAATGGGGCTGCTGCTATTTTGGACCGAGTCAACAAAATCTGCTATTAAGCCCAACTTCAAACGGGTATATCTTCCTTATCCGAACTTGGTTTTAGGTGATTCTTGGGTCTAAATTGAATCCCCAGAAGTATACTTTCCAGTGGTGGTGGCCTAACATTTAAATTCTAAGTGTACAAAGAGACATGCCTAATTTAGTAAAAGCTGTTCATTTCCCTCAGGCCAGGTCAACAAAATCTGCTTTTAAACCCAATTTCAAATGGGCATATCTCCCTTATCCAGACTTGGTTTTAGGTAGTTCTTGGGTCTAAATTGAAGCCCCAGAAGTCTCCTTTCCAATGGTGGTTGTATCACATTTAAAATCCATGTGTACAAAGAGATATGACTAATTTAGTGAAAGATGTTCATTTCTCTTGGGGCAGGTCAACAAAATCTACTCTCAAGCCCAACTTCAAATGGGCATATCTCCCTTGTCTGAACTTGGTTTTAGGTGATTCTTTGGTCTAAATTGAAGCCCCAGAAGTCTCATTTCCAATGGTGTGGCCTCACATTTAAAAGCCAAGTGTACAAAGAGATATGCCGAATTTAGTGAAGGTTGTTCATTTCCTTCTTAATGATTTGATACTCATTCTTTTCCTAAACTAGTTTTCTTCCATCCCTTCCTGTTTCCTTCAAATCCAAACCTATCCAAACCTATAAAGAAGATGTTTTTAAATATTTTTACAAAGAGTTCACCTCCCTTCCATTTATTTCCACTTTGTCTTCACTCGGTTTACTAAAAAGTGCAATATTTTAATTGAAATGGGAGCCTTGGAACATCGTAGAAACATTTGGAAAAATATTTTTAAAAGAGGGCTTTAAGGTCTAAAATAGTTTGGCCAAAAATGTGTGAAGGTTGGGATTAAAGCTCAAATTCCATTTTTCTTGTTGAGGACTGCTGGGGAACACATCCTGATTGTCATCATCGGGTAATCAACAGAAAGTGCCAAAGTCTTAGGGCTGGTCAAAATGGGGTATCTACAGTTGCCCCTCTTTGACAGAGCTTGAAGTCATTTCATGACGTGAGTGAATGTCAAAGCCCGAAGACGACCCTTTTGACAAGGCTATAAGACTTGAGCAAACAAACAAGATGCAATGCAAGTGGTTGAACCAGAAGGTTGCCTACGTATCCCTTTGCAAGGAATCGAACTAGCGTAGTTCAGCGACAAGATGCAAAATGATATACACAAAAATATTGGACTTACACGCCTCGCGAAGCTGATTATTTTTGAAAAACTTATGATCATGCAATGAGCAATGTGATAACATGAATGAAAACCTTAAATCAAAACAAAAAGCAAGCCATGCCTCACACGGAAAGAAGTAAGCGAATGACGAGACGGTGTAACCAATCAAAAACATCTCCTCGCGTTGCATACGAAAAAAGAGGGAAGACCTCAACCAAGAGAAATCAACAACTTAACGTGTCTCAAGCAAAAGGAGGAAAGGTGGTACGAACAATAGGCGCAACTGATGTTTTTAATCAAGTAAATCAATAACCTAACGCGTCTCACGCGAAAGGAGAAAAGATGGTGTGAACAAATCCAAATGCATCTCATGCGAGAGGAGAAATAGTGAACAAATCAAAACACGTCTCACGCGAGAGGAGAAATAGTGAACAAATCCAAACGCGTCTCACACGAAAGAAGAAAAGTGAACTTGAGATCCAAACACGTCTCATGCGAGAAGAGGAAAATTAACTTGAGATCCAAATGCTTCTCATGCGAGAGGAGAAAAGTGAACTTGAGATCCAAACACGTCTCACGCGAGAGAATGAATAGTGAACTTGAGATCCAAACGCGTCTCACGCGAGAGGAGGAATGTGAACTTGAGATCCAAATGTGTCTCATGCGAGAGAATGAATAGTGAACTTGAGATCCAAACGCGTCTCACGCGTGCGGAGGAAAGTGAACTTGAGATCTAAACACGTCTCATGCAAGAGGAGGAAAGTGAACTTAAGATCCAAATGCGTCTCACCCGAGAGAAGGAATAGTGAACTTGAGATCCAAACACGTCTGACGCGAGAGGAGAAAAGTGAACTTGAGATCCAAACGCGTCTCACGCGAGAGGAGGAATAGTGAACAGGAGATTCAAACGTGTCTCACGCGAGAGGAGGAAAGTGAACTTCAGATCCAAATGCGACTCACGCGAGAGGAGGAAAGTGAACTTAAGATCCCAACGTGTCTCACGCGAGAGGAGGAATAGTGAACTTGAGATCCAAATGCATCTCACGTGAGAGGAGGAAAGTGAACTTGAGATCTAAACACGCCTCACGCAAGAGGAGAAAAGTGAACTTGAGATCCCAACGCGTCTCACGCTAGAGGAGGAATAGTGAACTTGAGATCCAAACGCATCTCATGCAAGAGGAGGAAAGTGAACTTGAGATCCAAACGCGCCTCACGCGAGAGGAGGAATAGTGAACTTGAGATCCAAACGCATCTCATGCGAGAGGAGGAAAGTAAACTTGAGATCTAAACGCGTCTCACGGGAGAGGAGAAATAGTGAACTTGAGATCCAAACGTATCTTATGCGAGAGGGGGAAAGTGCACTTGAGATCCAAACGCATCTCACGCGAGAGAAGGAATAGTGAACTTGAGATCTAAACACGTCTCACACGAGAGGAGGAAAGTGAACTTGCGATCCAAACGTGTGTCACGCGAAATGAGGAATGGTGAACTTGATAACCAAACGCGTCTCATGCGAGAGAAGGAAAATGAACTTGAGATCCAAACGCGTCTCACACAAGAAGAGGAATAGTGAACTTGAGATCCAAATGCGTCTCACGCGAGAGGAGGAATAGTAAACCTGAGATCCAAACATGTCTCACGCGAGAGGAGGAAAGTGAACTTGAGATCCAAACGCGTCTCATGCGAGAGGAGAAATAGTGAACTTGAGATCCAAATGCGTCTCACGCGAGAGGAGGAATGTGAACTTAGGATCCAAACGCGTCTCACGCAAGAAAAGGAATGTGAACTTGAGATCCAAACGCGTTTCACGCTAGAGAAGGAATAGTGAACTTGAGATCCAAACGCGTCTTACATGAGAAGGGGAAAGTGAACTTGAGATCCAAATGGGTCTCACGCAAGATAAGGAAAGTGAACTTGCGATCCAAACGTGTCTCATGCGAGAGGAGAAATAGTGAACTTGAGATCCAAACGCGTCTCACGCAAGATGAGGAAAGTCAACTTGCGATGCAAACGCGTCTCACGCGAGAGAAGGAATACTGAACTTGAGATCCAAACGCGTCTCACGCGAGAGGAGGAATAGTGAACTTAGGATCCAAACACGTCTCACGCAAGAGGAGGAATAGTTAACTTGAGATCCAAACGCGTCTCACACGAGAGGGGAAAAATGAACTTACGATCCAAACGCATCTTACGCAAGATGAGGAATAGTAAACTTGAGATCCAAACGCGTCTCACACGAGATAAGGAAAGTGAACTTGAGATCCAAACACGTCTCACGTGAGAGGAGGAAAGTGAACTTGAGATGCAAACGCGTCTCACACGAGAGGAGGAAAGTGAACTTGAGATCCAAACGCGTCTCACCCGAGATGAGGAATAGTGAACTTGAGATCCAAACGCGTCTCACGCAAGAGGAGGAAAGTGAACTTGAGATCCAAATGCGTCTCACGCGAGAGGATGAATAGTTAACTTGAGATCCAAACGCGTCTCACGTGAGACGAGGAATAATGCACTTGAAATCCAAACGCGTCTCACGCGAGAGGAGGAATAGTAAACTTGAGATCCAAATGTGTCTCACGTGAGAGGAGGAATAGTGAACTTGAGATCCAAACGCATCTCACGTGAGAGGAGGAATAGTGCACTTGAGATCCAAACGCGTCTCACTCGAGAGGAGGAATAGTAAAGTTGAGATCCAAACGCGTCTCACGCGGGAGGAGGAATAGTGAACTTGAGATCCAAATATGTCTCACGTGAGAGGAGGAATAGTGCACTTGAGATCCAAACGCGTCTCACGCGAGAGGAGGAATAGTAAACTTGAGTTCCAAACGCGTCTTACGCGAGAGGATGAATTTGAACTTGAGATCCAAATGCATCTCACGCGAGAGGAGGAATAGTGAACTTGAGATCCAAATGCGTCTCACGCGTGTGGAGGAAAGTGAACTTGAGATCTAAACGCATCTCACGCAAGAGGAGGAAAGTGAACTTGAGATCCAAACGCATCTCACACGAGAGGAGGAATAGTGAACTTGAGATCTAAACGCATCTGACGCGAGAGGAGGAAATTGAACTTGAGATCCCAACGCGTCTCACGCGAGAGAAGGAATAGTGAACTTGAGATCCAAACACATCTCACGCGAGAGGAGAAAAGTGAACTTGAGATCCAAACGTGCCTCACGCGAGAGGAGGAATAGTAAACTTGAGATCCAAACGCGTCTCACACGAGAGGAGGAAAGTGAACTTGAGATCCAAACGCATCTCACGTAGGAGGAGGAAAGTGAACTTGAGATCTAAACACGCCTCACGCAAGAGGAGAAAAGTGAACTTGAGATCCCAACGCGTCTTACGCTAGAGGAGTAATAGTGAACTTGAGATCCAAACGCATCTCACGCAAGAGGAGGAAAGTGAACTTGAGATCCAAACGCGCCTCACGCGAGAGGAGGAATAATGAACTTGAGATCCAAACGCATCTCATGCGAGAGGAGGAAAGTAAACTTGAGATCTAAACACGTCACACGGGAGAGGAGAAATAGTGAACTTGAGATCCAAACGCATCTCATGCAAGAGGAAAGTGCACTTGAGATCCAAACGCATCTCACGCGAGAGAAGGAATAGTGAACTTGAGATCCAAACACGTCTCGGGCGAGAGGAGAAAAGTGAACTTGCGATCCAAACGAGTGTCACGCGAAAGGAGGAATAGTGAACTTGATATCCAAACGCGTCTCATGCAATAGAAAGAAAGTGAACTTAAGATCCAAATGCGTCTCACACGAGAAGAGGAATAGTGAACTTGAGATCCAAATGCGTCTCACGCGAGAGAAGGAATAGTAAACTTGAGATCCAAACACGTCTCACGCGAGAGGAGGAAAGTGAACTTGAGATCCAAACGCGTATCATGCGAGAGGAGAAATAGTGAACTTGAGATCCAAACGCGTCTCATGCGAGAGAAGGAATGTGAACTTAGGATCCAAACGCGTCTCACGCAAGAGAAGGAATGTGAACTTGAGATCCAAACGCATTTCACGCTAAAGGAGGAATAGTGAACTTGAGATCCAAACGCGTCTTACATGAGAAGGGGAAAGTGAACTTGAGATCCAAATGCGTCTCACGCAAGAGAAGGAAAGTGAACTTGCGATCCAAACATGTCTCATGCGGGAGGAGAAATGGTGAACTTTAGATCCAAACGCGTCTCACGCAAGATGAGGAAAGTCAACTTGCGATGCAAATGCGTCTCACGCGAGAGAAGGAATAGTGAGCTTGAGATCCAAACACGTCTGACGCTCGAAAAGGAAAGTGAACTTGAGATCCAAATGCGTCTCACGCGAGAGGAGGAATAGTGAACTTGGGATCCAAACACGTCTCACGCGAGAGGAGGAATAGTTAACTTGAGATCCAAACGCGTCTCACGCGAGAGGGGAAAAGTGAACTTACGATCCAAACGCATCTTACGCAAGATGAGGAATAGTAAACTTGAGATCCAAATGCATCTCACACGAGATAAGGAAAGTGAACTGGAGATCCAAACTCGTCTCACGCGAGAGGAGGAAAGTGAACTTGAGATGCAAACGCGTCTCACGTGAGAGGCGAAAAGTGAACTTGAGATCCAAACACGTCTCGTAAAAGATGAGGAATAGTGAACTTGAGATCCAAACGCGTCTCACGCAAGAGGAGGAAAGTGAACTTGAGATCCAAATGCATCTCACGCGAGAGGATGAATAGTTAACTTGAGATCCAAATGCGTCTCACATGAGAGAAGGAATAGTGAACTTGAGATCCAAATGCATCTCATGTGAGAGGAGGAATAGTGCACTTGAGATCCAAACGCGTCTCACTCGAGAGGAGGAATAGTAAAGTTGAGATCCAAACGCGTCTCATGCGAGAGGAGGAATAGTGAACTTGAGATCCAAATATGTCTCACATGAGAGGAGGAATAGTGCACTTGAGATCCAAACGCGTCTCACGCGAGAGGAGGAATAGTAAACTTGAGTTCCAAACGCGTCTTACGCGAGAGGAGGAATTTGAACTTGAGATCCAAATGCATCTCACGCAAGAGGAGGAATAATGAACTTGAGATCCAAATGCGTCTCACGCGTGCGGAGGAAAGTGAACTTCAGATCTAAACGCGTCTCATGCAAGAGGAGGAAAGTGAACTTGAGATCCAAACGCGTCTCACACGAGAAGAGGAATAGTGAACTTGAGATCCAAATACGTTTGAAGCGAGAGTAGGAAATTGAACTTGAGATCCCAACGCATCTCATGCGAGAGAAGGAATAGTGAACTTGAGATCCAAAAGCATCTCACGCGAGAGGAGGAAAGTGAACTTGAGATCCAAACGCGCCTCACGCGAGAGGAGGAATAGTGAACTTGAGATCCAAATGCGTCTCACACGAGGGGAGGAAAGTGAACTTGAGATCCAAACGCATCTCACGTAAGAGGAGGAAAGTGAACTTGAGATCTAAACACGCCTCACGCAAGAGGACAAAAGTGAACTTGAGATCCCAACGCGTCTTACGCCAGAGGACGAATAGTGAACTTGAGATCCAAACGCATCTCACTATGGACACCCCATTTTTGACCGCCTTTAAGACTTGGGCGCTACTGATGGTTTACTTGGTGGTAAAAGGTGTGCAGAGCAAAAGTTCAATTTCTTCGGCAAGGAGAGGGGCAAATCCCAACTTCATACCTCTTTTTGGACCAAAACTATCTTGATCAAAAGATTTTGAGACCTTGATTTCAAAACATTTTTGAAAATAGGTTTCTACGATGTTCCGACGCTCGCATTTTGTTAAATATTGCACTTTTCGGTAAACCGAGCGAGGACAAAGTGGAAATGAATGAAAGAGAGATGAACTCTTTGAAAAATCTTTCAAAACACCTTGTTTAGGGGTTTGGATTTGAAGAAAAGAGGAGAGGAGAGAAGAAACCCAGTTGCGGAAGGAGTTGGGCATGAACCGTTAAGAGAGAAACGAGAAGTCCTCGCCAAATCAGGCCTATCCTTTTGAATATTTAGATTTCAGCTATGAGGCCACCACCGTTGGAAATCTTACTTCTAGGGCTTCAATTTTCATTCAAGAATCTCCTCGAGCCGAGTCCGGATGGGAGAGATATGGTTGTTGGAAGTTGGGCATCAATCCAGTTGGACCGAAACTGAGCAGTCTTCACTAAAAGAGGGATATCTCTTAGCACACATGGAATTTTGAGGTGAGGCTTCCAAATTCGGAAAGAAGACTTCTGGGGCTTCATTTTGGACACAAGAATGACCTGAAAAGGCATCCAGATGAAGGATTTAGGCTTCCTTCAAAACAGGGACTAGGACTGATTTTTTCTTCTGGTCTCTATGAGAGGGTGCCGGCCATGAATGGCCAATGCCGGCCCCATGCCGGCCAAAAATGATAGGGTGCCAGCCATCAATGAGCCACTGCCTGCCAACAATGATGGCCGGCAGAATCCTTTGTTTCAGCAGGTTTCCAGGCAGATCTTTTGAGCCAGCTGGAATCCTCTTATCTGCCCTCCATACACGTGTATGGAGGGATGAAACTCTTGCCAAGCTTGTTCAAAAAGCTTTGCTTTGATTTTCTTCTATATAAGGAAGAGGCTTCTTCCTTAGACAGGGTTCTGGACTTTTGGAAGAGAAAAGCTCCCTCTCTCTCTATATTGTGTGTGTTTAGTGCTTTGAAGTTGCATTTCCTTGCACTTTTACACTACAACCCATAGCCTACCACCTCCATCACTCATTCCAGCACCTTGGAGGCCATTTGAAGAAGTTGGAAGCTTAGAATCTTGGACCAAAACCTGCTGGAAAGCTGCTCTTCAAGGGTAAGTCTCCATTTCCCCTAAACTTGCACTTTCTTTGTTCATCTATAAGCCTTGCTTGCAAGCATTTTTGGACTTTGTCATGAACTGAAAAAGATCATATTTCGAACTCCTTTACATGTTTGATCGAGGACTCTCTGCTGTTTGAGGCCTCCTCCTACCACTTGTCTCTTTGTCCCTCTTTTAGGCCTTTTTCTTTTATGATAGTTTGGCCTTATTTGTGATCATTTTCGTGGCTTGATGTAAACTATAAAGTACCTTATTTTGAGCCCCTCTTCAACTTTGTTGAAGGGCTCTTCACCATTTGGCGCCAGCTACTATCCATTGTCTCTATCCTCACTTTTAGGGCCATTTTTGCATGATAGATTAGCCCTATTTGTACTCATTTTTTAGACTTGTTATAAACTGGAAAAATGCTTGTTTTGACATCATCTTCATGTTTTATTAAGATTCCATTTTTGTTTGAGGTCATATGCTATCTTTTATGCTTGGTTGCCTCCCATTTTGAGCCTCCCATTTTGAGCCTTATATCCTAGCCCTTGTTGCATGCTTGGTTTGGCCTTCTCGCCACTGAAATCTAGTGGATTTTCAGTTGGTTGGCCACTGTTTTGAGCTTCCAAATCAAAGGGGGGTGACCCCCTCTCTCATTGACTTGTTTGGTAGTCATTTTGGCCTTCCAAAGAGACCCCATCTTGCATGCTTTGAAGTCACTTTCTGGGGTCAATTTGTTGGGTTTTGGGACTACCATATTTGATTTTCAGAGTTGATTTTGGGCTGCCACATTTCCATCTTGTATGTGCCTAATAACTCCTTGCATGGCCCTCTAAAGCAACTCATTATTTTTGCATGCCAT
The DNA here is from genome assembly GCA_036172215.1 of Camellia granthamiana. NCBI lineage: Eukaryota > Viridiplantae > Streptophyta > Magnoliopsida > Ericales > Theaceae > Camellia > Camellia granthamiana. The sequence continues at coordinate 118,251,000 of CM069905.1, forward strand.
GGTTGCATATTAGTGGTTATTTGGGCCTATTTTCATATGATTTATTCACTGATTTTTGATGGTTTGGTCAGATTCCATGTGCATCATGTACTTTCCATGTAAACCATGTTTACTAGTCAAAATTGCATGCTAATGTTAGTCCATCATGCTAACATCTTTTGCCCACGCTTTGAACTAGAAATGTTCATGTTTTGTTGCTACCTTGCCTCTGTATTTGTGCTTCATAGTCAAATAATGCATGCTTTGTATAGCTGTAAGTCATTCCATGTGCCTAATTTTGAGTTTCGGGTCTCACCTCATGCATTGGGTGCCATATTTCCATGATTCGAGACTATTTTGTATCATATTTCAGTGCTGAAATTTGCATGATTGCATACCATGTTCCATGCCTTACCATGCTTTGGAAGAGTGGCATTCGTGTCTTAGGTTCGGTCCTCAGTTCACGTGCACGCGTGCACGCATTTCGAGTGTCTCATTTTCATCTAATGGCCTCCTATGTGAGTGTGGCTGAGGTCCACTTGTATTGGTGTAAGCCCATTATGCATTGTGTATGCCATTTCATAGCATTGTGTATGCTAGGTTATATGTTAGCGCATCGTGTATGCCATGTTGCATCTAGCATTGTGTATGCCATTTCATTTCATAGCATCGTGCATGATAGGTTGTATCTTAGTTGCATTCATGCATGCCATGCATATTGCATTATGCTTGGGATAGGAGTTAGCCCAAGCACGGGAAACGAGATACGTTTCGTACTCCAAGTGACGGAACGTGTCCCAATTCCCAATCACCGACACTCCGGATTAGCCATGATGGAGTCCAGGCCTTGTTATGGTCATACATGCATTCATTTCATATTGAGTCGTGCAAATCGACTTCTCGGCCATCATGCATCGATATGCGTGATTGGTGGCACGAGGATCGATGACTACACTCCCTGAAGGGTAGTCAAGCATACATATGTGAAAATACATTGCCATGCCCCTCTTTTGCTCTCTGTTGAAGCAAATCAAGAATCAGCAGCCTTCCGAAGCTTGGCACGCATTCCAAAAAACAATTGCAAACAGAGGCTAATTGGGGCATCGCAGTGGATTTCTGCGCAAGGCAACTCAAAACATGCATCATCCATCATCCGGAGCAGAGTCGAGGCAGTCCCTAGCTTGCATGCTAGTTTATTGCTTTCCTATAATTAATTTGTTAATTAATTAGGATTTTTGTATTTATTCGGACTGTAACTATTTATTTGGGATTGTATATTATTTATTCGGACCCTCCGAGCGAGGGCATGATTGTAATAAGTGTGCGTGTGTGTGATGTATGTCTTCCAACCCCACGTCTTTCTCCCTTTTATTTACCAACTTATGATGGTTAGATTAGGGCATATTTTAATTAGCATACAGTATGATAGCATGTTTGCATTCATTCATCTGTCTTGCATGCACCGGGCTCGGCGCATCATACTAACTGCATTTGTATTTTAATTTCAAGTTGAATACTTGTTAGTTATAGCATTTCACATGCCATGTTTAGAATGGCCGAGCCTGCTATAGTTGCATTTTGCATGTGTTGCATTAGGCATTTCTGTATAGTTAGGATCATGCATGATTTCTAATTAGCTTCTGTTTTGGCTTGGAGTACTCGGTAAGTTTTATGCTTTAGCATCCTTGCATGTGTGTGAGTGACTGCCATGATAGCATGCTTACCATGAAGCTATATGCTTATGTGATATAACTGTCTGAATGCCTGTGGGTGAAGGTTGGGTTATTTGGATTGGAACAATGCATTGACTGTGAGTTTTAAGCTCACTAGATAGTGGCAAAAACCATCTTTTCTAAGCCCACCCGAGGGTGGCAAATCCGCGTCTTAGCCTACTTGCGAGTAGCACCATCAAACCATTTTTCAAAACAAACATGAAATGTTTCGTTCCAATTCAGGCGACCCAGTCTATACTTGTATGTTGTGCGCATCACGTAGTAAATCTAGGCTAATAACCAGAATAAGAACGCATAATGTTTTCAAAACTAGATATCATGGTTAGTAGAGGCCGATCTTTTGATCGGGCGAGCGGGGGGTACTCACGAAGTGACCTTCCCCAATCGTACCCAAGTTCCCGAGCCGAGGCAACTTTGGTGATGACGGACACGTGGCCTTAGGCAACGAGTCAGGGTTTCCTAAATTTCCCAAAATAAAATATTTAGGTGGCGACTATGTATCTGGCAAAGCAGTCCATGTTTGGCACTTCTTTCAAAAATCTGTTTTCAGATTAAGAACCGTGACAATTTGAGTCCTGAACTGTAGTGAGCCCAAAACGAACGGAACGGGGGACTCATCCCTCCCGGGGCGTTCAGGGACATCTAGAGTTTCTGGCGACTCTGTTGGGGATTTAGAAAACTTGACTCGAACTCATGATATCTTGTTTTGGCTACACTTATGTGTTTCTTTGCATTGCATTTGCATTGGTGCGCCTAGGACACCATGTTTGCCATCTGCTATTCCTGAACGGTTTGCCGGAGGCTTATCTTGTCAAGGCATGACCAAAAGGCTGACCGGTTGTGGGCTCTGCCAGTATGGGAACACAAACCCCGATTTTACCGGGGCACCCTTTTGACCATTCGACCTAGTGCATATCGAAATCCATAGTGACCATTCCAAGCTAGGACAGGTTGCTTACCCGATTTTAGGTTGTTTGAAACCGCTGCGTGCGTAGTGAAACCCTAGCTCCTGACAAAATAGGACAGGGAAAACCCTCCCCCAACATAGGGGTGTTTTGGCTCTCACTTATCTGCTATGTGCTTTTAGAGTGCGTCTCTACAGGGAAATGCATGTATCAGTTTACAAGTTTGGGCATCAGGCCTGCGGGCACCAGTTCAGTATTTTGGGATTTAGTTTACCTGAGGGTATCAGATTTGAGGCTGAATTTTGGGGACAGAATTCAGTAGAGGGCACAGTCATCCTGCTACACTCGTATCTGTTTTGGTGAAGTTGAGCTGAGGTGCTATCTGTTTTCTCTTTTGCTAGGTAGTCCTGGAACCATAGCTTCAGAAGGCTCCGATATCCCCCGAGGTTCATCGAACTTGTGCTGATAGACCTTGTCAGGTCAGAGATTCAGTTCAAGGGCAATCAGTGTTCCTTTGCCAGAGGCAGGGTAAAAGGGCTAGTCAGGCACAAATCACCAGTTCAGCAGTTACCAGATCAGTGGCCCTTATCCACCCCACCAGTGAACAGTCAGGCTGAGGTCTCAGTTTCTACTGCAGGGATAGATACCAGTCAGTTAGATGGATCAGCAGAACACATCAGGGATGGAGGCAATGATGCGCCAGATGCAAGAAAGCATGAAACTCATGCAGTAAGATGCAATCCGCCAAGCTGAATTCGCCAAACAGCAGGCTGCGGTCATGGCCCAACAGGCATAGCTAATCACCAGATTGCAACAGCAAAACGGAGCATCTGCTTCGCATCAAGCTCCCCCCCCCCACCAGTAGATCCAATACCTGGGGAGACGCCAAATGTCCAGGAAGGTGCGGACATTTCGACAGGGCCGGCTCCGCCCCCAATCTTACCCCAGCTGTCTAAAGCACCAATCAACCCACCAGACTCTCCCTTTGAGTTCGAGGTAGACCATACAACGTTGAAGTTGAGCAAGCTTGAAAAGTTGTTCAAGAAATCCCAGGGGGTAAAGTCCATCCCGGACATTGAGGACGAGTACACCGACGCAGCTGTGACACTGCCGGACAGGTTCAAGATGCCTCACATCGATCGTTTTGACGGGTCAGGAGATTCCATGGTCCACCTGAGTTTGTTTTCAGATGTTCTGCGCCCGATGGGCTTGACAAGATTACATAAGCTTTCCCTTTTTGGCAGGACCCTGTCGGGTATTGCGGCCATCTGGTACGCCAAATTGGACGATTCAGTGAAACGAAGCTGGGAGGAGATGGCCGAGGCCTTCGTCGCACAATATTCATACAATACCCAAATCGAGATTACGACCCATGATCTTGAGACGACGAGGCAGGAGCCTAAGGAGAGCTTCTCAGAATTCGTGGCCCGCTGGAGGGCCAAAGCCTCAATGATGACCATTAGGCCAACGGATAAGGATCAAATACGGATGGTTGTGCGCAACCTCCAGCCCAAACTAATGCAGAAAATGATCGTGCTCCCCTTCCCTACCTTTTCAGATTTGCATGAGATGGGAGTACAGATCGAGGATGCTATGAAGCAGGGCCTCATTGACCAGGAGAAGGAGCAGCCCAGGAGGGCGTTTACCCGTAGTTCGAATGCGACCACCAGCGGTGACGCAGCTGCAAGATCTTTCGAAGTGGGCATGGTCGCCACCACCACACCAAGAGCAGCCACCCTCTTTGTTGGTGCATCCACTTCAAACCCCCGAACTTCAGACTATCTACCCCGAGGCAAGAGGGTTTTCACCCCACTCTATATGTCTTTGTCTAAAGCCCTGGGGGTCCTACTCAGGAAAGGACATCTGAAACCGTTAGAGCAACGGCCTCTACTCGATCCTCTCCCTCCAAAGCATGACCCGACTAAGTACTGTGCTTTCCATCAACAAACCAGTCATGACACCGACAGTTGCGTCCGTCTCCGCCACGAGATACAAAATTTGATTGACAACGGGGTCATCCCCGCACCAGGTCCTGCAAAGTCTATCGGCACTTGATCAGTGAACTTGTGGGGGATAATGTGATGTGATCGAGGGATGAACCACCCGCGGGCGGCGTTCAGTTTATTTCAGATTTGGTGTATGGCACGCACTGTTTTGAGCATCTGTGGATGCTGGTTTTTGTACATTCTGACTTAGGTATTGGGTCAGTCTTGTTGTGTTATTTTGAGTCTGTCTCTTTGTTTTGAGTCAGTCTTTTTGTTTAGGGTCTGTCTTGTTGTATCGAGTCAGTCCTATTGTACAAAAGGTCGGGTGATTCCGGGGGTGTTACCTCGGGCATCACCATTTTGTTTTGCATTTGTCTTTTCGTTTTGTTTTGAGTCTGTTTCTGCCTGGAGCCGGTTACACCAACAGATTTGAATGAACAGCAGTGATTTTCACATTCTTGTGTTTGCCTCTGCCTTGTGCCGGTTATGCCAGAAATTCTAAATGAGATGGCAGTATTTGACTAGAAGCTGTGTCTTTTCTGTGCCTTGAATTCATTGCATCGACCTAAGTTTTCCAAAACTTTTTGAACACTGCGGTGAAAACGAAGAGGAAGGAATTCCTCGGGATTTGCAAAACTTTGATCAATTGAGAGAAAGAGAGGCATGTTAAGCCTTTTAATGAATGAAATCGTGCTTGTTAGCGTGAGTATTGAGAAGGACCCTGGCTTGACCCAGACTGGTTCCACACTATCTTCAGCGCGAGCAACTTGTCGCTTTCTTAAAAATTTTCAAAAACAAAATGTTTTGCGCGGTCCTGCGAAGACCTGTGTGGAATCGCTCTTGAGATTGTGCAGCCTAGGATCGCTCTCAGCCTCAAGACTCAACCCCTTTGCTTCCAAACCTTGAACATTGAATTCAGAATGTTCAACGGTCAACTACAATGTGAGGCCTGTGTGGCCAGATTTGAAGCAGCCCTCGAACAAGAGGCCAGGAAAGTTGGATCAAGAAGATCAGAAGGAGCTTGCAAAGCTAGAACAGAAGTACCCTTCGAACTAGGGGCAAAGATGTCAGATGTGCTCGAAGCGCTGAAGATGAGTCCTCTTGCAAATCAACAACCACTCTCCTGGATACGGATGGCTTCAAAACCCTACAACCATTTGGCATGGACCAAGCTACACTTTTACCCTTTGAGAGGCTCGCTGGGTCGAAAACCCAGAAGGGCGACCCAGGCAAAAGTTAGAGCGAGACAAAAAATGCAAAAAGAAAAGAAAAAGAAAAATGCAAAAAAGAAAAGAAGAAGAAGAAGAAAAAGGAATGAAAAGAATATAAAAAAAAAGAAAGAAAGAAGAACAAAGCTCGCAAGGTCAAAAACCCGCGACGGGCGCCTTGGCAAAAGTTAGAGCCTAAAAATGAGAGGTTAATACCCGAGTGTACCTTAACCCCGAACTACGTAAGGCTTGATTCCCATCTTTGGGATACGTAGGCAACTTCATTCTGAAGTCCGGCCGTAAAACACTTCAATTTGATTGTGTCCATGCGATGGTTCTGGTCATCTTTGTCTTCTCTGTATCTGAGGATTTGGTTGTGTTCGTCACTCTAAGGACTGACTACAATGCGCTGCGGTGCCATTCAAACAAGGGGCAACTTTCCGTTGCCATTCAATGCGCCGCGGTGCTATCCAAACAAGGGGCAACTTTCCGTTGCCATTCAATGTGCTGCGGCGTCATTCAAACAAGGGGCAGCTTTCCGTTGCCATACAGCTCTCTTCAAGCACGAGGCAGTTTTCCTTTGGATCCGAGGTTGTGCATCTCAGGAGTAGGTTTCATGCTCGTTGAGCAATGGCCGTTTGCAAAAATAGTTTTTGAGAATTTTTACTAAGGTTGACTAATTCTTTCGAAAATTATTTCATTTTTTCCAAAACTGGACCATTTCTTGGACCTAAAAAAGGAAAATTTTCAGTGCTCATAGCCTGACTTGCATGATTTTAAATCAGAAAATTGAACAAGCATGTTAATCTAACTCTCATTTTTGGTCAAAATTGTTTTAGTAGAAAGCCAAAAATCAAAAAATGGTCGAAATGATGAACTAGGGGCACAGTTGAGTCAGGTGTTCTGTCTTTTCCCCATTGTCAACATACTTGCCAGAAAGGGCACCATACTTGCCAAGAAAGACACTCTACCGGCCAGAAGAGGGCACAACTGAAGCTAACAGCAAAAGGGCAGAAAGCTCTCACATCCTCCAAGCAATGAGGTATCAAGCCAAGTGCGAAGCACAAACTGGAATGGGGCCAGATATTCCACTCCCTCATCTGGACAGATCTGATCACGTCCAAACTCCCCAGCAGAGCACCGTCGACCGATGTTAGCTGCAGATTTGCTACACACCCAGTTGTAGCGCAACCCCTCTGTGGGAGAAACTCACTGTTGTGAGCAAAAGAAGAAGAATCTGGCAGCATGCTAGGGGCAAGAGCCCGCAACTTCCTGTTTATCCATCAACCACCCAGGGGAGGGATTGAAAAATGAGAGATTGAAGAATAGAGAGATGTGCAATGAGAGAAAAAGTGAGAAAAGGGCTTTTTTAGAAAAACAGAGCCTAAGGGCCGAGTGATGTGAGAATCACAAATGAGAAAGGGTAGGAATAATACCCGGAGAAAACTGGCTCCTCGTGCACTGAAAGGTCTCTCGTCTTTGTAACACGTCTGTGTGTCATGTCTCTTGTTTTGTTTGTCTCGATTCTTGCTTTGAGTCGTTCCGAGCGTGTCTCGATGTGTTTAGGTTGTTTTACCTTGTTTTTCCTTTGTTGAGTGGTGTTTAGGTTGTGTGCCTTTTATTTCCGTGTTGAGTTGTCTTGCTGTGTTCAGTCGTAGGCTCAATACCTGGTCGAAAACTCATCTCTCAATTTCAAAAATAAAATCGTTTTGTGCTCAAAGTGCTGTGTCATTCTTCACGTTTGTGCAAAACAAGATTCGTTCTTTTATAAAACCGCACGATTCAACCCAGGTCATGTGAGAACAGTAAAACTAGGACCTATCTGAAGCTATATGGGTTCCAGACTGCAAAGCAAAAGAAAAGAGGGAAAATCGAAGCATCTGAGTGTGTTTCACCTTCAGCAAATTCCGTGATTGTACTCTGGATGTACCTCCTCAGGCCTTGTCACTACTCTGAAGTATGAGTGTATCTCGGCCCCAAGCTTAAGCCTACTCCAAGTCAGAATGGCAATTAAAGCAGCAGCAGATGTTATCTCTCTCTGGTATGAACAGGGTGTGCCCGTTTTTTGAGCTGAGTGTGTTGCAAACCCCACCGAAAGGTAAATCGGAGGTCGCGTTTGAATTTGGTCTCGTTAAGGCTTGTATTCCCTTATTCGGTATTTTGTTTCAAATATGCGTTGTCACGCACGTTCCATTTGCATCGTGATGCACGTTCCAATTGCATTGTTATGCACCCACTTCACTTGCATCGTGATGAACGTTCCAATTGCATTGTTATGCACCCACTTCACTAACATTGTTATACCCATTCATTGCATTGATTATGCACATTTATCTCGCATTGTTATGCTCATTACTTGCATTGTTATGCGCCATTTCACTTGCAATTATCATTCTTTCTCCTCGCGCGTGCGACGGGTTAGACCTCCTTTGGTTTAGAGCATTTGGAACACGTTCCAATGCCCGCATCTTTTATTCTGAAACACCGGGATACGTCCCTATGTTTCTCCTTCATTCCGAAACGCCGGGATACGTCCCTATGTTTCTCCTTCGTCGGTTAAAAGCGTTCGGAATACGTTCCAATGCTCACACCATTCCGAAACACCGGGATACGTCTCTATGTTTCTCCCTCTTCGGTTAAAAGCGTTCGGAATACGTTCCAATGCTTACACCATTCTGAAACACCGGGATACGTCCCTATGTTTCTCTCCCTTTCCGAAACACCAGGATACGTCCCTATGTTTCTCCTTCATTCCGAAACACCGGGATACGTCCCTAGGTTTCTCCCCCTTTGGTTAAAAGCGTTCGGAATACGTTCCAATGCTCACACCATTCTGAAACGCTGGGATACGTCCTTATGTTTCTCCCTCTTTGGTTAAAAGCGTTCGGAATATGTTCCAATGCTCATACCATTCTGAAACACCGGGATACGTCCCTATGTTTCTCTTTCATTCCGAAACACCGGGATACGTCCCTAGGTTTCTCCCCCTTTGGTTAAAAGCGTTCGCAATACGTTCCAATGCTCACACCATTCTGAAACGTTGGGATACGTCCTTATGTTTCTCCCTCTTTGGTTAAAAGCGTTCGGAATACGTTCCAATGCTCATACCATTCTGAAACATCGGGATACGTCCCTATGTTTCTCCCTCTTCGGTTAAAAGTGTTTGGAATACGTTCCAATGCTCACACCATTCTGAAACACCGGGATACGTCCCTATGTTTCTCCCCCTTCGGTTAAAAGCGTTCGGAATACGTTCCAATGCTTATACCATTCCGAAACACTGGGATAAGTCCCTATGTTTCTCTCTTTGTCCCATTCCTCACACGATTTCAGCGTGTCTGGAATTTATCTTAGGTTGTGTGGAACGCGCTCCTGATTAATCTTCTTTGTTCTTCCTCCACTCACGAGTCCAGCGTGGTTGGCGTATGTCATCATTTTGCATCTATTGCACTCTCTGTTCCATCGCATCTATTATCTATTGCATCACATCTATTACATCCATTACATCGTATCTGATTTATTGTCGGGTCTGGGAGACCTTAAATCCTCCGGTCTAAGGAGACCTTAAAACTTGCATCATCATTCGCGCTGTTTTGCGCATCGCACTTGCATTTCATCGCACTGTCTCGTGCACTCCTTGGTCTAGGAGACCTTAAATCCTCTAAAGGTGCAATTCCTTGGTGTTTGTCGTGCCCGAACGACTTCCAGCGATCTGGTATAGCCACCTGCCTGTGTTTGCAGTGAGTTCCTAGGAGACCAACTGAAACGGTAGAAACTAGAGTTCGAATGGCTTATGCCTAGAACGCAAAGGTTCGGGATTTCCGAGACTAAAGTCTGGTTTAAATACCCAGGGGTATATCCTCGGCTTGAAATCTATATGGCAGCCCCATAGATTGAGATAGCATCTGTATGCACTTCAATTCTGGATACTGATCCAACCTAGTCTGTCACCCTGTTGGAGAATAGGGAAAGCTGCAACCATAGTCAGGGAGAAAAGTAGTACCTGTGGTTCAACTGAGAAGAAGAGGGAGATTCCCACATCAGCATGAGGTAGGACATTGCCGAGGTAAGTCATTGCCAATTGCCCTGTAAGGTACCTCCCTTTTCCTAGCTATCACATTGCATTTTAGCCACTACATTGCAGTGCATTACATGAATCCTCAATTTTCAAACCGGCTTCGCGTAGCGTATAAGTCCAATTTTCAAACCGGCTTCGCGTAGCGTATAAGTCCAATCTTCAAACCGGCTTCGCGTGGCGTGTAAGTCCAATTATCAAAGTCTTCCTGCATATCATTTGCATCCTGCCCCTGAACTACGCTGGTTTGATTCCTTGCAAAGGGATACGTAGGCAGCCTGCTGGCACAACCATTTATTTATCGGTATTTTGTTTGTTTGTCCAAGTCTTCGGCCTTGTCAAAAAAGGGTCGTCTCTGAGCTTTGACATTCACTCCCGTCATTGTTATGACTTTCGAGTTCTGTCAAAGAGGGGCAACTGTAGACACCCCATTTTTGACCGCCTTTAAGACTTGGGCATTACTGATGGTTTACTTGGTGGTGAAAGGTGTGCACGGCAAAAGTTCAATTTCTTCAGCAATGAGAGGGGCAAATCCCAACTTCATACCTCTTTTTGGACCAAAACTATCTTGATCAAAAGATTTTGAGACCTTGAAACCCTCTCTTTCAAAACATTTTTGAAAATAGGTTTTTACGATGTTCCGACGCTCGCATTTTGTTAAATATTGCGCTTTTCGGTAAACCGAGCGAGGACAAAGTGGAAATGAATGAAAGAGAGATGAACTCTTTGAAAAATCTTTCAAAACACCTTGTTTAGGGGTTTGGAGTTGAAGAAAAGAGGAGAGGAGAGAAGAAACCCAGTTGGGGAAGGAGTTTGGCATGAACCGTTAAGAGAGAAACGAGAAGTCCTCGCCAAATCAGGCCTATCCTTTTGAATATTTAGATTTCAGCTATGAGGCCACCACCGTTGGAAAGCTTACTTCCGGGGCTTCAATTTTCATTCAAGAATCTCCTCGAGCCGAGTCCGAATGGGAGAGATATGGTTGTTGGAAGTTGGGCATCAATCCAGTTGGACCGAAACTGAGCAGTCTTCACTAAAAGAGAGATATCTCTTAGCACACATGGAATTTTGAGGTGAGGCTGCCAAATTTGGAAAGAAGACTTCCGGGGCTTCATTTTGGACATAAGAATGACCTGAAAAGGCATCCAGATGAAGGATTTAGGCTTTCTTCAAAACAGGGACTAGGACTGATTTTTTCTTCTGGTCTCTATGAGAGGGTGCCGGCCATGAATGGCCAATGCCGGCCCCATGCCGGCCAGAAATGATAGGGTGCCGGCCATCAATGAGCCACTGCCTGCCAACAATGATGGCCGGCAGAATCCTTTGTTTCAGCAGGTTTCCAGGCAGATCTTTTGAGCCAGCTGGAATCCTCTTATCTGCCCTCCATACACGTGTATGGAGGGATGAAACTCTTGCCAAGCTTGTTCAAGAAGCTTTGCTTTGATTTTCTTCTATATAAGGAAGAGGCTTCTTCCTTAGACAGGGTTCTGGACTTTTGGAAGAGAAAAGCTTCCTCTCTCTCTATATTGTGTGTGTTTAGTGCTTTGAAGTTGCATTTCCTTGCACTTTTACACTACAACCCATAGCCTACCACCTCTATCACTCATTCCAGCACCTTGGAGGCCATTTGAAGAAGTTGGAAGCTCAGAATCTTGGACCAAAACCTACTGGAAAGCTTCTCTTCAAGGGTAAGTCTCCATTTCCCCTAAACTTGCACTTTCTTTGTTCATCTATAAGCCTTGCTTTCAAGCATTTTTGGACTTTGTCATGAACTGAAAAAGATCATATTTCGTACTCCTTTACATGTTTGATCGAGGACTCTCTGCTGTTTGAGGCCTCCTCCTACCACTTGTCTCTTTATCCCTCTTTTAGGCTTTTTTCTTGTATGACAGTTTGGCCTTATTTGTGATCATTTTCGTGGCTTGATGTAAACTGTTAAGTGCCTTATTTTGAGCCCCTCTTCAACTTTGTTGAAGGGCTCTTCACCATTTGGGGCCAGCTGCTGTCCATTGTCTCTATCATGGAATTAAAACCCGGACCGGACCGGCCGGTCGAACCGGTTGGACCGGGAACCGGGCCTTATTCCGGTCCGGTCAGCCCTCTAAAACCGGAGTAGGATGAAAACCGGCTTAGAAATGCAAAATCGGTAAACCTAGCGGTTGAATCGGGAAAACCGGTGACCCGGTCCCGGTTCGGTGGGTTGGACCGCTTGTTTTTTTCTATTTTTTTTTTAATTTTCTTTCTTTCTTTCTTTTTTTCTTATATATTTATATATATATATATATATTATATATAAATATATTTCAAAATTTTGACTAAAAATTCTTACTTCAAGAGTCTCCTCTCATAAGGAAGAGTCTCATTGGAAGTTTGAGAAAATTGTGAAAGTCTATTCCTATTTATAGGAAAAGATTTTTCAAAAAGAACCTACAAAATTCTATGTGGGATTCAATCAAATTATTTGAAACATATTGATTGGAGGGAGAGTTGAAATTTTCATTTCCCTCTAAAATTAAACCTAACATTCAATCAATTTGTTTGGAGGGAATGTTTAAAAAATTTAATTTTTTTAAAACAAGTAACTTTTTTTTTATCAATTATGACTTTATTAAATATTATTAATAAATACTATACAACAATTTTCATTTTTATTTGAGTATTTATATGTATTTTTATTTATTTATAATTTTTAATTATATTTTTTAATTATATAATATTAATTATGACGTCACGGTTCGACCGCTTTGACCTGACAGTTGAACCGGTGACCCATCCACTCGGTCCCTTTTCCGGTTCGCTCACCGGTCCGGGTTTCAAAACATTGGTCTCTATCCTCACTTTTAGGGCCATTTTTGCATGATAGATTAGCCCTATTTGTACTCATTTTTGAGACTTGTTATAAACTGGAAAAAGGCTTGTTTTGACATCATCTTCATGTTTTATTAAGGTTCCATTTTTGTTTGAGGTCATATGCTATCTTGTATGCTTGGTTGCCTCCCATTTTGAGCCTTATATCCTAGCCCTTGTTGCATGCTTGGTTTGGCCTTCTAGCCACTGAAATCCAGTGGATTTTCAGTGGCTTGGCCACTGTTTTGAGCTTCCAAATCAGAGGGGGGTGACCCCCTCTCTCCTTGACTTGTTTGGTAGTCATTTTGGCCTTCCAAAGAGACCCCATCTTGCATGCTTTGAAGTCACTTTCTAGGGTCAATTTGTTGGGTTTTGGGACTACCATATCTGATTTTCAGAGTTGATTTGGGGCTGCCACATTTCCATCTTGTATGTGCCTAATAACTCCTTGCATGGCCCTCTAAAGCAACTCATTATTTTTGCATGCCATGGTTGCATATTAGTGGTTATTTGGGCCTATTTTCATGTGATTTATTCACTGATTTTTAATGGTTTGGTCAGATTCCATGTGCATCATGTACTTTCCATGTAAACCATGTTTACTAGTCAAAATTGCATGCTAATGTTAGTCCATCATGCTAACATCTTTTGCCCATGCTTTGAACTAGAAATGTTCATATTTTGGGGCTGTCTTGCCTCTGTATTTGTGCTTCATAGTCAAATAATGCATGCTTTGTATAGCTATAAGTCATTCCATGTGCCTAATTTTGAGTTTCGGGTCTCACCTCATGCATCGGGTGCCATATTTCCATGATTCGGGACTATTTTGTATCATATTTCAGTGCTGAAATTTGCATGATTGCATACCATGTTCCATGCCTTACCATGCTTTGGTAGAGTGGCATTTGTGCCTTAGGTTCGGTCCTCGGTTCGCGTGCACGCGTGCATGCATTTTGAGTGTCTCATTTTCATCTAATGGCCTCCTATGTGAGTGTGGCTGAGGTCCACTTGTATTGGTGTAAGCCCATTATGCATTGTGTATGCCATTTCATAGCATTGTGTATGCTAGGTTATATGTTAGCGCATCGTGTATGCCATGTTGCATCTAGCAATGTGTATGCCATTTCATTTCATAGCATCGTGCATGATAGGTTGTATCTTAGTTGCATTCATGCATGCCATGCATATTGCATTATGCTTGGGATAGGAGTTAGCCCAAGCACGGGAAACGAGGTACGTTTCGTACTCCGAGTGATGGAACGTGTCCCAATTCCCAGTCACCGACACTCTGGATTACCCATGATGGAGTCCAGGCCTTGTTATGGTCATACGTGCATTCATTTCATATTGAGTCGTGCAAATCGACTTCTCAGCCATCATGCATCGATATGCGTGATTGGTGGCACGAGGATCGATGACTACACTCCCTGAAGGGTAGTCAAGCATACATATGTGAAAATACATTGCCATGCCCCTCTTTTGCTCTCTGTTGCAACAAATCAAGAATCAGCAGCCTTCCGAAGCTTGGCACGCATTCCAAAAAACAATTGCAAACAGAGGCTAATTGGGGCATCGCAGTGGATTTCCGCGCAAGGCAACTCAAAACATGCATCATCCATCATCCGGAGCAGAGTTGAGGCAGTCCCTAGCTTGCATGCTAGTTTATTGCTTTCCTAGAATTAATTTGTTAATTAATTAGGATTTTTGTATTTATTCGGACTGTAACTATTTATTTGGGACTGTATATTATTTATTCGGACCCTCCGAGCGAGGGCATGATTGTAATAAGTGTGCGTGTGTGTGATGTATGTCTTCCAACCCCACGTCTTTCTCCCTTTTATTTACCAGCTTATGATGGTTAGATTAGGGCATATTTCAATTAGCATACAGTATGATAGCATGTTTGCATTCATTCATCTGTCTTGCATGCACCGGGCTCGGCGCATCATACTAACTGCATTTGTATTTTAATTTCAAGTTGAATACTTGTTAGTTATAGCATTTCACATGCCATGTTTAGAATAGCCGATCCTACTATAGTTGCATTTTGCATGTGTTGCATTAGGCATTTTTGTATAGTTAGGATCATGCATGATTTCTAATTAGCTTCTATTTTGGCTTGGAGTACTCGGTAAGTTTCATGCTTTAGCATCCTTGCATGTGTGTGAGTGACTGCCATGATAGCATGCTTACCATGAAGCTATATGCTTATGTGATATAACTGCCTGAATGCCTGTGGGTGAAGGTTGGGTTATTTGGATTGGAACAATGCATTGATTGTGAGTTTTAAGCCCACTAGATAGTGGCAAAAACCATCTTTTCTAAGCCCATCCGAGGGTGGCAAATTCGCGTCTTAGCCTACTCGTGAGTAGCACCATCAAACCATTTTTCAAAATAAACATGAAATGTTTCGTTCCAATTCAGGTGACCCAGTCTATACTTGTATGCTGTGCGCATCACGTAGTAAATCTAGGCTAATAACCAGAATAAGAACGCATAATGTTTTCAAAACTAGATATCATGGTTAGTAGAGGCCGATCTTTGATCGGGCGAGCGGGGTGCTCACGAAGTGACCTTCC
The DNA here is from genome assembly GCA_036172215.1 of Camellia granthamiana. Taxonomy (NCBI): domain Eukaryota; kingdom Viridiplantae; phylum Streptophyta; class Magnoliopsida; order Ericales; family Theaceae; genus Camellia; species Camellia granthamiana. The sequence continues at coordinate 118,266,311 of CM069905.1, forward strand.
CCAATCGTACCCAAGTTCCCGAGCCGAGACAACTTTGGTGATGACGGACACGTGGCCTGAGGCAACGAGTCAGGGTTTCCTAAATTTCCCAAAATAAAATATTTAGGTGGCGACTATGTATTTGGCAAAGCAGTCCATGTTTGGCACTTCTTTCAAAAATCTGTTTTCTCAAAACGATTTGCCGGATTTGGACTCTTTGGTTCAGATTAAGAACCGTGACAATTTGAGTCCTGAACTGTAGTGAGCCCAAAACGAACGGAACGGGGGACTCATCCCTCCCAGGGCGTTCGGGGACGTCTACACTCACGCAAGAGGAGGAAAGTGAACTTGAGATCCAAACGCGCCTCACGCCAGAGGAGGAATAGTGAACTTGAGATCCAAACGCATCTCATGCGAGAGGAGGAAAGTAAACTTGAGATCTAAACGCGTCTCACGGGAGAGGAGAATTAGTGAACTTGAGATCCAAACGCATCTCATGCAAGAGGAGGAAAGTGCACTTGAGATCCAAACACATCACACGCGAGAGAAGGAATAGTGAACTTGAGATCCAGCACGTCTCGCGCAAGAGGAGGAAAGTGAACTTGCGATCCAAATGTGTGTCACGCGAAAGGAGGAATAGTGAACTTGATATCCAAACGCGTCTCATGCGAGAGAAGGAAAGTGAACTTAAGATCCAAATGCACACGAGAAGAGGAATAGTGAACTTGAGATCCAAATGCGTCTCACGCGAGAGGAGGAATAGTAAACTTAAGATCCAAACACGTATCACGCGAGAGGAGGAAAATGAACTTGAGATCCAAACACGTCTCATGCAAGAGGAGAAATAGTGAACTTGAGATCCAAACGCGTCTCACGCGAGAGAAGGAATGTGAACTTTGGATCCAAACGCGTCTTACACAAGAGAAGGAATGTGAACTTGAAATCCAAACGCGTTTCACGCTAGAGGAGGAATAGTAAACTTGAGATCCAAATGCGTCTTACATAAGAAGGGGAAAGTGAACTTGAGATCCAAATGCGTCTCACGCAAGAGAAGGAAAGTGAACTTGCATTCCAAACGTGTCTCATGCGAGAGGAGAAATAGTGAACTTGAGATCCAAACGCGTCTCACGCAAGATGAGGAAAGTCAACTTGCGATGCAAACGCGTCTCACGCGAGAGAAGGAATACTAAACTTGAGATCTAAACACGTCTGACACTCGAAAAGGAAAGTGAACTTGAGATCCAAACGCGTCTCACGCAAGAGGAGGAATAGTGAACTTGGGATCCAAACGCGTCTCACGCGAGAGGAGGAATAGTTAACTTGAGATCCAAACGCGTCTCACGCGAGAGGGGAAAAGTGAACTTACAATCCAAATGCATCTTACACAAGATGAGGAATAGTAAACTTGAGATCCAAACGCATCTCACACGAGATAAGGAAAGTGAATTGGAGATCCAAACACGTCTCACGCGAGAGGAGGAAAGTGAACTTGAGATGCAAACGCGTCTCACGTGAGAGGCGAAAAGTGAACTTGAGATCCAAACGCGTCTCATACGAGATGAGGAATAGTGAACTTGAGATCCAAACGCGTCTCACGCAAGAGGAGGAAAGTGAAATTGAGATCCAAATGCGTCTCACGCGAGAGGATGAATAGTTAACTTGAGATCCAAACGCGTCTCATGTGAGACGAGGAATAGTGCACTTGAAATCCAAACGCGTCTCACGCGAGAGGAGGAATAGTAAACTTGAGATCCAAATACGTCTCACGTGAGAGGAGAAATAGTGAACTTGAGATCCAAACGTATCTCACGTGAGAGGAGGAATAGTGCACTTTAGATCCAAACGCATCTCACTCGAGAGGAGGAATAGTAAAGTTGAGATCCAAACGCGTCTCACGCGAGAGGAGGAATAGTGAACTTGAGATCCAAATATGTCTCACGTGAGAGGAGGAATAGTGCACTTGAGATCCAAACGCGTCTCACGCGAGAGGAGGAATAGTAAACTTGAGTTCCAAACGTGTCTTACGCGAGAGGAGGAATTTGAACTTGAGATCCAAATGCATCTCACGCGAGAGGAGGAATAGTGAACTTGAGATCCAAATGCGTCTCACGCGTGTGGAGGAAAGTGAACTTGAGATCTAAACGCGTCTCACGCAAGAGGAGGAAAGTGAACTTGAGATCCAAACGCATCTCACACGAGAGGAGGAATAGTGAACTTGAGATCCAAACGCGTCTGACGTGAGAGGAGGAAATTGAACTTGAGATCCCAACGCGTTTCACGCGAGAGAAGGAATAGTGAACTTGAGATCCAAACGCATCTCACGCGAGAGGAGGAAAGTGAACTTGAGATCCAAACGCGCCTCACGCGAGAGGAGGAATAGTGAACTTGAGATCCAAACGCGTCTCACATGAGAGGAGGATAGTGAACTTGAGATCCAAACGCGTCTCACGTGAGAGGAGAAATAGTGAACTTGAGATCCAAATGCATCTCACACGAAAGGAGAAAGGTGAATTAAACGACAGGCATACCTAGTCGTAGCTCATATAGAGAAGGCGAAGGTTTTAACAGGGTAAATATCAAATCCTAACACGTTTCACGTGAAAGGAACGAAGGTAAATTTGAAGTCCAAACGCATCTCACGTGGGTGGAAGAAGGTGTAGTAGAATGATTTCTTTTTTTTTTTTGGTTTTCAAAAAAACTCAAAATGAATTTTTTTATAAATACCAAATATCGTATACATATACACACCATATACATAATACAAATACGTATACAAGCACAAACATGCAAGCTAAACCATATACGGAGACACACACACACACACACACACATATATATAAATAATACACACAGATATGTACACACGGTATACATATATTCATATACAGACAAAATATATACAGATATGTACATATGGTATACATATTCGGGGAATATTTCGTTACTGATAAGGAATATTCCGTTCGCTGATGTCTGTGGGGCATATTCCGTTACTGATAAGGAATATGCCGTTTGCTGACGTCAGCGTGAACAAAATATGCCAAAATAAGGAAAAACAAACAGAATTGTGTTGATACGGGGGTTCAAACCCCCAAACTGAAGCTCAGCCTCTCAATCCTTAACCATCGAACTAGACCACCTAACCGAGCTAGTCTTGTGACAAAATATGCAAATAAATATATATAATACATAGACATACAATATATACACACAAAACCAAAACACAAAAAAGAAACACTCGCTGCTATGGGGGCTCGAATCTCTAACCTCAAGCTCAGCCTCTTAATCCTTAACCGCCGAATCAGACCATTTAACCAAGTCACTCTTGTGACAAAAATATTCGAATAAATATATAATACATAGATATACAATATATATACACATATGTATACAACTCTCCTGCCTCTTTCTCTTCCTTCAAAAACCGCGTCTCACACGCGGCCTCGCTTTTGCGTCAACCGGCTGACAAATTGCTTCGACTCTCTCTCCCTCTTTGTCTTTGTCTTTGTCTTCCGTCTTCTTCTCCTTCTCATCTTCTGTCTCATTCTTCATCACTCTCTTATATCTCCTTCTTCTTCGCCTCTTCCGTCTTCCGTCTTCTTCTTCATCACTCTCTTCTATCTCTTTCTTCTCTTCCGTCTTCTTCTTCATCATTACTTGAGAAAGACAAAACAAAGATACTGAGCGGAGGAAAAAGGCTGCCAAAACTCAGTCTACTCTGTTATTTCTCTACCCCTCATTTCTTTTACATCTCTCTCCTCTACTACATGGCCTCATTTCATCCCCTCACTCTCTTTCCAAACCTTAATGATCCCATAAGCTCCCCTGGACCGAGTGCCCTTGCTCCTACTCCTCTTAACTTTCTTACGCTAGCAGTTAAGCAAATAATGGCAGCTCAATCTGACATTAAAGCCAACCACTACACGGCTGAAGTCCTGTATGGAGACAGTGACTACGGTCTCCAAATTGGCTCACCAACTACAGAACAGGACAAGTGAGGTACACCAGGTCAACGCCCAACTCTCTCTGCTCTAGCGCATGTATAAGGATACGCGAGCATAGTTTTGCGCACTGAAGGCGAAGAATAAAGAGCTAAAACGGCAGACCACTATCATGGCCCGTTTCGAAGTTCTGTCATACTCTGCTTTTGACGGTCAGCTAGGAGTCAACTCTCTCGGCAGTCTTGTAAGCACTGAGGCACGGCCTTCAAGGGTCTCCCAAGACGAAATCAAGAGGAAGAGATCAGCAGGAGAGTCGAGTAAGTGAGGTCGGCGTATGGCCTTCATTGGGAAAGAAAACAAATCCCTCTTCTTTTTTTGTTTTGTTTTGTTTTGTTTTGTTTTGTTTTTTGTATATATGCTTAGAAGTGGGCATCTATAGCTTCAACTCTCTTTTGTACAAATTTGATCGGGGCTTGATCCCTGAAGCTTTAATAAAAAAAAGTTTTGTTCTGTAAATCCAGATGGCATGAATGGCACAATACTGAGCATAAAAATCATTTTGTTTTGAATTTTGAACTTTGAAAATGGCTGCATTTTAATGAATTTTGAACTGAATATTGAGTCTATCACTGACCAAAACACAAAACACAACTCAATGAAATGAAAATGAAGCAAAAACCATCCCAAACGCACCCCTATACACTTGCCGGAATAAAATGGACACAAAACAGAGCAACACTGCTCAACTGCCTAACGGAAAAGCATCGCCAGTGACAACGAGCAAAACCATCCCAAACGCACCCTTTTATGCTTGTTGAAATAAAATGAACACAAAACAAAACATCACCGGTCAACCGCCCGACGGAAAAGTATCGCTAGCGACAACTACTGTGCATTTTTCGACGATTGCTTGATTAAGGTGACGAGAATTCGAAGTGCGGGTAAAGAACAAAAACTTGATTCGATTGTGCTCCTAATTCATCATTTTGCCCTTTTCTTTTGGTTTTTTGACTAAAAAGATTTTGATCAACATAAAAGTTTGATTAGTATGCTTGTTCCACTTCTTCGTTTTGAAATCATATGAGTCAGGCTGTGAGCACTGAAAATTTTCCTTTTTTGGTCCAAAGAATGGTCTGAGTTTTGCAAAAATGAAATAATTTTTGAGAAAATTAGTAAATTTCATTAAAAGTTCTCAAAATCTATTTTCGCAAATGACCACTAACCGATCAACATGAAATCAACCTTTGAGATGTATAACTGAATTCGTCTTGCAACTGAACCCGTCATGAAGGAGAAATAGGACAACTGAATCAAATGAGGACGAGCCAATCAAATATGGATAGCTAAGTTGAATAAAGATACACCAATCAAACATGGACGACATGAGTGAATTGAAAAATGATAGGGCCGAACTTTAAGATGAAGTTGCTTATGTATCTTAAAGATAAGAATCAGGCCATACGTAGTTCTGGCTAAGGTTCACTCGGGTATTGACACTCTCCTTTTGTGCTCTAACTTTTGCTAAAGCTGCCCTTTCGGGTTTTTAACCTTGCAAGCTTCTCATTTTTTCATTTTTCTTTTTCTTTTTTCATTTTTTTTTTCACTTTCAATTTTTTTTTATTTTTGTTTTTCTGCTCTAACTTTTGTCTGGGTCGCCCTTCCGGGTTTTCAGCCCAGTGAGCCTCTCCAGGGTGGTTATTTTCGTTTTAGCTTGTCCATGTTGATTGGTTGTGAGATCTCTTGGCCATCTAAATCTATAAAAATGACTGCTACACTTGACCTGATAGATATGATGATGTAGGGACTAGGCTAATTGGGTCTGAATTTGTCCCTAGTGTCGTGGATAAGAACTCGACTGTTCTTCAGTAATAAAACTCATTCCCTCAAATTTCAGGATTTGACTTCTTTTCCTGTCTTCATTAGCTTAAGAAACGATCCAGTTTTAAATCTTTGATCACATCCAACCTTATTGCCCCCTAGTTCAAGGGCTGCTTCCAATCTAAATCACATCCAACCTTACTTCCCCTAGTTCAAGGGCAGTTTCCAATCTGAATCACATCTGACCTTATTGCCCCTAGTTCAAGGGTTGCCTCCATTTTGACTATGCAAGCTTTATACTTTGGTTAATTACTGAACATTCTGAATCAAGGTTTGAAAGCTAAGGAGGTTGGACCTCAAGTCGAGAGGGATCCTATGCTGTACAATCTCAAGATCAATTCCAGGCATGTCTTCATAGGACCACAAAAAAATATTTTTTTGAAATCTTTTATACTCAATTTAGAACTCAGAATAAAACCATTCTCAAATTGCTAGTCAAAGTGTGGGTCGTCAACAACATTCAAACTAAAGTCCGTGCAATCAACAGGTGGTTACTCCCCAATCACAGAAATAGTCGAATATCCCACAAGTTCTATTTATTTACACTGGTAGACTTTGTGGGATATCGGACTTTAATAAAGTAATGGTGCTACAACAACTTAGCAAAAATAGAACTTCCAATCAGAACTACGGTAGCGCTTTGGCCCAATTCGCACAAATGACCACTGGATATATCATCGAAAAACTAAACTCAACCTCACAAACTAAAATGCCTGAACCACTCATTCGAATTTGAGAACCCCTATATAGATCCAATACATTGCACATAACACATAGCAAAAAAGAGAACAAACACCCCTATGGAGGGTAGGGTTATCCTGTCCTAGCTATTGAAATGATCTAGGGTTCACTATTCAAACAAGCAGCGTCATACATCCTAGAATTGGCAGAGCGTCCTGTCCTAATTTTGAATGGTACTGTAGCTCACTATATGTACAAGGTTAGCTCTACTCTAGGGATTGAAGTCAAGGTGACGTTACCAAAGAGTCCTTTGGGTCATAACCAATGAAGATCTTAGGAAATCAGAAGATTCAATATAGATTCTCTTCAAAGTCTGAGAACCTTTAGATCTCAAAAGATTATAACACAAGGCCTTCAAAGTAACGTAGAGATAGGTGTAGTGTCACAAAAAGTGTACCTATGCTCCCACCAGTATCTGAACAACATAGGGACTTTACGTGCACTAATGCATGCAATGCAATAAACATATAATTGAAAACAAAAGTCATATCATGGAGTTCGAGTCAAGGTTTCATAAAATCCCCAGTAGAGTCTTCAGAAACTGTAACATGCCCGGGGGGTACCCGTGCGCATTAAACAGTTCAGACCCTCGATCTCTTTGATCTAGTCTCACGAGTGTAATGTAAAACATAGACGAAAGTCCACATTTGGCAACTTTTAGAAAATCCATTTTATTGCAAAAAAAATATTTGCCACAAATGGAATGCGTCATCAGATCTCAGAGTTACCATCTAATATTTATTTTGGGAAAATTAGGAAACTCGTGACTCGTGCTAAGGCCACTATTTGTTATAACCAAAATTGTCTCAGTTCGGAACTTTAGGTATGAGAGGGGAAGGTCATTAATTGAGTACCCCCGCTCACTCGATCAAAAGATCGACCTTTACTAAACCATGATATGAATTTTATTTTCTTTATATGTTCATGTTTTGATTATTTAATAAATCCAAAAAATTTACTATGTGAAGCATACAAGTATAGACTATGCCATTCATTTTGGAACAATTTGATTTCATTTATTTTGAAAAAGTTTTTAAGATGTACAACCCAAATAAATTGAGTTCACAAACATGAAAAATCAACATCATTACAAATTAAGCGATACAACCTCTATCCATTGACATTCATACAATTATATCACATAAACAAATAGCCACATGGTAAGATGCTAAACATAATAACAAAAGTATGTACAAGCGGGATGCTAAAACATAACAACTTACATATTTACTGACGTCCCGTGAACAGCTACAAAACAAAGTTAGTAAAATATGCATGATCCTATATACAAAATCCTAATGCAATATATACACAAGAATGCTTCTAAAGATCCAACTTTTAAAACATGACATGTGAAACATTACGAAACATTGTAAAACATGCGATAGCGCACAAAATCATGTAATAATCAATTAAAGCACAAATATGCAAATTTAGTCGGATCTAGGTATGAATCATGTATATAAAAACATGGATGACATGTAAGATATATACATATGCACAGTTATGGAAAGCGATTAAAGAATGAGATAGATAAGAATTGGGGATAGAGAATTATTACAACACTTTAAATATTACAAATCCAATGGAGATGAATAAATATTACAACACAGTATAAAAAAATCCTTACAAACACTCAAAATAAAATAAACATAAGAAAATAGTAGCTTCAAGCGCCTCAAAGACCATCAGAGGTTGATCTTCTCAACGTCAGAAGGCTGCTCGGTTTTGCCTAAAGGTCACGGGCACGGTCATGAAGGTCACAGGTGTGATGGTGTACTTTTAGGTGGCTACCTGACTAACTAATAAGCCAGGTAGCCCAGTAGGCTCCGCCAAACTCTGTTTTCTTAGATTTCCACAACAAAAACAGAACTAACAACAATATATATGGGAGTCTCAACTCACCACTTTCAATTAGATTACAACAATATATAATATAACAAGAAATCAAAGTAAAAGAGCAAAGAAATCAAAACAAATGAGCAAAATAAGTAATAAATGCAAGAAAATGCAAAAGTTTGTGAAATTCACTTTTCAAGAAAAGGATGAACTCCTTAGTTCACAAACTCCCTCTTGATCACCCTCAAGTGTAAGAAATGTGTTCTCAAATCCTCAATTCGAAATTATGGAGTTTATGGTGTGGAAAGTGGCTAACTCTCTAGTTTTTCTCACTTTCAATCACTAAACACTCTTCTTATGATCAAGGCAATTGATCTTTGGCTATATCAGAATTTTTGGAGTGGTTTTGGTGTATGGAAATGAGGAATTTCAGTAGCTATGGAAGCTTGGAAGTGTTTTGGCTCAAGGTTGCAACGTAGACAATTTTTCCTCTTTTGCTCTCTTTTCTCTCTAACTTTCTCGAACGATTTTTCTTCTCATTCATTCCATCATCTTCCTCTTCAATATATGATCTGAATGTATAAGCCATGTAGGAATAAACAAGTTAAGGAATGGGGGACAAGGTGGGAGACAATGGCGATGGGCATGACAAGGATGACAATGATGATCAAGACTTTATTGCTTTTAATTTATCCTTTATGACAAGGCCAAAACCTCTTTTGATAATGGAAGGTGAGTGGAGATAATGGAGGATGAGTGGGTGCACTTGAATGGATCATAAAATAGGTAAATGGGGTGTCCCAACCGAACCAAAACCAAGAAAAACGGGGCTGGGCATATCTTCCTTATCCGAACTTGGTTTTAGGTGATTCTTGGGTCTAAATTGAATCCCCAGAAGTATACTTTCCAATGGTGGTGGTGTAACAACCCCGATCCCTGATTAACGTTAAATTATGGTTAATTATGCTTAATTAGTAATTAAGGTGAAATTTTGGATTTAATTGCATGTGTGTGTTGCATGAATTATGTCTATATCTGTTTAACATAGGAAAATCTGTTATGTTTTTCTTTCGGCTTGCGAATTGGAAGCCTAATCAGCAACCGATCTAGAAATTGACTTGATTTATGTGTTAATTAGGATTTATGAGATTTTATGGTAAGTTTAATTAAACGTCGATTTGGAATGATTAAATTAGAATAACTAATGTTAATTAGTTTAGCTCAAGTTATTTACAAGTGTGCCATTGAGTGGGCTTTTACAAGATTGTTTCACACCTTATACATGTTTTGACTCTATCATCTTCCATCTTCAACACCAAACATGAGAGAGAGAGAGAGAGAGAGAGAGAATGGAGAATGGAGAATTGGTGTAAGATTTGAAAATTTGAGCTCAATTAAGGGGAATTGTTGGCATTTGGAGGAAATTTGAAGTTCTTAACTTTAACCATTGTAAATTCAAGCCTCTAGGTAAGGGACTAAACTCTTAATTGAGTAATTGAGTTGGTTTCTACATGATTATTGATGAATTAAGTGAATTCATGGAGGGATTGCATTAGAATTGAGGAAAATTGGGCCATACCATGCATACATGTGCATTTTCTTACAAATTGAGCATGATTTCAAAGATTTCTTTCATGCATGTGTTCATCTCACATACATTTTGGGAGTTCATCATGTTTTCCATTAAATTGCCAAGTTTGATAATGTTTTAAAGAGGTTGTGTTCAAGAACAATTCATGCATGTTGTGTTCTTCAAGTATTCATAAGGTTATGTTGAAATTTTATACAATTGGCAAACTCTTGGACCATAATTTTGTGAAATAACCTTCAATTCTTCATGTTTTACAAGTTTACCTTGTTATCTCAAGTTTTGGGGCCCAAGAGATGTGTTTTGAAGAGTTAAACTCATGGTTTGAAGCTTGGGAGCAAATCTGGAAAACCCAGAATTTTGCTTCCACACTCGAGCGAGGGATCTTACGCTCGAGCGACCATGTTTGTTTTCATTCTTCTGCTCGAGCGACAGAAGGTTGGCTCGAGCGGAAATTGCAAGCTCTCAGAATTTTTGCGTGTGTAGAAGCACGCTCGAGCGACAAGACCTGCGCTCGAGCGAGGAACTGTGTCATACGCTCAAGCGAGCATCGAGCGAGACCCCTGTTTCAGCAAAAAATTGGCTGAGTATTTCAATTACATTTTTGCATCCTCATTCTATCTTAGACATTCCTAGGCCATGGTTAAGACTCCATAATGAAGTTAAAGGCTAAAAACACACTAAGAACAAACGAAGTAAGTTATGTATAGTTCGAGCGTGTGTTTTAAGTGTATATTTGTATGTGTATTCGTGTAGGTCACACGCCTCCGGATAAGTGAAGAGCTATTTTGCCATCTAATTGGGGCGACCAAGTATTTGTGAGTAATAACCTTGTAAAGTTATGTCCAATGTTAAGTATTTTCTAAACATTATGATATGAAGTAATTAGTTTTCTGAAATACTATGCTATGTTTGAAATGAATGAATGATTGTCCAAGATTCTGAAAGTTATTTATGGCATCCTTAGCGTCACATGATATGCGTCCCTTTATGGGTCATCAGGTCTCTTTATGGGTCATCGGAAACGTCTCTGTGCACATGAGTCATCAGAAAGCCTGCATGGCAGTCCCCCGTGGGTCATCGGATTGGTTAATGCTAATGGATGTGTCACATGATATAATATGATACATGTACAAGTTTTGAATACGAACGTAACTGTGCCTATGAATCTGCTCTGTTATGACAATCAATTATGTACAAGGCTTTGTTTCTGTATAGACATCATTTAGTAAAATCTTTACTCTGTTATTATTCACTAGGCTTTAGCTCATTATTTATATTATATATGTAGGTAAGCAAGCACGTGATCAGGCCCAGAGTTGATGGCCTATGCTTCGGTTTTGTCAGCCAACCCTTGTGCCTCCCGAGAAGGTTCTGATTGAAGTCAAGTTTTATGGCTGTTTTTGTAAACACATTGAACTATGCTTATACTATGTTGTGTCTGGACAAGATGTCTGATGGCATGTACTTGGAGTGTGTGTAAATATTGTATCTTGTTATAAAGAAGTTTTAAGTTATCAGTTTCATGTATGTCAGTACAGCTCAATGAACTATACATGTTCTGTATGTTGCTTCCTTAGCCCCTTGTTATATATTATTAAGTCATGAGGCCTTTGGTAATCCGAGGATTACTGGCTGGTTACGACGTTAAACCTACGGGCGCGCATTTGGGTCATGACAGGTGGCCTCACATTTAAATTCCAAGTGTACAAAAAGATATGCCTAATTTAGTGAAGGCTGTTCATTTCCCTCGGGCCAGGTCCCTCGGGCCAGGTCAACAAAATCTGCTCTTAAACCCAACTTCAAATGGGCATATCCCCCTTATTCGGACTTGGTTTTAGATGGTTCTTGGGTCTAAATTGAAGCCCCAGAAGTTGTCTTTCCAATGGTGGTGGCCTAACATTTAAAATCCAAGTGTACAAAGAGATATGACTAATTTAGTGAAAGATGTTCATTTCTGTTAGGCCAGGTCAACAAAATCTGCTCTCAAGCCCAACTTCAAATGAGCATATCTTCCTTGTCTAGACTTTGTTTTTAGGTGATTGCTTGGCCTAAATTGAAGCTCAGAAGTCTTCTTTCCAATGATGGTGGCCTCACATTTAAAATCCAAGTGTACAAAGAGATTTGCCGAATTTAGTGAAGACTGTTCATTTCCTTGTTAATGATTTGATGCTCATTCTTTTCCTAAACCAGTTTTATTTTATCCCCTCTTGTTTCCTTTAAATCCAAACCTATAAAGAAGATGTTTTTAAATATTTTTTCAAAGAGTTCACCTCCCTTCTATTTATTTCCACTTTGTCTTTGCTCGGTTTACTAAAAAATGTAATATTTTAATTGAAATGGGAGCCTTGGAACATCGTAGAAACATTTGGAAAAATATTTTGAAAAGAAGGTTTTAAGGTCTAAAATAGTTTGGCCAAAAATATGTGAAGGTTGGGATTAAAGCTCAAATTCCATTTTTCTTGTTGAGGACTACTGGGGAACACATTCTAATTGTCATCATCGGGTAATCAACAGAAAGCACCCAAGTCTTAGGGCTAGTCAAAATGGGGTGTCTACAGATGCCGTCGAGCCATGGCAACTAGGGTCACGAGAGTTGCTGACTTAACATTGTCTCTGATCGGAATTATGGGTCGTGACTGTGTAGCCAAGATCAGGTAGGCGTCATCTTTGTCGAAGGCCTCTCTGAAGCCCAATAAGAAGATCACCGATCGTCTCTCCGGCGTTATCGACGCCGTCAATGACCTTAAACTCCCTCCGGAGCTTCGTGGCCAACATAACGCCGTCAGGTATGTCAATTACCTCCCATTTGCCTAAATCGAAACATTTACTTTCTAATGCAAAACCCTAAATTCAAACAATCGTATAATCGTCTGACTTTCTTCAACCAATTGTAATTGCAATTGCAAATTCATTTCTCTTTGCACTGCCATCGCAAACCTCGCATGTCTTCAAGCCTCCGAATCTTTCATGTAGCGGCAAAAAATCAGTTAATTACTGCTTGCATTAGTCCAAGCCAAGAAGTTGTCAGTGGTGAAGATTCCAAAAATGGCTTCGGTTGAAGATGAAGAAATAGAGGTGGTTGAGTCAAAAAGAGAAGAGTTTGTGTTTGGAATCAAATAGTAGAAATTATGAAGTTTTCAGGGCCAACTATTGGTTTGTGGATTTGTGGAAATTGTGCGAATTTTCTCTGGATGTGGAAATTGTGTGAATTTTTTTTCTAGATTTCTGGTTTTGTATTACAGTTTTGCTGTATGCCATTGTTGCTATTGAAGGAGCTTGAATTGAATTGCAGTGGTTGTATTGAAATGGATTTAATGTGGGTTTAAAAGGGATTTTCTCTAGTTCGGTAAAAAATACAAAGGAAAATCTGATCCAGAGAAAATTCTCTCAACCACATTAACAAACAATATTAAACCCAGTACCAAAATATCAGAGAAATTCTCTAGTTTTTCCAGAATTTCTCTGGATCAGAATTTTCTCTGGATGTGGAATTTGTGTGAATTTTCTCTGGATTTCTGGTTTTGTATTACAGTTTTGCTGTGTGCCATTGTTGCTATTGAAGGAGCTTGAACTGAATTGCAATGGTTGTATTGAAATGGATTTAATGTAGGTTTTAAACAGCTTTTCTCTGGTTTGGTCAAAAATGCAGAGGAAATTCTGATCCCAGAGAAAATTCTCTCAACTACATTAACAAACAACATTGAACCCAGTACCAAAATATTAAAAAAAATTGGAAAGTCCAGAGAAATTCTTGGACCAATTTTCTCTGTGAAGTCAAATTTCTATCAATTGTTTGGGAAATTTCTATCATTTTCTCTAAATGAATTCAATAAATTTTTGGTGTACTCGTATGGGAGAGTTTGTTGCTTGTTCAATTTTTATTGAATGTTGCGGATTGATTTGGAGAGTGGGAATCAAAGTTCAATTGCTTGGATTGATGTTCATGGTAAGTGATTTTCCCCATGACCTTTGTCAATGGCAGTGGAGAATTTGTAATCATTTCCAGAGATCCGAAGATTGAAGTCAAGAATGTGTCCTCTTCGAATCTGAATATTGAAATTTCAAATGTCATCGAGGACTTGGCCTATCAAGTTTTCTGGTTCTGAAACTTATGAAATTGGTATCTATTTGTCTCTATTTTTGGTGTTTGAGTAATTCAATTTTCTCTGGATTGAAATTTTCTCTAGTTGTTCAATTTTCTTTAGATTGAACTTTTTTCTGGTTGTTCAATTTTCTCTAGATTGAACTTTTCTCTACTTGTTCAATTTTCTCTGGATTGAAATGTTCAATCCATGTTTATGCGCGCCAAGTGTTTTATTATTTCTCTTCAATCCTTTTCTTCTCATCCCCACTAAATTTTTCTAGTTTAAACCAAATAAATTCTCTAGTTTGGAAATCTATAATTTGTTTGTGTATATTTCTTGGTTTCAATGCTCACCAAGCATGATGTGCAATGGTTTAGTTTTGAGTAAATTTTAAGGTCATCATGAGATTACAGATGTTTGGGGTTTGAAAGATTCTGACTTGTTTGCAATATATGTTAAAAGAGTTTGAATCTAATGAAATTTTAATTTTCTCTGCCCTATTTGAAATTTTCTCTGTGATGTATCCAAAGAAATTTGAAATTTTCTCTGTGATGTGTCTAGAGAAATTCTCTGGATAGAATTTTCTCTAGATTGATATTGAGGGACCTTAGACATTATAAAAATATAGAGTGTCCTTTATGCCATAAAATCTTAATACCAGGGACATTAAAAAAATCTCAATTTTTTTAAAATTTTTTCAAATTCCTAGATTCAACTGGACAAGACGAACCAAAAAATTATAACTTTTTAAAAAAAAAAAAAAAATTTAATTTAGAGAAGACAAAAATAAGCCAAAATAAGCTATCTTTTTTGGATTATTTTCGTCTTTAGTTTTTTTACTAGAATTTTTCACAAAAAAAAAAAAAAAAAAAAAAAAATTTAGATTTGTCTCAACAAAATGGATTGAAAAAAAAAAAAAAAATTACATAATTTCCCAAGTTTGAAACCCGCCTAGCCCGCTTTTCGCCCCTTTTGTTCTCTCTCTCTCTCTCTCTCTCTCTCTCTCCTTCGTTAATGGGCTACTATAGTATAATATAAGATACAACACTGCTACAGACCCCCACTGGGGGTCGACCCCCAGTGAGGTGGCGGCAGTCCATTGGCTGAAACTCAGCAAAAAAAAAAAAAAAAAAAAAAAACAGTTTTTCTCACCCAATCCGGGGGCGACACCTCACTGGGGGTCGACCCCCAGTGGGGGTCCGAAGCAAAATTCTATAAGATAAGGGGAAGTGCTATGGACCCCCAGTAAACCGACCCCCAGTGCCGACCCCCACTGAGGTGTTGGCTCCTCATTGGTTGAAAACACAAAAAAAAAAAAAAAAAAAAAAAAACAGTTTTTTCCTCCAATCAAAGAGGACCCCCAGTACCCCCACTGGGGGTCCAATGCATTTTCCATAAGATAAGTGCTCATGATCTCGCCTTCATTTCCCATGGTCTCTTCTTGAGAGAAAAGAAGACACAAAGCAAAACAAAACAAACGGTAAATATGTGGTGGTGGAGAAAAGTGCCAAAGTCAGCAATGGAGAAGCTGAAACCGTGGGACGAGGAGGAGAGGTTGCGGCGAATGGAGCTAGCGCGGAGCAAGTGTGAGTCAGAATTGGATAAAGTGGACTGGAACTTGATGAAGAAGCACATGCACACTCCGGAGGCTCTTGAAGCCTACGAAAAGTTATGCAGCGAAGCTCGCTCAATCATCCTCGAAGAAGTCCCTGATCTCATCAATAGGAGGGTGGGTAAACTCTTACTTCTCTTTCTCTCTCGCGCTTTAGAATTCCCAAGTAGATCGATCATCATCACGGTGTTGTTTAGTTGGAGAAAACTAGGGATTCAGATGGGCTCTTTTAACTGACAATTTTACACCAATTAGACTCCCAAATCAGTGACACCACCAATCTGTATGAATTGTGGCAACGATAGATGAGATTTTTCCATCTTCATTCTTGGTGTTACCTCCAATAGCATAGCAAGTAATTTGCGGACTAGACACCTGCCTTCTTCAAGGTGCATTCAAGTTTTTTAGGGTTTGAAGTTAGATTTATCTGGTGAAATTTGTGGGGGATTATCAGAAATAAGCAGGCAAGGGTTCTTGGACTTGATATATAATTTTTATATGGGCTTGTCAGAGGGTTTTATTTTGGAATTAATTAAACAGAAACAGCAAGCAGTGCGCCCTAGTTACACTGAGATTATAGGAGAGAGAAACCAGTAGCAGACAGGGAAAAAAAAAGTAGAATAGAGCAGCGGAAAGAAACCCCACTATAGGTAGTGCTTGAAGTAGAAAACGAAAGGTGAGAGAGTTAGAAACAGGAGACATGAAAATCAGCAACAAGCTTGGGCACTGAAACTAGTGTCTTAGGTACTCATACCAGATATAAAATGCATCACGAATCAAACATGGACATATTCTCTTGTTATAATTCTTGAATTGTTCATTGAACAGTTTGAGTACCGTGATTTTGTAAATGGGTTTCAAACTTGCCTTTTGGACTTTCTTCCCAATCAAGGAGTTGGTTATGATTTAGTTGGATTATCCTCTGTGCTGATGTAAGTATTTTTTCTATATAGAGCATTTGCAATTAAACCATATTAGTTAGTTGGCTTTGTTGTAAATGATATTGTTTGTGGCTGCTTGTTTCAAACTTGCAAGACTCTTAAAACTTACTGTCCATGTCTCTTAGGGCTTCTACACTTCATAGGCCTTGAAATTCAAACAATTGATATTATATTTAGATCACATGGTTTACTTTATTGAAATCCAAATACATATAAGATGCTTTGGGCTAAAAACTGCTACAAAACCCTTATCCCGAATATTTGCATTCCGAAATGGTTGATATTGAAATTATAAGCTGTCGTTTTATTAAATGGCTGTTGTTGGTTTAAAAGTGCAGAAAAAAAGAGGAGAAAGAAGAAGAATAGCATAAGCAATCGCACCGAGATTCACTTGGGCAATCACTCTAGAATTGCATCACAATATTCCAAGAGACTCACATCTGCATGATTTTTGTAAAGTGTTAGTTACACGGATCTACCCTAAGGTTTTTGACAATTATAGGGATCGTCCTTATAGTTTTTGAAATGACACTGTCCTCCCCTATCAGAGTTGTTGGCTTCACTGTCATTAATGGAGGATATGATTTTACAAATTTACCTTTACACTTTCAGCTCATTCATGTTCTTGTAACCAAACAATCTTAACCCAAAACATCTCACCACATAACTAATTTTTGCAAACAAACATCCCTATTCCACAAAAACCCGATATCCACAAATGGTTTAAATTAGACCCAATTTGCATGGGACCCCTTAAATGGGTTTAACCCCTTTCATTGCCAACCACCTCGCAATGAAAACCCTTCCATCTTCTGGAGACCAACTCTTCCAATTTGCACAACCTTGGAATGCCGAGTCTCCTCCCTTATGAAATTCCCGAGCTTAAGATGATTCACACTGAAGACAATCACAGTTAGTTAAGTTTACATTTGTTAAAGTATTAGTGTTGAGTGGATGTTCAATTAGTTGAAGGTGATTATCAGTCAATTGATTGTTAGTTACATTGCTGGTTCCTATCTCCCTTATCTTTCTTCCTTGACCTTGAGTACTCTGTTCAACAATTCCTTCACCACCGACACAACCTTTTTCTTCACCTTAGAAGTGTTTGATGGAATGTGTGAATGATGCTGTGAATGATTTTTCATGTTTCATTTCGCTTCCCTCATCTTCTTTTGTTTTTTCTTCATCAGTGGGTTAACCTCTACAATTTGTTTGTGCAAAAATGGAGATGGTGGCTTACAAAGTTGCAGAGGTGGCGGGAAGAGGTAGGGGTGGCTCACAGGGGAAAGAGTGGTGTCAGTGTTATGTGATAGGTTTTGTGATTTCAACAGGTCTGTAATGCTATGGAATTTCTCTGTAATGGGAGAAACAAACTCATTTTGGGGGATTGTAGGTTTGTGGGTTTCATGGGGGTAAAACCTGAAGAAAGGAAAGGTATAGGGTAATGTTTACCCACTATTGGTTAAAGGATATAGCACTTTACCCGCTTATGGTTTAAATATAGGTAGAGACATCCCCTGTGATTTTTCACTAAAGTGCAATAGTTACATTTTTCATTCAAATGGGCTGAATTGCTTAAGGACCTAGTAGAGGTGGCACATAATACTAAAACCCTAAGTGGGATGGTGCCTAATGCAAGTAGGATGTAAGACATTGTTGTGTAATGGTTTTATAGAAGGTAGTATAAATGCTTGCAATGGTACCAAAAACAATATCACTTGACACAGGTGAATCTTTCAAGTGGAGAACTCACTAAAAAATCTTATCAACCTAAAGTCCTAAAATTACAAGTCCTAAAATTACGTACTCCAGAGATTTTGTCATCGAAAATTGCCAAACTAGCTAAAGCAATCCTAACAATTAAGTTATTTTTTACGAGTGGTATTAGGGTTATGTGCTTGTGTGTGGTGTGCTGTTGAAATCACTATGAACATTTTTTGCATAAAAATTTATTTAGGTATGTGTTTACTTAAGTTATGCTAATTGTGTTTAATCAATGATTAGTAAATAAAATGAAGAAAATTATGTGTAGGTCTTGCATAGTAAGACATTGCTTAATTGCACCTTAAATTAATGTTGTTTGTGTGTATTAACATGTTGATTTCCCAAACATGGCCTAGATTTTGGTGGATAATGGTTAACTAAGTTAAAGAGGTAATTGGCTAATTTTTAAGTGTATTAGTTTTAGTGAGTGGATTAAGTTAGAAGGAGCCACCTCATACTTTGTAGAGAGCCAGTAGAGAAACGCTACATTCCCACCTCAAGTTTTGTTTTTTATATAATATTTATTTTTATTTTTTTTCTATACCTCATGTGGGAAATTGGAGAGACAAGCTGGTCTCCTATTTTAGCTTCACTGAATTTGCAACTGAGAATAGGGAAATTGCTGGAGGGAAAAATAGAAGAAGACCTAAAGGAAATTCAAGACAAATTGTAGAAAAACCCCAACCAAGGTCAGGAAATTCAATTTATGTATTGCTTTCTTGTTTCTAATGTCATGTAGAATCCATTATCATCATAAAATTGAGAGTGAATTGAACTTGAGTTATTGAGATTATATGTTGAAGGCCTTGATAGAGGAACCTTGCATACCTGAAGCTTAATTTTCATGGTAAAATTGGAAATTGTCATATATGGACTTGATGTATATAAGTCTTGAGGACATGAAGATTTAGGATTCCTTGGTGTAGGTTTTTTGCATGTTTGAGCTTTGGATTTTAGCCTTGGGCTTGGACTTTGGAGAGAAGAACCCAAACTTTAACAAAACCTCTGACCTGTTCATTCTTTCCTGTTCATAACTCTTTGATTACTTGGAATTCTGTAGTGAGACAAGAACTATTAGAAAGTAGGCTTTTGTAGTCCGGATGGTAGAGATTCTCATTTGAAATTGCTACACCAAATCTGTAGACCTGCTCTCTAGATATGCTCACTTGAGCGACCATCAACCTCCTCGAGTGATCTGCATTGACCTTGATCTATTCTTTTGTAACTTTTAAGTGACTTGGACCCTATGTTACCAGAAAACGCTAATACTCTAGCGAATTACGTATTGGTATGCACGTTTCAAAACATGGTATACTTCTGTTCCAAAACAGTAAATTTAGTAATCTAAAGCGATCCCAAAAGTTTTTTCCAATATATTTCCTTAAATGTTACCTTAGGAGAAAAAAAAAACAAATATATGAACTAAAATCTAAGTTGAGTTAAGTTTTGACGCGACAAAAAATCAAAAATGGGTCATAATTTTCATATAAATGATTTGCTACATGAAAAGAAAAAAAAAATTTATTGGATACCTAATAGTTAAAAGAAAATTACTTTACAAGTATCTTCAATTTTTAAGTGTAATATATATAAGTCTACTCTTATCGTAACATATTTTAGAGTATGTGACATACCACATTCCCGTTTCCGTTCCATATACCGGAACGATCCATTTTGTAGATAATGTAGCTTGGACCCCTATATTCAGAGATCAATTGGACTAATGATTAAAAATATTGATTTTTCCATTGGGAAAAAACTCAAAAAGGATGGAAAACCAAAGAGAGAATAATTACAAATAGCAATATTTTGTATTAATATAAAATGTTTACGTGCAACATTTTAATGTAGGGACTTAAGAATGATTTTTTTTTTTTTTAAGGGACTTAAGAATGATTAACAAGAAAGCAGTACGAGCACAAGTTGAGTAAGCAAATACATGGAATCATGTTTGCATTTAATTTCAGAATCTCATTGTTTCCATATAACTTTGAAGCCATATTATACTTGGATGTTAGCTGATGTGTTACACTTGTTTATCATTAAAACTAATCTTGATTCGCATGATTTATGAACTCCTTGACTATGATATGCACTTATGTATGTGATACATTTTGCAAGAGATTTGGATAGTAAATGATTCTTTGTCGTTGCTCTTGTCATATGTGGTATGTATTTTTGGATGTAATACAGATTATTTTCCTACTTATGATATGTTATGCATCCCATGGTGCATCCAGCTAGGCTGGCATTTGTGGTCCATGGAGGGACTGTGCATCCAATCTAACAGCATTGGCTATTGGGATGATGACAATCTATGAAGCACGGATACTTTTAACAGGGAGTTGTATCTGTATCGTATCTGTATAGGACTTCCATACTCCTCAGATACTTCCAAATATGTGTTTGATACTTCCTAAACATATTTTATACTTGAAATTTATTTTCTTTAATTTGAGAGATATCGAATATTCTAAGTCATGTATTCAAACTATTATAAAATTGAGATTGTATAATTTTAGCGAATATTGAGGTATGATTGTGAGGATAAATACAATAATAATTTTTCATTACTTCGCTTATTTCTTAGAGAAAAATAAAATAATGAGATTAGAGTAGTACTCTACTTTTTAAAGAATTTATCGCATTGGTATTTTTTTGTGTCATACATGTACCCATTTCTATATCTATATTTTATACAATGTGAAGGATTATAAGAAAATAAACCTTCTCGTATAATCCTGTTGATCAAGTCTGCGCACCTCCGTACGACGTCGTTCTACTACCTGAAAATACAAACGTGAGCTGGCCGGCAGGTGTGTGCCGGAAACCTCTCCGATGCCTAAGTCAGCAAACTAGACAAATAGACAAAAGTTCTGTGTATTCGGGAATCAAAGTTGTGTTACCTCTCCATAGGTGATGTTTGTGAGCTTTTATAGGTTCTGCGTGGCACAATCCAAGTAGGACTCTTACTCCTCCATGTAAAGTCCTCCTAGGATTCATACTTCTGAAAGATAATGCTTATCGTTCTACACCCTCCTCACTGCTTAAACCAAGTGAGATGGTTTTATCATGGCCAAACTTCTATACGACCGAAGTAAGAATGGCTACGCTAGGCTACCGATCAGACCGAGCTATACTTAGTTTGGTTCTGCCTTTTACTGCTCTTACTTCGGTCCTTAAAACAACAGCTAGGCTTGACCGAGCTAACTGTGTTACGCCGTGACCGGACTAACTCTTCTGGGCCGAGGTATCCGCAGTTCTCTTCTAGACCGAGGTAATAATTGTTCTCTGGGACCGGTCTAACTCGGAGTGTAGCGATCTTACCAACCGAACTATCTGTAGTGCTTCGCAGGACCGAGGTAACAATAAGGCTTACTGGGACCGGTCTAACTTTAAGGCCTTTTACTCGGCCCTTCGCATTATGGCCCATAATGACCCATTACCCAGTTCGGCCCAATTTTCACATAAATTACCCTCTCAATTGCCCTTTAATTCCATCTGCGTAGCATGATAGGGATTACCAGTTTTCCTAGCCGAACTTAAACTTTCAAGCACTTCCAGCCGAGCTTAGAACCTTTTTAGCTTTTCCAGCCGAGCTAAAAAAACTCTTTTAGCCTTTCCAGCCGAGCTGCACCAGTCCGGTCAGAACGTCTCTTCAATCATAGAAACTGAATCGCTTCTCCTTCTTATGACACGTGGCACACTGTGATTGGCCAATCGTAGCTGTCACGCCATCTTCGTGTCTCGTGAATTTTGAACAGTTCTCGCCCTTCTGTCTTTCCTTTCACACAAAACAAGCCTTTTCATTTTGAATCTTACTTCACACTATTCATCTCTTTCATTTCAACTCTCTGTGCCTTTGTTTCTCCAACCCCTGAGCTCCCTGTGTTCTTCACTGTTGCTGTTGCTGTTGCTGTTGCTCCCATCTCCAGTTTCTTCTTCTTTATCTGGTAAGCATCACAAATCTGTTCTATTTCTCTTGTTTTTCGTTTAATCCATAGCTTTAGGTCTGTGTTTTCGAAAAACACTTTCTGCTTTGTTGCGCCTTGTATTTTCTGGAAAAACTTAGCAATAGTGCACTTGAATACATAAAATAACCTGAGAAACACTAGTTTTTGATCCAAAATCATGATCCAACCGAACTAGAAAGTTGTTTGTAGTTTAAGCAGACTACCCAACCGGACTAGGACTTGCGTACATACCAGTAGTTTCAATAAGTCACCATCCTGTGATTCAACTTAGCCGAGCTAGAAAAACCGTACTTAGTTCAGACCGAACTGAGAATACTGCCCCTAGAGGCTCGACCGGACTAATAAATCCCTTGCTAAAACCGAGATAGGAGTTGCAGCATTTCACATAGCCGAAGTAAGACTTTTTTATCCTGTTTTTTCTTTGTAGCACGGTCCAACAATCTGTGCTTAACACCTTTGTTTTTCACTTTGCAGACTTAGGTTGCCCAGGCACTCCTCTGAGCGCTCAACCGAGCTACTGAGCACAAATTTCTCACCGATTTAATTTATTCATAACTTATAAAATAAATGGGGAAGTATAGGTTTTTAGTAAACACACCTGGTGGTCTAGCCGAATTCCGAAAAGATTACAATATACCTGACGACGTCCATCTCACTTTAGCCGAACAAAATATCACACCTTGGGGAAATGAAGGCTTTGTACCTTTTACCCTCCTATCCATAGTAGAAACTGGTTTAAGATTCCCGGTTCAACCCTTGCTTTGCGAGTTTCTCAGGCAAACTAGGATCTGCCCTATCCAACTTTCCACCAACTCATACCGCATAATAAACGGTATAGCCGAACTAAACCGCCGAGCTGGCATTAACCTTGGTCTAGCCGAGATATTCCACCAGTACTCCATAGGCTCAAAAGATGATGGCTGGGTCTATTATTTAAGAATACGACGCCGCCGAGAGAAAATAATAAAAGACACATCGGATAAAGACTTGAACGATGACGATTTTTTCTGGGTATCTGGCAATTTTGAAGACCACCAAGCCCAGATCCCAGGCCGTAGTATAAATTAGAATAAAGGAACACCCGGTATAATTACTTCGGCTCTATGCATGCTTTTGTTTTACTTCGGTTTCTAATTTCATAACCGAACTAATAGTTGTATTCTTTTTGCAGATTCAGTCCATCTTCAATCTCTTTACCGCTACCCTAATCTGAACACTCTCTGCGCCGCACTACGGTTTCCAGAAAGAAGTTGGGCGAAGCTGCTGAATATCGAACCGACATACCGATATAGCAGCCGACGTAAGGCCAGAGTGACAGACTTCTTGCTAGAGGACGCGCCTGAACGGACCCAACCTTGCCACAAATTAACCTAGTCCCCTTGACAGCTAAGCAAGAAATGGCAAAAAGAAACAGAGTAAGGGCCCTGCTGACCGAAACAAACAAAGCCGAAGTACCGCCACCAAACCAAACACAAGAAACTGTGGTGGCCCTGCCATCACAACAACCCTCTTCATCACGCCCAAGCAAGCGTGCCCGGTCTACGCCAACCGAGCAGCGTCTTGTTGATGAAGATGAAACAACTCTGCCTCCAAGTCCCCCACCGAGCCTTCAGCCGGAGCGCTCCAATCGGGCCAGCTCCTCCAAATGGGCCCCCAAACTCACCCTCCAAAATCGAGATATTCAGGACACTGACTCAGTTGTCACTGAAAAGGATCATCTGATGGCTTTTAACCTAGCCAAAAGTGTGTGCCTCCCAGCAAACATGGAGCACCACCAGCACCTGATCGAACTAAGAGCCATTCGTTCGGCCACCAAATCCATGGTGCTTGTAAGTAACCTCTCCTGTTTAACCTTTCTAATTTTCTACAACTTCCATCTCGGTTTGATTACAAGTCTGCCCTCTTTTTACAGGCTATGCAGAAGAGTCATATCGCTCATAAGCGAGTGCTTGAGCTTTGCAAGACCACAAGGCAGGCGCTAGCCGAAGTAGCTGAAAAAACTGCCAAGCTGGAAGATGCGAAGAAGCAGCTAGCCGAGCTAAAATTCGAGAACGGTCGTCTGACCGGACTCGTTAGCTCGGCTGAAGTGGAAAAACAGAAGGGTGCAGCTTTGGTCAAAGACAAATATCTGCGCGAGCTAGCCAAGCTCGAAGGAAAGAAAAACGCAGAGATTGCCGAACTGAAGAAAAAGGCGGACGATGCGAACGCCGCAGGTTTCAAGGAGGGGGAAGCCCTTTATATTCCGCAATGTGAGGTCGCAAAAGATTTGTTCTTCAAGTGCGATTGGCGGGCAGCGGTGGTGCAGCTCGGTTATGAACCTGAGACCGAGGTATACAATCCTTCTCAGTACTTCATACCGAGCTCACTGGCAGAGTACGCTGTATCCGTTCAACAACAATTTCTTCAAGGTTCAGATGATGAAGATGAAGATACCGAGCCCAATGATACCTCGGTTGTGAATGAACAAGCCAACGATCAATCAGTCCGGTTGGAGCCAACGGTTGAAGACCTTACGACTGAAACTGTGCTTCCCATTGACACCGAGCTGCCTCGTGAGACCGTACTACCAACTGACACCAAGCTCCACGTAGACGTAGACGTAGACGCCGATCTAGATGATCTTTTTAACTAATTTTGTAATTTCTCTTTTTTCTTGTGTAATCGGGCTGTGGCCCCTCCTTTGTACTTGTTTTGAACTTGATCAATGAAAATCATCTTTTCTGCTCAACACTTATTTCGGTTTGATCTGTATGTTTGTACTTGTAATGACTTTTCCGTGATCTTTTTGCTCCAACTGTTATCTCGGTTTAAATTCCTGTTTGAGCTTGCTTTCTAACTGCAGTTTGGCCGAGATACTTTCTTCCGGTCCTAGCTAATCATTCTGATTAAGCTTACTTGCCAACCACTCTTTAGCCGATATATTTATTCTGGCTAAGGAGTATCAAGAGTTGGTTTAATCCAGCCAACCACTCTTTAGCCGATATACTTACTTTGGTTGAGGAGTAATAAGTCTTTGTTTAATCTAGCCAACCACTCTTCAGCCTATGCCCTTACTTCGGCTGAAGAGTTCAAAGAGTTGGTTTAATCCAGCCAACCACTTTTCAACCTATGCCCTTACTTCGGCTAAAGAGTTCAAAGAGTTGGTTTAATCCAGCCAACCACTTTTCAGCCCATACCCTTACTTTGGCTGAAGAGTTCAAAGAGTTGGTTTAATCCAGCTAACCACTTTTCAACCCATACTCTTACTTTGGCTGAAAAATTTAAAGAGTTGGTTTAATCCAGCCAACCTCTAAGTTGGTTTTTCCAGCCAACCTAGAATAAAATGTTTGGTTATTCCGACCAAACGTCCTGCAGCCTGGATCCTTATCCTGGGCTTAGGAGGGGTGTTGGTTTAATCCAGCCAACCTCTAAGTTAGTTTTTCCAGCCAACTTAGAATAAAATGTTTGGTTATTCCGACCAAACGTCCTACAGCCTGGATCCTTATCCTGGGCTTAGGAGGGGTGTTGGTTTAATCCGGTCAACTGTGCTTTTTATGCCCCTAACTTACTAATTTACTAAAACAAACTTTTACAAAAGAAAACGTCTAACTGAAAAGAAAACTACTTGTTTTATTGAGAAAGGGAGAAATTACACAAACTTTAATAAGAAAAAAGCTAAAAATAAAATAACTTGAGATTTGCAGTATTCCATGGCCTGGGAATTGCCTTGCCGTCCTCGTCTTCTAAGTGGTATGCCCCTTTGCCTGCTAACCACTTTATATGGACCTTCCCAATTGGGTCCTAGCTTGCCATCTCCTGGTACCAAGGTATTTCCCATCACTTTGCGCAGTACTCAATCTCCGACCTTGAATTGCCTTGGATGAACTGTCTTGTTGTATTTCCTGGATAACTCTTGTTGATGTGAGGCAATGTGAACCAGTGCTCTTTCTCTTCTTTCTTCTGCAAGGTCAAGCTCTAATACTATGGCTTCGCCATTCAAGTCTAGATCAAAATTCTCGCTTCGAATTGTGGGGAGGCCAACTTCCAGTGGGATTACTGCCTCCATACCATAGGCTAAGGAGAATGGTGTTTCTCCTGTTGATCGCCGAGATGTGGTGCGGTAAGCCCATAAAACATGAGGGAGCTCTTCTGCCCACTTGCCTTTTGCTTTCTCTAGCCTTTTCTTTAATCCATCCAAGACTACTTTGTTTGATGCTTCTGCTTGTCCATTTGCTTGGGGATATGCGGTGTAGAATTGTAGAACTCTATCTTGTACTCTTCACAAAAGCCTCTGAAGATTCTGCCGTCGAACTGAGTGCCGTTGTCTGATATTAGTGCCTTCGGTATGCCAAATCGAGTGATGATATTCTGCCAGACAAATTTTTTCACATCTTTTTCTTTGATTGATGCCAAGGCTTCTGCTTCCACCCACTTTGTGAAGTAGTCGGTTGCTGCAAGAAAGAACTTCCTGTTCCCTGGTGCTTTGGAAGTGGTCCGACTATGTCCAATCCCCACATTGCGAAGGGCCATAGGCTAGTTAGAGGTAGAAGTTCTCTGGCAAGTTGGTGTATTTGGTGTGCAAATTTTTGACACTTTTCGCACTTTTTGACATACTTCTCTGAATCTGCTTGCATGTATGGCCACCAATATCCTTGCGAGATTGTCCTGTATGCTAATGATCTTCCTGCTTGATGGCTTCCGCATACACCCTCGTGTATCTCGAATAAGAATGCTTCTACTTTGCTGGGATGAACACACTTTAGATAGGGTCCTGAGAATGACTTTTTGTATAATGCCAATGATGGGGAGAGCCAAAATCGCTGCGACTTCGCTCTTATTCTGTTGGCCTCTTTCTTTTCTTCTGGTAAGGTGCCATCTTTCAGGAACAGTATGATGGGATCCATCCAAGAAGGGCCTAGCTCCGCGCAACATACCTCTTCTGCTTCGGGGTCTTCAATGTTTGGTCTAGGTAGGTAGTCGATCAGCAATGGATGAGGGATGGAAGTATTTTCCATTGAGGCAAAGCCTGCTAGCTCGTCCGCTCTGCTGTTTTCCTCCCTGCCGATTTGTTCTATCCTGACTATTTCAAATTTCTTGATCTCTGTCCTGACCAACTCTTGGTATTTGGCCATCCTGTCATCCTTTGCTTCATAATCTCCAGATATTTGGTTTACCACTAGCTGTGAGTCGTTGTAAACCACTAGTTCGGTGGCCTTCATGTAGAATGCTGATTTGAGGCCAGCAAGAAGCGCTTTATATTCTGCTTCGTTGTTTGATGCTGGGAAGCCAAGGTTGATTGCCTGCTCCACTACAAGGCCGTCTGGAGAGATGAGGACCTATGCCAAGCCCTGCTCCATGCCGGTTGGATGCTCCATCAACGAAGAGCTTCCACATCTCTCCAACGAACAACTTCCAACAAGTGGAGGGATCAGATGATGCCTTGGGATCTTCTAAGTTGCTGGTGTTTCCTTCAAGGTCCATGCTTGCTATCTGCCCCGTGCTTTCTGATTGTACCAAGTCTTTATTTGTTGGTAAATCTTGACTTGGTGTAGCATGGTTTGCTTCTTTCTTCCTTGCTTTACTTTGGTCTGTCATGGGGTCTGACTGGGTATCCTGTACCAGGGGTTGCATTATTCCGATGTCAACTTCCATCCCTAGTTCGGTTGTTTCAGTGAGGTCGACTGGGCAGATATGATGACTTGCTGGGGTGAATTCTGCGACAAAGTCAGCCAAAGCTTGAGCCTTTATCGCGGTTCTGGGTTGGAACTTGCTGTCATATTGTCCCAACTCGACTGTCCATTTCAAAATTCGCCCAGAGAAGTTCGTTTTTTCAAACAAAGCTTTTAACGGGAAAGCTGTGAGGACAACTATGGTGTGGGCGTGAAAGTAGTGCGTCAACTTCCTTGAGGCCATCATCAAGGCCAATGCCAGTTTTTCCAGTGGCAAGTACCTTGTTTCGGCGCCCAGCAATGTCTTGCTGACATAAAAGATGGGCAGATATTGGATTCCTTCCACACGGACCAACACTGCGCTAATTGCGTGCTGAGAGACTACCAGGTACAAGAAGAGTTCTTCTCCAGGTATTGGGGTGACAAGCAGTGGCGGAGAAGACATGTATTCTTTCAGGCTTTCCAGAGCACGGTCGCATTCTTCATCCCACTCAAACTTGGTTTTTAGAGCATGGAAGAATGGTCGTAGTCTGTCCGACGACCGGCTTATGAACCGATTGAGCGCAGTTGCCATGCCGATGAGATGCTGCACTTCTTTGACTGAGTTAGGCCTTTCTAGCTCCTGAATAGCTTTGATCTGGGAGGGGTCTGCCTCTATACCCCGGTTGGTCACCAGGAAGCCCAGGAATTTGTCAGATCCTACACCGAACGCGCACTTGGATGCGTTAAGGCGCAACTTGTGTTTTTTCAGGATCTGGAACATCTCACCTAGGTCCTTTAGGTGGTCATTCTCATCTTTGCTTTTGACCACCATGTCGTCGATGTAAGCCTCCATTGTTCTGCCTAACAACGGCTCAAACATCTTGGTGACCATTCTCTGGAATGTTGCCCCTGCGTTCTTTAGGCCAAAGGGCATGACCTTATAGCAGTACAGTCCTCTTGGAGTTGTGAAGGACGTCACTTCCTGATCTGGTTCGTGCATGGCGATTTGATGGTAGCCTCTGTAGGCATCCAGAAAGCTAAGTCGGTTGTGCCCCGCCGTTAGGCCTACCAGTTGATCTATCCGTGGTAGAGGAAAGCTGTCTTTTGGGCATGCCTTGTTGACTGTTTTGTAGTCAACGCAGACACGACACTTGCCATTCTTTTTGGGGACTACGACTGTGTTGGAGATCCATCTTGGGTAGTGCACTTCTCTGATTGCCCCTGCTTCCAGCAGGTTTCCTACTTCTTCCGCCACTATCTCGGCGTGGTGGAGTGCCGATCTGCGAGTTCGTTGAATGATTGGTCTGGCGGATGGGTGGACATTGAGTTGGTGACAGATGAAGTTTGGGTCAATGCCTGGCATGTCGTATGGCATCCAGGCGAACACTTCGATGTTAGAGGTCAAAAATTCCAAGATCTCTAATCTCTCAGTGCTGGACAACGACGAACCGAGCAAAAAGAACTTATCCAGATTCTTTTCATCTATTCTTACCTCTACCAAGTCTTCCACCGCTTTTTGATTAGCTGCTTTGCCGATATCCGCGAACAGTTCATTACTCTCAGGTTCTTCCACCGAATGAACGTATCCCTTGGCAGCGCGGCTGCCATTCACCGTGACAAAGCATTGCTTAGACATAATCTGATCTCCATAGACCTCTTCAATTACCCCGGTGTCGTTCGGGAACCACATTACTTGGTGGTAGGATGATGCCACCGATCGCATGACATGCACCCATGTTCTGCCCAAGATGATGTTATAGGTGGATGGGACTTTCAATACCCAAAACTCCACTTGTTTCGTTACGCTTCCTGCTCTAACTGGAAGAATTATTTTGTCGACTGGCCACTCTGGCATTGAGTTGAATCCAATCAGGGGAGATACTGCAGGTGCCAAGTCTTTATCTTGTAACTTTAATTGTTTAAACGTTTCGTAGTACATTATTTCACATGAACTACCTGGTCAATCAGAATCCGCTTGACGTCAAAATCCTTGACTCGGAGGGTGACGACCAGGGCATCATTGTGAGGGCAATATATCCTTGCCAAGTCTTTATCCGAAAAAGACATGACGTTCGTGGCCTCTGTTTTCCCCTTCTTGGTGGTAGGTTGGGCACTTAGTACCTCTCTTAAGTGCTCAGCCTTTTTGATTGATCCTCTGAGCTCGCATACACGCTCAGGTTCAAAGACCCCATGTATCACATTGATCACGCCTTGAGGTGGGGCGTCGATTGGCATCCCGTTGAGGTTATTGTGGTCCTGGGGGGCTGGTTGCGTCCCTCCCTCAATGTATTTATCCAGGTGACCTGCTGCCACCAACTCCTCCAGGTGCTGTCTCAATGGCGTGCAATTTTCAGTGCGGTGCCCTTTTTCTTTGTGGAAGGTGCACCGTGATCTTTCGTCATAGTCCTTTTGAGCTTCCCCTAGCTTGGCTGGCCATCTGACAAAAGGCTCATCTCGTATTTCACTTAGAATTCGGTAGATCGGTTTCTTGAAGACCGTGGTTATGGCAATGCGGATTCTCAACCATCTTTTATCCTGGTCCTCTCCGTTGTCTCGTCTGCCACGTCCGTTCCTGCTCGGACGATCTACTGTGTTGACCTTTGCTGAGGCATTTTTCTCTGGTACTGCGGTCGTGCCAGATTTCGATTTGGCACGTGCGCTGTCCTCCTCCACCCTGATGTGCTGATGCACTCTTTCCATCAAGGCTTCCATCGTGAGGGGTGGTGTCATGGTGATTGAGTCCCTTAGTCTGTTCCCGACTGGAAGGCCTCTTTTGTACTGTGCAATGGCTAGATTGGTGGGACAATCCCCAATCTGGTTGAAGGTCTCCCAGTAGCGACTATTGTAGGATCTTAGGGTCTCCTTGTCGCCCATGTCGATGGAGAGTAGCTGGTCGATCTCCACTGGGGTTTTGGTGTTTGTTCTGAACCTCGTTACGAAAGCCTCCACCAATTGTGCCCCGGAGGCTATGCTTCCTTCTGGAAGTTTTTCGAACCAAGTCAAGCCTAGGTCGCCAAGGCTAGATGGGAAGATGATGCACATTAAAGCCTCGTTTCGCCGGTATACAGCCATGACCTGGCGAAAGTGGCTCAAGTGTGAGTAGGGGTCCGTCTTTCCCTCGTATGTAGTGAATTTGGGCTGAAAGAAGCCCGATGGTAGGGGCGCGTTTTCGATTGCAGGAACAAACGGCGAGGTCTGCAGCCTTGCTAACGCTTTGTCCGTCGGTTCGTAGGCCGGGCGCGGTATTGGCATTCCAACCTCGACGCTTCCATGCGTCCGAGGAGCCAACCGCTGAAGGGCAGACACTCTGTGCGGATCGCGCGCCCAGGCATCCTCCTTCCATCGCGCCCTTTCTTCAAGCACGGTTCGTAAGTCGGATGATCTGGGCAACTCCGTCTGTCTGGATCTTGTTTGGTGCGTATGCGAGGGCCAATAGGTGCTTCCTTCAGTGTACGACCTCTCAGATCTCATCCTCTCAGTCCTGGAGTGACGAGTTCTGGAAGACCTGGATTGTGTATCGCCTGTCCTGAGGCTCCTATTCTCTGCTTGAGATGGTGTGGTACGTCTACTATGATCTTCCGAGTGGCGAGGAGGCGTTTTGCCTTTGTGCCCCTCTCCTGTCGCCACTCCTTTACCCTTTATCTGGCGTTTCATAGACTTCATGTCCGCCGCCATTCGTCGTATCAATTCGTCCTGCTCCTTGACGCGATCCTCCAAAGTTTGAGGATCAATCCTCCGCCTTTGTCTCTCTGGACTTTGCGAACGAGAGTGATGGGGGCTGTTAGTCCGCCTCCTTCCCCTTGTATCCCTCCTGGGATTCTGTCGTTGTGGCTCCAAGTCCGTCATAGGAGGGATAAAAGGTAGACCTTCGCGCCTCGCACCCCTTTCTGGTGTTTGTCCATCGATGGCGGACTGTGGCAAATCTTCGTTGTGCGCCATTGATTCTAGAGAGGAAAAGCTTGATCAAGAGGTTTTGTTCTTGCCTGAATTCTCACAGACGGCGCCAATTGTACGGGAAAGAAATAAACCTTCTCGTATAATCCTGTTGATCAAGTCTGCGCACCTTCGTACGACGTCATTCTACTACCTGAAAATACAAACGTGAGCTGGCCGGTAGGTGTGTGTCGGAAATCTCTCAGATGCCTAAGTCAGCAAACTAGACAAATAGACAAAAGTTCTGTGTATTCGGGAATTAAAGTTGTGTTACCTCTCCATAGGTGATGTTTGTGAGCTTTTATAGGGTCCGCGTGGCACAATCCAAGTAGGACTCTTACTCCTCCATGTAGAGTCCTCCTAGGATTCATACTTCTGAAAGATAATGCTTATCCTTCTACACGCTCCTCACTACTTAAACCAAGTGAGATGGTTTTATCATGGCCAAACTTCTATACGACCGAAGTAAGAATGGCTACGCTAGGCTACCGATCAGACCGAGCTATACTTAGTTTGGTTCTACCTTTTACTGCTCTTACTTCGGTCCTTAAAACAACAGCTAGGCTTGACCGAGCTAACTGTGTTACGCCGTGACCGGACTAACTCTTCTGGGCCGAGGTAT
Organism: Camellia granthamiana; assembly: GCA_036172215.1. Lineage (NCBI taxonomy): Eukaryota > Viridiplantae > Streptophyta > Magnoliopsida > Ericales > Theaceae > Camellia > Camellia granthamiana. The sequence continues at coordinate 118,298,841 of CM069905.1, forward strand.
CCGCAGTTCTCTTCTAGACCGAGGTAATAATTGTTCTCTGGGACCGGTCTAACTCGGAGTGTAGCGATCTTACCAACCGAACTATCTGCAGTGCTCCGCAGGACCGAGGTAACAATAAGGCTTACTGGGACCCGGTCTAACTTTAAGGTCTTTTACTCGGCCCTTCGCATTATGGCCCATAATGACCCATTACTCAGTTCGGCCCAATTTTCACATAAATTACCCTCTCAGTCATGTATTCAACTATTATAAAATTGAGATTGTATAATTTTAGCGAATATTGAGGTATGATTGTGAGGATAAATACAATAATAATTTTTCATTACTTCGCTTATTTCTTAGAGAAAAATAAAATAATGAGATTAGAGCAGTACTCTACTTTTTAAAGAATTTATCGCATTGGTATTTTTTTGTGTCATACATGTACCCATTTCTATATCTATATTTTATACAATGTGAAGGATTATAAGAAAATATGATGATGTTAAAAGTTGATTTCAACAATTAAACAAGTAAATTTGCATATAAAACTTTTACATAAGAAAGGAAAAAACACAAGGACAATATAAATAGTTTAGAATTCATATTGAAATAAATTTTTATAGGACCTACTCAAAAACTAAAATAAAATGATTATTGGCTCTTAAACAAACACCTAATTTCTAAAGAATAGCTTCTCACCATTTTTTGAGCTTATGTTATGTATAATACAATACTAATAGTTTTAGAAATATTTTTTTAACAAATGTATCCTAGCTGTACCCATATCCTAGTGGTACCAACTTGAGGGAGTGTTAGATGTTATGTGTTTAGTAGTCCAAGGGGTAATTGTTTACTTTAGACCACTTTAATATATGTACATGTCTTTATGAGAGTGAACCCTAATTATTGGCTGTCAATCGTTCGATAAATTGCTGTGAATTGCAGGGATTGCGATAGTCTTCACTATGTTCATTGTTGGAGGATTGTGAATTGCAGGAGTTTTGGGTGGAGGGCTTCGGTGGTGTGGAGTGAGGAGGGAGAGAGGAAATCTGGAGGGGATGAACAAAGATAAATATAATTTTCTTTCCACAATGCCCCTACTTTGAGATTCAATCAGTGGGGGCAAATTGTCCACATGCAACAATTTTATAAAAAAAATTAATGTTAAAACAGTATTTTTGTAAAATCCAGTGGGAGAATTGCTCCCGCTGGTCCTTGTTTGTTTGTTCCCTTTTTAGATCCTATTATAGGTTTTAAGTTCCATCTCCTTGATGCTCTTTTATTGTACATTTACTGGTCAATAAGTTTCAGCTTGGGTGATCAACAATATATGAATTGGTTATAATTTTATAATATGCAGAGGACTATGTGCATATATCTATTCATATAGTATGGTTCAAGTTCAAGTACAGGTGCAACAACCACATTTTAAATATATGCAGGATGGGGGGAAGTGAGAGAGAGTAATCATATTTACCAAAAAAAAAAAAAAAAGAAAGAAAGAAGCGTTAGGAAGACTAATAGGTAAAGTAAATTCATTGGGTCTATTCTGTTGTTCAGCATCTGAGAGAATATACTTTAAGGACATAAGGCATCTCTTGCATTAAGAACTCATTTATTGTGGCAGTGCAAAGGTAAACATCCTTGATAGTGATCTTCTCAAACACCAAGACAGCCTTGTGAATACATACATTTTTGCATATAGAACTTCTGCCATGCCAGGTGTAGAATATTTTTTTTTTGATGCTCTCATCATTATGTACTTGTAACCTTCTTTCCATGTTCCATGCCCTTAGTTGAATACAAGCAGTGAGAGCACCACATGTTAGATTCAACTTTTTCTAGAAGTGTGTTTAGGAAACAAGAATCTATTATGATGTACAAGATTGGATATTAACACATTCTAGAATCATGTTTAGGAAACAGGAATCTATTACATTGTACAAGATTGGATATTAACAGAGTCAATAACACAAGATTTCATTGCAGCATTCCTTCAAATGCTTTACAGGCATCATACCAATAGCAACATTTAAAATATGCCTACAAAAGCACCAATAGACCGTCCATTATTAGACATAGAACCCATGAATCCAAATATCTATTATCTGAGTTGCTTGGAGCGCAGTGACAACAATCACCTTAGCAACTCCACTCATCGGTTCGACTACATGAATTTCTCCAATGTTTCCATGGCATAATTGTTTGTAACCTACTGTCCAAGCAATCATGTGATTCAGCATTACTCATTAAACATTTATGGGCAAAGTAAATGTACCCTTAATTTGTACAAGCAGACGACAATATTTTGCACAAAATGATTAAATCTTGTTTTAAACTTCACAAATTTGAGCATAAAATTTAAACAGGTCCTTTTATCACATGTATAGGGTTACCATGATGTTCACTGCTCTCCATCCTATGACTAGATGTTCACTCTTCTCCTACAGCCTTTCCACCGATAATTGTTATTGATTTTCCTGTGGCCACAATAATTGGTGGATACATGTTTCTGCACATAGATTTCCCTATAAATATTGGCATGAAATTTGTAATTAGGGTGCTATAGGAAAAATCAACATGATATTAATTGAGCAAAAAATTGTGGTTTTGAAGTGAATTACGAGTCTTAAAAGCATGGATTTTCAACTTGAGTGATGGAGGTGTTGAAGATGGTGATAGTGGTCATGGGGTGGAGTTAGAGTGTGTGTCTACATGGGTAAGGGTGGTCATGGCTGGCCGTGAGTTCAGATGTGGTACCTATTGAGGTTGTGGTGGGTGTGCTAGCTGTGAGCTCTAGATGTGGCGATGAGTGTGGAAGGGATTGTGGGTTGGCAGATATGGTAAGTTTGCAAGGGTTTGTTGTGTATGACATCCATGGTGATGTGGCTGGTTTAACTTGGGGATGTGGGTATTCGAAACTTTTAGGGGGAGAGGCGGTTGGTCCCAGCACGCCTATTCCATCCATCATTGTAGCAGTTTCGGTGTTGGTTGTAGGCGAGGTGGCCATCGTGGTTGAATTTCAGTTAGCATGCTGGCCATGGTGGTTTGGTATTGTTGGTGTAGCGGCTATGCCAGGTGGTAGGGTGGCACAAGGATGCTATTGAGATGGTCATATTATGATGGGTGGAGACGGTTAGGGAGGAGGGTGCTCTTGGATTTGATGGTGACTGAGTTAGCTCTACTTGAAGGATTTAGAGTTACTAAAATTAGATTGAGTGCACCTCTGGGGATTAGTTGGTCTTTGATCCGGACATCCCAGTGCCAATAAAAAATAAAAATGGATTTCATTTAGTTCCAAGCGTATAGATCACTTTACAATTTACTATTTCATTATGATAGCTTTTTTGTTTTGTTTTGTTTTGTTTTGTTTTTTTTTTTTTTTTTGATGAGATTATACCCCAGTGGAGTTTATTGAAAATATTTACAAAGCAATGAAAAAGTTTATGAATTTAATTATTAATATGTATAAAGTTGTCCATTAATTTGATTTTTTTTTTTTTTTCCATTGAAAAGTTAGCTTGATGCGTAATTTTCCCCTCTTTTTTGGGAGAAAAGATGTTAGATGAGTACGCAAATTATGTTGTTGATCATGATGGTTGTCTGACAGAAGGGGAATTGTTTTATAACAATGAGAAGAAGGGAGGTCATTGTAGTTTCAGATAGTTTAGGGGATGTGTGTTATATTATCATAAACCTCAGGGTTTGTGATTGTATTTTCCTCTTTTTTCAAGAATTTTTCGTTTTTATTTTTTATATGTAATTTTACTGCCTTAGAGTGAGGGTAATAAGATACATGTCTTCCAAGCAAGTGAATTCTGTGTGATAGCGTGAGCCAGTATACTAGAAGGACCCAACAAAACTCCTGTCCACAATTCTGTTTTGGTATTCACCTATGGATCTATGCAGAAGTGGCAAAGTAAGGTTTTGACAAAATCTTGGCAACTAGGGAAATTGGTTACCTCCGTATAACTTTTGCTACTGCACTATTCACTGCAATTTTCTGCTTTATTTTTGCATTACAGCTATATGAGTTGGTTTGCGTTCAATACATGATTATTTTATTATTGTTTGCTCAGCTTGTATTTGAATATTTTCAATGTGTACTGGCAGTTCAAATCTGAAGCAGAGTTATCTTTATGGTTCATGCTTCCTGGGCATCCCAGTGACAAAGGCAGTATTTATTAATCAAATATAAAATAAATTAAAAAATAGAACAGTGGAATCTAATGATTTTTCATTGGTAGAGGACATGTAACTTGCAGTTTTTCCTTTTTCTCTCTTTCTGTGTGTGAATGTTGACTGTTTGAAATAGCATTGTCACTTTATTGATACCATTTATTAATATTTCATTGCAGCGCCCTGATCCATACTTGAAGTATTATTATGGAGCATTTCCATACCTTCCTTTCAAGGAGAGACTGCTTTTGAAATGGACTGGCAGGAAGAATCTTCTTCAGAAAAGGTTGCTTAAATTCAAGAATGTAGGGATGTGGCTTGCAGTGGTTTTAGTTGCTTACAAGTTGGGTGGGTATGAAAAGAAAAAGGAAAACTGAGCTGGATGTTATTGAACATCAATATTTTTGGTTGGACTCGATTTACCTGTTCTCTCAATTTTTTTTATCTTCTCGTTTTGTTACTGTTTTTTAGGTGAATGTTGTCCAGTTCATGTTTAATATAGGATATTAAAGTTGGTTCATCTAGAAAATCAGTGTCTCCTTGATAAGAACATAATTATCACTCTTTTCCTCTCCTTATTTTTTTTTTTGTTGTTGATAATATATGGCAAGCAACTTCCGTTTAAGTAATATCCGATAACATAACATAAGAATTCCTATGCAGAGAAGGATATAGTAAACCGTGATTAGGGCAGAATTGAAGCACAATAAGTTCTGAGTTAATGCCATGGCAATTTATATGGAAGGACAGTTTTGTTGCTGTATTTCTGTTGAGAATGAAGAAGATAGATCTTCTTTAGAATGAAAAACTGTGGTCAGCAAAATGTGACGGGCCAAGTGTCACGGCCTTAGACTTTGCAAGCCTACCGTGCGGCCTTAGATGCTTTCAACCCTCTTGGTTGCACCTAAGTCAGCCTCACCCACTCAACCACACTAACACAGACACAAGGTTTAGGTGGAAGAATGTATTCACTATACAAGTTAACTTTACAAGTATAATCGTGTACAAAGCTTTACAAGACTCTCACACTCACACTCACAAGTGCCTCACTCTTAGAGCTCTCTTGGATCTCCAGGTCTCTAGGTGCCTAGCAAATGAGACCCCTCACCCTTATATAGCCATCCTCCTCCCTAATGGACGGCTCAGATCACTTTGATCCAAGGGCTACAAGCTCACATCTAGAACATTCCATAGAACTATCTAGGACAATTACCCTACCTACTACATTCTAGATCTTTCCACACTAGTGTAGTACATGGTAGGCTTCTCCTAGCATAATCTAGGTTGTTCCAGACCCATCCAGACTCTGCTGGACCCTTCCACCACATTCCGGAATCTTCCAGGCCACTCTGGACCCTTCTACCAGCTCCTAGAGTCTTCCAGCATGCTCCAGGTTGGTCTCCCGCATTCCGGAACCTTCCAGCGCCTCCAGCCTACTGCCCACGCTGCTCCTCGTGTCACATATATTGTCGGGGCGTGACACTCTCCCCCACCCAATCCCGTGACGCCCTCGTCACGCAGAAGCATACCGAGCCAGCACGTCTCGATATGATCTGTGTCCGCTGCTGCTGCTGCTGGAGCTTGCCTCTTCGCCCTTGCCATGCGGCCTACTCTGCTGCATCCCTGCAAGTCCTTTCTCCTTGTCCTTGCCATGCAACCCACTCTGCCGCATCCCTGCAAGTGCCTCCCTCTTCGGGCAGTCCGTTACCATGTGCGGTCCGTCGCACAGGAAACACTCGAGCTGCCCTTTCCTCTTCAAGCCCAGCCCCTTAGCCTCGTCGGTGCACTCAGACCTTAGAGTGGCACCTCTCCTTTATTGCGCATCGGTGCACTCAAACCTTAGAGTGGCACCTCTCTTCTCCTGCGCATCGGTGCACTCAAACCTTAGAGTGGCACCTCTCTTCTCCTGCGCATGTGAAGTACTCCCTTTAGCCTTCACCTCTGCGCACTGCTTACCCACCTTTTGGATGCTCCCCAGTTGTGCCTCCCTCTCTGAAGGGCCTTCACTCTCGGAGTCGCGCGCCTCCTTCTTCCCCTTCTTCACCAAGGCACTCAGCTGTTTCTTCTTCTTCGGGCAGTTTCTCACCATGTGCGGTCCGTTGCACAGGTAACACTCAAGCTGCCCCCTCTTCTCTGGAGATCCGGTGCGTTGCCCCATCCCTCGGCGTTTCCGTCTCGTCTGGGCCTCGCCATCACTGTGCTCATCCTCGGTGGTCTGAGGAGACTGCCTCCTACCTTTGGCACGGCTCTCTCGGGCACCCCTCGCACACTCGTAGCTCTTAGGTTTCATCGCACGAACCCTCCTCCTGGCTGGAGCCAAACTCCCTCCATTGCCAGCCACGATGGCCTTCTTGCACAACTCCAACTCTAACTCCAAGCTAGCTACTCTTGCTTCCAGGGCCTTCTGCTGGGTTGGACTGTCTCTAGCTTCCTCGAAGCGAGACGAACACACCCTTCCCTCGAAGGAGTCCACCTTCTCCTCCAGCTCTTCCACCCTAGCAACCAAACTAGCAATTAAGGAGAAAAAGTCACTGATATGAGATGTGGGCTTACCAGGGCCAACTAGCGCCTCCTCCAGCCTAGTGAGCCTCTCCACCACATTCTCCATCATCCCCTCGAGTCGTGCCTCCAACGTTGCCATCGAGTCACTTGCTGAGAGCTTCTTCACCTTGGGGACGTTAGCACCTTCGTCACCCGACGTAGCCATGTACACCTCCCTCAGTTACTTTCTCACGTAACTTGGCTCTGATACCAACTGTCACGGCCTTGGATTTTCTGAACCAACCCTCAGTCTTTCCAAGCAAGGCGTGCTATAAGCATCTAAGGCCGCACGGTTGCTTGCACCTAAGTAAGCCTTTTGTGGAAGGGAGCTAAGAGATTGCACACACAAGAGACTTAGAGAATACTTCGCTTGTATTACTCAAATGCTTTACAATGCTTGCTTTGTAGCACGCCTTGCTTGCACCTAAGTAAGCCTTTTGTGGAAGGGAGCTAAGAGATTGCACACACAAGAGACTTAGAGAATACTTCGCTTGTATTACTCAAATGCTTTACAATGCTTGCTCACTTGGTACTTGGGTGATTGGGTCTTGGGGTTGGCCAAATGAGGGCATTCCCTTTATATAACCTTACAAAGAGTATTCTAGAACTATATTAATGGAGAGTGTTCTAGACACTTCCCCCTAACTAGAGTATTCTAAGACTATTCTAGTATGTATATTTCTAGAAGAGTCTACATACATCTCTAACTATGTACAAGTTTCTACAATGCTCCAGGGAGTTCTAGAAGCTTCCAGCATGCTCTTCAATCTCCCAGAGCTTTCTAGTTCTACCATGCTCTTGACTGCTCTAGAGGGTTCTAGGTTCTTCTATTAAAGCCTCTCTTCTTGTAGCCATTCTAGAGAGTTCCAGAACCCTCTAGCGTCCTTTATTGTCTTCATACTTTCTCAAGTCTTCCAGGAGCTTCCAAGCCATTTCAACAGTCTCCCTTCCTTGAGATTTCTTCCTGTTGGACAATTTGGTCCGGTCATGTTGGCGGGTCGTGACATTCTCCCCCACCTATGCTCGCGACGCCCTTGTCACGTGTCCTTCCTTGAAGTCTTTGTGTTTGCTCCTTTGAACCGCCACAAAGCATCTGCCTTGCTTTCTGGTAGTCCTTTCCCTTTGACCCAGTCTTTAACTTTAGACTCTTGGTGGTTCCTATTTTTATTTGCCTACCATGCTTCTGCTGCGCCATTGTTGTTTGGAGCCCGATAGTTGATGCATGGCCGCATTGACCAACTGTGCTTCTTTTTGTGATCCACCTTCCCCCCAGGTGGAAGTCTCTTAGGTCTCTTTCCTCCTTCGCCTTGGAGGATAGCTTGATAGGTAGCCTCTCCCTTCACTAGGTCTTCCTTGACTTGCGTTGTGGAGAGAACCTTCTTGGCTGCTTGCCTGCTAGTTATCTCCAGCACCACGCCACAGTCATTGACTTTTTCGCACAACTCACCAAGGTGCAGCTCAACCCCTTGAGCCCTGCCATCCCCGGGCTTTACCTTGGTGTTTTCCACCTTCATCCATCCTTGACCCCCGTCAAGGTTCAGACCAACCCTCTTGGCCTCTTCCGCATTGATGAAGTTGTGCGACGCTCCGGTGTCGACCATGACTTGGGTTGCCTCCCCATCGACCTTGCCCTCTACGTACATCAAACCCTTGTCCCCTTGGGTTGATGTAGTAGGCTTCGCTTCTATAGCACCAAGCAGCTGCAGAGATCCCATGCAAGACTGCTCTTCCCTTTCTTGCCTTTCCAGCATTGCAATGAGACTCCTCCTCTTAGGACAATCCCTTGCCCAGTGTAGCTCATCGCAAAAGAAGCAGCCATGCCTGGGCTTCATATCCTTTCTCCAATCTTTGCCCAAGTTTGCAGCAGTCTCCCTTCCACGGTTCTCTTCGGTGTGAATCACTTCCGACATAGGGCCCTTCCTTCCTTAGTTACGACGCCTTCGTAACCTTGGCTTTGATACCAACTGTCACGGCCTTAGACTTCGCAAGCCTACCGTGCGGCCTTAGATGCTTTCAACCCTCTTGGTTGCACCTAAGTCAGCCTCACCCACTCAACCACACTAACACAGACACAAGGTTTAGGTGGAAGAATGTATTCACTATACAAGTTAACTTTACAAGTATAGTCGTGTACAAAGCTTTACAAGACTCTCACACTCACACTCACAAGTGCCTCACTCTTAGAGCTCTCTTGGATCTCCAGGTCTCTAGGTGCCTAGCAAATGAGACCCCTCACCCTTATATAGCCATCCTCCTCCCTAATGGACAGCTCAGATCACTTTGATCCAAGGGCTACAAGCTCACATCTAGAACATTCCATAGAACTATCTAGGACAATTACCCTACCTACTACATTCTAGATCTTTCCACACTAGTGTAGTACATGGTAGGCTTCTCCTAGCATAATCTAGGTTGTTCCAGACCCATCCAGACTCTGCTGGACCCTTCCACCACATTCCGGAATCTTCCAGGCCACTCTGGACCCTTCTACCAGCTCCTAGAGTCTTCCAGCATGCTCCAGGTTGGTCTCCCGCATTCCGGAACCTTCCAGCGCCTCCAGCCTACTGCCCACGCTGCTCCTCGTGTCACATATATTGTCGGGGCGTGACACTAGGTAGGATAAGGTTCACCACCTCGTCCGAAATGTTCAGCGAAAGACCAGAGTCCTGGCAGGGGTTGACTCCTAGGTTGGGAAAGTTATGACTCCTTGAGGAGGATAATCCTAATTACTTCCCTTTTAACTTCCAATCTAATCCATTGGTCAATCTTCAATTATGCTTCTGTCAGAATTAAACTCTACCAACATCAAAAAAACATGGCTTCTTCTTAAGTGTGCAACCCACAAAAGGTGTAAGTGGGTTGCACACCATGTGCCACTCACACAAAAGGTGTAAGTGTAAGGTGTAAGTGTAAGGTGTAAGTGTAAGTGGAAGGTATAAATGAAATGTATAAGTTGCACACCATGTGCCACTTACACAAAAGGTGTAAGTGTAAGGTGTAAGTGAACACAAAAAGGTGTAAGGTACCTTCTTTAACATTGGTCAATCTTCAATTGTGGCCCCAGATTTTACCAATGTTAAAGAAGGTAAGCATTCCAAACACTCAAGATAACCCCACATACAACTAATCCAAACTAATCTTGAAAAGCTAACAGCTTCCCCTGACCATGGTTTAACTTCAGTAAACCAGTTCAACAACCATTCACATTTCAACACGTCATGTATAAAATCTTTATCTGGAAATGTTAGAATCATGAACATACCACCCATTTGAATCTCGATCACACCTTCCATTGCAAAGATTTCTTCCATAAATTTGTTTAAAACCTCTATTAATTTTGTAACAATAATTTTGTTTTATTAAAATCAAAATGTCAATTCTGAGAAACATGTAAAACGCTTTTTAAAATGTGTAGAAAGTGTATAAAGATGTGTTGATGTGTGTAAAAATTATAAGGAGATTCTAAATTTGTTATCATTTTGTATTTTGTGTTTCTTAACTACAGTCATAATCCTTACTAAAATATTCCCTCATTATCTCAATGAAAAGTCCAACTGACATAAATGACTGAACCACAAAATCTTGACCTATGACCTAGTAGCATCACCATGCTAACATAATCACTGGAAAATACATAATCAAATGACAATTCAAATCCAAACATTCAGTGATGATCTAGAGCTCTAAAAGTAAAGCTTTAAACAGAGCTCTACTGAGCTGACAGCTTTCAAAAAAAAAAAAAATCAAGCCAAAACATCACATCAAGGTGAGCCCCACACAGCTGCCACATCATTAGAGCAAGCTCTAGAGCTCTGAAATATTTTTCCAACAACAATGTGTAAAATGAACAATAATGATTCATCCCACTAATTTGGAAACACTAATTGACCACTAATGAGGTGGAAATTCAAAAAAAAAAAAAAAAAAAAAAAACATCCCATCATGTGGAATCCACACCACTTTAGAGCTATTAGTGCTCATCTTTTTTGTGGTCTCACTCATTTTTGATAAAATGAAATAAACTGTCTCAATGTAAAGTCCCATAAAAATAAAAAATAAAAGAGACCAGTCAGCACTTAGCACTTGCCCATCTGCTCACCTGAAAATTGTGTAGTGATGAAACGAGCAAGATAATCCAGGCATAGTAATATACAATTTTGAAACAAAAAATTAAAATAACTTCTGAGTTTTGTGAGCTAGCCAAACCCAAAAATAGGAAGAAAAAAATTTCGGATTGATCATAGCGACCACTGAACAACAACTATGTAAATTGCACCTACATCCTCTCTCTCACAAACATATAGTAATTTTTAAAAAAATTATGCTAATTGTTCGGTCCTGTCAATTCGAACTCAACTATTCTCATACATTTTGAATGAGTTTAATGAGAATAATTTTACCAGAAGATGGATTACGGAAAATGAAGTGTTGGGGATTTTCCAAAAATAAAATGGGCTTGTTTTTTTTTATTGTTTTCAAAAACCCTCCTTATTCCTTATAAAGCTCTTTTAGCTTTGTGGTTTATCCCACATCGAAAAGATGAGGGAAAATAGACGGTTTAACAACCCCTACCCTTTGAGATGTAACCATCGAGAATAATCAGATTGGAGCCCAGCGTTGGTGATTGTTAAGAAAAACACGAAGTAAAACTTATTTTGTTGCCTGGAAATTTAAGGGTTGGGGTTGTTTGGGATGTCCTAAATAGATGTATTTTTTGACTTTTTCGACTAAAAAGTTGAGGAAAAAAATATGGTTGTTTGGGTTAACTTTTTAACTTTTTATGGAAAAATGTGTATTAAAAAATTGTATAAATTAGTGTGTAGGGGAAAATTAGGATTGGGAGTTGTGCAACCGTAATTTTTGACTTTTGGTGAATAGTGATAACTTTTTACTTTTTTGAGTAACTTTTTGACTTTTTGACCACATGCCAAACTTGGCCTTATTATGTTATCTCCTCTTTCAGTACACCATGTTAGCACATTAGAGGTATTCTAATTGAGTTTTCTTTTTATAACTGTTATAATTTGAAATATCAATTTTATTGAATAAGTGCTAATGGATTTTTTTTTTTTTTTTTTTTTATTTTTTTACAGATTACTTTTGCGTGGGCTATTGTGGATATTTATTTTTGTGTACGGAGAGCATTTGTTCTATATATGGAAGACATTTATTTTTCTACAACCCTTTATTTTGGAAATCTAGTGTTTTGTATGTAATATTTAATTTAGATGGATTATACTTGGTTGGTGTGGATTTATATAATATTTGGAATATGATGTTACAAGTTAAAATTTTTGGATAGTTGATAATGAAATGAGTATTATTGATAATGGATTTAGATGATAATCGATAGATGTATTATTCTGTGTATGTATAAGTTACAGGTTGCATTGATAATGGATAATGCATATAATTTAGAAATTAATGAAAAATATGATACAAGTTGCATGGAATACATAAATGTTGTAGACAAATTAATTAAAAAATAAAATAAAATCATGTTTTTGGCGACCAAACAATTAGTAGCAAGAAAATAAAGTAAATATTTTAAGCGACTAAATAGTTAGTAGCTAAAAACAAAAATAAAATGGAAAAAGGAGAAAAACTTTTGGCTACTAAATATTTAGTAGCAAAAATAAAAGCAGACTTTAGGCGACTAAGAATTTAGTAGCTAAAAAAAAATAAGATAAAAAAAAAAACCCTTTGATGACTAAAACTTTGGCCGCCGTAGATACTTCAAGTTTTGGCCGACCAAAGTTTTAGTAGTGGAAAATAAGATTTTTCGCGACTAAAAATATTAGTTGCTATTTATAGGATTTTTGGCGACTAAATATTTTTTAGTCGCCAATACCTGCTTCGACAATCTTCCTGCGACCAATCCAGCGACCAAAATATTTAGTCGGGCAAAATTTTCGGCGACTAAAATCGTACTTTTGGCGACTAAAAATTTAGTCACCAAAAGTGAAATTTCTTGTAGTGCCATATGAAATATTCTTTTGAATAAGGGAATGTGGGAAAGGTGATAGAGTGTATGCTCACACACCACAAGGATGGTGTATCGCATGCGCACTGTGGAGTGGGCCGTGTGGCATTTGATGGTGCACTTTGCACAGGTGCCATGAGGGCACTTTCCTATTTGCTCCAAAAAGTTTGGTGGCAATGACATGGCGGGCTCAAAATGCACACGTGGCGATGATGTGGTGCAACATTAGAATGGTTGCGTGTCTATTCAGAATCAATTAGATCATGAGCATTGATCATCCATGTGTCGTATCTCATGATCGGGTGTTCGGTTAGGACTAGATTCAGACCATCGGAACTTGATCTAATGGTTAATCTAAGCAGGTGCGATCAAGGATCATGACTCCTCTGATCAAGTGCATCTAGGCCTATAAATAGATCTGCAATCAAGCCATTCAACCCATTCAAAAGTTCCAAAGCAATATTTCTCTCTCTCTTTCTCGATTTCAATTTTTCAATCAAGAGCTTTATGTTTTTCAATATTCTGTTTAACTGTAGAAATAGAATATTAGATCCTGATTTTCTAGCTTTCAATTAATTTGAAGGTATTCTGATCTGTCTTTGTTTGTGCAAACGTAGAGAAAAGATTTATAGATCAAGTTCGTTGTATCTTGAAGGCGACTTTGCTATTAACCCGAAGCACACCATTTGGTAGGGGTAAATACTGTCTTTAGGAAAGCAACATTTGTAAAGTGACTCGAAGTGTATTTCAAGTTTTCTTTTGAAGTGATGTCATCAACATCGTCATCCCGGAGACCATTGAACCAACAATCTAAAGACAGTGTCCATGTTTGGTTTGAATTTGTAGAGTGATTTTAGAAAAAAAAAAAATTAAAAATTTGTTTGGTTTGTAAATTTTTCAAAACAATTTCCAAAATCACTTTCTCTTTCTTATCTATCAATTAATCACTTTTTCTCTCTCCTCTCTCCTTCTCAATCACTTTTTCTCTTACACATATCTACTCAATTATAACAAAATATCAAATCATTTCAAACTTCCAAACTCCAAAACTACTTTCAAAATACACAACCAAACAAACCAAAAAAATTTCTAAACTCTCTCCCCAAAACAATTTTTAAAAACTACTCTCCCAAAACCAAACCAAACATACCCAGTATTTCCTAATCATGGTGATGTCCTTGCAGAAGATGACACAAGACTTCCTCAAGCTTGACCGCTTCAATGGAGGGAACTTCAGGCGTTAGCAGAAGAAGTTGCACTTTCTTCTGACCACGCTCAATGTGGTGTATGTATTGAAGACACCATTCCCTGAAGAACAAGAAGATGAGACAGTTGCTCAAACTCGCACCAAGACTAGTGAAAGAATGACAACTACGTTTGTAAGGGACACATGAGTTATGGAGCCAACTCGAGACTAAGTATCTGGCTGACGATGCTACAAGTAAGAAATTTCTTGTTAGTAAATTTATGAATTTCAAAATGGTAGATAGTAAATCTGTACTTGATCAATTACCTGAGTTACAACACATATTAAGTTAGCTTAGACAGAAAGACAAAAAATCGATCAGTCGATTATTGTCTCCTCTATTATTGATAAATTTCCTCCATGATGGAAAGACTATACGAAAAGTCTTAAACGCAAAAATGAGGATCTTACTATTGAGGAATTAGCTCAATACCTCCATACAGAGGAAGAGTCAAAATGTCAAGAAAGTACGGAAGAACTAGGGGCTAATACCTCCAAAGTTCATGTGATAGAAAAAGGAAAGAATTCCAACATGTACAATCAGAAGCGAAAGTTTCAACGTAGCAATAACCCAAACACATAGAAAAAGGGTGAATGCTGGCACTACGAAAAACCAGGGCACTACGAAGATGAATGCCAGTCTCTCAAGAAAAAGAAACCAAGTGCATCGGAGCCAAAGAAGAATTTTGTGGCTGTTATTTCCGAGGTGAACTCCTTGAAGACACTAGAGACTGGTGGATTGACTCAGGCACTACAAGGCATGTCTGGAATGACAAGAATTTGTTCACCACCTATCAACCAGTGACAGATGACTTAGTCCTCTACATAGGAAACTCCTCAACTACCACAGTCAAAGGGAAAAGGAAAGTGGAACTAGAATTCACTTCTGGGAAAATCTTGATGCTTACCGATGTGTATCATGTACCAAAAGTCTGCAAAAATCTTGTATCTAGAAGTCTGCTGAATAAGCATGCTTTTAAGTTAGTTTTTGAGTCGGACAAGTTCGTCATGTCTAAGAGTGGTACCTTTGTAGGAAAAGGCTATTCGTATGAGGGAATTTTCAAACTCAATCTTAATAAAATTCACAATTCTGCTTATATGCTTAATTCTTTATCTTTATGGCATGCTCACTTGGGTCATGTAAATACTAGGAACATGAATGATATGGTTAAATCTGATTTAATTCATAAGTATGATGTTGATATGGTAGAAAATTGTAAAGTCTACATGCAAATTAAGATAACTAAAACTCGATTTTCAAAATTTGAAAGAGCAACTTCTTTGTTAGAACTTGTACATAGTGATATTTGTGATTTGCACAGCACCCCTACTAGAGGAGGTAAAAAGTATTTTGTTACATTCATAGATGATTATTCAAGACTTTGTTATGTATATCTGTTGCATACAAAAGATGAAGTTTTGGACAAATTTAAGGTTTATAAAGCCGAAGTGGAATACCAAGTTGGAACTAAGATTAAACGCCTTAGATTTGGTGGATACCACTTTCCCGAGTACTATGAAACAGTAGGAATAATGTATGAAAGTTCTGCACCATATACCTCACAACAAAATGGATAGCCAAAAGGAAAAATAGAACATTAACTGAAATAGTTAATGCTATGCTTAGTAACTCTGGTTTGAGTAATGGTTATTAGGGCTAAGCCTTATTAACTGCTTGTCATATCTTAAACAGAGTTCCTACTAAGCCTTATTAACTACTTGTCATATCTTAAACAGAGTTCCGTATGAGCTCTGGAAAAAGAAGAAACCTAACCTAAGTTATTTAAGAACTTGGGTTTGTAGGGCAATAGTAAGAGTGCCTGAACCTAAATGTAAAAAGGTAGGTGAGAAAGAATAAAATGTGTATTCCTTAGTTATGCAAAGCATACAGATTTCTTGTTGTTAAGCCATATGATTCAATAGAGGTCAATACCATTATTGAATCAAGGGATGCAGTGTTCTATGAGAATAGATTTATATCTATTCCTAAAGGTGTTTTAGAGGAAACAACTGAACTTCTGCCATTAGTTTCAAATGAATCTAATCAAGAAATGGAACTCAGGAGAAGTAAAAGGGCTAGAATTGAAAAGTCCTTTGGTCTAGACTTCGTAGTTTATCTAGTTGAAGGCACTAGAGACACTACAAGTAGACAATGGTGATTTTACTCAATGTGGAATCAGATCCATTGACGTTTAATGAGGCTATGAAAACTCAGGATGTAAGTTTCTAGAAATAGGCCATTCAAGATGAGATAGACTATGTCATGGGAAACAATACATGGGTACTCGTTGATTTACCTCTTGGTTCTAAACCAATCAGATGCAAATGGATTTTCAAGAAGAAAATGAAAATCGATAGAACAATCGACAAATTCAAGGCAAGGTTAGTTGCCAAGGGTTTTACCCAGAAAAAGGGTGTTGACTACTTCAATACTTATGCACCGGTTGCAAGGATATCCACAATTAGAGTACTTATTGCTCTAGTAGTTATTCATAAGCTGAAAATTCACCAAATGGATGTCAAGACTGCATTCTTAAATGGTGAATTAGATGAAGAGATCTACATGAAGCAACCGGAAAGGTTTGTGGTGCAAGGGCAAGAACATAAAGTATGTAAACTTGTCAAGTCACTTTATGGTCTCAAACAAGCACCTAAACAATGGCATGAGAAATTTGATAAAATAATTTTATCAAATGGATTCAAGATACATGAATCAAACAAATGCGTGTATAGAAAATTTAATGGTAACAAAGGTGTCATAATTTCTTTGTATATGGATGATATGCTTATCTTTGGCACAGATCAAGATAGCATTCAAAGTACTAAGGACTTTCTATCATCCAAATTCAGCATGAAAGACATGGGTGTTGCTGATGTAATTTTGGGAGTGAGAATTAAGAGACAAAATGGAAATTTGATTCTTACTCAATCCCATTACATTGAGAAAGTTCTCAAGAAGTTTAATCACTTTGAGTGCACACCAGTTTCTACACCATTTGACGTGGCAGGTCTAGAATGCACACATGGAGATGAGGTGGCGCAATATCAGAATGATTGTGTGTCATTTTGCGATTGATTAGATCGTCACCACTGATGTTGGTGCAAATGGTCTTCGAGTCATATTATGAATGTCACTTTTCTAAAGACAGTATTTGCCTCCACCCTATTGTGAATGATGTTGATATGACTCGAAGACCATTTGCACCAACATGTAGGTGCTCAAGAACACAACAAGAATGAATAAGAATGATAAACCATGAGGGATGAGTGTTCAATTTGGTTCAATAGGGTTAGTTGTTGAATTCTAAGTGTTGTTTTCATGAGGGTGAGTGTTCCATTTCAATTTGTGTCCATTATAGTAATTTTAATTGAGGTTATAATTGTCATTAAAAAAATATCAATAGGTGAGGTCCTTAGAAAAAAAAAATGTAGGAGCTATTTATCACCAATTTTTTTATTTTTTATTTTTTTGTAGTTTTCTCAAACAATTACTATATGTGACTTGAACCCCATAGCTACTGCTATTGGTGAATATGCCAAGTTGCCAACTACCTATGCTATTACAAACTACTGAAGCCATTGTAGAGAGCAAAATGTGATCCATCAGCCTTGCTATACTCGTTTGTCATTTTGCCAACGCTACAGTTCCTCTCCTGATGAAGCGAGCCACTGTTCATTGCTACAACAAGCGCATTAGGTGTTACTAGATGTCCGCCTAGAAGTCCGGCCAAGCGTCCGGTCGGTTAACCGGTCAACAGCAATTTTTTTTTTTTTTTAAGAATTGTTGGCAGGCAACTCATCAATTTAATAAAAAGAGAGAATAATAAATACAATAAGAAAATAATATTTTAATAGAATTGAGTTAGAATAAAGAGGATTAAGTTAGAATAGAGAGTTTGATGTAGTGGATACTAAAAAGGTGACTAGCTAAAATAGCAAAATAGCTTTTTAAGCTCTAATTTGACTAAGAATTTGAAGAGGGTGATGCGGATGCTCTTACATATATTATACTATTATTAAAAGTGAACAATTCACTTGGTTTTGATGAACCTCTTTCTCTCCTTATGCCAAGTTGCCAACCACCTATGCTATTACAAACTACTGATGTTGGGTTTACATATATCGATATTATACTATTATTAAAAGTGAACAATTCACTTGTTTTCATGAACCTCTTTATCTATTTTTGTCAAGTGTCAATTTCTCTAATCAAAAGAAAAAATAATAGTTCTAGGAGGAGCACGAGACTTTAACTTATGACTATTAATTGACATAATAAAAAACACTTTCACCACTTAACAATATAGAAGATATATTTTCAATTCAAAATTAAAATTTATATTTTAAATACACCTATCGAGCGAGCTCACACCCTTAATATATATGTGTGTGTGTGCGTGTGCACGCGAAGTATATAAAGATTAAACTAATATGTATAAATTATTCTAAGACCTCACATTACTAGTTTGCGATAGCATAGTTGGCTGGTATGTTCACCTGTATAGTAAGTATGGGGTTCGAGTCACAAATAGTAATTCTTTTGTTTTACATTAATCGGAGACAAAAGCTAACGGGATGGTGTTTTCACCAGCTCGGGCCCAAAATTGATTGGGAAATCATCAATCAATATCATATCCGACTCGTAGAGGGAAAAAATTTGAGAAAAAGCGCTCCAATAAAAGTGGGTTGGTCTCCATCAGGTTGAGGCCAAATTGCCATCTCTAAGTGTGACACCTTTCAATCCTATTCATTTTGTTTGATTTTGAGTTTTCAAAATAATTTTTGAATTTTTTATTTTTAATATTTTTTTTAATATTTTGGTCATTTTTAAATTTATTTATTTTTAGATATATCCAATATAAATGTATTTAAAAAGTAAAATATACGTGAAGAAAGTTTTACAAAATTGAATAAATAAAAAAATGTACTGAATTTGAATTTTTTAGTATTTAGTGAAAATGTTAAATATATTTCTTATAAATTTTATATTTTCAAGTATATTTAGGTTAAGTGAATCTAAAAAAACTATTGATTAAAATATTTTTAAAAATAGACTAAAATAATAAAAAAATACAAATTGATAACTCAAAAATTAATTTTGAAAACTTTGAAACTAAATAGAGTGATTACATTTTATATTTAAAAAGCCCAATAATAATTTTTATTTTTAAAATTACCATTATTAAATCATTGTTGTTATACAAAATTTATATAATTTTTTGTAATTATAAATCAATTTATTCTTGTAAAGAATCCTTTTTGAATGTTAGTCCATGGAGCATATTTAATAAGATTTGGCATCTAGAACCTCTTGGGAGACTTGAGAAAATGAGGGTTTTTGTATACAATTCTAAAATGTATATAGAAAGATTTAGAATAAGTTCTAGAAAATTCTACGAAGTTTGTAAAAGGCTATAAGAGTATTCCACATACCTCATTTATTGTGTATTCTATAACAATCCTAGAAGGCTAGGGAGGCCTATATAAGGATTGAGGGTTCATTTGTCTCACATTCATATATTCATCCAAGAGTATAAAATTCTCTCTCGTGCAATACAAGTGCATTCTCTTAAACTTGTATGCGTTCTTGTGTGCTAACTTTCTCTCTTGTGCACTAAGGGTTAAAGGTTGACTTAGTATGACTAGCTTAGATGGTACGCATCTAAGTGATGCACAAAGTGTTTGAAAATAACTAAGGTCGTGACACATAGCTTATGGTCGAGCAATGGTCTTCTGTCTGTAAAACTACTGGGAGTGTGTATTCTATGCTCGAGCATCACTTCCTGCGCTCGAGCAGTGACGTCCTTGTTCATTTTGTCTTGACACTTGAGCGTCACTTCCTGCGCTCGAGCAGTAATCATTTTTGTGTCTAGATGCTCGAGCGTCACTTCTTGTGTTCAAGCAGACTGTGTATATATCAGTTCGTAAAAGTCACTTTTTCTATCACTTTTTCATCTCTCTCTCTCTCTTTCTCTCTCTCTAAAACATTTCAAAACCCTAAATCTAGAGTTTCTCTCCCTATATCTTGCTCTCTCTCCACAAATACACCAAGATCTACTCATTTTTCCAGCCTACTCCCTTTGTTAAAAAGGTAGAGCTCATCTAAAGTTTCGTTTTCATCCGAACAAAGTTGGGTTTCGGCTTCATCTGAGTTTCATCCGTGCTTATTTCGTCTTCTAGTTTTGAGGTAGGATTCTCTACACTCTTTTATAATTTTTAACTTAACTATTTGTTTTTATGAAACAATCTTGTGATTTTGGAGGATTTTGAACAAACTCAGGGTTTTAGTTTAAAATCAAAAGAGGGGTTTTCAAATGGATGTATTAGATAGTGATTCCAGTTTTGACCCGTCACTTGTTGTATTCCAGACTCGAGTTTGTATGGTTTGAATGGTGATTCATATCTTGTTTCCCTTGTCTCCCCTCTATTTTGGTTATTGGATTGTAGTTGTGCGTTTGGAACAGGTTGGTTGCTTGTTTTTCCAAACTTTTGTTGCTTAGATTTTTGCTCCTCCACTCGAGCGGCCTTTCCTGCGCTCAAACGTTGGTTTGTTGTCTGCAAAACTTTTCGATGTGTGTTTTCTAAGCTCGAACGGCAAATTCTTGCTCTCGAGCAGTGAGCGTTCGTTGTGTCTTGGCGCTCAAGCGGCCTTTATTGCGCTTGAGCGGAACAACTTTTATGTATCTGATGCTCGAGCGTCAGTTCTTCCGCTTGAGCGAACTGTGCGTATATCAGATCGCGAAAATGACATTTTATATTACTTTTTCATTCTTCTCTTTCTTTAAAACTTTCCAAAAACCTAGATCTTGACTCTCTCTCTCTCTAAAACACACACACTCTCTCTCTCTCTACATTTTGGCCTAGATCGTTTGAGTTCTCTACCTTAGTGTTTTTGAGAAAAAGTTAGAGCATTCCAAGAGCTTCATTTTGATCCGATTGGAACTTGGTCTCGGTGTTGTTGAGGGTTCTACTTTGCTTTGCTTGGTCTTCTCTTCTTGAGATAAGGATTTTCTACACTTTAATATGGTTTTTAACTTAGTTATTTGTCATTGTGTAACAATGGTAGGATTTGGGGGTAATATGAACAAACCTAGGGTTTGAGTGTAAAATGGAAAGAGGGGTTTTTAATGAATGAGAAGAAAATGATTATGGGGTTTGAAAATGATGTTGTATGATGTCAAAATTATTGATTTTAGGACTTGGTTGAGACTTGGGAAGAGAGAGGGTTTGCCCTAAAATGATTGTGTTATTTATTTTGTATAAATAAATGAAATGGGTGTTGTAAACATAAAATTTGGAGAGTATTAAAATGTATGGTAGAATTGAGTAGATGATACATCTCATCTTTAGAAATTTTGAATAATTTATCTGTTGTAAGATTTAATATCTATTTAGAAATAACTGTTTTGGGCTATTGGTGGAGGATAGCTTTTATTGTTGTAGAAATTGCATGAGAATTAGGTGAATTAAAACTAACCCATGGTTGGTTGTCATTGAATATGATCATGTTGTAAATATATTATATATGTATGATTGTTTGAGAGGAGAAATGAGATGTACTCCATATATAATTATGTGTTTAAATGCATTGTATATGTATGATTGTTTGGGAGGAGAAAGGGGATGTACTCTATTGTTTGGGAGGAGAAAGAAGATGGACTTCATTATAATTAAGTTGGCCAAAGTGTTCTGGGTAAAAGTCCCAAAATTTATACATGAGTGCCAATCTCGCAGACGAAATTTTCGTAAAATGGCAGATTGAAGTGTTTGTGTGCTAATGATGTGATTGTAGAACCATTGAGTTGTAGTCTCATTTGAGTTATTGAGAAATAATGAAATCGGCTCTTGTATTGAAATTAATTGAATGGAAATGGATTAAGATTTGGATTTGGTACCTTATGACTATATAAAATGTGAATGTTTTGTCACATGCATTGTCTATGCATATTGTACTTATACCTTTATTAAATCTCATATATTGTGTTAGATTATTCCTACTGAGCTGTGGCTCACCCTATTTGGGAACAACATTTTCAGGTAATGATGGCATGTCTCCACCAAGGCAATAGCATTGGAGGGACTTTTGGGAAGTAAGAGCTTCTTTGTTTTGTTTCACTTTTTGTGTAGCCTAGTGCTTAAATTGTATGAGCTAGTCTCATTTTTGTTATAACCAAGCCAAGACTTGGAAAAGTGTAAGCCTATAGGGCATTTATTTATGCTAAACTCTTTTATACTATTAACATGATGAAATGAAAAGACTTTACATTCCGATTCATGCAGTTATTCATATATATTTGGGTTGAACTTATGGTTATATTTTGGAGGCGTTACATATTGAAATGGTTGTGGAGTTGGAAATGAGGTTGAGTTGTAATCAAACTATTGATTTTGATACTTGGAATAGGTTTTGAAAGAAAAAAAAGTTTTATTCTAAATGGCTCAAATATTTATTTTGTATGAATAAATGGAATTAGTGTTAGAAATATGAAATTGGATGGGTATTGATATAGATGGTCGAGTTTGATATGTATTATCACTCACCATGAAATTTGGAAAGTTTATCTGTATTGAAGATTTTATATCTGTTTAGAAATATCTATTTTGGGCTATCGGTGGAGGATAGCTATGATTGTTGTAGAAATTGCATGAGGATTAGGTAAACTGAAACTAATTTCTCATTCATGTGAATTAAATATTGTTGCTCATTTAATACATTGCAAATGTATGTGATTTTGAGAAAAATAGGTGAAAGTTAGAAAGAAGTGTGTATCACCAAACTAAGTTGGCATGTGTGTTCAGGGTGAAAGTTCCAAAAAACGTGCGTATACATAGGTGTCAATTCCCGCGGACGAAATATCCGTAAAATGGCAATAGTAACGCTTATATAGGCTACGTTTACATAGGTGTTGTTTGACGGTTTCTTGCGAACGAAATATCCGTAAAAAGTTGTACCGGTTTAAGATTTCTCTCATTGTTTTCTACTGTAAAGAACATGAATTTGGACTTGTGATATAAACTAAGCACGGCTTGGTTTTGGGAAAGAAAGATAAAACGTTTTGACATGAGCATTGCATATGTATTTCACCCTTATATCTTTGTTAAGATTCATATATTATGTTGGATTATTTCTACTGGGCTTTGGCTCACCCTATATGGGAAAACTATTTTCAAGTGCTAGGGAGATGCCTCCGCTAAGGCAGTAGCTTGGAAGGGTTAGAGCAAGCACTTCATTTTGTTTTCTTGTGTTAATATTTTGTGCAAGCCTACGGCTTATTCTATATTAGATTTAAATCTATTTTGTTGTAACCAAGTACCGTCTTGGAAAGTTATAGCCTACAAGGCATTTCTATTATCTGTTTGACTTCTGTTCTATATATTTGTTGCTGACACATGCTATAGATTCAGGGTTAGGACTCATGAATATATATTCGCATATGTCACCCATTTTTACAACTGAGTCTTATGTAATGGAAGGATATTATACTCTGATTTGCATTGTTATTTACTTATCGTAATGGATGGTTTATTACATAAATTTCGGGGCATTACAAGATGTGTCACACCTAGGCCAAGAGTTATTTCTCCTAGCCAAGATTAGGAAGACTTCACTTATCCTTCACTTGTCCAAGGCCTATGTTTTGATCTAGAATCCTTACCTTGTCAAAGTGCCCATGCCACCTTACTTGTTATACACACTTTGACGTACTCTTGTCTTTTCATTCTAGCACCTTTTTTAGAAGATTGATCAGATGATGCCACATGTCTCAGTAGTGGGTTTAAGTCAGTTAGTTGTTGAGAAACCCATATCATTTGCCATACCCTTGTCTTGAGGAGAGAGAAGCTCTAGGAAGAAGAAGGTCTTAGAGTAAGAAAACTAGATTTCCAAGCTTGATTTGCATACCTTGAACCATTTGATTTATGTTTTGAGGTTAGATTCTTGATCTACTCTTGTTGATTTTTATGTTAATCTGATCACATTGCATGATCTACCATAATTCATGAGCCATGCATTGATTTAAAGTTTTGTTTTAAAAAGAAAGGTGATGTTCTTGTGTTCTCGAAGAAAAATCATGTTCGATCCAAAAGTTTGTATCAAGTTCCATATTTTTGTATTTATTTTCTTGAAATCTTCATATATAGGTACCCAGGTCTATGTTTTTAAACTCATATCATGAAATCTCATATTTTGAATAAGAAATTATGACTTTAGTATTCATGTTCTTCATGTTCTTCATGCTCATGTTTTTCATGTTCTTCAAGAGGAAATCAAGATTTTCAGACTTCACTTCCCTAAGTGTGGTCACCGAGACCCACTCTTGTCCAAACCTCACACCTAGGCCAAGTATTGTATCTCACCTTAGCCTACCTTGGATGATCACTTGCACCTTAGTCTACCTTTGTAACAACCCCGACCCATGATTAACGTACAATCCATGATTAAGAAGGCTTAATAAGTAATTAAAGTGGAATCTTGCATTACTTGCATGTGTATTGCCTTATTTGTGTTTATATCTATTTAACGTAGAAAGATCTGTTCACGTTTCCGTTTCAATTTGTGAATTGAATGCCTTGTCGGCATCCGATTCAAAAATTGGCTTGATTTATATGTTATTTGGAGTTTTTAGAATTTTATGGTAGGTTCAATTGAAATTCGATTCGGAATGATTAAATTAGAATAAGTAATGCTCAATTAAGACTAATTGATGAATTCCTTAATTCAAGCCTAACTAAGGCACTAGTCAACCCTTATATGCATCCAACACTCTCATTTCATCCTTCTTGAGCTACAAACGTGGGAGAAAGAGAGAGACCAAAAGTGAGAGTGAGTTCAACAAGGGAGAAGGGGTGAATTACTAGAAATTGTTGGAGGCTTGAAGAGAATTTAGAAATTTAAGCCTCTACTCTTGTGAATCCAAGGTATAAGGTATGACTTCAATCCTTTGGTCTTGCTTTTGAGTTGGTAAGTTCATGAATACAAGAGAATTAAGTTAAAATTGAACTAGAATGAAGGAGTATAAATCATACCATGCATGCATGCATATTTCATGGCATTTGGAAGTTGTTTTCAAAGATTTCCTTTTATGCATGTTGTAATTCTAGCATGGTTTGAAGAATTCATAACATTTCTCACCATTGGACCTCATTTGACCATGCTTTGGAAGCTATGAACTCAAGTGAATACATGCATGTCATGTTTATATCATGTTCTTACATTTCAAGTTGAATTTTGCACAATTGACATGCTTTTGGGGCTTGATTTCATGAAATGATCTTTAATTCTTAATGTTTTCAAGTTTAAACTAATTTTCTCAAGTTTTGGGGCCCAAATGTTGAGTTTAATGGCTTTGAATTCGAGTTTGGAGCTTGGGAGTGCAATCTGGGAATTCCAGATTCTGTACTTCCGCTCGAGCAGCAAACTCTGTGCTCAAGCGACCGCTCTGAGGTCTTGCACTTTCACTTGAGTGACCAGAAGTCCGCTCGAACGTAAAATGCATGCTCGCAAAAGTTTCATGTTTTGCAAAACTGCTCGAGTGACAAGGGTTACGCTCGAGCAGGGACATGAGTCTCACGCTCGAGCTACCGTCGAGCGTGAAAAATCACATAACCAGTACTTTTTCAAAGTTTGTAGACCGCTCGCGCGGAGAAATTTGGGCTCGAGCGGCCCCTCATATGTTTTTATGTCCACTCGAGCGAAGGAAGTTGCGCTCAAGCGGGGGCCCCTGTTCCTAGCATTTTTTACCAAGTATTTTCAAATACATTTTTGCATCCTCATTGCATCCTAGGCATTCCTAGGCCAAGATTAAGACTCAATAATGAGAGTGAAAGCTAAAAAACACACTAAGAAGAAAATGAAATAAGTTATGTATAATTCGAGCGTGTGTTTCAGTGTGTGTATCTATTATGATTGGTGTAGGTCACACGCTGTGAGTGGTGGATCCATTGGTTTGATGCCAAGCTATCTGTAAGTAATAACTTAGTAAAGCTATGTTCAATATGAAATACTTTCTGAACGTTATGATATGATATGATATGAACTATTTTTGAATGATACAAAAGGTTATTATGTGATTACATGAATGATGATCCACTTCTTTGAAATGTTTATGTGGTATCCTTAGTAGAGGCCCTCGGCTAGGGGACATAATACTGTGGCTTATGATCATAAGGCCCTCGCCTAGGGAAAACAATACTGTGGCCCAGGCCCTCACCTGGGGGAAACAATATCATGGCTCATGTATGAGATATGTTACCTGGTACCACAGGTTCCCAAAGTGGAACTTAATAAGCTTGACCAAAAAGATATGTTTGATGCTAACGGATATACCACTCATGATATGAATATGTTTATGATTCTGTTTCTGATACAAATATGGTAATGCTTCGTTCAATAGGAGATTTGAAGTTATACTTTGTGATGGACATCATTCATTTAAACCCTTTACTCTGTTATTATTCATTGGGTTTCCGCTCACTATTTACTTGTCACGACCCAAACCCGCCCCTATGGGTTTAGTCCGTAACCGGCCAGTAATCCGAGATTACCGAAGGCCTACAGAACAGTAATACAGTAAAACAGAGTACAGGGGCATGTCGGGAAGCCAAAACAACGTCCAATGAGCTGTGACAGTCTGCTGACAAAAAGATTTTTCAGACATATACATATAAACACAGTACGAAACAGTACATACATCATTTACAAACATACAGTGCAGGGACTTAATCCCTATTAACAGTACAGTAACAGTGTTAACAGTCTATACAATATTACAGAAACAGTGCAAAGACAGACGGGGAATTAAAAACACCCCTAAGCCATGGCTTGGCAGACTCGGAACCTCGCAGTGAGGCACAGTGGTTGGCTTGACAAAACTGGAGTTACCCCGACGCTCCTAGCTGCGGTCTGGTGCCTGTACACCTACATATATATATGAGCAGTGAGCTAAAGCCCAGTGAATAACATAAAGCATAAAGGGGTTTAGAATGAATGTCCTTACAATAATGAAAACAGTTCATTTCAATCAGTATATCAGTTGCTCAGTACAGTAAACAGTCATATGTGGTACATCCATTAGCATAACAGTAAACAGTAGGTCTTAAGAGACCGAACAGTAGTGATGGCCATCAATCAGTAAAACAGTAGTGGTTCCACGAGGGAACCGACAGAGATCTCTGTAACAGTAACAGTGAACAGTAGGTGCTAAGGATGTCACAGTACAGTTCATAATATCGGACATACATTCATTCAGTAAACAGTAAACAGTTTAGTAAACAGTTCAGTTCAGTATTCAAAAGATAATCATTTTGAACATATCTTTACACAATTGTTACTCACAGAGTTCTGGGCTACAGTAGGCTAGAGCGTCTCCTCGGAGTGCCAACCCTATACAGTTAACAGATTGAACACACTCTAAGTTTCATAGTTGGGAAAGATAATTATTAACTCCCTATTATACCTCGGTGTGTTCTACATCTATATCCTCATTAAGATGTCTAAAACTAGGCCTAAGAATGCCTAGGATGGAATGAGGATGTAAAGACGTACACAGAAAAACATTTTCAGAATTTTCAGTGGAAACAGGGTCCCGCTCGAGCGCAGGTTTCCCCGCTCGAGTGGACATACAAACAAAGGGACCCGCTCGAGCGTCAACTTCCCCGCTCGAGCATGTCACCCAGTCCTCCGCTCGAGCGTACATTCTTCCGCTCAAGCGGACTGATGAACAGTGCAAAGTACTGGATGCTCGATTTCCCCGCTCGAGCGTGCATCACTCCGCTCGAGCGGACTGTAAAATAGGTCAAAGTACTGGGAGCTTGATTTCCCCCGCTCGAGCGTGCATCACTCCGCTCGAGCGGACTGATAAAAATCTGGGAAAATCCAGTTTTGTGTTCTAAGTTCAAAACCCAAGTTTCACTCACCAAATTCGATCCTCTTGGGCCCATTTTCTGGAAAACTCTTTTAAACACATAGAATAACATGTTTCAAAACTCAATTTAAGAAATCAAAGCCCAAAGGTGTTTAATCAAACTCAATTTCAAACCATTTTTCAAGAACATGCTATAACATGACATGCATGGATTCAAACCATTTCAAAGCTCCAATTTGATGCTCTAGTGAGCCAATTGTTCCAAAAACAAGGTAAAATCATGAACTTAACATAACCATGAGCATGCATATACAATTCTCCATGGAATCAACTCAAAAATCAACAATATAGGCATGCATGCATGAAATGAGTTCTAAAACATCATGCTTGACTTAAACCATGGCTTAGCTTTACAATTATACATGAACCATGCATGGATCAACTTAAACTCACAATTAGAGGGTTAAATTCCTTACCTAGAACTTCAATTACAAGGTGAGGTAACTTAATCTAGCAATTATACTTCAATCCTCTTGATTTCCAAGCAGGACCAAGCATAAAGAGGTGAAACCCAACTCTTTCCCTTAACTCTCTCTTTCTAGTCGGCAAAGGCAAGAAATGAGCTGAGCAAATGATGCACTTACGTATAATAAGGCTCAAATTGTGTATTAGATAGTGGGCCACTAGTGTGGCAAAAATGTGAATAAGGCCAACCTATGTGTTTAACTTATTTAAATCCAATTTAATCATACCTAATCAGTTTTCAGATAATTATACCATAAAATCACAGAAATTATGAGAATCATAAAACATTAGTCGGTTCCGGATTCGGCCGTCGATAAGGCCTTCAACTTACAGTCTAAACAAAACAGACTGAACAGATAATTAAACAGTTAAACAGATAAAATGCAATTCAAACAGATACAGGCAATCGATTCAGTTTCGGATTTAGTCAGTCAGTTCAGTAATTCAGTCAGTTCAATTATCAATCATAGTCAGTCTTAGTTTAGCAATAATCGGTACTCAATCAGTGACTTATCGGTAATCAGTGTGAGGGTCATTACATTACTATTATGTATGTATGTGACCAAGTGTGTGACCAGGCTCAGAATTGAGGACATGGCGTACCGGTTTTGTCAGTCAACCATTGTGCCTCCAAGGAGGTTCCCTCTTGTGAGCGAGTCAAGTTTAAATGGCTTGTGTTAAGACCTTGTCTTCTTTGAATTATGAACAAGTTTTTTTGTTATGTGTATATTGGGCTAAGTCCCTTTTTGGCTACATTTGTATTATTTGTGATGTAAGATCTGCATTATGACGTCAAGTATATATGTATAAGTTTAAAAAAAAAAAAAAAAGAGTTTCTATCCCATATATGTCTCCACAGCTCAATGGACTATATATGTTTCTCTATTTGCTTTTGCAGCCCCTAATTATAAGTTATTTTGTTCAGAGGCCTTTGGTAATCCAAGGATTACTGGCCGGTTACGGCGTTAAACCTATAGGGGTGGATTTGGGTCGTGACAAACTTGCATGCACACCTAGGTCAACCACAATCCACATTTGCCGATACCTTGTAACATCCCGGGTGGGCAATGCACATTTCAACCAAGAAGACCACGACTCGGCCAAGAGGTGTGGAACCTCGGCCAAGACCTCTTGAGTTCACCCAGCTAGGCCATTTCAGCCCAGCTCATCTCTATTCATTCATTTCGAGACCTGGTTTATACCCAGCATCCTTCTCCAAGAAAAAAAAATAGTGATTTAACTCCTAGCACATGTTTTACTTTGTCTTGACTTGGTTTTGGAAAGAAATATCGAGATCTATTTCACTTATTTGAAGCTTGTTTTGAGAGTGCATTTCATAACCATCTTTGAGCATATCTTCTTACCTTCTTGAAGTGCATTCAATAGAATTACTATGTACTTGTAGGTCTTGGAACTTGCCTTAATCCCCGCGACCGAAGAGCTATTATGAGTGGTATTTTTAATAAAGTTATGTTATAATGTTTTGATAAAAGTTTTACTTTGTTTTGAAAAAGTATTTGATCAAGCATGAATAATTATCCCTTAGTTTTTGTATCAAGTATTATCTTTGTTTTGATGACATTCTTGAAAGGTCCTTATGTGTTAGGGGACTTTATTGCAACTTGCACCTTTGGTTGAGATATCTCCTTTGCCACCAACGGGTGGGCTTGTCTAATCGATTCCGGGTCAGTTATTCCTTTGTTTTGTCAATAAATGTCACCTTTTGTATTATGTAGATGTTAGTAAACATCCCTTGAAGTTTTGAAAGCCTTTGATTGATGAACTCGGTTCATCCTTTGTTTTGTTACAAGCTATGATATGTATTGTTTTAAAAAAATCTCCGATATCATTCCTTCAAACCTTTATTACTTATGTCATTTACTGAGTTTTAGCTCACCCTTCTCCCTTATATATATGTAGGTGATGATCAAGAAGGCGATGTCGCCTAAGCTTTATTTGGAAGATGTTTTGGTTTACGTTTTGTAGCATCTTGAAGATTATGCTTCTTAGCTTTATAGATTATTTGCCTTGTATGCTTGGGCTTTGAGAAGCCTTTTGATCAAGATGTAATATTAAATTTATTTTATTTTGTACTCAAGTTATAAATCATGTTAATATGTATGTCATTTCATTTAATCTATGCACAGTTCTTATGGATTAATTAGATTTAAATTTATTACTTCCGCACATGTATGCCCCATATGTATACTCTGTTTGTGTGAATCTTTGTAAGTTGGCCTTCGGTAATCTCAGATTACCAGCCACCATAGTTTTATTCTATTAGGGACAGAATGGGATCGTGACATCGAGTCATTTTATATACGTATTCGTGTCAGGAAATGGTCAATCCTAACCCGTTAATTTTGTGTACGGTTCAAGTTGTGTTATCCTGTCGTGTCGTGTCGTGTCGCGTCGCAAATTCCCACTCCTAAATGACAAAGTTAAAATTATTAAAATACACACAAATAATTTACTTAAAATTATTATATGTATTTATTTAAATAAGACTTTTATAAAACGATAAGACTAAGGGGTTGTTTGGGGTGTCCTAAATAAGTGCACTTTTTGACTTTTTAGACTAAAAAGTAGAGGAAAAAAAGATAATTATTTGGGATAACTTTTTGTCTTTTTACGAAAAAATGTGTATTAAAATATTCTATAAAATAACAAAATTACGTTTTTACCCCTACATATATAAATATGTATTGACAGTGATGGTACATGAAGACAGTACGGTGGCAGCAAGAGATATAAGAAAAACTTGCCTATGGTGCTGTTTACAAAAGACGGTGCTGTTTGGCTTGTGGGGGCCCACTACAAGTCCTGTTTTGATAATCAGAACCGTTCAATGTGTAGAACTCATCGAGTACGATACACTTGTAAAAAATCACATTGATCGGATATCAACCGTTACTTTGTGCACCGTCTGTTTTTTTATATATAACTGATTTGATTATATAGTTATTGATATCCGATTAACGTGATTTTTTACAGGCAAATACTACTCGACGAGTTCTACATATTGAACAGTTCTGATTATCAATGGGCCCCTACAGGCCAAACAGCACCGTGCTGTGTAATTTTTGTGTGCACCCTCTTTTCAAACATCACTTCAGACCACTGTGTCACGTTCAGCCATGATGTTGGCTTGTACCTTTTTTGGGAGAATTTTTATATATATATATATATTTTTGAATAGTGATCACTTTTTGACTTTTATAATAATTTTTTGAATTTTTAGCTTTTTCAAACACCCCAAACCAGCCCTAAGATTATTAAAATAAATTTAAAAAATACAGTTTATCTTTTTGTTTCCCTTCCTATGTAACACATCTCCCTTTTTTTTCTTTTTTCTTTTTTCTTTTTAATTAAAATTTCATATCAATATACCCTTACCAAATTTTTTTTTTTAAATTTAATATTTAAAAGATTTCTACTTAATCTAAATTGCCCATAAACAACATTTAATAGAATTATACATACTCAAACTATTTTACCAATTAATTTTATTCTACTTTTTTCACTTTTTAAATAAATTAAATATTAAAAATATGGGGCATTTACACACAAGTCATAATTTATGAACTTATACTCCATTAAATCCTAACTGAGATTTCAAATCCCATTAAATTTTTAATAGCCAGAATTGCCTTTCAAATAATAATAGTTCATCATTTATGATTATCTATAAAGGAACATGATGATTTGATATTTATTTAGATTTTCAAAACTTTAAAATATCAACTTTTAAATTGAAAAAACTAAAAAAAAAAAAGTTTTTTTTTTGAAAAAATTGAAAATTTTGATTTTTTTTTTTTTTGTGTGCAAAACTAAAAATTGTGTGTCTATAAAAGAGCATGATAATGGAACATTGATGTGCAAAACTGGAGAAAACAAACAAAAACAAAAAACAAAAAAACAAAACAAAAAATAATTTTAAATATGAAAAAACTAATAATGTTCTCAGTTTTAAAACTGAAAAAAATTGTTAATGTTTTCGATTTTATTGGATAATTGAATCAAACCAATAAGTAGAAAGACAAAAATGTTTAATCTCATGCTCTGTTTTTTTTTTACTAGTTATTGAAACAATTATGTGGAACATTACTATGCAAAATTAATAATGTTCTTAGTTTTAACAATTGGGAAAAATTGATAATAAATAGGACTCATTGGTTCAAAAAATCTTAAATAGGACCTGAGCTACCATAAAACATTTGTAAATAAGACTTTTAGGTAATTAACTCTAAAAAGATTTATTTTTATGAAATTTATTATATATATTTATGTAAATTACATTGTTATAACACGATAGAGCTAAAATTATTAAAAATATACATAAATAATTTATTTTAAATTAGTATGTTTGTTGGTTTACTCTTTTATGAAACAATACAACTAAAATTATTAAAATAAATAATTAGAATCATTTTTTAAATTTTAAATTATTATTTCTTTTTTTTTCTCCAACTTCACGATTATTTTAAATGTTTTGTATATTCAAAAATATAAATAATTTCATAAAAAAAATATTTTAAAACAAATATATTTAGCCTGTACATCACACGGGTTAACTATATAAAAGTAGTGTTTTTCCTTTTCTTAGAGCATCTCCAACGGTGCATCAATATTTTCATTAAATTTGAGTAAAAAATTAAGTAAAAGCTTCATTTGATATCAAGTGCTCCAATGGAGAATTTTGAAGCTTTATTATAACATCGGACATTTGCCCGGTCGACTGGCTAATGTTAAAAAAAAAATAATTGTTTTTTTTGTTTTTTTTGCCTTGAGATAGTCGACTGGCCAGTGCAATTTTTTCACAAAGTTTTGCCTTAAGGTGGTCATCCGGGGAGACGTCCGGAAATGGTAATGAACAGTGATTTGATAAAATGCACATTGATCCTCAGTTTGATGACAAAAAAGTGAGGCTGTGTTTGGTTATTGTTAGACTTATTTATTTTGATGATTTATTTAATTATGTTTTTAATTTATTTGAAAGAGAAAAATAGAATCCAAAATTTATTTTGATGATTTATTTAATTATGTTTTAATTTATTTGGAAGAGAAAAATAGAATCAAAATTTATTTTGATGATTTATTTGAAAGAGAAAAATAGAATCAACATTTATTTTGATGATTTTATGTTTTAATAAAATCAAAATTTATTTTGTCCTATTATTTTTCACCTAAACCTTTATCCTAAATGTTGTTAGAATGTATTTCATATTTGATTAAATCAGGAGTTCAAACAGCCCAAAACAGAGGTTCAAACAGCTTAACACAACAGCAGTTCAAAAGGTTCAAGTGGAAGATATTCAAAATTGTAATGATGGAGTAGAAAATATTCAAATTGATAATGATGGAAGTACAACGGTTATAAATTACTATAAATTCAAATGACTACAACGGCTATAAACGGCTATAATTTTCATTATATATACCAAAGTCTCTAATGTAAACAAGTTACAAAAACCTAAAAATATTCTTTGATCTATAATCACTTACATCTATTCTCAGAAATTATACACTGAGCCTTATAGTTTTAAACTCATCTTTCTTGTGTGAGGTTTGCAGAAAAAACAAAACTTCATTTTTATATCTATCTTTGAGAGATAATTCTTGTAGCTTTCTGTGAAAGCAAAAACACATTCTTTTCAACCTTGTAAGAGTGTAGTACACTCAGTGTTTTTGACTTAGAAAGTCAGTGTAAAATCTGTAGAGGATTGCTCTATCTGTGAAAAGGTTGCTAGCACACTGTGAAACTAGAGTATAGTGGAAAATCTTAAGTGAAGCTTAAGGAGTGGACGTAGGCCGAATTGAAGCCGAACCACTATAAATTTGTTTGTCTCTCTCTCCCTTATCTCTTTATTTTATTTTAAATTGCCATAACTATATTTCACATTTTTATTGTGCTAAAATCATTAACTAACATAGTTGTTAAGATACTTATTTTAATTATTTTTAATTCATTAATTATATTTATCTATTGTGCTAGTTATAATTTTTATTAGGGTATTATTAATTTTAATTATAAAAACCTAATTCACCCCCCTCTTAGGTTGTCTTTTGGGTAACAGGTTAGTCTCTCTAAATATATTTTCACCCCATGTTTTGCACATGGCGTTTGTTTAGAGTTTTCAAAATGTAATTCCATACTCAGTTTTGAAAACTCTGTCAAAAGCGGAAAAATTTGGACTAGTCGGTCGTCCGGCCGGTTGACCAGAACAGTGCAATTTTTTTTTTTTTTTTTTTTTTTTGCAATTGACATATGTTAATTTTTTTATATTCGAAAAAAATATTTTCTGAATTTTTAAAAAAAAATTTATGTATTTTAATAGAATTTTGAGTTGTATGTTTGGTTATCAGTTGTAAGTTTTTATACCAAATATCATATGTCATATCAAAAATTCCCCACTCAATTCAAAACTCTTTCACCAAACAAATTTTCCACACTCAAATCATAATTCCAAAACTCACAAACTCAAAATACAATTCCTACTCTCAAATCATAGTTACAAAACTCTACCAAACGCAACATGAAATTCTCAATTTGATACTCATTTGATGCAACCGTTGGAGCAACAAAAGGACTCAGTTTTTTATCAAATTTAAATTTCAAAAATGATTTGTGGCACTAAAACTGTGACCACTAATGCCCCTAATTTCCAGTTTTGGTAACTTTTTTTTTTTTTTTTTTTTTGCCTTATATAGAATTTCGGGGCATTAGTGCCCCTGAAATTCGGGGCACATATCACGGTTGTTTAAATTTGATGAAAGGTTTGAGTAATCATTGGAGATGGTCTTAGATGGCATATTCTAAGCACTTATTTTTTTTTTAATTTTTTTTTTCTAAAAAAACCACATTAGCAAGTATTTCCCATTTACATATTGAGTTCTACACAAATTCAAACTTAATTTAAATTATACTTGGACTCTATTTGAGAAATACTTCTTTTTCATATATTTTGAGTTTTACATGAAATCTAACTATAAATTCTATATGGATTATACTTTGATTATACAAAATCTCCTACATTATTTTATATAATTACAACTCACATGGAAAAAAAAAACATGCACAACAATAATACTTTTGAAGAATTTCTGAAGTTTGAATTTACTACTTAAGTTACTTTTTAAATTATTGAACAATAAGTTACTATATGTTTTGACATCATATTACAGATGATTAATCACCTCACACTTTGAGATGTATCTTTCGTTTGGATTATTTATTTATTATTTTTAGGTTTAAATGTTGTTATGAGATTCTTTCTTGGTTAGTCAGTATTGAATTTATTTTATATAATTGATATTTTAATTCAATTAAGAGTGCTTATTTTTTCAATCTTATTATTTTATATATATATCATATAAAATCATTATATGATAATCCAATTACAATATATTTATATTTAATTTTTTCAATAAATTTTACATAGTTTCTATTTCTACATATTTTTGTTTTTCAAATAAATCTAAAAGAAAATTAAATAGTTAGAATTATTTTTAATCTTATGGTACTAATTCTTATTCTAATTTAACTTTTATTTTTAATATCAAAATGATAATTACATTTTTATAATATGATAAAATTAAAATTATCAAAATACACAAATAATTTAACTAAAATTAATATATATATATATAAGTATTCAAGTAATATTTTTATAGAACGATAGCGCTAATATTATCAAAATAAATAATTAAAATCATATTTTAATTTTAATTTTGATTGAAAAGTAAAATTAAATTTTTTTATAACACACATTATACTATCAAATATTTTTTTTAAAAAATAACACGTCTATTACATAAGTCAACTTTCTAATAAAAATGATTAATTGTAAAAAAAAATATTTTAAAGAGATTAACTATTGAATTTTGAAGTTGAGAGGGACAAATGGCAAATAAATAATTTACCGTAACTTACCCTTAAAAAATAATTTATTTTTAAAAGTACCATTATCAAATAATTTTGTTATACAAAATTTATTTAAAATTTTACAATTAATCAATTTCTTCTTTAAAGAATCCTCTTTTAAATGTTGGTCCATGGAGCGGATTTGGGATACGGAGAGGAGAGATAGACTTGGGACTTTTTGTGGGGAGAGAGAAATTTGGAAGGTCTGAGAGAAATTGAGGCATGTTCTTACTGTGATCTCTTCTCTCTCTTCTCGAATTGTTTGCTTCATCTATGTAATTGTGTAAAAATTTCTGTGTGCTGAAGAATAATCTGGTTTGGTTCTGTACTTTATTAATTTTCTCGTGATTATATCCGAAAATGGTTCCAAATTTGAGTCTTTTGAGCTCTGGTGATTCTATGTGTATGCTTTATTTTGTGATTGTGAAATTGAGGGAATTTTTTGGTTAAGTTTCTAGGTATATTTCAGTATAAATGTACGTTGTATGTTCTGATTGTCAAATTCATGGATTTTGGGTTGTATATGGGTTAGCTTCTTCTTTGTTATTTAGGGTTTGTGATTCTATATCTGGGTCTCTTCCACTTGACTCTGAAGGTGGCTTGCGAGTAAAAATGAATTTCTGACCACTTCACTTGCTTATATATATATATATATATATATGTTAAATTTATGTATGTTGTCTTCAGAAAAGTAGGTTCCTCCTTCCCACTTGAATTATGCTTCACTGCTTGTATCAAATTTCAAATGGGGTATTACCAATTTTGTTTTTCCTTTCAAATCAGAACCCCCAATCTTGCTTCCTTTTCTTTTTTCTTTATTTCACCTCTCTTTACTTTTTTGTTTTTGGGTATGCGTGAATAACTATTGGCTCAGGAAAATTTTACTCTGTTAGCTTTGTGGGAAATGACTACTTGTAATTGTAACCTAATGTTCCTTAAATTGTCTTCCTTTATTTATTTTTTCAATTTGTTTTGGGACAAATAAGAATTATGTGTTAGATTAACAGAGGTTTAAGAGATGTGGATACTTTGTCTAATATTTTAGGCTGCTTTTTAGTCCATGTGAGGTTTACTTTTATAGGAATCTTCTTTCTTGCTTTGTGCTTTTTCCCTCATCAATCTGTGTCTCTCCTTTTTTCTTTTCTTTCCTTTTTTATTTTTTTTTATTTTTATTTTTAATATGGTTATTAAGTTTTGTAGATTTTTTTTGAACTAAATCATTTATTGTTATGCAGTTATCTATGCTCACAAATGTTGTTGAATATATAATTTATGCAAACATATTGGATAAAGCTATCTATAAACATTCTGGTGGGTGTCGACGGAGTAAATGTCATTCCGCAGCGTAGTCCGTGATGTAAGGGATGGCTTTGGGAGCTTATCGAGACGGAGTTTTGAGGTGAGGCTGCCTGGGCATATCAGGGGGGAAATCTCATGGTGCCGTCCATGAGTTGCATGGCCAGCCTTTTCTCATCCAGAATAGCTGTTGGGCTGGCCTCCCACCAGAACTTCTTCGTGATGTGATTAAGAGGCTGGAGTCAAGTGAGAATACTGGCCTGCTCGCAAGCACGTTGTTGCATGTGCTGCTGTGTGCAGGTCATGGAGAGAAATGTGCAAAGAAATTGTCCAAAGCCTTGAATTTTCAGGGAAGATTACCTTTCCAGTCTCCCTGAAGCAGGTGGGTTTTCTGTTTTATTGTCTTGCTTTTCATAATTGTATTACTAAATTTTTCATAAAAGTGAATAGAGTTTCTCTCATAGCTGCATGGTCATTTACATTTCCGATTCATTTCTCTTTTATAGCCAGGACATCGAGATGGAACCATTCAGTGCTTCATTAAGAGAGACAAAGCTAATCTAATTTACCACCTTTTCCTTTGCCTTAGCCCTGGTAAGAACAGGTTTTTAACCATTTACGTGCTACTAGCTTGTGACCTTTCATTTGTCTCTTGTGACCTGTCCTGTGGAGATAAATAGTCATCTTAAATTGCATGTAATATGCTTCCCTGCGATTTTTCTTTATTTAGGAGTTGTTTGGGAGTAGGCTTTTTTAGTAATTTTTTGACTTCTTACAAAAAGATGTGTTAAAAAGTGGAGAAGATGAGTAGATTTTTTGTAGTGGCTTTTTGACTAAAAACATGAGTTCCCAAACAAGGTCTTAATGATGAATATTGAATTGCGGCAAAAGCACAACCATTTGGTTCGTAATTTCATAATGCTTGCTTTAGTTAGGATTGGTGAAGTGAGTTTACTACTGCTGTGTCAATGTGGTATATGCATTTCACAGATCTTTTTGGTCTTGAGCATTAATTCTGAAACATACCCTCCCCCTTTAGCCTAAAACTAGTTGACTTATCTGATATGTGTGACAAAACTTGTTTTCCAGTCCAGTGGGACGAGAATCTTGGCATTGTTGTTTTGAATCTGCCTTCAGCTTCTGGAAATTCTGGAATCTATGTTTACACCTAGAACTTTTGAATGCATTCTTACTGTCTTTATATTTATCTTCCAGTTTTTAGATTACTAATTTACTGAAGGAGATCATGTTTATTAAACTAGTTGCCTTATCTGATATGTGTGAGAAAACTTGTTTTCCAGTCCAGTGGGACGAGAAGCTTGGCATTGTTGTTCTGAATCTGTCTTTGGTTTCTGGAAATCCTGGAATCTCTGTTTGCACCTAGAACTTTTGATGCACTCTTACTGTCTTTATATTTATCTTCCAGTTTTTAGATTATTAATTTACTGAAGGAGATCATGTTTGTTTCATAAATAAAACTTGTCTTGACATAAAAGAGAAAAAGTGGGAAAAAGAGATTAAAAGGTCATAGGTCAAACCCAGTGCACAAGGCTCCTGATTATAGCCAGTGTCTGTGAAAGATAGTAGGCAGGCAACCAGACCCCCACTTCTCTGTGAAGAGGTTGATTCCTGTGACTTGATCCCACAACACAAAACTGGGGACGGACAAAACTCATCATCATACTAGGTTGAAGGCTTAGTCAGGGTGTTAAATGACACCAGGATGAAACAATGTTCATATCTTTGGTGTCTGGCCTCATTTAAATGTGTTTGCTGCTGTCAGAGTATTGGTGAAACCCTTTCTTTTGAACTGTTACTAAATCACTCAACTCCTACTCCACCTCTCCATGGTTTGATGAAATCGTATTGCATCTGAATTTATATGAAACCTAGATTCATATTTGGAAACTCTCCCCAGTTTGCACTGAAAAGAACCTTAAGTTTGTTCCTCCTAAACTGCCAGTTGGGCTTGAGTGAGTGTTTTGTTGGTCTAGTGGATGGTTTCCCAAGCATTAGCTTGTGTACCTAGTTGATCAATTTTCTCTGTTTGGGTATGAAGTGTCCTTAACTGTTGCCACTACCAATTTTATTTATTCAATTTTGCATATTATCTACTGATGGATTGAAAGTAACTTGAGTATGCCAAACAAAAATCAACTTTTGAATTACCTTAATGTACTACATTGTAGTTAGGTGATGATTTAGTAACGTTGAGCTGTCATTAGCACAAGTCCATTTAAGGTTAATCTAGTTGTTCAGTTGTGATTCAATATTTTGCTTTTGCAGCGTTGCTTGTTGAAAATGGAAAATTTCTTCTTTCTGCAAAACGGAATCGGCGAACTACTTGCACGGAGTATGTGATCTCCATGGATGCAGATAACATATCAAGATCAAGCAGCACTTACATAGGAAAACTGAGGTAAGAGTATGATTTTTGAACTTACACTGTTCATTCTTGAGGTGCTAAAGTCTTCATAATTTTGGAGCATCCATTTATGGATGACAACTTAAGAAGTCGAATATATTTTTCAGCTCCAATACATTTTAGGCAATGGATTGGAGAACGTGCTGAAATTGATTCCTGCCGGAAAATACTGTGAACTCATTTGATGTGGCCTCAGCTATACATGTCTGCCTCCCCCATCCCCCTTGCTTTTCTTGATGTCCTTTCTTGGATTGAAATTCGACATTTGATTCCCAACTCCCTTTTCTAGCAACCTACTTAATTCTGTTATGCTTAAATAATATTGGCCCTATTTGGTGGAGATTTTTTAAGTTAAAAGCTAATAATCAGAAAGCAGAAGCTAAAAGCACTCTTATTCCAGCTTCCAAATAATCAGTTTTTTTTCAGCATATTTAAGATATTTCTGCCTAATAAGTTATAAGTAGAAATTGCACCAAACAGTCTGACACAAACACCCAAGTCAAAATAAGCTATAATCACTCCTCAAAGGCTGTAACAAACAGTCCCATTATCTAGTTAATAATGTTTTCAGATTTTTTAATATGTAATATAATATATGGGAACGCAATTGAACACACAAAAACACAGTTGTACTTACTAGTGGATTGTGTTCCTAAAATTTAAGCCAATACTTGTTTTAGTCAGTACTCAAATTCTGTTACTACTGCTGAGCTTGTAGTTCTTAAGAAATATATGGATGGGAGATAATTAAACTGTGTTGGCATCCATATAGCGCATGTGTGGGGGTTAATCCTATGTGAAGATATTCATACAAAGTTACTCAAAAGCTAAACTTGATCATCCTCATTTTATTTTCCTGAAGAGTTAGCTTCAGATTTTTTATCTTAAGAAAAACAGTTCTTTTAAGTTGAAGAGATGGTACTTTCACGAGGCATTGGAAGTATGAATCTTGATATTATTATATATGTCATGTAGCAATTTTCTATTTATGTTTAAGGTTTTGAAGATGAGATTTGGTATATTCCTTTATTGCAGAGTGCTAGATTTTCAAAAGTGTAAATTAAATAGCTGCTTTATTGTGTTCTTCAGTATAAATGTGTAGACAAGTAGTATTTGTATCCTTTTAGTTGTTACAATTCTATTTTTTGTTTAGAGCAATATATAAGAGATATGCCAGTGGATGACAAGACAACCTAGTTCAACTAAGACTTATTCCCAAAGTTCTACATATAAATCTTAAATTAGATATTTTTTATTTAAAGTTGCACATGTTTGGTTCATATATGGCTTTCAGATTGATATCTTTGCCTTACAACAGGTCAAATTTCCTTGGCACAAAGTTCATTATTTATGACACGCAACCGCCATACAATAGTGCTCATATTTCCCAGCCTGGTCGTACAAGCCGACGGTTCTACTCAAAAAAAGTTTCTCCTAAAGTCCCTACAGGTAGCTACAACATTGCCCAGGTCAAGTATGAATTAAATGTGCTAGGCACAAGGGGCCCACGCAGGATGCATTGTGTCATACATTCAATCCCTACTTCAGCCCTTGACCCAGGTGGCACTGTCCCAGGTCAACCTGAGCTCCTTCCTCGCTCCCTTGAAGACTCATTTAGGAGGATCTCATTCTCAAAATCAATTGACAACTCAACCGAGTTCAGCAGCTCGCGGTTTTCGGACATCATTGGCCCACGCGAGGAAGGGGATGAGGGAAAGGATAGACCGTTGGTTCTTCAAAATAAGGCACCAAGATGGCATGAGCAGTTACAGTGTTGGTGCCTCAACTTCCGAGGGAGGGTAACCGTTGCATCTGTCAAGAATTTCCAACTGATTGCTGCAACACAACCCGCCGCCGGTGCACCAACACCATCTCAGCGTGTCCAATCTGATCATGACAAGATTATCTTGCAGTTTGGTAAGGTTGGCAAAGATATGTTTACCATGGATTATCGCTACCCACTATCTGCATTTCAGGCTTTTGCCATCTGTTTGAGCAGCTTTGACACCAAACTGGCATGTGAATAGAAGAAAGATATAGGACATTTAGTTGATCATGGTTTTCCTTTTTCTAGTTTTACATAGGGTGGGGAGTTTGTATGCAATCAGTGTATAACTCAGTGTTCAGACTGGGATGTGCTGGAAAAAAAATCTTTGCACATTGGAAAGGGAGGGTGTTTTTTTTTTTTTTCTAAGTTGTTTTTTGTTTTTTTCTCTTTTGTTCCTTGAGTTAGTTTGCTTGAAGGGTTCAGTTGTAATGTCCTGTATTGTATCTTTAAATGTTCTTCATGTGTTTAATTGAATATTGAAACTTCAAAAAAGTGCAATTGTTTGTTTGTTAGTAACATCTGCGCCTTTGATTTGAGCAGTCGCTGTTTTCTGATGGTGCTTTATCATTGTTGCTTCACTACAAACTGTAATTTGAATGGTGATGGTGTATTTTGATACTAGTTGTTGAATTGCTACAGATGTAACTGGAGTAGTGATCATACATACTGAATTGCTATCTACAAGCCTAAGTGGAATGGATTAAATTGTAGTCTCTATCAGAATATTCAGTTTTGGTAGCACTTTTAGCCATCCTTGTTACTCAATAGCATGAATAGGTATCTACATGGTCTAGTCCTCAAGGATAAGTCATTGAAAAACGATGTTCAAGCCAAAAGTTGGCTTCAAACAGTCGCTCACCAATCAGTGCAAGCCATTTCAGTTTGGTTGAAACCAACTTTTGGCTTGAAAGTCTCTGCTGTTATGCATTTCATGGTTTAAAGCTCGACAGGATATCTCTTTTAACAACGAGCATGCTTTCAGACGTTTTCTTAGTCAAGCCAGTCTGCTGTGGATTCAGACATATGCTCAAGGATAGTCAAGTACGACATATGCTCGAGGATAGTCAAGTCAGGCTGCCATGGATTCAGAGACAAGCCGTATGACAAATGCTTAAGCACTAGTATAGAATCAGAAGAGCAAATTACTGACAATACCCTTGCATTCCTCTTAATATGACAAGCAGGCTACGATATGAAAAGGGAACATAGCAGAACATTGAAAAGGGTAAAACATCAGCCATTTATGTCCAGCTTTAGATGACAAAGGACTTTGTACAACATCTTCGTGGATATCTATTAGCGTTCATCACTAACAAGTCAACATATTTAAACAAACTCTACATAGAAGTCTCCCCTAACAGATCTAAAATCTGTACGAAGAAGTAGCAATGACATACAGAGAATAATTGAGCACTCACCTAGATGTTTGCTAGCAAGCCACTCGCTCAGCCATACAGCAACACCGGTGAACGTGTCTTGATCATCTCCATAAGGTGCAAAGGTTGCAGCTTTAAAAAATGCTACCAGTTGTTGAGCCATGGAGCACCACGGCAATGACAGACTTAGAGAAGTGAGCACTGCAAGGCATGTTAACCGAGCCAGGGGTTTCATCGATCATGTTTCCGCTTTAAGATCAAACTTAAACAAAATCCAAGCCTGGAGTAGATTTTGGAACAACTCATCTCTTTTGGGAAGAAGAAATTTATCATTCATCAATAAATAATTGAGAGGTTGATATGGTTGACCAGATGGGAAAATTGGATTTCTCCATGGAAGTTTGTTTGATGTTCAACATATTGAAAGAAAAAATCAATTATATGTCAGCCTTTCCATATTGTTTAGTTGTGTCCATTTCACTTGACAGGTGAGAGGGATATATAGGAGGAAAAATTATTATATATGTATGTGATTAATTAAGTTTTCTTTTAGCTGTTCACATCATTGCTTATCTCATCTTTGGTGGACTACACAGTTGTAAATCAATTACTTTATTGTAAATTTTCACTTTTACTTTTCAAGTCTCCATACTGTTATGACCTCTGTTTTTAGTTTTTTTTTCTTTTACCATCAAGATTGAACATATTAATAGAAAATAAAAAAATATATATTTTATGCACAACTTGGTAGTAGTGTGTATATCTATTCATTATAATACAGCATGTATATATATATCATAGTGTTGTTAAGGGGATCTATAAGGATCTACCTGGGCTCCAATACCCAAAAGAAAGCCTCCAAGAGAATCAACAGAGATGATTGCTTAGAGATTGAGGCATATGTTAAACCACCTAATAATATGCGATTAGGTTATGATTCAAGAGGTGGAGCACTAAGATTGAGAGGTTAATGATGCAAAGTGAATTAATAATTTGGAGAAGAATGGGTTGCAGTTGGACTCACGTAGTGGCCACTAAAACAACTTTGGCCAAGATAAAAGATATTACACTGACAGTCTGTTTGGA
This sequence comes from Camellia granthamiana, assembly GCA_036172215.1. Lineage (NCBI taxonomy): Eukaryota > Viridiplantae > Streptophyta > Magnoliopsida > Ericales > Theaceae > Camellia > Camellia granthamiana. The sequence goes on from CM069905.1 coordinate 118,343,094, forward strand.
TTTATTGATTTGGAGAGAAAATAAAAGAAATGAATTTCTCTTGGTGCTAATCCTTGTTTGGATACTAAAGATGAGAGAAATAAAGGGAAATAAAATGAAATGGAGAAAAATTGATTTATTTTGAATCACTCCAAAATTGAAAAGATTGGGAAAGAAAATAAATGAGATTATTACTAATATTATGAAATGTTAAAACTGTCCGTCTAAGTAATACAAAAATAGGGAGTTTTTTTGATAAATCCCAATTTTATTCCATCCAACACATATTCTTTTTGACTATTCCATTAGGTCTTATTTGAGGAAAGAAGACCAAAACATCCTCAATCTCTCCTACCCTTGATATTTAATGTTGGTTGTTATTATATTTTGATAGTTCCCATGACCATTCCTATTCTCCATATCTTCACTCAAAAAAAATGCATTAACTACACATCACAATTTAATGTTGATATATATTACACACACAAAATTAAACATGGTTCTTTATTAATTGTCATTATATTTTGGTAGTTCTCATGCATCCACATGTTAACTGTGCGTGATGACGTGAATGTTCACATTAGATGAAGTAAATGTAAATGTTCACATCAGATGAAGTAAATGTGAATGTTCACATCAGATAATATTGTGATAAATGTGATGTTAAGATTCACATCAGCATTGCATCAAATTACACAATCACAAGTTTCAATTTTCATTTGAATATAAACATGACTGTATGTAATAATGTGAATGTTCACATTCAATGACGTGATTGTGAATATTCACATTAGATAATGTGAATGTTCACATCATATGACATTGTGATAAAGATGATGTTAAGATTCACATCAGCATTGCATCAAATTACACAACCACAATCCTCAACTGTCATTTAAATATAAACATGACATGTGATAAAGGTATTGTAAACGTTCACATCAGATCAGAGAGAATTCTTAGGGCGTTGAAGCCATTAAAGAACTTTCCGAAAATGTGTCCATTTTATAAGTTTATCAAAATTTTTAATAAGTTTGATGACGGAGCTTTTTTGGTTTAGGGACATTAAATATCAACATTAAAGTTTGATAAAAAGTGAGTTTTTTTGGTTTAGGGTTTAGAGACATTAAATATCAACATTAAATATAAAGACATAAGAGTCTAAGAAAATAGTGTAAATCAAGAAAACTGACTTTATGGAATAAAAGTATACATACATAGGACTAAGTGGGTTAAAAAATTCCTTCATGGACTTCTTGAATTAGAACACTTCTAAATAAGATTTATCAATAAAAATCCAGAAATAAAGGCATACAAGGTTATTTTGGTAATATACCCTATAAGAGTTTCTTTTCTTTTCTTTTCTTGTATGTAGTCTATCCAAACAAAATTGGAGAGAAATTACAATCTTTTCCTTTTCTTTTCTTTTCTCTAAGCTTGAGTACACAAGAGGGGGAGAAATCATAGTATTTTCTCTTTTAACTTAACAAATCATTTATTTTCTTTTCTTTCCTAATAATCCAAACATAGTATAAGGATTTCCAGATTAGCATTTTTATGTATAGAGAATACTTATATGGGTGTGGGATTTGCATTGACTTTTTTTTAATTTTTATTTTTGTAGAAATGGATTTATGAGATGGATTCAAATGGCATAGGACTTCTTATTGTTGTGTGTGTAATTAGTGTAAGAGATTATATATATATGCATAGTGTCCATAACCAAATTTCCATGTCTGATCACTTTATTTAATTTAAGAACTTTATAGATTGTTTAGTTGTCATTTTCCATGTTTGATTTAAGCATACCACACACTGAAGTTGCCATGAATGCTGAAATGCTCTTGATAAAGGCACAGATGACAGAGGAGAGGCAAATAACAAATATCCCTAGTTTAAGATCATTCTATGAGCAACTTCAATGGCAAAGCCAAATTATTTGTTGGCTAGACACATCTTAGAACAATTCTAATAGTAAAAGTTAAAATGGCTTCGCTAATGATATTTTGTGACTTATTATAGTGCAAAATAAATAAATTTTTTGGCTATATACAACTCCAGTGATTCACATGTTAACTCTCATACTAATTTTTAGTCATTAGATCTATTCTTCAAAAGTTTATCAAGATTTATTTTGTTTACGTATCAAAAACAACTTTTGTCAAATTTGACATAAGATTGTGTTGTCATTTTTTGGCCATTCTGTTTTGCCATTGAAAAATAATTTTTATGACGTGTAATGAATTCGGCAAGTCTTATAGCTTTGCTATTGAGGACCACCTGACATTTTTTTCATTGTGGTAGGTTATGTTTGTTCTATGTTATAAGTGATTTTATGGACCAGACTTAATACCTAATATATCTTACTCCAAATTAATAAGTTCATTTTTTTTTTTTTTTTACACTTACAATCCAATCTGCTAACCCACAATTATCAATTCATACCGATTCTCACAGTAAAATCATGGCTTCTCCAACAATTCTCAATAGCAAAAAGTACAATTTTTAAGACTAATATATCTATGAAAACCTCACTCCATACTCTTATTGGGTAATAACTATAAAAAATAAGGGCAAATTACATATACCCCCTCAAGGTTTAGTAAAATTACAGATACCTCTGAGGTTTGAGAAATTACAGATACCCCCTGAAGGTTATATTTGCATAACAAATTAAGGGGCAAATTGTTATGAAAATATAATTCTCAGGGGGCAATTTGTTATGAAAATATAAACCTCATGGGGTATCTATAATTTCCGAAACCTCAGGGGGTATCTGTAATTTAGATAAACCTCAAGGGAGGTATATGTAATTTGCTCAAAATTATTTAAAGTTAATCAGTACGCCAAATTTCTTAATATTCTCTCCATACTATTTGCAACTAAAAAATTAATTAGTACGCCAAATTTCTTAATATTCTCTCTTAAATTATTTAGGGTTATAATTGACTCTCAATACACCTTATGTTTTTTCACAAATTATCATTTAAAATAAAATTATAATTTGTGGTACAATCAAATAATAAACAAATCAATTCAAAAAAGACTCTCTCTCCCTCTCTTCTTATTTTCTTAGCCACAATACTCCTTCACTGGCAAATTCTGAAAAAAAAGAAGATGAATAACCATAAATAAATACAAAGAACAGAAGGAATACAAATTCACCAAGCTATTACTCACTTTCGTACTACCTAGATTCAATAGAGATGATGTGGACTTCGTAGTTGGTTCCGATGATTGTGGTGGCTAACATGGATATGTTCATTGTCATCATGTTCGTCAACAATTGTCCTAAAATTAATTTGGGTTTTAAAGGAGGTTATGTTATTAAGTTTCTCGATAGATTCTTGTTTGAACCTCTCAGGAAAACCCTCTCTTTGACTTTTCTTCTACTTAATGTTTGTTTACCTACCTATCTTGTGAAACTGTGTTAAGTGTTATTGTTTTTAATCTAATTTTGGGTTTGATTCATTGATATATTTATCAATTTTTGTTGAAATTTCTAATTAAGAGAATTTATTTCAATTGCAATTTGAAGAGAGAGAAAGTTTGTGGGTTTGTAGAGAGAGAGAGGAGAAGAAATAATGATGATAATGTGGGTGTTTGGCAGAATTTAATTTCAACTTAAATCAACTTTTGGCTTAAATTAAGCTGCTATAGTGTGTTTGGTACAACTTATGGATATAGATTATGACTTAATTTAAGCCAAATTCGGTTTAAAAGTTGAAGTTGCTCACGAGGTGCTTAAAAAAATGACTTATGCGTGCAGCTGTTTGGGGAGGGGCAAAATGACTTAAATGCCCCTCCAAAACTTAAGTAATAACGAAAATGCCACTATATAAACCATTTCTCACTCATTCTTCCTCTCTCACACAAACGAGAGAGGCGATTTCCGGCAAGCTAGGTGATTTCCGACGAGCATGTATTTCCGGCGACCGAGCTCTCTCTCTCTCTCCCCCCCTCTTTGTCTCTCCCCCTTCGCGAACCCGTCTCCCTCTTCGCGATCGCGATCTGCACCATCGCGACCTGCCATCTACGCCGGTTGATCTGCACCATCTGCCCTAGCGCCGATTGATCTGCACCGTCTCTTTCCCTTCGCGAACCCGTCTCCCTCTTCGCGATCGCGATCTGCCATCGCGATCTACACCATCGCGATCTGCCATCTGCGCCGGTTGATCTGCACCATCTGCCCTAGCGCCGGTTGATCTGCACCATCTGTCATCGCAATCTGAATGAAACCCTAGCGCCGGTTCATCCCGCGCGGAGCTAGGGTTTTCATTATTATTTTTTTTTGAGGTTTTTCAGTGTTTTTTAATAAATAAAAAAAACAAAATAATTAATGAATAAAAAATAATAATTGATGCTAATTAATTGAGACTAATTAATTTAAAATTAAAAAACGAAAAAAATTTATATTAATTGATACTATTAATAAGAATATTGATGAATATATGTAATTGATGGAAAAATTAATAATAATTGATAATATTAATATATGTAATTTATGTAATAATTGATGAAAAAAATTAATATTGATGAATATATGTAATTTATATTAATTGATAATATTTGTTGACGGAAAAATTGATAAGTTAATATAAATTGATGAATATATGTAAATTGATAAATTAATACAAATTGATACATTAATATAAAGAATAATAATGATACATTAATAATGATACATTACTATAAAGAAAAAATGAGATATTACTAAAAATAATTAAAATGAATAATAATAATAATAATATAAAAAAAATTGGACAAAATTGATACATTAATATAAATTGATGATAAATAACAATTGTTATATTATTAATTGTAATAAAAAAATTTAATAAAAACAGAATCAGAAATGTCAAAAAAATTTAATATTGTATATTTTTGTAATGAATTAATTATTAATTGATACTAATTGATAACAATTGTTGATTATTAATATTATTTGATACTAATAAAAATTAATTATTAATATTAATTGATACTAATTAATAATTTTAGTATTAATTCAGACTAATTAAGCCATTAATTGATACTAATTAATAATTTTTGTATTAATTGATATTGATTAAGCAATTAATTGATACTAATTAATTTATAATGGAAAAAAATTATTACAATATTACTACTATTACATTTTTATCAAGTGTATTAATTTTTTATATTAGTTGATATTAATTAATACTAATTTTATTAACTTTTATTAATGAAATAATTTTTTAAAATTAAAATTGAAAAAAAAATGACAAAATTGTCATTTTTATATCATATAAGGGCAAAAAAGTTAATTATACAGAAAAAACTATTTTACAGCTTATTTACCAAACACTATTTTGCAACTTAAATCTATAATCCCACAGCTACACCAAACAGGTTACCAGCTTATACTCACAGTTATAAGTTATAATCTGTTAAGTTATAATTTATAATCACTTTCCCATAACTCTACCAAACGGGTCCAATGGTGAGTTTTAGTAGGGTGAATTGAAATCTTAGAGTGATGAAGAAAATGAACAGAAAATAATTAAAATTTAAAAAAGGAGGAGAAAATACTTAAATTAGGATGAATTATGAGAAAAAAAATTATTTTAAAATTTAATGTGTATTATTTTTATTAATAAATTTATATTAAAATATAATAAAACCTACAATTTTTTAAATTTTAATTGAGTATATTGAATTATTAATTTGGTGCAAATAGGCCATACCGCCAATAATTTTGCCTTTATTATCTTTTGAGGCAAACTTTCGGTGGAACGGTAATGATTTGATTGAAGCGGGTCTCCGATTGCAGTTGAGAAAAGTAGGCCTAATATCTAGAGATAGCCTTTGGGCCTAATATAAGAAATTTTATAACCTGGGCCTAGGGTTTTAAAGCCCATGCCCATAGCACTATATATTTATCGCAACCCATATTTTGCCCTAGTGTCTTCCCTACGCAATGATAATAGCGATCTCTGAGTCTGGCGATGGCGATGAGTCGACTCAGCCATACTTTCGCTCTTCTACGCTTGTTCTATGTATCTTAGACTCGTCTTCACACACACACACACACACACACACAGAGACAGACAGAGAAGCATATATACTCACACATTACATGTATTTCATTCATGGATTAAGCATATGTATGTATATATATTTGCCCAATGATGGAAATCTATTATCTATTGAGCGGTTCCATTGTCTTAGTCATCACTTGCCTCTACTTCCACCTTCTTCTCCTCCTCTTCCTCATCCTCGTCCTCGTCCTCTCTCTCTCTCTCTCTCTCTCTCTCTCTCTCTCTCTAAATATATATATACACACATACATACACGTGTAGAGGCATTTGATGACTTTCACTGGATATAAACCGTTGATGATTTGTTTAAAGCTATGAGATCTGAGGGCACTTCTAGTTCTATTTGTTTGTGTTTCTGTGTTTCCATGCTATAGTTTTTTTATTTGATGTTCAATATTAATTTTAGTGAATAGGGATATTTGTATGGGTTCTTTATATTGAATATATATGTATATTTATGTCTTGTGATTATATGATGATGGAAGCTGTGACATAATCGCTAGATGTGAAATCTATTGGGTTCTGTTTGGAATACAGATTGGTGGATGCTTACAATCTGGGAGCCCAAAATGCACCCAGGAAATTGTTTTACACCCTACATTTTATAAAATTTCTAAATACCATTTTTCCCCAAATCAAATTAACAAAAAAAGACTACAAAATCCTAATTTTATTCAAACCCAATTTCTCGCTACACCCATTATTAGCCACCAATTTCACTTATCGGGCCGCCGCAACCACATCTGGCCACCATCCCAAGCCCAACCTTCCCTTGCCCCTCCCCATCTCCGGCCGACACTGCCTAGCCTTCCCGCCACCCCTTCCCCTCCCCACCTCCAACCACCACATCCCAATCCTTCCTTACCTCTAACTGCTACACCTCATCCCATCACGGCTCTCTCTCTCCCTCTCTCTCTAGAGGGAGGGACGGGGCATCGTGGTGGAGAGGGGTTTTCATGGAGTGGGAAGGGGGATATGAAGGAGGGTTGCAGTGGGGGCAGGGGATTGCTGGTGTGGGGGGCTGGGGTTTGGTGGTAGGAGGTGAAGGAGCTGGCAGCGGGAGGGAAGGGGGTGGGGCATGAGGGAGGCAGTGGGAGAGGTGGTGGCAGTGGTTGGGTGGGTAGCTGGAGTAGATGAGGATAGGGTTGGGATTATTTGGGGTCTTCAACAAAATTCTAATTTAAGTTTGTTGTGGCTTAAGAAATGGTGTGCCCAACAATTTTTGTGGGTGCATTTAGGGGCTCCCATACAATCTGTGGCCTTCCACTTTTAATTTTCTTGTTCTGCCACTGTTTGGTGCTTAATTGGAATTCATAAGAATGTTTTGTTATTTTTTTCAATTATAATTTGTGTACAAATGATTGCTAAATACTTTGCTATCTTTTAATTTTTTTTTTCAATTATTATTAGTGGCTTATCTATTCTTTGAATTTTTTTTGTGCCTTATGGTACGCAGGTGTGTGGTTGTATTGTTGTCCACTTGCTAAAATGAACATTTTGTCCCAGTTTTTATTTATGAAAATCTTTGTGTACTCGCATGATTTAACGTATGTAGAATACTTTCTTAGTTATGATTTCTATGAGATCTGACGGCCTCAATCTTCTATTTTGTCTATAATATGTACTTTGCATCTAGTCTTAGATCACATACAGTGGACACATTGGTTAGCCTCAAATGATAATGTAGTTTAGATGGTCTTGCTACATTGGAGCTAGAATTTGAGGCATCTAGTAGTTTGTCGGTCAAGATCCCCAAAACCAAGTTGTTTAATGCATGTATTATCATTCTATTGAGGACTCTGCAAAATAAAGTAAGCCTTTAATTTTTTTTTGTGAGTTTGCAGATTTTGAAGGTGGATTCATATAATCTTGTTCTTTGCATGGATAGGTTTTTCTATGAAGTGAATGATGATATATGCACTGGGCTCTGAGCAGTTTATATACTGCATTACTGAAGGAAATGCTGCCTAGAAAGCTATGTCTGACTCTTCTAAAGTCATTCATACTCTGGAGCAATTTGAAAACTTGGTAAAAAGTCAATTTTTTTATTTTTATCAATTTCTCCCAAAAAACGTCAGCAAAAAAACTTCTAAAAAAGTCAATTTTTTTGCCCACCAAAGTTAAAAAGTTGATTTTTCATCTACTTGTCAAAACACCCATGCTGCATTGGGTGGGGTTTTGGTTTTATTCATCATTAGACTTTATGCACCACTGCCGCTACACCACTCATTAACTGGTTTTTTTCTTTGTAATGTATGTATGTTTTCTGAAGTATGGATAAATTGTTTTTGAAATCTTTGATGGTGCCAATGTTGGTTATTTGTCAGCTTTAGATGTCTCATCTTTTTAACAAGATTTCGTAGGATTTATTTGGGAATTGGGTTGATTTTTTTAATTATTTTAACTTATAGTTAAAAAAATCTCATTTAGGTAGAATTTTTTATTTTTTTTTACTTTTTTTAATTTTTTTGTAAAAAAAAATGTAATGATTATAAGTTGAATATGATATTTTATTTTTTATAATTATAAAATTTATTTTATTTTTTTGTGATTATTTTAATCAAAATAGCTCAACCTTTGACTTCCTAAACAAATCCTCAATTAAAAATCATGGTTGCTGCGGCGTTCATTATCATCTTGGAGGAGATTTCTCTTTGATTAGATCAGATACTTAGGGTATGTTTGGTTTTGTTTGGTTTGGTTTGGTTTTGTGAGAGTAATTTTTAAAAATTGTTTTTGAGGGAGCGTTTAAAAATATTTTTTGTTTGTTTGGTTATGTATTTTGGAAGTAGTTTTGGAGTTTTGGAGTTTTGAATGATTTGATATTTTGTTATAATTAAGTAGATCTGTGTGAGAGAAAAAGTGATTGAGAATGAGAAAGGAGAGATAAAAAGTGATTGATTGATAGGTAAGAGAAAGAAAGTGATTTTGGAAATTATTTTGAAAAATTTACAAATCAAACATTTTTAAATTTTTTTTTTTTCAAAATCACTCTACAAATGCAAACTAAATATACCTTAAATCTTCTTAAGGCCTTGTCTGTGAGGCAAAGTCTGGGATTTTTTTTTTTTTTTTTTTTTTTGACTATTTTAGTCATAAAAAATAAAATGAATTTTTTAGTCTTAATAAGATAAAATATTACATTTAATTCATAATTATTACAATTTTTTTTTTATAAAAAAAAGTTTAAAAGTTAAAAAATTCAAAATCCTTTTAAAACGGGATTTTTTTAATCTTTTAGATTTTATATTATTATTATTTAATTATAAATGAGAAAAATATAATTTTATATTAGGGGTGAGCAGCGGATATACCAACTCGCCAAAACCGATCGAACCGAACCGATTCGCCGCATTTTGGACGGATGCGTGACGACGAGCGGACGGTGGCGGATTGATTTTTTTCAATCCGCCAATTTGGCGGACGGATGGCGGATTTGAGGTTCCTTTGGCTGCAATCGAATCGCCAAACCGCAATCACCTTTAGTAATTTATAAGACTTAGTGTTTTCAATTTGTTTAAATATTTTTTTGTGTTTTCAATTGAAAAAGAGTTTAAATATTTTGTTCAAAAAAAGTTTTCAACTTGAATATATTTTTTGAATTGAAAAAAATAAACTTATTATTTATCTATATTTTTTGGTTTTTAAATCTAACTCTAAAAGTAATAAATAGAAAATATAACATATGCTGGTTGGTTTTTGTTTTCAAAAACATATATAAATGTAATAATACAGAAACATATAATCTCTACTATTGCTCTGTTCATGGTTTTTGTGGTTTGAATTGTTTTTATATTTTAAGAATCATAGATTGTAATATTTTGTGTGGATGAGGCATGCTGTGATTGTAATATGTGGATGAGGCATATAGTGATTATGATATTTTAAAGTTTCAAATTTTGTTTCTTTGGATGATGCATGCAGTAATTGTAATACTTTTTAAAATCATTGACTGTAATACTTTCTTTTTTTTTTTTTTGAGGAAGTGTACAAGTTGAACTATGTTGAAAATTTATAAAATTTCAAACCGCCAACCTGACTCACATCCATCCGCCAAACGCCAATCCGCTCAATCCACATCCGCCGGATTGGCGGACGGATGCGGATTGATTTTCTTCAATCCGCCAATCTGGTAGACGGATGGCGGATTGGAGATTTCGTGGTCGCAACCGACCCGCGCCCACCCCTATTTTATATATAATTAATTAAGTTAAAAAAAAAAAAAAAAAGAAGATATAAATTAAGATGCTTATCCTTGTGGATAAGTATGCAGCAATGGAGGGCTATGTGGTGGACACAGGTGGTTCCTTGGGAAGCGAGGTAAATGATTTCGAGAAAAAGAAAGGCACCTATATAAGGGTGTTTTGAGTAAGAAAAGGGGAGTAAGGAAAGAGTAGTGAGTCATTAAAGGAGGATGTTTCGGTAAATGATTAATATTTAGGTGAGTTATATTATACTTTGACTTACTATAATATATTTTACGTATGTTTTGGGTTATCATAATTTATTTTACGTAAGTTGTGTTTTATAACTTATGTTTATATTTTTAATTATGTAGATTATTTTCTGAACTTTATTTATTTAAATTAAAACCCATGGATATGTTTGATTTTAAAAAGTATTTGATAATGATTTTGTAAGTAACCACCATGGGAGTCTAATGTCTTGGGGACTTAAATAAATCATTGGTTTTTGGTTAGTCACCTTGTGGTCTTCTGTTTGTGATGGATCCACTCTGATTTTTAATATAAAGCAAAGTGTTATACGAAATTAAGTGTTACACTATTGTGGGAGCCATCTCTTGAATCTTATTCTGATGTGGAGCAAAGTGTTGTACGAAGAGATGGTAATCGGAACTTGGCCCAACGGGGACCCAATCTCCGGACCCTAAATTGAGCAGTTATTTCTCGAAAAATACTCCCGACGAGCCGGGGATGGTATCAAAAATTGAATCCCCGATGATATTTAGGACGGGGACGGGGATGCATGTTTCAATCCTAAACCCGACTCGACCCCGGCTCCGATCCCCACTCCACTTGCCCCCCAACGTGAAATTACTAGTTTGCCCCTGTTTATATATATAATATATGTGTAAATGTTAGGGTTTGGTTGAACACATTCACTCACACACATACACAAACTGTTTCGTCTCTCTCTCTCTCTCTCTCTCTCTCTGTGTGCAGGTGCTCCTCACGGCGGCGGCTCCTCCGTCGTCCTCTCCTTCCTCCCATCTCGCCGTTCTCCGATCTCACTAATGGTGGTGGTAGCGGCAACGGCTTCTCCGACGTCCTCTCCCTCCTCCAATCTGGCCGATCTTCTATCTCGCCGATGGCACTGGCGGCGGTTCCTCCGCTATTCTCTCACTCCTTCCAAATCTCGCTGATCTCACTGGTCTTTCCTATCTCGCCGTTGCCGATCTCCCTGCTCAAGAACATCACGGCGACGCCCTTTCCCTTCGTTGCCAGACTCCAACGCCTTTCCCATCTCTCTAATTTTCCTTTTTTTGATCTATTGTGTTGTGTATAATGATTTCGTTGATCTGTTGTTGTGTAAGTATACATGATCTATAACAGATCATCTGTTCTTGATGTATGATGTTGTTGATCATCTGCCTTCTTTTTTTTTTGGATCGGGGAGTTTTTAGGGTCGGGAAAACCTGATCCCTGTTAGGGGACGGGGACGGGGGTGGTGAAATCTTCCCTGTTGGGGATCGAGGCCGGGGACTAAGAAATTTTTGTCGTCGGGGATCGGAACGGGGAGGGCGTCCCCGGCCCAGCCCCCGCCCTTTTGCTATTTCTAATTGTACGGAGCTAAGTGCTCCACTATTGTGGGAGTTACCTTTAGAGTTTGTATGAGTCACCTCTTGAGTCTATACATCCGTTCTGTTCTGTACGGTGGTTATCATTATTCTGTTTATATGATTTCTGTATTATATGTCAAATAATTTTCGTATTATATATTTTATATTTTAATATTAAACTCTATTTAGTCTCATAATTATTTATGGTGAATTTTATGCCTTTATGCTCTTAGTATAATATTTCTCTTTGTCATGTGCTTATAGTTGTTTACCACTTTTAGGTGACATGTCAGTGCTAGCGCGTAGGGTAGGCACAAAGCACTTTGTAGACATTGTTCAGCTCTTGACAATTTAATTAAATAGAAGCTCCAATGATTATTTTGATACCATCACTTAAATATTATTTCCACTCACGTTTATTTATTTGTTCAAGAATTAGTCAAAAGTAATTTCAGTTACCGGTCATCATGATGCTTAATCTTTGGATACGAGGAGCGGGTCGTGACAAACGTTGCCTACTGCGTGCGGGGTTCTATGGGGTGTATCGGATCGGTCCTATTCGATTGAATCACCATCTCATTACAACTCTTGTAGAGAGATGGCACATAAAGACACGCACATTTCATTTTCCTATCAGAGAGTCCACGGTTACATTACAGGATGTGGCTCTTCTATTAGGCCTACCTATTGATGGAGGCAAGGTTAGGCAAAGACTCAAGAAATAAGGTCGATGATTTGATAGCTTTATGTGTAGAGTTGTTAGGAGCAACACCTACACAACAAGACTTCATAGGATTCTCGCTTAAGTTGAAATGGATATCAGATCATTTCCGTTAGCTTCTACATGATGCGATAGATAAGACGGTTCATCATCACGCTCGAGCCTATATTATGTGGCTTATTAGGAGGGGTTCTAGTCCCCGATAAGTCCCAAAATATAGTCAAGATGATATTTTTGCCACTACTTAGAGACTTCGATTGTATCCACGAGTACAGCTGGGGTGATGCCACATTGATATGTTTGTATAGGATGTTGTGTCAGGTAAATAAGCCTGATACAAAAGAGGTGGATGGGCCACTTATGTTGTTACAAATGAGTTGCAATGACTTCTAATTTTATCTTATATTCTCAATTGGCATGTTTTGTAAAATGCCTAGTTTAATAAATTATTAATGTCATCATTCATTAGGTTTAGGCATAGGAGAGATTGAGCAGGATCGGCCCAGTAAGATGTCTAACATTATTGATAGCGAGCGTGCCATAGAGGAGGGAGACCAGCAGTTGTCACCTGGCCCGAGAGCTTGCAGGTGAAGGGTTTCGTTCAGCCACGAGGTGATATCAACTAATGTCAGTGTCATCTTCAGGGACCAATTCGATTGCATGATAAAGGGAAAGATTTGTAATTTATTTATGTCAATTGATAGGCTCATGTTTGTAAACCTCCGGTTTACGGATTGCTCTCTAAATTATTGCATCATTATTTCAGTTCATATGGGAACCTCACGGGAGAGAGGATGACATTATGGCCAGCTTCCCATCGTATTGTACCATTGGTCAAGACATATGGATGGCACGAGTGTCACTTATATGCTTCGATATCATTGACTGGCATCCCCCAATCGGGTGCTTAGACAGTTTGGACGAGTTCAAGGTGTGCCTGATCACTTTCACTTGAACTTGGCGATATATTTTAGAGATAGACATGGCAAAATGGCCATTGATTGGGCAAAGGAATACCAGAAGTTTACGGATGATTGGAATAATAGGCGTAACACCATTGTCCACGCTGAGATGAGCGATGAAGTGCTTACATCTTTCGACCCATACATGTTATGATTTCCCTGTCATACACGTCTAGTACTGAGTAATCCGAGTGACATTGTTGCATTTGGATACCAAGGTGTCAAGGGGTAGTTTAAAGGGATTGGTAAGTTCTTTATAAAGCAACAAAACTACATTTCCTTAAGTTTTTGTATGTTTAAGTTGGCGTCGATGGTTACGTAATATAAGTACATTTCATTACAAGTTTATATCACTTGGTAGACGCTACCCATATTACATGTGATGGTAGAGAGGCATTGGACGCCATTGGTGAGATATAGGAGTTACTGTACGATGGTTTGCAACTGGCACATCGATGTGACCGACTAGATTTTGGCCACTTTAGCAAGGATCCTTCTATGGGAGTAGATATTACAGCCACATCAGTTCCGCCCACGAATATTCCATCCACCGAGCCATCGACATCAATGCCTCCACCGCATCCTATCCCACGTCATGCACATCAATCTGACCATTTCAATGTGGAACACTTTGGAAGTGCCTTCCATGGGTCTATCACCTCATGTTCCATCTACAACAATGCCTACACCGCAGACTTCCCCACCTCAACGTACCCATTATACATCCCAGTCTTCCCCTGAGCTATATCTTTTCATGTTCCAGCATACTTTCACAGGCCATGGCCATATATTGAACCCCTCTTAGTCACCATCTCCACTTTATGTCTATTTAATATGATTCACTCTACTTCGACATTGACCGCACCCGACCATTTGATAGTACTTTCATCTTTCACACCACCGGAGACCATTTTTGTTGAGACAATGGCAGCATCATCTCCTATCCCACATATGACCTTGAGCTACCATGCTGATCCACTCATTACCTAGGACTTCCACATTGAGGGTGAAGAGGAAGGGGAGGAGAAGGGGGAGGGCCAAGACCATGCCCCTACCAAAAAGAAAGGTAGGGGTAGAGATTGTGGCGACCGTCGAGGCCGAGGTCGCAGTGTAAGTAGAGGCCGAGGCCGAGGCCGAGGCTGAGCTGTAGACCATGATAGTAGTGCACCGAATGAGGGCGTTTTACAGCTCAGTGCGGTATCTCAAGCTTTACCGGATGTGGTATCAAATATTTCTACTGCACCCATTGGTGATGGGCAACCACCTTCTCCATAAGCCGGTGAGGGAGTCGTACGTGCAGCAGCGCAAGATATACAGAGAGTATATAGTAAGAGACCCATGAAAAGGGTTGTGGAACTGGGAGAAAATTAGCGCATTAGGGACAACCAATATTGGTAAGTAGCTTCACACATTATCTTCAATGGTGTTTTCTCTTGGATTAGTCTAGAATCTTCATTTATGTTTATTATTTTGTCAATAATGGGCCTTTTTTGTGTATTGTCCAAAGAACTACGGCTATGTCATGCTTAAAAGTGTTTCAAGTTTTTTGGGAAATGTTCTACTTATATATGTAATCTACACCAACCATTTGTTATATTTATATAGATTTTCAAAGACTATAGAGTTATAGTTAGGTAGGGGATAGTATTGAAGTTTCTGAATATATGCTGGAAAAGTTTTTTGTTTTTCTTGTATTTTGGGTCTTTAACTCTAACTTCTAAATTAGTTCAAAATATATAGGTGAGAAAAACATTCTTGGCATATAAACGGAAAAAGGCTTGGCGAGGCATTTTGTAGTGGTAAACAGTGAACTCACACCAGCCATACAAAGCCTCCCTATTAGTTAAAAAACCCAATATGAATGGTGTGACTGGGGAGGCGCTGTATTAATATTACCAGCGCCCTCCTTCCGCTGATCTAGGTCGTCCATTGTTGTACTTTAGGACACGTGTATGGATGAAGTTAAAATGAAGTCACACCGGGGCTCAAGTGTGAGTGGTGTGAGTATTTTTGATTCCTTTGTACTTGCAGTGTTTTCACATGGATGATTGATTAGAGGAAGGAAAAGGTTGTTCATTTCCATAATATTTACTTGGCAGCTTGATTGAGCTTCTTTCCCTATTTTCCTTGTCCCTAAGTTTTAATCTTGTGGAATAAAATGTCACATGACTCGTTTCTGACCTAGTGTATTTCAAGTAAAATTGTGTTGTAATTATGATCAAAGCGAACTTTTGTAAGATTGGGTTCAAAAAGCTATGGAGCTGAAGAAGATAAATATGACTACATTGGTCCGATGGAATTATACTAAGGTATCTTTAATCCATTATGTTTCACTATCTATTTTTCGTATTGTTTCAATATGCTAATGTTATTGTTTTTGAAATATTAGATTGTTGTGCATGCTCGTCAATGGAAAAAATACACAGAAGTTGATACATGGACATTTCAAAATGTAGTGGAGAATAAGTTTGACGGCGTCGAAGCAATTAAGAGGCGTCCAAGTACTTTCCATAAAAGAACAAGTTTAAAGACATTATATGACATACATTTCGCAAAATTGAAAATTCACTTGTAAAGTATATTGTATATGTTAAGCACTTTTCTAAGCTTTATATTGATATGTACTTCAGTGGATTTCTAACATTTTTGTGAAGTCTCTATCAATGTAAAAGATTAGACCTCTGAATGAGTGTGGACTATAAATTGCATTTGAAAATGCACTACATTTAAGTGCAACGATTTAATTTAGTATCTTTGCATATGCTGGTGGAAGTCACATATGGTTGACATGGATTTTTGTGTAAATTTGGCATGCATTGTGCAAGATGTTAGAATTTCAATTGAAAATGAATAATTTATTAGTGGGTTAAAGAATGAGGATGTTATTCTATTGTTGCCTCTTCATTTATATTTCTCGATTAAGAAAGACCATTGTATAATAAACGATTAGTGTTCATTGTTTGTTTCTCAATTCATTTCTCTTGTGAGGACCTCTAAATTCCAACACAGTTGGTTGTGAAGTCAACTTGGGTTTGTTGTGTCATCCATGATATTCTTGTATCAATAAGAAGGTTGGTCTTCAAAATAGCTTGGGTTATAATAAATGGGTCGTGTTGGAATGTGCGGTTAGCTCCAAAGAGTTGACATGCTCGTTGATTCAATAATCCGGAATGAAATAGATTCTCAATAACCATTTGACACAGTACTTCATTATTTCATTGTGTAGTGCCTTATTTTTTTTATAAATATATTTATAGAGCGAGTAAAATGATCATAAAAATGTTGAGTGAATAATTCAATGCCATCCTAATTGGGGGGGCAAAAAAAAGAGAGGAAAAGATTGGCCATTTATACAGATTCCAAGCTATTAGGTTACTTGTGTAAAAGTCGAGCAAATAATCGTGGTCATGAATAACTCATAGTCATGTTCAAAAAAATCATTATACAAGCTTATCTTACAAACTTGAGAAATTTTCTCATGACTTTCAATTTATTTTTAGAAAAATATTATACAAATAAACTTTTCTTATAAATTATTTTACAAAGGGTTTATTGGTGATAAGTCTATTACTACGAGAGATATGGTATTATATCCAATAATTGATATTTTATGATGATAAGGTGAACAGATAAGTGACGTGGACAAATAAATAGATAAATAGAGATAATATAATTTTTTAAATTATGTTGTCCTTTTGGCATTAAAAGAATAGAGTTTGGGATTATTGTCTCCA
The DNA here is from genome assembly GCA_036172215.1 of Camellia granthamiana. Taxonomy (NCBI): domain Eukaryota; kingdom Viridiplantae; phylum Streptophyta; class Magnoliopsida; order Ericales; family Theaceae; genus Camellia; species Camellia granthamiana. Next base: position 118,360,352 of record CM069905.1, read on the forward strand.
GGCCATTGTTAAAATTGGACTTATAATCTGAGTCCCCTTTTACAAGCTAATGTGTCATATAATAATAAAATTTTAAAACTTAAGTAGATCCATTGAAAATATTGAACATAGCTTGTCTTCGTCCCTTAGAGAGTTGGGATCTTAAGTCCCACAATTAGATTCATTTTGTTGATTAAAATCATTTATCTTATGAGTCACAATTGTAGATTATTTATGAAATAATGTTATAATAATTATCTATTTGTATCATTTTATCTTATTATCTGATGTGCTAGATTAGTTGTTAGTACCCATAAAACTCATTATACTATGGATTATTTGGTTTTGGTTTTTAAATCTGCTATGTTTCATTGTTGGTCGCTCGAGCCAAGAAATGTTGGCTTGAGCCAACATTCCATGGTCCCAAAAGTTGCATCCTGACTACAAAAGTTCTGAGGCCTTTCATTGTACGTTCAAGTGAACATAATGAGGGCTCGAGCGAATGTGATAATGGCTCAATCGAACATGGTGATGGCTCGAGTGCATAATGCTGCAATCCAGTATATTTGCAGGTCGACCAACTGTTGAGAACTCCACTTGTGGGCTCGAGCAACTGGTTATTGGCTCGAGTGGATAGCTTCAAGATCCGTGGCTTCGCTTGAGCACAAAAGATATGGCTCGAGCGGTATACGAGTTCATAAACCGCAACCCATCATTTGTACTTCCATTTTGTTCCCAAATTTGTGCAATTTCTTCTCTCTTTGCTACGGCAAATCGTTGTCGCTACTGTGCTCAGCCGATTATCCAACATTCTCTCTTCGATTACCTCCTTGTTACGTGCTTTTCATCGGTACATGTTAAGTGTTTCTATATTTAGATATTTATTTTGTTATTTTTTTTCTCATCTCTCTCGTTTGTTTCTATATTTAGGTATTTAAATTATTTTTTTTTGTTCAATTTCTCTTCTCTGTTATGGTTTATAGTTGTGATTGGAGATTTGGGGTTGTGATGAATGTTGGTGGGTTCTTAATTGGGGGGGTTGTTTATGGTTTCTTCCTTGGTGGATTTATGTGTGTTGTTAGGGTTTTGGTCATGGCTGAATCTTTTAAATGCTGAAAGGCCACTGTGCCACGTACTTCTTATAACAATAAGAAATTCCAGTCTGAGGAGAAAGCCAATTTGTATCGGGATTTGTACGAGTCTAGGACTGTCTATCTAGAGCGTAATGTCGAACCCAATACCTTCGACTCAATCCCCATTCATTCTATTTTTGATACCTTAGGTGGTGACCAGGTCCTACTCTTCTCGGGCCCTCAAAATCTGAGTTAGATGTAGGAATTTTATTATAACATCCACTCAATTCGTAACGTCTCTTCTTTCAAGACATGGGTCCGTTTGACGCCAATTTTTGTCAATGTAGAATATATTCAATCATTTCTTGGTATTCTTGAAGTTCATAACTGTCACCTTCCCTTCCTTGCCAAATGAATTGTCGACTTTGACATGGTGGCTTCTGATCTTTGTGGCATACCCCGGAGTTGGATTGATGGGACTCTTATTAAGCAACATGAACTTATTCCTCGCTTTCACCTTTTGAACATCATTGTCTATGCCAATGTTGTCACAACCCGCTCCCCGTACCCAAAGGTTAAGCATCGTGATGGCCAGTAACTAAGGTTACCTTCGGCCAATTCTTAAACAAATTAATAAATGCGAACGGAGGTAATATTCAAGTGAGGGTACCAAAATAATCATCGGAGCTTCTATTTTTATTACAAAATTTACTGACCAAAAAGGCCGATATTTACATATAAAAAATATCATAAAAGTGTTGTGTGTGTCTATTCCGCAGCCCCGTGTTTAAGACTTTCCAAAAGCTATTTCTGAATTGCATTGTTTCCTAAAAATTGGTAAACAGCTATAAGCACATGGTAGAGTGAGAAATATTATACCAAGAGTATAAGGAACACAAAATAACCATGGATAGTAATGTAACTGAAATATTTAAGATAACTTAGCCTGAACAAATAATCATTTAAGTAGCAAAACAGAGATTATGTAAATAAATAACCTTAACCACGGTACCGAACAGAACGGAACAGAGATCACAGGAGTGATAGTCAGAACAGAGATACGGATTCAAGAGGTGACTCCCACAATAGTGTAGCACTTATCTCTGCACAGCACTTTGCTCCATACAGAACAGAGGTCAATGAATCCATGACAATAGAGGGCCACAAAGTGACCAAACAGAAGCCGATGGTTATTTAAGTTCCTCAAGACGTGGGACTCCCGTGGTGGTACTTACAAAACATAATTGTATATAAGGTCATAGTCAAATATTCTTTAAAATATAAACAAACATATTCATGGATTTCATTTTAAACAAATAGAATTCAGAAATTAATCCGCGTAACTGAAATATTAATATAATTTATAATAATTTATTAAACATAACTTGTATAAAATAAATTATGGCAAGTTAAAATATACGTAAAATATATTATGGTAACTCAAGGTATAATATAACTCACCTTAACTTTAATATCTCACTCTTTATTTCCATTGTTAGGACTTTTTGTTGTCAAATTCCATGGATCAAAACCAAGGTTGTAACAAGAGTTCTTTAAGAAGTTGGTTTCCTTCAAAAACAGGATTACTTTGGAGTTCTACAATAAGTTGGTTTTCTTTCCCAACTAGGATTGCTTTGGTTTTTTATAAATAGTTGGGTTTCTCCCAAATCTAGGCTATTCATTAATTCATTCATTGAATCTCTCCAGATCTTCTTTTTGGTTCTTAAGGGTTATATCTGGAGATATTTTTTAAGTTTTCTTTGATGTTTTTATTGAGTATTCAACTCATGGTTTAAAGAGAGTACATCAAAGGTTTGTTTGTTATACACAAAAGAGAGAGTTGTTCTTCAGTTGTGGATTCTGAAGAATTCGAGCCTGAAGCTTTGGTGGAATCCGGAGTGGCTCATCAGAAAGACAATTCCGTGGTGAAGATGGGGTTGGAAGAGGCACATAGAGGTTGGTTCAATTAGGCGTTGTGGATTCGCTAGATAATTGAGAGTGATACCTGTGTAATTCCTTTAAATCTTCTTAATGGATTGTCTTGTGGCAGTTGCCCGTGGTTTTTTTATCACAATTGGAAGGTGTCCAATTGTGGTTTTTCCACGTAAAATCTTTGTGTCTCTTTCTCTTGATTGTTTGATTGGGATTGTTATATTCTGCTTAAAATTGATACATAATCACAAATCAACATCTAGGAGGTTTCTAGATTTTTCATCCACTATCAAAAACCCTCTAGGCTTCCATTATTTTCATTCCTTTTTTTTCATTTCCTTTCCTTCCTTTCTCTCTTCTTTTCCATTTCTTTTCCTTTACCTAGCTGAATCACCTCCCTATTTATAGGGAGGGAAACACATACGTGGCCCGTATCTTCCCCAGATATTCGATAATTAATTTCATGGATTCGTTCTTATCCTTAATAAACATTTACGATAATTACATTTTGACCCAGATTCTTAATATAATTATATAAATAAATTAATCCCTAATTAAATTACACTCTATAATATACCAACAGAAAATTAATTTTACTACCACACTTATTATTATTATTATTATTATTTATTTAATAATATATTATCATACAACCATAATACCAGTATAAAATTTAAGGGACAACTTAAATTTTCAAGTTGTTACAAATGTTCATGTCACTACCCACAGTTCCAACATCTCACAAGACCAAGGATATGTACTCTGCTATATAGATTGTGGTCTCCCTATTGATCTTCCGGAAATGATCGTAGAAAAGATGATTTCGATTTTTAAAGGAAAAAAATCCTTAGGTCTTCCATTTGAGTGTCTTGTGAGTAGGATACTCTGGTTTATCGTAGTCCTTTCCTCTCTAGATGATGAGTTTGTGTCTCTTATCAAACCCATTACCAAAAAGATTGTATCCCAGAGTGAGGTGCATGTGAAGGGTGTGACACCCCGAATGTTTAATTAGAACTATATATAATTATAGTGGCATGTGATGATAGACTATCAAATAAATAAATATATAAATCTAATTTGGCATTGGATTATAGGATTAATTGGAAATTATTTTTGGGAGCAAATTAACACATTTATGGAATTGTAATATTAATTGGGTCAAACTAAAGATAAATAATAATAATACAGATAATATAAATAATAATAATGGGTATGGTACTAAAATTAAATAATTAATTTTATAATTAAAAAAAAAAGAAAATAAAATAAGATGTAATTTAATTTAAACATTGAAAAAGCTTAACATCAATTAAGAAGAAAAAAACAGAAAAGGAATAAAAAATGGCCCAGCAACAATGGAAAGGAAATGAATAAAAAAGAGAAGGAAATGAAAATTAGTTGGCCCAGCAGCTGCTGGTGAATTACGGCCCAAAAGAAAAAATTTAATCTTATCCTAAAAAAGATTCAAATCTTATATTGAATCCTCAATTAAGAACTCAACACCTAGCATCATCATGACCTTGAGAGAGAGAGGGGTACGTGGTTGCCCCTCATGGCTCGGTTAATAGTATAAATAGGAGCAAGGTGTTGCGACTTGGAGAGGAAAAAACACGAAAAGAACAAGAGAAAGAGGGGAACTGAGAGAGAGAGGTACGTAAGTGAGTATAAGAAATCCATAGTAAGGAAGTTCTTATAGTAAAGTATAGCTAAGGGTTATAATCAAGGTGAGATATGTTATACCTTGATTTACCATTATATGTTTTACAAATGTTTTGAGTTACCATAGCTTATTTTAAACAAGTTATATTTATTAAGTTATATAAATAACAGTTATGTTTATAAATATTTTAGTTTCGTGGGTTACTTTCTAAACTCTATTTACTTAAAAAGAAACCCATGGATATGGTTGTTTAAGTTTTAGTATATATTTGACTATAACCTTATAAATAATTATGTTTTGTAAATACCGCCACGAGAGTCCCACGCCTTGAGGGACTTAAATAGCCATGAGCCTCTATTTGGCCACTTTGTGGTCCTCTGTTTGTCATGGATCCATTGACCTCTGTTCTAACTGTCACTTCTGTGACCTCTGTTCTGTTCTGTTTAATACCGTGGTTATGATTAATTATTTACATGATTTCTGTATTCTGCCACTTTAAATAAATTGTTATTGAATTATGCAAATATTTTAGCCTAACTAATTATCCATGGATATTTTGTATTCCCTACACTCTTGGCATAATATTTTTCACTCTGCTGTGTGCTTATAGCTGTTACCCTTTCAGGTGACGAGATGTAAGGGAAATCCATAACCCTACAAAATGGAACCTGCATATGGACTGACGATGAATCACTATTTTACCTTTCTTTTCTTTTTATATTTTTGCTTCCTTTTGTCTCTACTCGGGGCTGGTCACTGAATAATAAAATAATAAAAGCCCTAGAAATGTATTTCCTCTTTCTTAAATAGTAAGATGTAGTGAAATTTCTGTTTAATTATTTTTATTTGCGCAGCCTAATTTGTTTCGAATGAGAATTAGTTAGTAAGTCACGATTCCAACTCTAAACCCCTAGGGTTGGGTCATGACAAAGGTGGTATCAGAGCAACGGTTCACCAAAAAAAAAAAAAAAAAAATCTATAACGAAAAAAAAAAAAACCAATATATATATAATCAAACTAAAATAATAATAAATAATTACATGAGACGTTAGTTTTCCTGTGTAAAATCTCACGTTTATTCTGGTGTTGTAGGATGTTAGAGATCTACCTTGATGATGCTTTTTGGAATGACCTCCAGGCCAACAACTTAGATGAAATTTTAGCCAAACACCCTGCCCCTGTCTCCGCCTCACTTGAGGGTTGGGGAGATTCTGAGGAAATAGTCAGGGAATTACACCCAGGTCTTGGCCGGTTGATGGGTCGGCCAATTTATATCCAGGTTGACCCTACTGACGTCCCACACTTGTTATGGAGGCACAGCCTTGTCCATACACGCAGACGTTTTCTCGAACCATCTCGCGTCCTTGGCGTCGCCCCGGGTCATGACCGCCCGCATTACATTATAGGCCCTCTACCCCCAGAGTTTGCAGCCAGAAGAGGGAATGTGTACCCTGAGGATTACATTCTCACCACAGTTCCAAATCCACTAGAGATCATTAATATGCAAAATGTTGACTTCGAAAATGACCTGTCATATGTTGAGACACCTGTGTGGATTGTTGACCGGGCATTTGTGGGTCATATATGATCTATCCTCATTTTCACGGTCCAGGTAGCATGGGTGTGTTTTGGTGTGATCCAGTTAGGGTGGGAGTTTGAGCTTTTTATGCAGCACTATTTCCCCTGGTTTTTCGGCCCATCTGACCCTCCACTCTAGATCTGGATAGTAGAAAATCTTTTGTATGCTGATCTTGATATGTTCTAATCCCCTTTTGTTGACTTTTGTTTTGTTTACCGCAGGGATGGGACACTAACATGTTCTGACTAATGTAATGTGAATTGAAAAAAATATATATAAATAAATAACAATGTGTAATGTTGGCAGTTTATATAAATATAAAGTGTACTACATATATATTGTGCTACATATATACATATATATATGCTGCGTTGAAAATATAATGCCTCGTTTATTACTTGAAGAATGGCTAATGGTAATGAAAGTGAGTCATCAGTTAGTGGTACGGAATCAATGGAAAGAGTAATGGAAAGAGCGGTTGCTAGTTTTCTACAAGCCTTGCAAGCGAACATCAACAATGGGACACCGGAACAGCGAGAAGGGCCGGTTACCATAAAACAGTTCCAGGATCTGAAACCCACCACATTTACTGGTGGCCCAGACCCAATGGTAGCGGACGCTTGGGTTAAAGACATGGAAAAGATTTTTCGTACCCTACCCTGCACTGAGAGGCAAAAGGTAACTTTCGCCACTTTCACTTTCAAAGACAATGCGCAGGAATGGTGGCTTCTCGCTCTAGCCAAAGAAGAAATTACGACGTGGGCAAGATTCTTGGAAGTATTCTATGAAAAATACTTTCCAAATTCATTGCGGGAACAGAAGGCATCCGAATTCATACATCTGAAGCAGGGAACCATGACGGAGGCCAAATATGAGAGCAAGTTTACACAATTCGCTCGGTTTGCAACATACGTCATCCCCACCGAAACTCGAAAAACAAGAAAATTTGAAGCAGGATTGGATACTGGAATTAAAGACAGGCTTGAAGTTTTGAAATTGCCAACCTATGTAGAAGTGGTGGACCGGGCGTACATAGCAGAAAATGAAATTAAAGCCTCGCGTTCCGGAGAACCAAGCTACAAGAAGCGATTCTGGGAAAGAGATAACAGAAGACCCGGTGTTGCACCTCATAAAAAGGTGAACATGGGCACAACCAGCTCAGGCCACCACGGTCCCACCAACCCCCGAGGTGGCACTATTCCAACTTGCCCCACTTATGGAATGATTCATTGGGAACAATGCCATCGAGACACGGGAGCATGTTTAAGATGCGGACAGTTTGGCCACTTGTTAAGGGATTGTCCAAAAATGGTTAATCTTACAACCAGTCCCTCTGGCCCAGTCAAGAAAACCGCGGGACTGGGAGAAAAAAAGAAGGACCAAAACCGCCAAGGTCGGGCTTTCGCCTTGGTACCTGGAAAACCGAAAGTTACCGAAAATGTTGTGTCAGGTACACTTTCTATCTGTGGTCTTTTAGCTCATGTCCTTATTGACTCTGGGTCAACTCATTCTTTTGTTGCACCACACTTTGCTGCCAAGTTGACATCAACACCCGAACCATTAGGATATACATTGTCTGTGTCTTTTCCTTCTGGTAAGTCTACCTGTAGTACTGATGTGTACAGATCTTGTGTTGTATTCCTAAAAGGCAAAACCTTATATGTAGACTTGATTCCCCTCCGCATTGAAAACTTTGATGTAATCTTAGGTATGGATTGGCTGGCTGCCAACCACGCCTCTATCGATTGTAAAGCCAAAAAGGTCTCCCTTAAGCTACCAAACCAACCCGAACTTGTCTTTGATGGGACTGAAGTTTCTAACCCTTCCTGTATCATATCCTCCATGGCGGCCCAAGGACTCCTAAGAAAGGGTTGTGGTAGTTATATTTGTTATGTGATTGATACACAAAAAGAGGCCCCTACCGTTGATGCAATTCCTGTAGTTCGAGAATTCCCGGATGTCTTTCTTGAAGATCTACCCGGTATTCCAGTTGATCGGGAGATCGAATTCACCATTGAAACCCAACCTGGCACGCAGCCTATATCAAGAACTCCTTATTGCATGTCGATGACAGAATTGAAAGAGCTGAAGACTCAACTCCAGGAACTCCTGGACAAAGGTTTTATCCGACCTAGTACCTCACCTTGGGGAGCTCCAGTATTGTTCGTGAAGAAAAAGGATGGCACGATGAGATTATGCATCAATTACCGGGAGTTGAACAAGGTCACCATCAAGAATCGATATCCTCTACCGCGAATCGATGACTTGTTCAATCAACTTCAAGGCGCACAAGTGTTTTCCAAAATTGACTTACGTTCTGGCTATCATCAACTAAAGGTTAAAATGGAAAGCATTGAAAAGACTGCCTTCAGAACCCGTTACGGGCACTACGAATTTCTCGTCATGCCTTTTGGCGTCACAAATGCCCCGGCAGGCTTCATGGACCTCATGAACAGAGTGTTCAAACCCTACCTTGATGAGTTCGTCATCGTCTTCATTGACGACATCCTCATATACTCCAAGTCACCAGAAGCTCATGAGCGGCACTTGCGAATGGTTCTACAAACACTACGTGATCACAAACTCTACGCCAAGTTGAAGAAATGTGAATTTTGGATCACTAGTGTACACTTTCTCGGTCACGTCATTAACAAAGACGGCATCTCGGTTGACCCCCAAAAAGTTACAGCAATCGTGGACTGGCCACGACCCATCAATGTGTCGGAAATTCGAAGTTTCTTGGGTCTAGCTGTCTATTATCGACGCTTCGTGCAAGATTTCTCAAAGATAGCATCGCCCTTGACCCAGCTAACTCAGAAGAACACACCCTTTGAATGGACTAATAAACAGGAGCGTTGCTTTCAACAATTAAAAGGTCGACTTGTGTCAGCCCCTATACTAGCACTCCCTACCGGAGCATATGGGTTCGTAATCTATAGTGATGCCTCATACAATGGGTTGGGTTGCGTTCTCATGCAAGACGGAAAAGTCATTGCTTATGCGTCACGACAATTGAAGACTCACGAGAAGAACTACCCGACTCACGATTTGGAATTGGCTGCGGTGATCTTTGCTCTCAAAATCTGGCGTCATTATCTCTACGATACAACCTGCGAGATTTATACTGACCACAAAAGTCTAAAATATCTATTCACACAGAAGGAACTGAATATGAGGCAACGGCGGTGGTTGGAATTTATGAAAGACTACGACATAGAAATCCATCACCATCCGGGCAAAGCTAACGTGGTAGCAGACGCACTGAGCCGAAAGTCAACAAGAAACTTGGCATGCACACTCGTTTCTCGCAAGGTCAATGGGTTACTCGCCAACGTAACCATGGAACCTACATTGATTAGAGAAATTAAAGCGTGCCAATGGGAAGATAAACTCTTGAAGAAAAAGTACGAGGAACAAGGAAACGCGCCTGATCCTGATTTCATTATAAGCAATGGGATACTAAAATTTTGAAACCAAATTTGCATACCCGACATCCCGGATCTCAAGAAGAAGATACTGGAGGAAGCTCATAACTCAAGATTTGCAGTCCAACCTGGCAACACAAAGATGTATCATGATCTAAAGGAACACTACTGGTGGACCGGAATGAAAAGAGATATAGCAAACCATGTTTGTAAATGTCTGCATTGTCAGCGTGTTAAAGCAGAACATTAGAGACCGGCAGGGCTATTGCAACCACTCCCTATTCTTGAATGGAAATGGGAACACGTTACTATGGACTTTGTGGTCGGGCTACCACAGTCTTTTTCAAAGAATGATGCAATATGGGTTATAGTAGACCGATTAACAAAGTCAGCACACTTTCTACCAATCAAAATCATGTACCCTCTGAATAAGTTTGCCACTTTATATATCAAGGAGATTATTCGGTTGCATGGTATCCCAGTATCGATCGTGTCTGACCGAGACCCTCGTTTTGTGTCTCACTTCTGGAATAAATTGCAAGAAGTTTTGGGAACTACATTGAAGTTCAGCACGGCTTATCATCCACAAACCGATGGGCAATCCGAAAGAACAATTCAGACGTTGGAAGACATGTTACGTGTATGCGTGTTGGACCTCAAAGGTAACTGGGATGAGCACCTACCTTTAGTGGAATTCGCCTATAACAACAGCTATTAGGCAAGCATTGGAATGGCGCCATACGAAGCTCTGTATGGAAGAAGATGTCGATCACCTCTGTGCTGGACGGAGGTCGGGGACAGGAAATTGTTAGGCCCCGAAATCGTGCAAGTCACCAGTGAGAAAATCCAACTCATCCAACAGCGGATTCGCACTGCTCAGAGCCACCAGAAAAGTTATGTGGATACTCGAAGGCGAGACTTGGAATTTCAAGTAGGAGATCATGTGTTTCTCAAAATCTCACCAACAAGAGGAGTAATCCGATTCGGACAGCGTGGAAAGCTAAACCCACGTTACATCGGGCCATTTGAGATACTGGAAAGAATTGGTCCTATAGCCTATCGCCTTGCACTACCTCCTGAGCTATCTAAAATCCACAACGTGTTTCACGTATCAATGCTCCGACGGTATCTCTGAGATCCAGAACATGTCATCGACTATGAGAACTTGGAAGTTCGAGAAGATCTCTCTTACGAGGAACAACCAGTGCTGATTCTCGATCAACGTGATCAAATTCTCCGAAACAAGACCATACCACTGGTAAAGGTCTTATGGTGAAATCATCGCATCGAAGAAGCCACGTGGGAAACCGAAAAACAAATGCGAGCTAAATACCCAGACCTCTTTGAAAGTTAAGGTACGTCAAGTTTGGGGACAAACTTCTGATTAGAAGGGGAGAAATGTGACACCCCGAACGTTTAATTAGAATTATATATAATTATAGTGGCATGTGATGATAGACTATTAAATAAATAAATATATAAATCTAATTTGGCATTGGATTATAGGATTAATTGGAAATTATTTTTGGGAGCAAATTAACACATTTATGGAATTGTAATATTAATTGGGTCAAACTAAAGATAAATAATAATAATATAGATAATATAAATAATAATAATAATGGGTATAGTACTAAAATAAAATAATTAATTTTATAATAAAAAAAAGAAAATAAAATAAGATGTAATTTAATTTAAACATTGAAAAAGCTTAACATCAATTAAGAAGAAAAAAACATAAAAGGAATAAAAAATGGCCCAGCAACAATGGAAAGGAAATGAATAAAAAAGAGAAGGAAATGAAAATTAGTTGGCCCAGCAGCTGCTAGTGAATTACGGCCCAAAAGAAAAGATTTAATCTTATCCTAAAAAAGATTCAAATCTTATATTGAATCCTCAATTAATAACTCAACACCTAGCATCATCATGACCTTGAGAGAGAGAGGGGTACGTGGTTGCCCCTCATGGCTCGGTTAATAGTATAAATAGGAGCAAGGTGTTGCGACTTGGAGAGGAAAAAACACGAAAAGAACAAGAGAAAGAGGGAAACTGAGAGAGAGAGGTACGTAAGTGAGTATAAGAAATCCATAGTAAGGAAGTTCTTATAGTAAAGTAAAGCTAAGGGTTATAATCAAGGTGAGATATGTTATACCTTGATTTACCATTATATGTTTTACAAATGTTTTGAGTTACCATAGCTTATTTTAAACAAGTTATATTTATTAAGTTATATAAATAACAGTTATGTTTATAAATATTTTAGTTTCGTGGGTTACTTTCTAAACTCTATTTACTTAAAAAGAAACCCATGGATATGGTTGTTTAAGTTTTAGTATATATTTGACTATAACCTTATAAATAATTATGTTTTGTAAGTACCGCCACGAGAGTCCCACGCCTTGAGGGACTTAAATAGCCATGAGCCTCTATTTGGCCACTTTGTGGTCCTCTGTTTGTCATGGATCCATTGACCTCTGTTCTAACTGTCACTTCTGTGACCTCTGTTCTGTTCTGTTTAATACCGTGGTTATGATTAATTATTTACATGATTTCTGTATTCTGCCACTTTAAATAAATTGTTATTGAATTATGCAAATATTTTAGCCTAACTAATTATCCATGGATATTTTGTATTCCCTACACTCTTGGCATAATATTTTTCACTCTGCTGTGTGCTTATAGCTGTTACCCTTTCAGGTGACGAGATGTAAGGGAAATCCATAACCCTACAAAATGGAACCTGCATATGGACTGACGATGAATCACTATTTTACCTTTCTTTTCTTTTCTTTTTTTATATTTTTGCTTCCTTTTGTCTCTACTCGGGGCTGGTCACTGAATAATAAAATAATAAAAGCCCTAGAAATGTATTTCCTCTTTCTTAAATAGTAAGATGTAGTAAAATTTCTGTTTAATTATTTTTATTTGCGCAGCCTAATTTGTTTCGAATGAGAATAAGTTAGTAAGTCACGATTCCAACTCTAAACCCCTAGGGTTGGGTCATGACAAAGGGGACTTCGTCAGGGGTGGGTGGTTATGGTGTAGGTGAAAATATGATGAATGAAGAGGCTGAGTTGGATGTTGCCGTTACTAGTGAGGGGGCACAACCTGTTATTGTTCATACCGCTCGAGGACAGCTTGACCAGTTTGAGCAAGCCATGTTTACATGGATTGATCACCTAGATGCTCGAATGGATGTATACGATACATGTCTCACTGACTTAGAGACGTCTATTGACGCTCGGCTTACTGCATTGGAGGCTCCTTCAGACGCATTGAGCATGCCCTGGACCAGTCTTCTCTCCAGCTTGCTGAGATTCTGTCCATGCTTCAAATGTAGTAGCCTTCTCCACTACCACCGGACTCATGATGGTATTTCTTTGGACCAAGGTTCAATATTTATATTGTCTGTTATGTGCAATTTGGCTCATATTAACTAATAAATTATAGTCTGTTATGAGCAATTTTCTATGTTGTGGAAAAATATGGATCTAAGGCCCAATGTCTGTCCAAAGTTCTCCTGATAACTTCTATGGTAAAATAATTTCGGAAACAGTCATATAGCATGTATTTCCAAACAAGATTAAAAAAAACGGTGACATATATAGCATTTCTCCTACAACAAACCCACGACTAAAATCCTTATGGAAAATCAACAAATTTAACTCACCTATTTTTGGAATGCACAAAAATTAGCCCAAAATAAACATCAAATCAGATCTAAATATAACATTTCATGCTGAGAAGTAAATACATGCTCTTGAAGCTTCAAAAAAGAAATAACTAGTACCCTGTCCTCATTCCAAGCGGTCACGGCTACGGAAGAGAGCGGTATTGTGTGAAAATTTTGGAATGCATGGTGACAAAGGCCCCTCTGTTCTCGTGTTCTTCATTGCAAGAACATAGAGAAATTGGGATTGGTTAGTGAGGGAATGAAATGGACAAGAGAAAGAGAAAGTGATCTATCAAATCTAGAATTTCAATGTATTAGATAAAATCCCAAATCTTGGGGAAAAAAAATAAAATTTATTATTAGAAGTGTAAATGTCTATTTATTTGCATGAGATATGCCACACTAAACAAGCACATTTGTACAATAGTTCAACTCCATTTGAACTACATCAGCACTTCCTCTCTTAAGAGAACTTGTCCTCAAGAGTCACTCACAAATTAAGGTACAAGTTTTTGCACATTGAAAATATTAGAGATAGTCAATGTGAAGGCAACTAGATTTGGTAAGCATTATCATTGATCTTGCAAAAAAACTATTATCAATCTAAACACCTATATATAGGCATAGGGATAAACATAATGAACAAGCATATTTGTACGCTAACTAATTCAACTACAATCTGAACTATATTAAGAAGAAATGGAAATATGGTGGATACATATTGGAGTGATGGTGGTGGTGAGTTAAAGTGGCAATGGCCATGGAGGTCCTAAGTTTGTTAGAGAAAGATGCAAAGAGAAGAGCAAGAAGACAAACAGAGCAAAGAAGAGAGAATAACGCTGAGGTTGAAAAACCTTCCAAATACACCCTAAATATTTCTGTCTACATCCACTTTATGCAATTATGCCCCTATACCTTATGAAAAAAACACTCTTGTGCTACAGATAATGGTTGTAGAGAGGATTTTTTGGTGATGGTGAAAAAAATTATTTCCCCCTACGCCTTGGGTGAAATGGCCAAACAAGTAAATTTTATATTAGAATGTCTAGCGACCATTATTGATTGAAGTAATTAAATACAAATATGCAAAATTAAACAAAAAATTTATTACACTTAAAACTATAGACCAAAATTGACATCAGATACAAAGCAAGGAGTATTAATGTGATTTGTCATTTTGATTAACATGCACTAATGGCTATAGCAAAACAAGCTAAATTGTTACTATGAGGCTTATCTCAAAGAGCATACAATTATTAGATGATGTGAGAATTTTGAAATATAGGAATCTTAAGATATAATCAAACTATGAATGTTTTGGAACATGGGGACAAGAAGATGTGAGACAGAAAATCACATACCTACTCAAAAATGAGCATATTATTATATACAAAACACAAATACCAAATATTCATAATCAGTTAATTTACCAAACCCCAACCAAAAAAAAAAAAACAATTAATCAAAAACATCCTTAATTTGTCCATCAATCACGAACAAACCAAAAGCCATAATATACCTTACTAGAAGTAAAACCCACTATAATGTCTTAATGACACAAAAATATTGCATATCCATAACCAGTTAAGTACTAATAAAACTCCTTCTCACCCAAACAAAAAAAAAACTTGTCTTCTTCTTACTCAGTACTGGGTTTCTCCCTATATGGAAATGGTACAAAATAGAATCTTAGCATGTTATCGACCTTGAACCTTGTACTACAACATTTTTAATCTTTAATATTGGAATGAGTACTCAATGTTTGGTTGGTAATTTTCTTACTCCTTCAATATGTTGAAATACAGTGGCTTCATCTTCTTGAATTTGATAGAGCAGATACATTGTTTTTCTAGTAGCAACTGTTGTCTAGCCTGTGACTTAGTTTTCATGAACCTAATGTTTGTGTTCCCTTAATGCCTACTTTTCATACACTTGCAATTGATTGGGGCTTTAAATTTGAAGCCAATTTTATTTACTTATAATTAAAAACATGGATATCTTTTTTTATTTCAGCATATAGTTTTAAAATAATATCTTGCTTGTGGACAAACTTGTTAATCAATCATCGGAGGAGACAGACATTTTAGTCGCGTTGCCCAAGAATATGTCATCCAAATCATATTGAATTCGCTCATTTTCACTATATTTTGTCTTCTTATAAGCGCATGCATATGATCTCTAGATATCATCAGTGCCTCAACTATTTCGGGTAAAAGCCTGCTCCTATAGCCACTCAGCACCCGTCCACCTGCACTAAAAGTTGTTTCTAAAGTAACTATAGAAATAGGAACGATTAGTATATCACGGGCCATCTGTGAAACCACAGGCCACATAGATTCATTTTGTTTCCACCATTCCAAAATGTCAAAATTATCGGAATCATCCATTAACGAGCTTTCTAAATAACGTTGTAGTTCAGAACTACTTACACTTGTATGTTGAGATATTCTTCTACTTTTTATTGCTGTGAAAATACTTAATCTCCCGCCTCGAGATTGGACTGCTAGTGTAGTGTGTGTAGGTGTATTTACAGATGCAGCTGCCCTGTATTCTTGAAATAATCTGTTGCATGTTTGCATAATAGAGGCAAACTGTATTTGATCAGCGAAAATACACTCTAAAAATTCTTGTAAACCAATTTCTTTACACCTATGATGAATTATTATGGCTAAACCTAATAGATGAGGCAAAGGATGAAAAAATTTATCAAATTTATCTTTCAATGAAGTAATAATGGTTACATAATATTCATTACCCATATATTTTATGAAAACTTTAATTATTTTTACTAACATATGTAAAACAAATGATGAAGCAGGAATATATATATAAGAAAATAATTTCGTTGAAGTATCGAAAACTTTTAAAAAATCTTTATACAAGACTACTTGGCGCCAATTTAGTTCAGTGGGTGTCAGTACTCCTCCTATTGATGTTGTTGTAAAAAATAAATCTATTGCTCTTCTTTATTTACAAGCTATTTTTAACATATTATATGTTGAATTCCACCTACTATCTACATTTAAAATTAATTTCTAAATGACATATTTTCTCGTTGACAAATTTTTCTATATTCTGAAATTTAATTACCAGAAGACATAATAGTAACCACTGCATTTTTTATTACAAGTACAGAAGTTTCGTATACATGCATAGCTTCTTTAACAATCAAATTTAAAATATGGGCACAACAACGAACATGAAATAAATTACCATCAACAAGTAATTGTAAAATTGATTTTAAATGGGCTACAGTTTGATTATAATATAATGCATTATCTAAACTAATCGTAAATATTTTATTTTGTAAAACCCACTCATATAATACATTTCTTATTTCTACACCAAACGAATGACCAGTGTATGGAAGTTTAACTAATTTAAATGAAATAATTCTTTTATTTAATTTCCAATCATTATCAATAAAATGTGCAGTGATACATTGATATTCAAAACCATTATTTGACCACAGATCAGATGTTAAACAAACTCTTTCATTCAAATTTTTAAAAATGTCAAATAATTCACTTTTAATATCCTCAAATTTCTTTAAATTCCTGTTTCTAGTAATATTTCTTAAAAAACTTTCATATTACGGTGCAAAACTTTCGTGAATCATTTCGGTAAAATCAAAATATTCACTAATAGTAAAAGGTTGTTCTTTTTTAATAATATAATCAATTACGGAATTTTGTGCACGTATAGGATCATATGAAAATGTTTGCAAATTACCAGTTGATGAAGCCCCTAATTGCATCTAACTTTGAATATCAGGTTGTTTACTTTGTAAATGTTTGTCAGAATGCCTTTTTAAATGACTAGTACCCCCAGCAGATGCAGCACTAAGTAAATGTGCACAATATTTACATTTTGCTTTAAATGTAATTGTACCATCAGGATTATTTATAGATATTTTTTCAAAATGTTCCCAAACACTACTACTTCTGCTCCTAGATGATGATCCAACTGTTGAAAGAGAGATATTAGAAGGAGAATCAACAGATTTATGTTGTGTAGTATATGTATGAACATCGACATAAACATTAGGCAAATTAGGATCCATAGTAATGCAAGTAAAACAATATATAAGAATTAATAATTAATTTAAATAATCTGTAAATTCAATTAGTAAAAAATAATAATTAGTATATGTGCATAAATAATTAATAAAAAAATGAGTAGTTAATAAATTTAATTAAACTAATTAATGTTACCGACTGGCGAATGCGATATAGAAATTTTCTTCTTCTGATAAAAGTTTTTTGTTGCACAATTGCAATAGCCACTTAGAGATGACACTTCAAAATTAATTGAGAGTTGAGAGAGATTGAGAGTTTAAGAGAGATTGAGAGAGTTTAAGAGAGAGAGAGAGAGAGAGAGAATTATTTGTTGTGAAATTTATTTTGAAAAATGAAATATATTTATAGTAGTTTGAATTATAACTGTTTGAATTATGACCGTTTGTATATTTATATATATATCCGTTTGAGTTGCGTTTAAGTAGAAGATGCAATGCAACGGCTCCATTTTGATCAGGCTAATACTATAGTGGGGGGGCTGGCTGTACGGTGGCATTGGCAGCAAGGTTTTAGGAAATGGTTGCCTCCTTTTTGGGCAACCATTTAGACGGTGCTCTTTCGCCAGTGAGGACCCACCACGGGTCCCGTTTTGCTAATCGGAACCGTTTAATGTATACAACTCGTTAAGTATTATATGTTTATAAAAAATCACGTTGATTGGATATCTATAACTATCTGATCGGATTAGTTTTTTTTGTCAATCGTTAACTATAACACCATGTATTTTTTATACAAAACTAATTTAATCATGTAGTTAGCGATATCCGATCAACGTGATTTTTTACTGGCATATAGTAATGGATGAGTTCTACACATTTAACGGTTCGGATTATCAAAATAGGACTCGTGGTGGGCCCGCACGGGCCCAACATTACCGTCCAACTTAGGAATATATATATATGTAATTTTTTTTTTCCTTTCACGGTAGGTACTTTCCCATCAATGATGTTAAAAATTTTTTAAAAAAAATCAAGGCCAGCCACAGTGACAGTGTAGCAGGGCGTAGTGGCGTGATACACACACACTCCATTTCTCTCTCTCTCTCCTTACCCAAAAAAAAAATATTAATTTGATTTTAATTTAATAAATTATTATTATTTTGTGTTTTATTTTTAAATTATTAATGTTATTTATTTAATTATATTAATTTTTTTATTTTTTTATTTTTTTATTTTTGGAAGATCAATCTTTTTATTTATTTTATTTTTTATTTTTTTAATTATTTAACTATTGTAAGTTGTCTTTTATTTTTATTTTTTGAAATTTGGTCATTGGTAGAGAGAGGGTTTGATGGGTGCGGCGGCTCGGGCTGTCCGCAGGGCCCAAATTTTTTTGGGCCAACGGCCCAGGCTCCAAATGGAAGGCCCAGGCCCAAGGTATTGTGCTAGGCTCGGGCCCGAGCTTAACTGGGCCGAAACGGGCCAGGCCCACCTCGGGCTCCGGGCCCATCTTGGGCTTCGGGCCTCCCACAGGCCTCAGGCCATTTTTACACCCCTAAGTGATCTGTCCCAAATTACTCAATGATGTAGTGACTTTAACAGACTTAATAAATTCATCCCACTATGAATTGGTCATGTTCACATGAGCACAATAAACTTCGTACGGATGCTTGCTTTTTTGATAAAGTGAGTAGTAACTTCGAAGTTGCGATTTCAGTACAAAATAGTGTTTTAAAAAAATTAGTAATTACAACATAAAATCAAAAGGAGGAGAGTGTAAGATAAAATGCTATAATGGTTCATGATTTGTCAACATGC
This sequence comes from Camellia granthamiana, assembly GCA_036172215.1. Lineage (NCBI taxonomy): Eukaryota > Viridiplantae > Streptophyta > Magnoliopsida > Ericales > Theaceae > Camellia > Camellia granthamiana. The sequence goes on from CM069905.1 coordinate 118,379,509, forward strand.
AGTGACTTATCAAGTCGTGCAGTGATCTGTCCACATGACTTAGTGATGCAGTGACTTTAACAGACTTAATAAATAATCAAAATAGCTGTAGTGGCGTTTCAGACACCCCTTATCCCACAATGACATGTTCAATTGACATGGCTATTGTAACTTCGGACAGAGTTATGTTTCTTTGTTACAATGAGTAGTCACATCGAATATGCAAGTTAAGTACAAATTGGCATTTCCAGAAATTAACAAATTAAATAACAAAATCAAATGGAGTTGGCTGCAAGAGCAACTAATAATGGTTCATCGTATTAACCAACGATGCATTACTTACTTTTGCAGAATCGTGCAATTTTGAATACTCATTCACCTATCAACTGGAGCAGTGATTTGTCCTCAAAAATTAGCTATACAGTGACTTTGTCAGACATAATAAATAATCAAAATAATTATGGTTTCCTTTCTAACACCCCTCTCCCTTTTTATTAAATTCACAAAGTCACATGGCAACAGTATTTTGGGTGGATGCTTTAATTTTCTTTGTTTTTTCCTTATAATGACAACTCATCTCTTGTTGGTGTATATGGGATTGTCATGTCATGTGACTTTGTGCAGAGGCTTTTATTTTCTTTGTTTTTTTCCTTACAGTGACAACCCATCTCTTATTGGTATATGTGGGATTGTCATGTCGTGTGACTTTGGGCAGAAGCTTTTATTTTCTTTGTTTTTCCATACAGTGTCTTTCTCGGCTCGTGTTGGAATATGGCATATCTGTCATGTCATCCTTTCTAAGTGACATGAATACGAGCACATGGCAATAGTGTTCATAAACAACTATATAAAGGAGTAAAGGTAAAGACACAACCTTACAACTCATCACCGTACGAAACTATCGTTGATTTATTAATAAAAAATCACATGGCTACACAATTCACGGCAAGGGGTAGGAATTGCAGAGGTGGTAGGAATTTGCAAAGAGGTGAGAGTTCACGATGAGGAAAGAGAAGGGGAAGAGGAAGGGAAATGGGAAGAGGACGTGGCGATGTTAAAGATGAAACAACAGAACCTTTTTTAGATTATGCTTGTTGTTATCATGATAGGTTTGGAAAACGACATTTTATGATGCTCGAGTATTATCGAGTTGAAAGAGGTTCATGTATGGAGTTGAAGGACGATCCATTTGACAATCAAACAAGATATGGTTTAGCAGACGCTGCTCTTCTCAAATGGCTTGCACTATTTATAGAGTGAGTACAAATGGAAATGTTATGTCAGGAAAATCGACTGAAAGTGTCGAAAGCACATTCTGTTGAGATCCAAAAGGAAGATCTTGATAATGTTGATCGACTATGTAAAAGATTATGGCGTGAGATTTCTCAAATGCGCCATAAGTTAGCCCGCGATATGCAACTATATATAGTTAAGAAGGACGCCCAAAAGAACAAAAAAGAATAGAACAGAATCAAATGCTGAGGCTATCAAGGTTATCACGGAGGATCCTGCACTTGTCTCTGATCCTGAGCTTTTGGATTATTTGGACTTTGAGATTGCCGATTTAAGTGCGGATTAGGTGTTTATGTTTGTACTAAATTATATTAGGTTCTCCATAATTATGTAGTGTGTGTGTTAAATTAAGTCTTTTGGTAATGAGTTTGTCACATTTTTTTGTCTAATATTTGTCTATGTAACTGTTAAGTATTGTAATCGTAACTTTATGTTTATGTATTGCGTGTGTTAAGTTCAAGGTGTCCATATTTTATTTTTGTGGGAGACTTATGTTTCAACTAGCTATGTAACTCTAAAGTGTTACATTTGCAACTTTAGTTATGTTATTTTTATGCATGTACGAGTAATTAGTAAATTAGTTACTTTGTATATCATGTATTAAGTTTTATCAGAAAAATGTTGACAACAAATATTTAAGGGGATACATGTTTTCTGAACTCGTTCATCTGTTCAATAGTGATAACCCAAAAATATAACCATTATTCATTGAATATAACAAATAACCTATTCATTCTGACAAAAAATAGACTAGAAATTGAATATAACAAATAACATATCTATTCATTCATTGCACAACATCATTCTTATAAAACAAGCGCAACCAATTCAATCACAGTAACATCAACTTCAACCAAATATTTTCATTACATGAATTCCTGTTCATAATCATACACCTACTTAAGTTACATGACGGAGCAAAAACGAAAAAAACTACCATTGATATGTACAAATTACATCACAAAAATTTCAAAATACCCGTTACAACAAAAGTAACAATAACAACAAGTGAAAAGAAAAAACAGTGCACTACAATAGACCCACAGGATTTTTGTAGCCTAATACCATTAAAATTGGCACATGTGTAGTTTACTAAATGTTCCTCTTCATTAGCATCTACTTCATCAAGTTGACTTCCACATTGTGTTTCACCGGGCTGACCGTGTACGCATCTATTCCTATAATTAATCTATTCATTGTGCGTCTCATTAAACGAGTTATACCTTTGGTATACAGCCCCAGCAAATCGGTGAACTTGTTGGCTGCATTCTGCCCAGCTTGTGTAAATGCCGGGTGCCCTCCCTACAAACACAACGTAGTATGCTGCCATTTCCTAAGACAGTAGATAACATTTATCATCATTGTAATTAAAGTATAATAATTTTGACAATAGACAAATTTAAGCATCATCATTCTCACTATACATCATATAAAATATGCATATTAACAATGTAACCCCAACAATTACAACAAGCTCATGCATCAGTTTGAAAATGAGTTACATTGTGAAAACTTGAAAAGTATAGCTATTTCAAATAGCTATTTCCATACCCTGCATTCTTCTAAAAGATATGAAGTTTACATTTTGGACTTCCCTAAACACAACATTTGACAAGTTTCCATCTTTCCCAACATTGTCCTTTACATTTTAATGTCAGAACGAAAATAAAAAAACAATGCATCTAACAATAAGTTTAACTCAATTAAAGGTAAAACTTCCAATACAACAAGTTTAACTTAATTAAAGATGAAACTTTCAAATAAAGATGAGCCTTCCAAATTTGTTTGGTTATCAATTCTCAAAACAGTTTTGACTTGTATTTTAACTTTTGGGTTGTCTTTTAAAATATTTTGGATTTATTTTTTTTACAATATTTACAAATTTTCTTAATTTTCTTATTTCAATATTTACAATATTTGGGTTGTCTTTTAATTTCATTATTTATGTTAATGTGCACTTTGCTATATCTTCTTAAATATTAAAAATTTGCGAAAATACAATTTTTTATTTCAAACATCTTGTACTATTTCAAAAAAATAGATCAAAAAACTTTAAATTACAACTCCACATTGCACAACTCAAAACTCAAAATACAATTCAAAACTCTTTTCAAAACTGAAACCTCTTTTCAAAATTACAAATTGAAAAATTCCTTTCAAAACTCTTTTGAAAACTATTAAGCAAATAAATTTTCCCTTACTCAAAACTAAACTCACTATTTGACAATTAAATCACAACTCCATACTCAAATCATAATTCCACCACTAAACCAAACACAAGCTATGTAGTTCAATGTAATCATTTTCTTTTACTCATGACTAACAAATTATTGATAAAAAGAGGGCAAGTGTTGTAACCCTTAAAAGAACGCACTGTACTTACGATATAATTGATAATTGAGTGCGTTTTATTTCTAAATCTGAAAGGATTTCAGTGTCATTTATACTTTTAAAAGGAGTTCAGAGTTGCATGCACCTCCCTCACTTGTGTACTTCCCTACTAACATGAACAACCTAAAATCACATTAGTCCAAACCGACAATAATTAGCCTATCCTTGAAGAAGCTAACTGCTATTCATTGGCAACAAAAAAATAAAGGGTTCAAATAAGAAGAAATTACTATTGTTCGTGATTTTAGAGCAAAACTAGAAATTATAGTGACATTTTACTACTTGTCGGCCAAAATATAGCAAAAAATATTAAGTGATATAAGCTTCAACCAAAACGAACACTATTCAACCAATAGCTATGTCGTGAAGTTTGAAAAATCTAGAAATCCCTTAGATATTGATTTGTAATTATGTATCAATTTTAACCAGTAAATAACACTCCCAATCAAACAATCAAGACAAATTGACACAACGATTTTAACGTGAAAAAATCACAATTAGAGCGTCTACAATTGTGATAAAAAAAAATACGAGCAAAAGCCACAAAACAATCCACTAAGAAGATAAAAGGAATTACACAAGTGTACTCTCAATTACTTAGCGAATCCACGTCCGAACTGAACCAACCCCTATATGCCTCTTCCACCACGGTCTTCACCTCAAAATTGTCTTGCCCAACGTTAAATCCACAATGCCGATGTCGAATCCACGACAATGAGCCACTCTAAAATCCACCAAAACTTCAGGCCCAAATTCCACAGAATTCACCAAAGAATAACTCTCTCTTTTGTATTGAATGAAATAAACAATCCTTTGATGTATACTTCTCAAACCATAAGTTAAACTCAAACAAACATCAAAGAAACTAGAAAAGAAGCTTCAAATGAAAACCTTAATACCTAAGAAGAAGATCTGGAAGTCGTAACCCTAAAAACGGATGAAACCACATATTTATAGAAAACTAATCTGCGATCTCCACTTGAGCACAAGAATGGTTGCTTGAGCGGACTGACGCTCAAGTGCAGGAAGTTCCGCTCGGGCACAAAAACACAACTTCCAATACTTTTGCAGACAATTCAAACTTCTAGAACCAAAGATTCTCCGCTAGAGCACACAAATGGCCGCTTGAGCGGACAAGCAACTTCAGACATAGTCAGCGAAGTGACAAACATGAAAGAATTAACTTTTGAAACATCTCTTCAAGGCACAATTCGAGTTGGATTCGCATCTAAAAACTCATAGCCACACTGAAATAAAAGTTAAACAAAATTACAACTAAAAAGAGTTTTGTCAAACGGGATTGCCAAGAATAAAAACCTAACAATCTTCCCTTTTGGCAATGTCGTAACAAAATACACCTAACAGATAAAATCCTAATCACCCCAACCCATTACAACCAACAAAAACAAACTTTTTTCTCAAGGTCATGATCTGCAAAACAGCTATTAGTGCCACAATCTTCAAAACAACTATTAGTGCCACAAGAGTATATGAAAAAGCAATAGACATATGACAAGATTATCTTGAAGCATGAGATGGAAATATGAATAGATATAAATTGGAGATTTTAAGAACATGTAGCATGAAAACATGAAAACTAAGACACATGCACCCGACACATGGCATGAATACATGAAATCCTAAAACACATGCACCCGACAACATTTCACCCCCTTTTTGTCACGAATTGACAAAGGGAGCTCAAACAAAAAAAGCAAGATCAAAAACCACACAAGCAGGGACAAGATGATGGAAAAATTAATAACTAGCGAGAAGTAAGCAATAAACAAGCAGTGGATAGCGACACACAAACCAACTAGTGCCAAACTCCCTTACCAAACCAATCCAAGATGAACCAAACTCCCCCTCACTAAAAGCAACCACAAACACTGAAAACAGTGAACAAGAAAAAAATTGACAAAAATAATATGGTGGAGCAAGCAAGGAATTTCAAATTTGCACCTTAAAACACACAAGATTATCCAAGAAGCACAATTACTTGAAAACACAATGTGCATAGCCTCTAGAAGATTTCTCATAAAAAAAAGTGATGCATTATGTGAAAAGCATAGATCCCATGATAAAAGTGTGTGTGTGACTCTTGGAGTTTGACAAACACTAGATTCAAATCCTAGTAGTGATCTGATAGCTGGACCTCCGGCAAGAGAATCTTAGCACAACTAAGGAAAGTCAAACCCCTAGGAATCAAGGGGTATTTGTTGAGTAAAAACGGAGGCTCCCCCTTAATCAATGAATCTTTTTTTTTCTTTCTTTCTTTTGCACATTTTTTCTTTTCTTTCTTTTGCACATTTTTTTTTCCCTTTCTTTTGCACACTCATTGACAGCTAACACGCTCAAGAGTATGGAAACCAAACCAGAGAAGCATGAATACAATAAGGATAACCTGATTGGTGACTCTGAGGTAGCCTTTTCCTCATGCCTTAATTGAAAAGAATTAAGAGGAAAGCCGTAGAGATGCAAAAAGATGAAAGGTGGTTAAGAGACTCACCATCACCCATGATGTGCTAGTATAGGTCAATTCCTCTAGAAAAGCAAAAGATACAATGCCAGAAGTCCATAAAGAAAAATGATCACTAAGGCGAAAGACTCCGATATTTGCTAATCCAAGAGTGTGCACAGAATGAGACATACTAATCAAAAAACATACACTCCGAAATGAGTAATGACCACATAAAGTACACACATATTAACATGTAATGGATATTCTCATCAATTCCAATATGTCAAAAGAACTCAAAAATTTCAAGCTTGCAAAACCATACTAAGAAAATCTTTTTGGATTTTTTTTTTCTTTTCTAAAATAAAGCAAGACATAAAATGACCAAGCACACGCTAAATGATACCACACATTACATGACCCAAAAAGAAAGAAAACACACAGAAACCCATAAACAAAAACAAATAAACAAATAAACTTAACACAAGTCGAGTTTTTTCACCCAAACCACTTTAGTATGAACAAACTTGTGAGAATTGCAGTTCTTGCGTGGTGTCTTGACGTTGTGGTTCCCTTTCGCTTTAATAGGAACACGTCTTGACTTAGTTTCCAACCTTACTCCAAGGTCTAGGCAAATGCAAACTCGCTTTATGTTTGGTCTCAAGCAAATCAAAATAGCAAGGTCTATTATGACCCTTAACATCATTACGACCAATGAAGTGTCTCCTATCCCACGAGCTGTTGAAATTTCTTCCATCTCTATGAGACACTCTCCCATGCAACTCATAACAATAAGGGTGAATATGACCATACATACCATAATGATAACAAATAAAAACAAGGTGTACCTTCTTTTCTTTGGCCTTACCAACTCTAGGAAGTTTGAGAAGTCCTTCCTCTCGTTGAATCTTTTGCTCCCCCTACCCTTGAGTTCTAATATCATGAGATGTGGATGCACTCTGTTTTTGCTCTTTCTTACCACCAAAGCCAATGCCACTCTTCTCATAACAAATTTGTTGAGAGCCAATGATATTGTCCAAAGTCTTTGATCCTTTGTTCCAAAGACCAATGGTAGCCATAGCACACTTGAGCTCTTCCTCTTTCTTGATCATTAGTTCTTCCAAGGCAACTTGAGACATCTCGAGAGTTTCAATCTTTTCTTCATACGTTGCATAGATTTGCTGTAGCTCATTCCTCTCTATCTCACAAGTCAAGAGTTTCACACAAAGAGCTTGTCGATCACTAGAAATCTTAATGGCATCATTCCTAGCCTCGGAAATCTCCTTCTTTAATTTGACATTCTCATTTTCATATACTTTGAGTTTGATAGTGAGTTTGTCATTCAATTTAGATAAGTTAAGAGATTCCTTATACCACTTTTCATAAGCTTACTGAAGCTCTTCATCATCACTCCCCAAGAATTCATCATCTGTGACACTCTCAACCGGCCTCTTCGGATACTCTATTTGTCCTTCAGTTTTGGAAGCCGCTATGAAAGCAAGGAATTGTTCATGCCCCTCTTCACCTTGTGCTTCATTGTCACTTTCCGCTTTATCAAACTCGGATTCATCATCCAAAGTGATAGTGAATGCTTTCTTTTTCCTCAACCGATTAGAGCATTCTGAAGCAAAGTGACCAAATCCTTGGCATTCATAGCATTGGACTCTTTCATAGTTCCCTTGTATCTTTCCTTTCTCATTCTTGGTTATAGAATTAATTTTGAGTTTTTCTTTGCCTTTGGATTTATGAGTTGATTCTGAAAGATTAGGATTCTTTTTCAAAAAATACTTTTTAAATTATTGTACGAAAGCCTCCATAATCTTGGAATCAATCTCACAATCCTCATCAGAATCATTTCCAACTCTATGAGAACTACTCAAAGCAATATCATCTTTTTGTTTCTTTTTGAAATTTCTTTGTGCCTCATAAGTTTGGAGATTTCCAACCAAATGATCCAGTTTGAGGTTGTCAACATCTTGAGCCTCCTCAATAGCCGTAACTTTTGGTTGAAAGCAATCGGGCAAGGACCTCAAAATTTTTCCAACAATCTTGGATTCCAGTATTTTTTTCACCTAAATTGAAGTTGGAATTTACAATGTTACTCAATTTCGTATAACATTCATCAAATGTCTCACTATTTTTCATTAAAAGGTTTTTGAAACTAGACGTGAGCCTTTGAAATTTTGAGCATTTAACCAAATGAGTGCCCTCATGAATAGTTTGTAAGATATCCCAAGCCTCTTTTGTGACTTTACAATTGAAAATACGACTAAACTCTTCAGGTGTGACGGCGCAAAAGAGAGAATTGATAGCTTTACTATTCCAGCTACTATTTTGGTAATCAATTGTGTCCCATTTATCAATTGGTTTAGGAAAAGATACTCCATCAGTGGTAATCGTCAATTCGGTCCACCCATACATGACAGACTGCCAAACCTTTTCATCAATAGATTTTAAAAATAATCTCATCCGAGCTTTCCAAAATGAATAATTAGATCCGTCAAGTAGGGTGGTCGTACTATAGAATTTTCCTCACAAATTGAATCCATTATCACAAATCAAACAAGATCTCGCTCTAAAAGATTTTTTTTTTCAAAAAAAAAAGAGCAACCTGTTCTGATACCAATTGAAAAATCTAGAAATCCCCTAAATATTAATTTGTGATTATGTATCAATTTTAACCAGTAAATAACATTCTCAATCAAACAATCAAGACAAATTGACACAACGATTTTAACATGGAAAAACCACAATTTGAGCGCCTCCAATTGTGATAAAAAAATCATGGGGCAAGTGTACTCTCAATTACCTAGTGAATCCACATCTGAACTGAACCGACCCCTATATGCCTCTTCCACCACGGTCTTCACCTTAAAATTGTCTTACCCAACGTTGAATCTGCAACGCCGATGTCGAATCCACGACGATGAGCCACTTTAGAATCCACCAAAACTTCAGGCCCAAATTCTACGGAATCCACCGAAGAACAACTCTCTCTTTTGTATTGAATAAAACAAACAATCCTTTGATGTATACTTCTCAAACCATGAGTTAAACTCAAACAAACATCAAAGAAACTAGTAAAGAAGCTCCAGATGAAAACCCTAATACTCAAGAAGAAGATCTTTAAGCCGTAATCCTAAAAACGGATGAAACCATATATTTATAGAAAACTGATCCGCGATCTACGCTCGAGCGCAAGAATGGCTGCTCGAGCGGATTGACGCTCGAGTGCAAGAAGTTCCACTTGAGTGCAAACACATAACTTGCAGTACTTTTGCAGACAGTTCAAACTTCTAGAACCAAAGATTCTCTGCTCGAGCACACAAATGGCCGCTCGAGCAGACAAGCAACTTCAACTACATTTTTGCTTCTGGCTTCGGGGGCACTGCCTCTCAACCTCGCCTGAGCGCTGCCCTGGACCCCCGTGAGCTAACCAGGCAGCTTGATCGAAGTGGCAAACATGAAAGAATTAACTTCTGAAACATCTTTGCAAGGCACAATTCGGATTGGATTCGCATCTAAAAACTCATAGCGTCACTGAAATAAAAGTTGAACAAAATTACAACTGAAAGGAGTTTTGTCAAACGGAATTGCCAAGAATAAAAACCTAACAAAGTTAATATTAAATTTGCTCAAAGTAGGTGACAAGAAATAAATATAGAAATAAAAACACCTTATAATAATATAGCATAGAGAATGAAAGCAAGCCCACCACAAGAAATTCCACAATCCAATCTACTAGTCTACACCATTACAATTGTCAAACATTGATCACTATTCAAAAAGCACCTTCATTGAGACTGGCACAATTGTTTAAACAAATCAAAAAATGTTGACAAATACATTAATACATAAACTTTGTAAAAACTCATGCAACTTCATTTAGATATTAGCCCTTCACAATCGTGACTTCAGTTCATAGTGACAGATGAACCTATTCTGGAAGCTCGTAACCCAGTTGACATGTGGATAAAAGATATAATTGGAGGCCAGGGCCTACGATGTCCAAACCAAGTTGTTGGTCCAATTGGGGGGCTCAAATAGTCCAGTGAAAATATATAGAACAGGTAATAGTGCAAAACTTATGTTGCTTGGGGTTCTTCTAATATTGAGGGGAGTCAAGTTGAAATACAATCTTAAACCGAGAATGTGAATGAGTCACCCACTAATATGTGGAGTTCTAATAAATAAATAAATAAAGTGAGTCCAATAGTAGCAAGGAGTAGGCTGTTCACAAAAAATAGAATTTGAGGGACAATACAACATCAAAGGAAATGGTTGGGGGTCCAGTAAAGGGAGATGGGGTCCTTTAACTAAAAAGGACCAGAGTAAAATTGAATTACAGTCACAAACAGGATGGCAGAAATATTCACCAAGTGATTCCTAGAAAAAGTTGAGTAAGAATGATGACCACACTGATGGTAATGAATGGATGATTGGCATAAAACATAATTTGGGAGCTAGTAAGATAATCTCAAAGCCAAGTGGTTGGTCCACTTGGGGGGATAATGCAGTTCAGACAGATGACGTGGCCTCTTCAACGGCACAAAAAACAGAACAGGTAGCTTAGTCAAGAGCTTCCCTTAACTGGGCTTCTTCAAATAATGATGGTCTAGGTAAAGAATTTCAATCTCTGAAACTCAAGAAGATAAAATCACCATTCAATTCCAAGAAGTCCAATGAAGATAAGGACTCTGGTAAAGAAGAGAGGGTTGACAAAAAATTAAACTTGGAGGCTGGAAAAACAAGCTCAAAGGTAAGTGGTTGGTCCAGTTGGGGGACTAATAACATTTAGACAGACGAAGTACCCACAATAAAGGCATAAGAAACAGAATGGGCAGCTCCGTCAAAAACTTTCCTTCAGTGGGGCTCTCCATCAGGAAAGCAATAAGAGTCACCATTCAATTCCTGCAAGTCCAATCAGAATGAGGACCACACTGATGGGAAGTCAAGCAATGGGGGGTTCACAAAAAATAACATTTGAGAGCTGAAAAAAAGAATCTCAAAGGCAAGTAGGTGATCCACTGACACCATAGTTCTGGGAAGGAATGGGTGCTTCACAAAAATCAAAATTTAGGGGTTGAAATAAAAAGGAAAGTCGGTCGTTCGGTAGGGGGCCAATACAATATAGACACAAGATAAACTCTCTACTAGACCACAAGAAGCATAACATCTATCTCAGTCCAAAACAATCGTTGCTTGGGGTTCAGGAGATGAGGGCTCAGGTACAGTACAACTACAATCTCATACAGGACAACATAAAGAATCTGCTGTCAATGTCTGGATTCCCAAACAAACTTAATTTTGAACTTCAAAATCCCAATCAAAAATGAAAACCCTAATTTATGCAAAACAAACCTCAATGTGGATGATGGAAGGGAAATGTGTGAGAATGTTTTCAGGTCTTCGTCTTCTTCGTTCTTGCTACAGCTCTCGCAGTGAACTTCGTCTTCTTCGCCTCCTCCGCGGTGCTCTTTGTGTCTCCCTCTTCGTCATTGTTTGTTGAACTGCAGCATGTGTGTGTTTTGAACTGTTGGAGCAAAACAAAAACGTGGGTACATATCACTTTTAACCCCAAAAAAAAAAAAAATGGTGAAAATAATATTCGTAAAGCCGTATTATAAAACGGCTTTTCTAAAACTGTTTTATGTATTAAAAATATTTTTGGCAAACAATATTTATGTTGAAAATATAAATTGGAAAAAAATATTTACTAAAAAAACAGTTTCACCAAAACCGTTTTTAATTAACTTAGAATTAATTACACGTTAAGTAAAAATGGCTTTTGGAAAGCTGGTTTTGTGTAGGGAAATTTTATTATTTTTTTATTCACAAAAAAGGGCATTGATAAAACCGTTTTACCCTATAATGAGAATAAAGAAAAAAAACCCACCCTAGAGTGGGAATAAAGTTGTGAGAATGGCATAGTCAGGGAAAAGCGCCGACTACTAGTTATCGTTATCTTTCTTCTTCATCCCCCATTTCCTTCTTTATGTTTATCTTGTTCGATTTCGTCGTTATTTTTAAACATTTGTGTTTATGTGAATCTTAAATTATTTGTCTATAATAAAATATTATTGTTTGTTGGTATTTATTTTTTAAAATATTTAATATTTCATTTTGCTCATGTTGAACCATAAATTATTTGCTTATATTAAACATTTTGTGACAATACAAAATTGGTCACTAATTGTCATTTTCAGCGACACTTTCAAAAATTCGTCGCTAAAGACTTTTCTGGACGCACTTTTAGTGACTTTTTTAGTGACGAATTTAATTTTGTCACAAAAATCATTTAGAGACCAAAATAATGGTTTTAGGGACCAAAATAATTGGTCACCAAAAGTTTTATGTATCGTAGTGAATATTCATACAAAAAAATTAAGATGATCGAATATGTTTTAATTACATTTGTTTTAAAAATATGGATGACAGTTATAATTTTTAAAGTAACATTTGTTTTAAAATAGGGACAATAGTTTTAATGTTAGTAGCTATTTATTTTTGCATGAATATTTTACTTAACAAATATTAAAAAGTGAACGATTTAAATTACTGAGGTACCTTTCAAAATTTGCCCACCAATGCCAAACGTTCTCTCAACTTGTGATGTGCAACTTCTCTTTTTAAATATTTTTTTTGGGGGGCATGATATACCTTTTGCAATTAAGACATTTATTAATCGGTCCTATTAATTAAATTTATTTATTTACAGATTTTGATTGATAAATTTATTATTATAAATTTATTTATAAATAAAAAAAAATATTGATAAAATTTAATGGGTAATAAATTTCAAAATTGATAATTATTTATCCGCAATCATATTACATATTCCATCATCCTGGATGAAATTGAGTTTGGCAAAAGTGTGCCTGGTTGAAGAAAGAGTGGTGAGTCGGCAAGGCCAAGACAAACTGTTGGTAGTGGAACATCCAATAATCTTGCAAAATTCATCACTGCATTTTTTAATCAGAATTCTATGTCGGCTGTGGCATTGAATAAATATACAATTTGTTCATACAATGTAAAAAATATACAATATTTGATTGGTTTATTTTCAGTTTTTGGTATAACCAATAGAAAGTTGTGTGTATTATTGATATTTGCGTGAACAAAATTGCACTCGGCATTAAATGCAACATGTTCACAAATTAATAAAAAAAAAAAATGTATGGTCTTGGACCACCGGATTCCCATAACATTTATTTTGTTTTGAGAAAATAAAATAACAAATCAGTTGAAGGTTGAAAAATAAATTTTAAATAAATTGTAAAATTTATAAACTTTTAATTTGTTGTTAAAGTCAATTTTTTATGTGTATATCTAATTATTTTTAAAAAATTTAGCTAATTTATAATTTCTCCTTTTTTTCGTTGTGGAAATAGAATCATAAAACACATACTTTATTAATTAACTTTTTTATTTTATTCACAAAGACTCACTCGGAAATAGGGTTGTTGTTGTGCCCTTGGTACATCAGTAACTGTTGTACTCTAATTTGAGATTATTATAGGTATATTTTTTATAATCTGACTGTTTATTTTGTAGAGTTTGTCGAGTACTTCAAGAATGTTAAAAATCATATTAATCGAATAATAATAACTATGTGATCGAATTACATTTGTTATAACAAAAATAAACAATCTATTTTTCTATAGTATAAAAAATACATGCAATCTGATCATTTACCTATCACTATCTGATAAATATAATTTTTGATATGCATAAATCTTATAAAATAAACGATTCAAATCATAAAAATAAATCTATAATAGATTTTAAATTGAGTCACAACAATTAAGTATACAACAACAATCCCATACCTGACTGACTCACTAGTGTATAATATAATGACAGATATGAAATTAAAAACGAAATGTTATGTCATAATTATTGTCAATTTTTTTTTCCGGCTGTTTCGTAGAGAATGCAAAATAATTTGATAGGCAAACAATACAATACCCGTTTGGATTAAAATTGTCCCAATTAGATGGTGAAGAGTACAAATTCATATGTATATTTACAAGGTAGTATTTATATGTAGCTTGCAAAGATTACATCTGAATTAAAAATATCACTGTTTTGAGCACATTGGAATTTCATTGTTTGAAGAAAAATCACATCACAGTGATAATAAAAACGAAATAATATAAACCAAACAAGCCCTAAAGGCAGGGTCGTTAAACAGGGGGTCATGTCTTGGTCGCGTTGGGTATTCCTTCATCTCCTCGACTGTTAATTTTGCCGCCACTACCACTGAAGAGAGAGAGAGAGAGAGAGAGAGAGAGAGATGTTGGAAGCAAAGAGTCTGAGGAAGGCGATGGTCCCTTGTTCACTGCTCGAACATCCCTCTCCCGGAAGCGTTCAGTCTACTCGGCTCGCCCTCCATGTCCTATTCTTATTATTTATACTATACTATTCATATATAATAATTGTCTCTATCAAAATCCCAATCTTAATCGTCTTTCTGTTTTTCACCTTGCTTTTGCTTTTGCTTTCTCAGGTTAATGCCGACCATTCTTCGTGCTGGGTCTACATCGCTTCTGGTTGCCGCATTTACAAACTCCAGGTTTAGTCTTTGCACTCTCTCTCTCTCTCTCTCTCTCTCTCTCTCTCTATATATATATATATATGGTTTTGAAGGGTCTTGATTATTGATAATGATGTGTGTATCTGTAACTATGGATATCTACTACTGCGAATTGAAATTTGAAGTTTGATTTTTGTTTGAATGTTTGGTGTATTTTGGCCATACCGGGTGAGGCAATTCATGATACTGTTTGGGGGTTTGTTTTTTGGTAGTTTTTTTGTTCTTTTTGGGGAAATTTTTGTTAAAACAAATTTTCTAAAAGCTTTACTTGACGAAAAGAATCAGAATATTATTATTACTTTTAAAATTCCAAAAGAAAGTCTAGAAGATACAAACATAAGCCAAAAATAGTGGAATTTTTTTGGCTTTTAGTTTTTTTTTTTTTTTTTTTTCAAAAATATATATATATATATATATTTTAGATTCACATACACAAGATAGACTAGAACAGTAAAAAATTGACATAATTTTGAAAAAAAAAATCACTAAAGACAAAAAAAATTGGAAAAATATGTAGGTTATTTTTGGGTTGGTTTGAAATAGACTATTTTAATAACTTTTTGGCTAAAATATGAAGCGAAAAAAATTAGTATATTTGTGATAAATTTTTGACTTTTTACGAAAAGAAGTATAAAAAGTATAGAGGAAAGGAAATCTTTGACTCATAGTTTTTTTGGCTTTTTGGCCTTTCTAATGATTTTTTTTTTTTTTTTTTTGGCGTTTTGGCTATTATTTTAAGTTGCCAAAACAACCTTTAGTTTATCGTTAGCTCAATCTTGTGAAATACTTTTCCTGCTGTTTAGTGCAACAAAAGTTACTTCTGAATAGGACAATGTAGGTTACCAGGGTATTGTCTGATGTTAGTGTTGTGGAAGTAGTTTTCCTTCTTTTGGGAGGAAAACTAACAACAATTTGTACCTCAAAAAGGAGAAGACGTGTCCTTTGAATTAGTTGACTGATATGAAGGAGTTGGTCACTAATAAGATCAAGAAATATCATTTTGCTGATTGTGTTGACAGACTAGTAGCTTGTATGCATTTGGCTGAACCCATGTTGGAGCTAGCATAGTAGTGAATCTTACTAATTATATATATATATATATATATTTGTAGATATCAATGCAAGATTCTTTGGTCAATCAAGGAAAAGAAAGCCTCTTGATTCCTGAGCAAACACAGGTGTGTGGTTGTAATGCTTTCCACTTGCAAAATGAACATTTTGACCTAGCTTCTGTTTGTGTATGTTCATGATTGTACCTCTGTAGTGTACTTCATAGTTATTTTTCAATTTTATCGTGTATATGAAGGTTATGAGCTCTTCAATAGTTAATCGCTGCCCTCATCGGTCAGAAATTCAGAGCATAGCACTTGCTGAAACAGAGAGTGAGTGACTATTTGTCATATCAATCATTGATATCTTTTTAAGAACTAATTGAAGAGTGTACTTTTTGAGCATATTATAGCTTTCATGTCTACTTGTGTAAAGTAATTTTGATAATATTACATTGTTTATGTATAGTTGTATTTATACCACAGTATCTAATCTCCTTCTGTGCATCTCAAGGATAAGTCAGGGACTTGGGGTTAAATAATAAACACATAATATGGGAATTCAAGCGATACTTTGGAATAATAGGAATTTATATGAGGGCTAGGTAACCTTTATTCCCTGGCCATCAGGGTGTGTAAGGTTCATGAGAGTGGACTTATCTTGCTACTTCACACATGTCTGACATCCAGGTTCTTGGAATTACTGAATCAATCATGGTATGATGAAGCAAGTTTTCATTTTTAATGTTTGTTTGTTTGTTTTGTTCTCATAATGCCACAAACTTTAGTGATTGTCAAGAAATTTCATTTTACAAGATGTAGAGATGTCACTACTGGCTTAGTTTCCAAATCAAAGCTATACTGACTGAATTTGACAAACTTTAGTATTCAGTTGATTTCCATAACTGATTGATTATTATACCATTTTCATTAGGTAACAATTTTCTTTTCTGCTCAAACTGCAGATGTGATTACTAAAACATTGTGGAACTCAGGTTTTAGTTGAGACTAAGGACTTCTTGCGATGAGTTGAGTTCTAAAGTTTGTCTTTAGAGGTTGACAAAGATTATTTCCTTGGAAGTTTTGCTTAAATGGATATGAAACTAACTCAATTGATACTGGTGATAAGAAAAAAAAAATTGAGTTTCTAGATGTAAATTTCTTCTTCTTCTTCTTCTCTTCCCCCCCCCCCCCAGCCTCTCTCTCTCTCTCTCTCTCTCTCTCTCTCATCACATTATGAGAAACATTGCTTTTGTATTTACAGATACAAGTGAAAACAGGGGAAAGCTGAGTTATATTTACCACAGTTTTAGGAAATGAGTCCTCTACAACATCTTTTCCTAGAGTAGAGAAAATTTTGGCAATACAATGTTTTCATTGGACCATAGAAAAAAGAAACAGTATGTTGATGCTCACTAAAACTTGGCTATTGTTATCTCAGTTTCCTGAAAGTAGTTTTCAAGAATGATGAACAATTTTTAGCATTATTTTCTGCTCTTAAACAAAACCAAAAAAAAAGAACTGTTTCATAATTTTCTTCAAATATGCTCAGTTTCTCAAGTGCCCAACCCAACACTAATCAATTCTAGCTTCCTTGTAATCAACTTTTTTATAATGCTTGTTGTGTCCTGTAAGCCGGGGATGTCAATGATGCCTACATGTGTCAAACCACAGGACTGGATCCTTGTACCAATGATTTTTCAGCGGCATAGTGTAATTGGATATGAATGAGACCAAAGTAAACAAATAAATATCCTCCCTAGTCCCTACTGTAAGCTTTTGATTTTTGTGAAATTTTTGTGTTCTTTTGAACTTCTTTCAATGGAAGATGTTCTTGACAATTGAAATGACCCTAAATAGTGGTGGTGGATAGCTGAGTGGCCTTCCTCTTTCTGTTTACTTCATTACTCATGCTTGTAACATATCTGTGTTGATTTTTAAGTTTCTTCACTAGTGGACATAGCATAAACTAGAGATCTATGAAATTATTTGTCATCCCAGTAGTTATGATTGTAGATGTGTGTGGTTAGAACCGTTAGGGGCATTGGACAGATTTAGTTGCTGAAAACAATTAAAAAGAGCACAAAACTTGTTATGAAAGCATATGATTTGGGATGATGGTGGCTACAATCATTTAAATATGTGAAGCTCTAAACTTTATAGTATTTTTCTCTTTTTCTTGAAGTAGTGGCAGGAATTGATATGATAATTTTTTTCACACTAGTTAATAATTTTTAATCTATGAATTTTTCTTTATTTTGTAGATTCCATTGGTGAGTCTTTCGTTTTTAGTGCTTTCATGCAATTGCAATGTATGCAGGCAGTGGTTACTTGATTTTGGGAAGTGTGGACTCTTATGGTCACCTTATTGTTTCTAAGCTGGATACTAGTGGTAAAGGTACCCTCCTTTTTGGTTGTGTATATTCCTTTGGGCTTTGATTTTATTATGTTTCTTTCCAATAGTCCTAGTTTCATTTCCAATAGAATTCTGGAGACAAATCTAACAGTGCAGATCTCTCTGAAGGTGGTTCACACTTTCTGCTTCCCCCTAGGAGGGGCCTGAGTTTGTAATTGATACTTTTATGTAACAGCCACGTGCTCCACATTTTTAAATGCATTGATTTTCTACCTATACTATTTTGCATTTTCAAAAGAAATGTAATGCTCATTCAATATATGTCTCCATTAGTCCACTAGGGACACAGCTAATAAGCTGACTACCTTTGTCCTGTATTACCTTCATCTTTCAATATCTAATGTATATTCATGGACATCTGTACCATGTTAGAAATTGAATTACAACACAATAGCTAAAGTTTTGTGCCTTAGTAGCTTCCTTCAGATTTCTTTTTTGGGTTTATGTTTGATTTGCACTTCTCCCTACTTATTTCAGATGTTGATAGGCTTACGTTTTCAGTATCACCTCGAGATTGTGGTGTTGGAGAGGGTGGTTGGGCAGGGCTTTGCTTCAGTCCAAGTCAATGGTCCATGGTATCTAATCGCTTTCATATGTATTACTTCAACTTATGTGGTATGACAATTTGTTAATGTCAAAGAGTCATGATGTTTGTCCATGACTGACAAGCTGGAAGTAACATAAGTAGCTGATATCTGTGTGCTAAGTTATGTTGTTTCCATTGTCCATTCTTCTTTTGTTTATCTTCTATTTCTTCAATCAAAAATGTTTTGGAGCTCTAATCTATGCGCTCTAATAGCTCTAATGTGTATGTGGGGCCCATCTGATGTGATGTTTTGGCCTTTTTTTTTTTTTTTTGACTTTCCACCTCACTAGAGCTCAATTAGAGCTCTAGTTTTAGAGGGATGTATCATTGTTGTTCTTCAATTCAATGAGCCAAATTCTGAGTCTTGCCAACATCAAGGAGGTTTCACCATTAATTATCTGATTTTAGGCATATTTTTTAAAGTAGAAGGATTAATATGTCTCCAAAGAAACCCCTAAAAGCTGCCCATGATATTCACAATAATTCTTGATGTGTTTACTGATCTGTTATTTTGAACCCAAACTTTGATTGAAAATGAGCTAGAGTAATCTGTCAAATATCATCTCAAGGAGGCCTGAACTAATAAAGCCAGCAATTTTGTAATGGAATGAGTTAATTAGAGAAAAACAATTGAGTTGGTTCAAAGTTTTTTTTTTTTTTTTTTTGGTTTTCTTTTTTTTGTTAACATGTCCTTAGAGATTTTTTAAAAAATTAGCATGTCATAATTCGTGGCTGGGAAACTTTCAATTCAAGTCATCTTATAATCAAATTACCATATTGGGCCCAAATAAAAGTTACAAATTGCTGGTAATCTAAAAAAATTAGCATATTACCATTTCGTAATCTAAGGGTTTCAAGTAATTAAAAAAAGTTACAGATTGTAGCTGAAATTTTCAATTTTTTTTTTTTTTTATAAAAGAAAAAGTTATAATGTAATATTGCAACCAAACACCATTAGTCAACTTTTTTTAAGCAAATAAGCTAAATAAGTTGACCTATAAGTGCCACTAAATGGGGCTTTTTTTTTTTTTTTTTGTCCTTATTAGATAAGTTATTGCAATTTATCTATCGGTTGTTGTTTTGTGTGAGGCATTTTCTTTGCAGGTTGTGGCACATATTGCAGAACTCTCAGATATTGATATTCCTATTTGTTTGTTGCATTTTGTGATAAAATGGTTAAGGTGGTTGTGCTATGGATATAGGGGGTTTGGTGTCAAGAGTTGACACATAGAGGTTATCTGACGAGATCTGTTATATGTGGGCAACTATGTCTACAGGATTTTTTTCTCTTCAAAAAGAACTAAGTGTTTCTCTTTTGTGTGTGTGTGTGTGTGTACATGCCTATGTATGTATGTATGTATTGCATGGTTCTTCTTTTAAGAATTGAACCTGCAAGCCTACCCCTCCCTCTTTGATGCCATGGCTGCATCATGGTGTTAGAACACCTTTGCTGTAAAGTACAGGTAATTTTGGGCATGTTGTTCCTAGAAGTATATTGTAATAAGGAAGTTCAACAAAGTTGTGGCATTGAAACTGTTGACCACCTTTAAAGATATCATTGGTAATAAACTTGAACTGGAGAAGGTTTCACATATCATGACGGCTACTGTTGATTTTTTTTTTGGGGGCACATTTATGATAATTGTTGGGGCATTGGATTTATAAACTGAGTGCTTGGTTTAAACATATTCAAGAAAAAGTGATTCTTCGGTTTTTGGTTTCTCAACACCTGAAATTCTTCTTCTTCCTTTTATCATTATTATTTTTGGTGTGTGTGTGTGTGTGTTTGTGTTGTTACAGTTGATTCTGGAAACCATTTCATGTTTTCTGCTTGTGTTTCAACTGTTGTCTGTCCTTAATCAGATTTCCCCATTACATTGACTCTTCTATTTTAGGCAGCTGTTGCACACAGCTTCTGCAGAAGCATTGATGTATATGACCAAGATATTCACCTCCAGACTCTATGTACGTAAGTACTGTGTGTGGTTCACTGGCCATCTAATTGCTATTTATAGAGATATGCACCTTGGCAAAATGTTGGTGTTAAAAATGTTAGACAAATTGTTTTCTTTGTTATATTTCAATATCTACAAGTACTATTTAAAATATGTTCCTTGTCACTTTCATGTGAGGGTATATCATCTAATGACGATGAAATTTGGGTAGGGTACTGCTGTGGATGCCTGTGCTTGACATTGATGGACTTGTTTAACACCCATAGGTTATAGTGAACTGATTTGGCTGAGAAACAGAATTCTTATGATTGATATTCTTCCCATATTTTTTTTCCATGTGCTTTCTATCCCCTTAAGGATGTAATTAATAATTGTTTGTCCATAAATTACTGCAACCAAGTTTCCAGTTTATAAAGTTGAATGTTCTGAAATGACTGTCTTTCCTGAATTGTGGTTCAGGAAATTTTGATGTGTACTCAGTGGAAACACTCTGTTCCTTAAAACTGATCTTTGAAATGATTTCCATGGATTTTGTTTAGTTGGTTGTTTCCTTATGAAAAGGGATTGCTATCTTCTGGTTTACATCTTTTTTTTAATGAAGATATAACTAGAAGTGACAAGTAATTAGTTTGAGGGAACCCATATTTTATTCTCGTTTTTTAGATTTACATACAGATTTCAGAATACGGAAATATTTGTTTCTTCTGTATTTGATATGGAATCTGTTTACGGGTTTCATTTTTCAATAATGTTTTGTAGGTGATTCATATTTCTTGACACTAGTCAATCTCAAAGCTTCTGATTCTCTAAAAACCTTATCATTGAATTGCCTATGAATTGCTTGAATATGTAAGTTTTTTCAGAATATTGATTGCCATTGATGTAGCTGTGTTGCAGATTATGGTATCCATCTTCATTAAGCTTTATGCAGAGTTTGTGTAGTGGAAATGATAGTTCTATATTAGCCATCACAGAAGGCTGCCAGGTTTTGCCTTTTCATTTTGTATACATTTTTTTTTAAAATTTAACATTTGAGCTTATTTCTTTGTCTACACATTTTGGCATTTTTCCGTCTTTTTGAATTACTGCAGCTTTCCATATGGGACTTGAGAATGAAAGAAAATGGTGGTTGTGTGCATAGGATATATGGTTCTGTTGGAGATATCTTCTATGCAGTCTGTAGTTCTTCAACTAGTATTGCAGTGGGAGGAGCTGATCGTACTGTTACCGTCTACGATCCTCGCAGGTTGGTTACCGTGTCAGGCATAATTTCATCCATTAATGGCCATTTCTGTATCCCTACAGAATTAGTGGTCTTCTTCTGTTTGTGGTTGAGCAATTAAGAATGAGGATATGTGGTATGTCCAAATGTCACATTTCATGCTTTTCAGTATAATATATCATTTCCCCTTGTGCTTAGTTTCATTTTCAATCAGACAGATTGAAAGAAAATGGAGTACTAAATTCCACTTAATCTTGCATTGGTTAATATGTTGATTTTCATTTTTACATCCTGACTGTAGGTGGTCAGCACTATCGAGATGGGTGCACTGCTCAAAATATGAGGTCGCTTAAAATTCTCAGTAACTTTTACTCCATGTTTCTTCACCAGTGGCTAGATTTTATAAGCAGAACAAAGTTGTGAATGGTCGAGTTTAGATTTTACTGCATTAACAATGAAGAATCAAATGTCTTGATTCTTATAATATAACAGTGAAGCATAAAATACGTGTGATCATTAAGTCTTGTTGACATTTGTAGGGATAGATGTCTGGGATTGTTAGTAGTCCACATGCTTCATAAATGTTTTTAATAATCAATACCAATTCAAAAGAAAAAAAACCTAGTATCTGCATAACAAATGTGAAGTGTTAACAACCCATATTTCAAAAGATATGTTTCCTGCCTATGCATTGTTGTTCACATATTTAAATTTGGCACTTCTATCGAAGAAAAAGGAAAGAAATAGAAGTCTACCCTGCATAGATAGAATCCATTAGTATTTCCTTTGATTCATTTCTCCTTGTCATATGTTTTCCTCCTTGTCAATTCAATAGTGCTTTAGAGAAGTAGGTTTTTTTGGGCTTTGGTGTTGAAAGTTTGACAATATCTCATTACACGACTCCATCTACTCTACAAAGACCTTTATAGCTAATTTCTGAAATGAAACATATTATCTTCTGATAATTTTTTTTTTTTTTTTTTTTTTTTTTTTGTGTGTGTGTATAACCTGCAAATACACTCACATGTATGTATCTATTGTTTAAATGGGATGGTAGAGGTTTGTAAGCCAAAACAACCTGTTTACCATACATGTTAAAAGAAACGATTACTTTTCTGAATATCCTCTGTTTATATTGCCATTTTACTTTAACCATGAGAAGCTTTTAGATGATCATGCTAGAAAGTCATCAAAAATCATCCATTATCAGTTATTTATAGTTCTGGAAATTTCTTAAATTGGGCTTTTATCTTTGGTTAGTCCTACAGCAGCCCGCCATTATAGGCACATCCTTTGTTCAATAATTTGGTTTGGTTGTAGGGTATGTTTTGTTGTCAAGTCTTAGGTAGAAGTTTGTCTCTTTTCTCATGATTACAAGCTAATATTTATATTAAAAATTAAAAATTAACTGATAAAGGTATGCACGAACACACTCGTGTATATCTTGCCTAACAAACTGATCTCCAAGGTTCAAATTTTCACAAGCAGAAACTTGCATATCTGAGGCTTATACTTTGTTAGAGATTTTCAGAAGAGAGGAGGTTTCCTGTTCAGCTGTTCATTCATAGCTGTTCATACTGACTACAACCTTGAAGAGTCATCATTGGTTGGCTTCACCCACAATTGTTGCTGCATAAAAAGCACAACTTTTGCATTCTCTGCGCTTACTTATCATGAATTTTCAGATTTTTGTTCAAAGTACTGTAGGTTTTATATGTACTTCTGGGAGTTCTTAATTTTGCAACAAGAAATAACTTCTATGCTGGTACTGCAGATAACTGGACTTGCTTTCGCATCAATTGACTCTGATTATATCTATATACAAGGAGTTGATTATGAGGTGATTCCCTACAAAATTTCTGAAACTGTTTTTTCTTCGTTTGTTTGCTTCACTTCACATCGGTGATGTTCTTGTCTTTTCCTCAACCTTACTAGTTCTTACAAGTGTATGGATCTTGTTTTGGCATTCTTTCTGTATGAAATTGATATTTTTCTCAAAGGAGAGGACTTTATATCATAGTTTGAGAATTTGAGACCAGATGGATGCAACACTTTTAAGTTTGATCTTGCAGTTCTATAGGCATGAGGCAATGTTCCTTTTTTATGTGAAATATTTGCACATGTAATTTTGTCTAGTGAAAGGGGGCTGGTGCTGTAGGTTCATAATTGAGATGAGATCTGTTACAAGTCATCTTTTAAATTAACTGTCTTTTTTAACCCTAGAAAGAATTGGTGGTTCGGCTATTTGAATAGATTACACTCTGAAATTCCGTCCAGGTGAAGACTCTAACAACGTGCCATAATGATCATCCATTTGCAGGTTTTGTGTGGACAATGGAAAGAAAGCAAGAAAGTCTTCTCATTTAGGGGAGATTCAAACTGGCTTGGATTTAGCAAGGTATGATATTCTCTCGGAATGTTCCCATGAAAGAATACACACTGAACCCTTTGGTCACAAGTTTGTAGGTCAAAATGTCATTCTTTTCTTTATTTTATTCTTGGAGTGCAAGCACATGCATCGTGCATTCACCACATAAATGAACTATGTTTGTACCAAAATAATATTATTCAACAATTTGTACGGAGTACATAAGATGCTAGAAGGTTCATTCTTAGCCTGTGCCATGTTTTATCTTAACCATACACTGAATCGCCTAATGTCAGGAATGTCGTGAATTAAGTAGAACACCTAGGTGCAGGCTTCTGCAACATAAGAATCTGCAATGGTCATCGTACAGTTGCGCTTCCTAATCCATCGCTAAATGTTCTTTCTCTGCAGTGCGCCAACAAGGATGTTTTGGGTGGATGGTGTGATTCAGGCAGCATCTTTGTTGCTGACATTGCCAAGGAAAATAAATTGCAGACCGCGGATGATTTCTGTAATGAAGTTATCTGTTGATGCTTCAATTGGCTACTTTTTTCTCTAGTTTGCTGTACTCTTGGTGAGCATTTCATTTTTTATTTTTATTTTTTATCATCAATTACTCAACTATCGACCTATTAAAATAGATTTTTGTGACCAGCATCATTTAGATATTGGAGAATCCAAGATTGATACTTTTTCTGATCTGTTGATTAATCAACTGTATGCCTATTTTTTTATCTTTGGATATGAAGTTAGTTACTTTTTTAATAGTTTGCAAGTTTACCTAGTGATCAATCCAATCAAATGAAATCGATTTTGTAGAAATTTAGATCTTAGCAAACTTTTAGCGTGGTCGGTCATGTTAAAAGCTTCCATATATTTCGCTGACAATGAGGGGGTATGAAATTATTTACTATTTTCCCCTCATGTTATGCTCAATTTGTTCCCGGAAAGACGGAGGAGCCTACACATGTAAAATAGAATCTTACAACTACTACTTGGGAAGTTGGAAAGTTAGTTGTATAATTCCAATCTTTACTATACACTTTATTGTAATGAGATAAAGCTTATAGTTTAGTCTCTCTCTTTCTCTTGTGGGGCATATGATTGATTATATAAAATGAGATTGAAATTTTTGGGGCTCAAGTTTGTGGTCCACGGTTGAGTGTGTCAATGTGATGAATTATTCAAAGGACAAGAGGTCAAGATCGTTGCAAGGGGCGATGGATCTGAATGTTCCCTCTCTCAGAACTTCATGGGTTTTTGATTGGTCATGTTAGGTGGTTGAAAAAACATCTTCTCTTGTGGTCATCGTTACAGAAATTATTATATGAGTCATTATATAAGTTAGAAACATGTGTACTCAATCAATGGTATTTCGTGATTTATTCATATTTTTAAAAATTAATTAATTAATTAATTATGTAAGCATACTAGCGTATGCCCGTGCCTGAAGGCACGGTGTAAATAATATTGGGATTAGAATATAATTGTAATCCCAACCCTTCAATCTTATTATATAGATTATAAATTTACTAAAAAACACTTTGATGAGGCAAACAAACCCTTCTATTAAACTAATAAATAGACAAATACCATTGTATATGAGCCAATATGCAAAAACACTTTGATGAAACACTACAATATTGTTTTTTTGCTTCATACGGACAACATAAATGCTTCACTGAAACAGTGAATAGAACTCACTTGAGAAGATTGGATGCCATCAGCAACTCAAGCTCTCCACCCCATACATAAAGTTTTCGAATTCTTTCCACATATGCATCAAAATCTCCTTCAATGAACCTAAAACCCATGAAGAGAATGAATAAACACTTGCATTCCAATTTAACCAATGTGCAATAACACTACCTATACACTTATCAAAAACCTCACCATTCAGTCTCTTTCCGCCTCGTTAAGACTTCATCCACAACCTACAAATCACACTAACTAATGTACTTCAAAAAAAATAAAAATCAAGTTAAACCATACTACTGTTTTCAATGTGTTTGATGGAGAAAGTCTTGAATTGCAGCAATGGAAAAGGTTGTACACAACTAAATTATCAATCTCAAGGGAAAATGTTGATTTAAAGGCTTGATTTGAACTCACCTAAAGAAGCAAGCAGCTGGCAGTTACCAGAATCAAGTGGTTTGCCACGACCCCTTTTGGAAGAAGAGGACGAAGAAGAAGAAGAAGAAGAAGGAAAAGGAGGTGAGAAAGAAAAACCTGGTGGTGGTGATGATATAGATGGTAGTCTCAAGTTACCATCTGATTCATACTTTCGTGGCCTCCCTTTCTTCTTCACCAACAAACCACCACCACCACCACCAACTACACAATCACCACCTGTAGTGGTGATCTGTAGGCTTCTCTCCATGCTCATGCGCATCACGTCAATAACAAATGTATTAGTATTAAAGTATGAAATAAAAAAAAAAAATAGAACAAATAAGTCCTAAATTCAAACTTGGACATCAAATCAAAAGGAAAAAAAAAGCCCCGTCATTAACTAATGTACTTTAAAAAAATAAAAATAAAAAAAGCGCACCAACAAATAGGAAAAAAAAAAATCTAAATCAACAACCAAATTAAACTCACCTTGGTAATAAAAAAAGAAACAAAGAATAACATTCAGTCTTGTTATTGGACAGGCATAAATATTTTGATATTTTGAAAAAACAAATAATTAGACTGATGAGTTGAGCCCAAACCTCACCAACTAACACTGCAGGTAGCTTTTGGACAATAATTGAAGGCCAAATCTTTGGGGACACCCCTTAAATGGTTTGACATCACCACCTCCAACTCCCAATTAAGTAGTTTAAAATGGAGAGAGAGAGAGAGAGAGAGAGAGGTGTTTGGTAAGTTTTGTTTCACATATATGATATTAAATGGCATCTAAGAGTATGATAGTGACGAGGAATCAGCATTGTAACAGTGGGTTGTTGTTGACTGTCTTTTTTTTTTTTTTTTTGAAATGAAGCAAAGTTAGATGGTTTAGTGGGAAACAAGCATCCAAATAAGAAACCCAAACTTTTTATTTTATTTTATTTTATGGATGTTCAAAATTTTATGCTGATTAATTTTCAAGTATATATAGTTTCTCTATTTAATTATGGAGTATAGTTTTGCAAGTTACCTTAAAAAAAGTGAAAAATAGAACCATAAATCTATATTTTAAAATTTAAACCCTAAACCTTGACTAAATATTTTAAATTATGTTTTTGGTTAGATAAATATTTCATAATTCTAAATAAAAATTTTCAGAACTTTCTTAAAAAAAAGTCAATAATTATAATTTGCCCGACAAGTAAACTTACACAGTGCCTTTTGTAATCTATATGTATGAGAAGTGCTTACCTGCTTATGGCTTGTCTTCTTTTTCTTCTTCCTTTTTTTTTTTTCTAATTTTGCCTTTTTATTTTGTATAATTTATTAATGGTGACTGATATGTTGACTTTCCCATTTTACACTTTTCTTTGGTAATATTAACCAATATTGGTGATACTAATTTGAGTGAAGATTTTTTCATAATTACTCAAACATTCTCGGTTAATTATAAAACATAAATCTTTTTTTTTCAACAAATTACAATTACACCATAAGATTTGTTTAAAATATGAAGTGGTCTTATAATACTAGAAATTACAACTATCGTTTGTTATAAATTTTAATTTAAAACAATAATTAGGGGGGGGGGAATAAAAAAATAACTACTCTCCTATGCAACAATAAATTATCAAAATTGTTTACTGAAAAATATTTCTCATATTATTAAAAAAATTTAATTGACGTAATGCTTTATTTAGTAACAAAATGGTTAACTGAAAGTTTTTTTTTTCATATCATTGAAACTTGTTAATTGACTTAATGATTTACTTCTTAATAAATTGGTTATTTGTTATGTAAGTATAATTTATTTATTAATAAAAATGATCATTTGTTAGAAGATTTGTTAGATACATATGGATCTAAAAAGAAAGAAAAATAAATATGAAAACAAATTCATTAAAACAAACGAAAATCCATCATAAAATAATTTTTTAAAACATCAAACCAAATATAATAATTTGTTAGAATATTTAGATTTTTGAAATTTAAATTTACCACAATAATATACGGGTCTAAAAAATATTTAAAAAACCAAACCAAACAAAATAATTTATTAGAAGATTTATACTTTTAAAATTAAAATTTACCTTATTTATAAAATATATCATTTGTTAGAAAAAAAAATTTTTTTTTTTTTTTAGGACTTAGAAAATTTGTTAGATGCATGTAAGATCTAAGTAAAAATATGTGCATGCATGGCACAAATTATCAATAATATAATTGTAAATCACCAAATACTGTAGGACCCACCCTTCTCAAGTGTAAAGATCAAGATATATACTGTTCTGTATTTGAGAGTGAAACTTTTGGGAGATCTTGAAGCTTAGACCCTAAGGATCAAATAGCAAAGGCCCACTGGCTAGTTATTGAGTTAATAAATTAATAATGTATTTTGATTCATAAATTTGGATAAAAATTTAAAAAGAAAAAATATATATATAAAATATGTGTAAAATATAATTTTATTTTTTTTATATTTACTTAATTTTTTTTTTCTTTTTAAATTTCTATTTAAATTTATGAACCATTGTCACACTTTTTAATTAGTGTAAAATATCAAAGGCCCATTGTCACACTTTTTAAATAGTGTAAGGATTCTTTTTTGAGTATGTGTAAAAATGTTGTCATCTTTGTCTAATGTAATTATTATTTTATTTTATTTTTTATTTCTCGCTTCTTTGGGGCAAATAAAATCCCTATTTTATATTCTAGAAGAACAAGAGACGTGCGGAAATAGCCAAACATATAGATACAATGATACAACCACATAAATAATTTAACACTTCATGTTTGTCCCACATGTCATGGGTTCATAGAATTACTAATTTTTTTTAGAGTAAATTATAAATACGCCTTTTGAGATTTGATTAAAATTTAGAGTAAATTATAAATACGCCTTTTGAGATTTAATTAAAATATAAATCATTACTTATAGTTCTGGAAGTTACATGTCACTCCTTGATGTTTTTAATTTCATAACAAATCGTCTCTTTTATTAATAAATCATCAAGTCAATTAACAGTTCTTAATGATATTATAAATATGTTTTAATTAATAATTTAGGTAATTTTATTATTGTATAGGAGAGCAATTATGAATTTCTTTTTTTTTAGTTAATTCTGTTAAATAAAAAATTTTAACTAGGGGATATTCGTAATTTTTTAAACTACAGGAAGCAATATATACTTTAAGCAAATCTCAGGAAATGTATTTATAATTTTTTTTTTTTTTTTTAAGAGTGATAGTATATAAATAGAAAATTTATATAGAATAAGTTAGCAATGGATGTTTATTTATTTCAAATAAAAAAAATTATTAAAATAATTTATAATTTAAAAAATTTCACTGTTGTTGCCATTTTCACATTTTTTTTGTGAGACTTTCTATATAAATTATTTATTTGTAAATTATTTTCTATTTTTTAAAGGCGTCAGATGATGGATATACCATTTATGGACTTGAAAGATAGTCTCCCATTTTGTGAGATGTTGATACTGAAATTGTTACTATGGTCTGCAAATTACACTTTACTCCCTCAATTATTATTATTTTTCATTTTTTGTCCCTCAAATTAAAAATTAATACAATGTATTCCCTTCATCTTCTAAAAATTTTCAATTTAATCTTTATGTCTTCATTTTGTTAACAAAATAAACGGAAAATATACATGTAATGTACACATCATATTTATGACAAACCTTTAAAGAGTATTTTCGTCATAAATATGACATGTGCACATTACATGCACCTTTTCTTATTTTTGTTAACAGAATGTAAATATAAAGGTTAGATTGAAAATTTTTGGAATATGAAGAGGATACATTGTATCAATTTTTAGTTTGAAGGGATAAAATGAAAAAGGGTAATAGTTGAGAGGAGTAAAATGTGATTTGCCCTACTATATATGTATATAAGAAAATACTTTTCTATTTTCAAAAAATGACATATCACTAAAATATTTTATTGAATTTTTTTAACTCCTATATAGTATGGGAGATTTTATTTTATTTTTAAATATTAAAATAAAATTATAAAATATCTTGAGTAAAGTAACAAATATATATATAATTTATAAAAAAAACAGCACTTACAAACACAACTATATAATGGAATTATTATTAAAATAGATTTTCTTATTTTAAAAAAAACAATATTTTAATGATAGTTATCAAAGTTGGCAACTACTCTTGATTAAATAATCACATTTGGCACATCACTGATGTTGCTTTGTTTGGAAAAGGAAGAAACTGCCAGATGTTCTCTTGAACTCCCAAGAATCTCATATATACTGGGAATATATACGGAGGACCCTTGCTTGCCGCCCAAGTATAAATGGACAAAAGTTACACCAAATATTGATTTTTATTTAAATAAACAAGAAAGAAAAAGAATATACATATATATATATAGAGAGAGAGAGAGATGAGGTTGTGAAACTGAAACTGAAAGTGAAACAAAACTAACTACTTCATCTTGTGACAGAAAAAAAAAAAAGAAGTAAATAATTTGTTTAGATAAATTACACTTATCTCACTTGAAATTTGAAAAAAAAAAAACAAGTTTTATAATTTTAATGTAATTACATTATCTCCTTTTCAATAAAATTAGAAAGACCAAAACAAATGCCGAACATTTGAAGACACAAAAATATACAATATAAAATATGCATTTCAATATAAAAGAGATGATAAATTATTTTTTTATTCACACAACTAATAAATTTTGGATAAAAAATAGAGTTAAGCGTTATATAAATTAAAATTTTAAGAGAGTCCAGTATAATTATACAAAACTTATATGACTTATTGTATTTTTTAAATCTCAAGAGAGGTCATTCTAATTTTCCCAAATTTGTTTGGAATAAAAGGCATAATAACCTTGCTCTGGCATTAAATATTTTTTATAATCCAATTGAACCCAAAAAATTGTGTTGCATATTAATAGATGGTTTTAAAAACTGGACCAAACCGGCCAATTCGATTGGTTAAACTGTCGATCAGTTGGGATTTCAGTCTGGATATACCTTCTAAATCGTTCCAAGTCGAAAACCAGCCTATTTAGAGAAAACTAGCAAAACTGACGGTTGAACCACCAAACCAATTGACTAGGAGACAGGTCAAGTGAACTAGCCGGTTGATGAAACTAAAAATTTTGAACTTTTTTGGATATTTTCTTTCTTTCATATTATATATATATATAAGAAAATTTGGATTATAAACTCTCTTTTAAGAGTCTCTTCTTGTGAGAAATCCTATTAAAAGTTTGAATTATTATGAAAGTCTCTACCCATTTATAAGAAAAAAAATTCTTTCAAAAAAACTCAAGAAATTCATGTGAGATTCAATCAAATTTATTGGAGGAAGATTTGAAATTTTAATATCCCTCTAAAATTTTTACTCTTCTTTCAAGAAAATTATTTGAATTAAAATCATATGAAACGAACATTGAATATTTGGTTTTCTCTACCAAAATTAAAATTAATAATATTTTAAAATATATTATTATATTTTTTAGTAAAAAAAATATTAGGAGAAATATTTAAGATAATTTAATATTTTCAGTTTTTTTTAATTTATAATTTTATTACTTATAATTTTATTTAAATATATTTATGATATCACGGTTCTATTCCGGTTCAACCGATAGTTGAACCAGTGATCCGTTCACCCAATCTATTTTATAATTTGCTTACTGAACCGATTTTTAAAACATTCCTAATCACAAGTATATATCATCAACAATCCAATTTTCCTTCCGTTTTGACTATAAACATTTTTTGAGATTTTTGTTCTTTTATAAAAAAAATTTACATGTATACATGTCATTTCTATATCGGTCGTCTTTTGAAAATGAGTAATGCTAGGTATCATGAAAATAATCATGAAAGATTTTCTATCATTAGATTACACATATAAGAAAACACTACACACTAATTAAGAGCTAAAAAATCTTCATGAAACATTTCATAATATTTTTTTATGATTCCTAATATTATTCTTTGAGAGTAATAATGATAGTCTAATTTGAAATGTTGTGAAAAATGTTCTTCAAAATGTCTCCCCCATTTGTTGACATATTCATCACTTCAAATTTGTGGTCTAGAAACTATTTTCCTTAGATATTTTTTCTAGAAGATGCACGTGAATTATTGGGGGATAAAGAGTGAGAGAAGTGTGTTCCTTAAGCATGTGAATCAGACGAAAAAAAAACAACTAAAAAGGTTCTGAATGGCACAACCAATAGTAAGACCAAACAAAACCTAATCAAATGGACAGAATAATATCTACAATATTCAAATCGTACAAAAGTTGAGAAGGGCATTATTACTACAAAATTATATATACAACATTCAAATTGACCATAAAAAATGTTTAGAAAGTGTAATTGACTACAATATTCAATTAATTGAGAAGCACATTGTTAAAAAATTATAAATCTAGGAATAATATTGTTCAATTGATACATATATATATATATGTATATTTGTCCCAAATTATTTGTCTAGAACACAAAACGATAACTTAACAATAATATATTTTTCTGTTAATTTTTTTACACAAATTAAAAATACTTAATGAAAGCTTTCATTTGGTTAAAAAAACTTACAAATTTTAATATGGGAATTCATTATTGTTAGGTTTTTATTTTCCTTATTGAACAAATAATTTGAGACAAAAAATATATATATGATTTTAAATAAAAATATTCAAATATGTATAAATATCATACGATCATATATGAGTTGATTTTAGAGAGTATTGACAATATCAATTAATATATCAATAAGTAACAGTATCAAAAAATCAAAATTTCAATACTTAACAGAGCTCACCAACTTGAGAGAGTGTTTGGACTTAGTAGGTTCATTTTGGGACCGATTTCGATGATCTGAACCATTCTCTTTTTAAAACTTATTAAGTATAATATTAATACAAAAAATAAGATAATCGGATATTGATAGTATATGTTTAAATCAAACTTGTATTACAAAAATGGATGGCTATTCTTAAAATTATATTTGTTGTCTATTTTTTAAAAACAAATATGATTCAAATATATATCTACCGATATTCAATCATCTTTATTTTTTTACATTAATATTCTACTTAATGAGTTTTTAAAATAAACGATTTGAATTATCGAAATCAGTTTCAAAATAAGTCTACTAAGTTTAAAATACTCTCTCAAATTAAAATAACAATTTGAGATAAACCAAATCCTAAGATCTCTTTTGGCAATATCTAAAAAAGCCAATTTATTGGATTACTGACTTATTTTGGTCACATCACCTCTCTATTTTTTTACTCAAAACAACCTTAAATGTTAATATTGGTTTGGCAATACCATAAATAAGCTACTTATTTGCTTATTTTAATCATATCACTTTTCTACTTTTTTGTAGGAGTAGGAATTGGGCACGTAACCTGTTAACACGACTCGAATCGTACGCGTAATTAGAGAGTTAGGGTTAATCATTTTTTTGACTCAAACCCGAATATGACACGATCCGAAAATACGAATATTAAATGAGTCATGTCTGGATTGAACACGCGAAACTCGAAATTCGAAATGGACACATTTGACCTGCATAAATATTCGTGTCAACACATTGATACGAACTCACTATTGACTCGCATGTAATCCGAATACAACCTGAATTTAATAACCATAAGATCTTAAGTAATTCATTATCATCCATTAGATTAAACTTAAATCTATATAATATATACTTAATGAGATGCAACCCTAAATTAATAATGAAGTGCAACCCCCATGAGGTTGGTATAGTGGGTGCAACTTGGGGCTTAGGGGTGTACTCTCTCTAGGTTTCAGATTCAACTCTTATTAGGAGCAATCTGTTCCTTAGAGCCACGCCCGCAGCCTTTACCCGAGATTTTCCCGATCCACATGGAAGGGACGCTTTGCGTGGGTCTTGAAATAAGTCGAGATGCGTATAAACTAGTCCGAACATCCGGTAATGAAAAAAAAATAATAAATAATAATAATAATAAATCAAGATTGGTAGATAAGAGATTTTTTGAATGTGTTACCGCATTGTTTTTGTGATAGAAGCCAATGTGAAATAATCACATAATGTTACTTTGAATGTGGCATAGTCGCAATAATATTATTATTATTAGCTTGGTATTGGATAAAAACTTGTTTTGATTTTAAAAATTTATTGGATATTTAAATATTAATAATGAGTGACAATAGTTTAAATTGAATGTATAATGGATTAGTAATGAATATTTTTAATTATTTTCATAGATATTGATATTTATATTATTATTGTGTGTCAATATTTAAACAAGTTATTCTTACATGTGATGTAAAATAAGTTTTATTTTTTTTTTAATGGGCAGTACAATTTACTCATAATTTGAAATATAAACTTTGATAATCATATTAAGCCTATCGTGTTAGGGTTAACATGATGATAAATAGATCAAGTTAGTATCAAGACAATTGACACGTTTAATATATGTCATATTAGTGTTGAATTGTTTTAACAACAATGCTAGGTAGTTTAAAATTTTGTGGCTCAAATCATTCAAAACGACGTCGTTTTGAGTGTAAATGAGTGTAAAACGACGTCATTTTGACAGATTTGAGCTATTGGAGCCACAAAATTTTGAACTACCAAATATTTTTCTTGTTTTAAACACGAATATAACATGACACGACATGATAAGATTCTCACTTTTAATTTTTTACACATCTTTTTATAATAATAAAAAAATTAATTTATAAATCCCACCTAAAATAATCGGTAACAAATAACTGAATGCATTAAGGTCACGTTTGTTTAGCTCCGTAGGATGAAAGGGATTAAGAGTATGGTGAGATTGAATGAATAAATTATTAGTGTGGTAGTATTAAGTTGGAGATATAGGATAAATAATATTTGTTTGTACACTATCGAATTAATAAATTATAGATAGTATTAATATATAAAATTAATAGTTTTTTAAGTTTTAGTATTGTTTTAATATTATAATTATTTTTTTATTCCAAAAAATATAATTTTTGCTTAAAAATTATTTAAAATTTTACTAATCCCCTCACTCAATTTCTAATTTCAACCCTCTCATGACTTTGATAGTCTTACCACATGGAAGTATTACTAATTCAATGAAAT
This sequence comes from Camellia granthamiana, assembly GCA_036172215.1. Classification (NCBI taxonomy): domain Eukaryota; kingdom Viridiplantae; phylum Streptophyta; class Magnoliopsida; order Ericales; family Theaceae; genus Camellia; species Camellia granthamiana. Next base: position 118,415,079 of record CM069905.1, read on the forward strand.
AATTAATCCCTTTACTCATATCTCTCTAACTAAGGCCTCATTTGGAAACAAACTTTTTTAGTAATTTTTTGACTTTTTGACTAAAATATAATATAAAAAAAACTAATATGTTTATAATGACTTTTTAATTTTTTACGAAAAAATATGTAAAAAGTATAAATAAAATAAAATCTTTAACTTTTTAATATAAATTATTAACTTTTTAATTTTTTTAATAATTTTTTAATTTTTTAATTAAAAAAATTACTTAACAAACGAGACGTAAATACCTTTAAATAAATCTCATAAACTATTAATAAAGAGCAAAATAAACATGGCCTAAAAGCATACCATTTGACATCATCCAACCATCCTTTTTCTAGAAAGAGGAGAGAGGAGAGGAGAAGGCATAATCATAGTCAGAGACCAAGTCCCTCGGCATCTTACGCGCCATCATCGTCAAGGACTGCGTCCTCCTCCTCCCCTGTAACTGTCCATACACACCCAATCACCTCTTTACACGTGTCTACTCAACCCGAGACCCAACCGAATATTCCACGTGGCTGGCCCCAATTCGCCATTGTCCATCCACATTTCGTATGATCGAGTATATTTGTACTTTACCCAGCACCAGCATACTCGTTCGTTGATACGACTCAGTTACAATAACATCCAAAACCATCTACAGTAGAGTACGTCTTCCTCTCTCCTCCGCCCTTGGATCATAATCCTCAAAAAGAAGAAACAACGGTCCAGATCGAGGTTCATCGAGATTCGCGACGCAATTGGTAGGAGGACTGTCCAATGCGAGTGCGAGACGTGTTTTAAAAGTTACTACTTTTGCTTTTACTGTTTTACTGCTAATAATCACTTAATTAGAATCCTAATTAATATAATTATGTCTTAATTAATTACGGTTTTAGGAAAATCTATTTCCATAAACCAAAATACCTGGTCCAAATCAATCCCCAATATAAAAACATCTCTCTCTCCTATTAGGGTTTCATCATCCTCCTCCTCCATTGCTCCTCCATCCTTTTCCTGTTTTCCCCTAACCCGATCACTCTCTCTCTCTCTCTCTCTCTCTCTCTCTGATTGATTGATTTTGGGTTGATCAAAGTTTTGATCTTCTTGTACTTCCCTTTGGATTCACTGGTTTTCTTTAATTTCACACTTTGGACAATCTTGTGAGTTCTTGTCACTCTCTCCTTTTTCAACCATTCTTGGGTTCAAGTGGGGTGTTTTCTTTCTGGGTTTTTAGTTTTTTTGGTGATTCTCACGTACTACATCAGCCCATTTCTGTTCTAGGGTTCAATCTTGAACAAATTTTGAGTTTTTTTGTTTTTGTCACTCTCTCTGTTTTGAGCAAATTGGAATTTTTACTTCAATTGTGAACTCATTTCAGTTCTAGGGTTCAATCTTGCATAATCTTTTTGAGTTCTTGTCACTCTCTCTCTCTCTCAGCACTTGTTGGATCCAATTGGGTTTGGGTTATTGTAATTCGAAGTATTTGAATACATACATAAAATATATATTGCTAGTGTTGTGTAGTTGACGTGAAAAATGCCAGTAACAGATTATCAAGGTTCATCTGCTTCTTTCTCAAATTTCGGCCGTTCGATCCTGAGCATACGCCGCGATCAGGTTCATTCCATGGAAGCTACCCACGAGGCTACGGCCCAGGAGCTCGAGCTCGAGGCCTTCCAGAGAAATGTTGCAGACCGGTTTCACAATTTATCGGCTGTTTCGTCCGATGAATTGCTCTCACTGTCGTGGATTCGCAAACTTCTCGATGTCTTCCTCTGTTGTCAAGAGGAATTTAGGATGATACTATTCAACAACAAAGGGTACATCAACAGAGCACCGATGGATCGATTGCTTTCTGAATTTTCTGAGAGGAGTGTGAAGGCTCTTGATGTGTGTAATGCGATTCGAGAAGGGATTGAACAGATCAGACAGTGGCAGAAGCAATTGGATATTGTGTTGTGTGCATTGGACAACAATCAGAGGAGTGTCGGGGAAGGCCAGTTTCGTAGAGCGAAAAGGGCATTGATTGATTTGGCAATTTGTATGCTTGATGAGAAAGACTCAAATTCTGCTATTGGACATAGAAACCGGTCTTTCGGGCGCAACAATGTGCAAAAGGATCACAAGTCTTTGGCCAATTTTCGATCGTTGTCGTGGAGCGTTTCGCGGAACTGGTCAGCTGCTAGGCAGTTGCAGGCTATTGGGAACAACTTGGCTGCCCCGAAAACGAATGAAATCATGGCAACCAATGGCCTTGCAGTTTCAGTCTTCACCATGAGCTCTGTTCTGCTTTTTGTGATGTGGGCACTTGTAGCTGCAATCCCTTGTCAAGACCGAGGCTTGCATATCCATTTTTCCATACCAAGGCAATTCATTTGGGCCATTCCGATTCTCTCACTTCACGAGAGGATTTTGGAAGAGTCGAAGAAGAGGAATCGGAGAAACACTTGTGGGTTGTTGAGGGAGATCCAGAAAATTGAGATGTGTGCCCGGAACATGAATGAATTGGCTGATTCAGTTCAGTTCCCATTGACAAAAGAAAAGGAGGGTGATGTGAGGCAGAGAGTAGAGGAGCTTGGGCAAGTTTTTGAAGCAGTGAAAAATGGATTGGACCCTTTGGAATTGCAAGTGAGGGAAGTGTTCCTTAGGATTGTTCGTAGCCGGACTGAGGGTTTTGACTCGTTTGGAAGGGCGAATCATCACAGGTAATGTATCTGCACATTGCCTGTGGGCACTGATTGTAAAGGTTTTGCTTCCTTGGACTTGAAGAGAATGAATGGTATAGGCAATGTGACATTGCCAGCAAAATAAAAGGTTCAAGGAGGTGAAAGTTATTGTATTTATCACTATATATTTTGTATATGAATTGGATCTTCCTAGTCCATGGTGCTTTTACCAATGTAGAAATTCAAGTTTATGGGTAATTTTGCATATCATGATCTTCTTGTTTTTGTTTGTGGTGGATGTTACTCAGGCCCAAGATCAATTATTATTCTAATTCGTATAACAATTTTGTGTGTTTGTAATATGAGTGTGTACATAGTCTTTTGATCTCTTTGGAGGAAGTTGTAGCTGCCCTGTGAAATGAACAAGTTGTTGTTGTAGTTTGAATATGTGGATGGTCATTTCCTCATTTTCTTTTGTCCCTTGTTGTTTGATATTCTTATTCCAATGCCTTCTTCTAGAGAAAAATGAAAAAGAAAATCCATCTGAAAATTTTCTTGGTCTTCAAGCATGAAGTCCTAATGAAATGTGGGCATGTGCTTACTGCATTAGAATTGGCTCTGGTCGTCTGCAGCTTCATCTGTTGTGACTTGTGACCTCACAAACGGATAAAATATTCCAGAAGGTTTGAACTTCCCAATTCTAGTTAAGCTGGTAAAATGGACTAAGCTACTCGAGTTCAATTTGTGTTTGGTTTGTTGAAACTTCGTTTAAGATTATTTCCTTATATAATAAATAAGTCCAGATTGAACATATTTTTGGAACTCCTTATTTTTCTGGGTGTCCTGTTGGGTAAGTTTATATGCACTACAAGAAATTAATACACACCATAAAAAATTAAGCAATTCAAGTTTAGCTCAATTAAATGCTGTTTGAGATTGATTCGAAAAAGAAATAAACTAAAGATTAGACATATTTTGAAACTTATTTGAGTTTTGACTATTTGGCTCGACTCGGCTTGTTTAAAGTGATAACTCTAACTTTGCTTTGTTTGTAGACCTGAGGCATAGTTTTATTTGGGAAATGAACTTTATTCTTGAAAAAAAGGAAGATTGCATTAGGTACGTGTTTCAAGTATGATTTGCTTATTGGAACATACCTCCTTCATGTGAATATGAAGGGTCATTTTGACTGACAGAAACATTGAACCTGTCAAACTTTCTTGAATTAGTTCTTCAGTTTATTATTTTTAACTTTCCAATTTTTTTGTTTTTGAAAACACAAAACATGAAAATAGAAAATAAAAATGAAGAAATTAAAAATATAGTATTTTGACCAGCAGGTGCCATGAGAACTCGTTCTTGGAATTGTTCTGGGACATTCTGGTTATTCACATCAAAATCTAATCTTCATCTTCCTCAAAAAAAAAAAAAATAATAATAATGAAGATATTTTTTCTCATTTTATATTTCTAATCAGCTGAACTTGTCCAAATTGTTAGTTTGGAATTGTCAAAAATGCTAGAGAATTGTTACTACCCAATCAACAATAAAACAAGAAAAATATTAGAGACCCACCAATAATAATAATAATAATTAATGAAGACATATTACAGCCAAGTATTAACTATAATTGGATTCAACAATAGAAACCTGATCAACTCAACCTAAAAAAATGTTAAACATAGTTCTGGTCTTTGTGCCTCATTAGTTCCTTGGAGAAACTAATCCAGAGCACCAGAAGATAAATTGAACAAAAAATAAAACATTACAAAACAAAACACTAACAACCTCATTAATATATAGCTTTAATTTTGTTCAAAAATTTTAACCAAAAAAATTACTATTATTTATTCCAAATCCTAACACAATACCCACAAAAAAATAATCTTATTCAAATCAGTTTCCACAAATCTATATAAAAATAATCAAATCGAATAAATAAAAATAAAAATAAAAATAAAAATATGCAATAAAAATGAGGGGTGGGTATCATTTTGATTAATGATATTAAGGTTAGCAATAAATTGTGTGGACAAATGTATGATAATTTGTGTTTACATGTTGACCGATTGAATTGATTTATAGGTGAATTAACAAATTTTAAGCCACATACCAATTAATTCATCAATTCTTATCATCAAATTCGCTCAATCTAAGTCGCTCATTTTTTCAAACCGCACAAATTAATTTGAATCAGATAGCTCAACCTGAGTTGACAATTTTTTGTGCACACATCAGCAGCCTTGCTAGCAGAAACAGCTGCATCTTCAATAATGCATATGCAGATGAATTTGGAGCCACTTGGAGGATGGTCCTCAAGACTCGTCACAAATTCACAACAACTTGACTAATGGTACAAACATTTAATGCTTTAATTGCCAAAAGTTTTGGTTGGTTTGGAGTTATGTCCCAATCCACCCGCATATATATGCTAATGAGTCATAATCATCAATCGCTGCCAAACTATGTGTAACAGTGGCTGGCATAACGTGCAATTAGAAAGATGCCACGTTCAAGTTTTAGCTTTGTTATATTTTTCTACCAAATGTAGTGATTTAATTTTATTTATTTATTACTTTTTTTTTTTTTTGAAAGAATGAAAAATTTAGTATTGGACCAAGAAATTTGAAAGCAAACTCCTTTTGCCTGTTTGGGTTATGTTTCTTTTTCTTTTTTATGTGCAAAAGTTAGTGATTAATTGTTAAATTAGCACCTAATTTATTCAATGTAAATTTGGATTCAATCTGAAATTGACCCAACTGCTATTCAAATTGATTGAATTCAAACTGATATACGATACATTCATATCCAAATCCAAATGTCAAGTTCAGCCATAGTAGGAGGCTGGTTCCAGCATTGTGAAAGAAAAGATCAAATTAAAGAAACGTGAAAGATTGGTAAGGGCCAATTTGGTTGCCCCAAAAAATGTGGATTGGGCTATTTTAGAATTACCCATTTAGAAATTAGATAATTGCAATGTCTTTGGTTGGAAAAATGAACTAACTTAAAAATGGACTATTTCGTTTCTTTATGAGAAGTCATATCGAGCATATCCAGAGTTTTGTATAAGGTCTTTTTTTTTCTTTTTTTTTTTTGAACAGAAGTTTATGTATAAGGTCTTGTTTACCATTTTTACACCAAAATGTTACAGTGACTTCAATTCTACATATAACTCTGTTTTTATCGTGTGGTAAGTGAGGAATGCACATATAAGAGGTTTACGAATGCACATGTAAGAGGTTTAGGAATCACAAAGTCGACACAGCTTCCTGCCAAAGCAAATAAAACAAACAGATACAAGTAACTGACTTTTTAACTGTTTTAACTGCCTCAACAACACCTTCTGAGGAAGCAAAGCACAGGTGCTTAGAGTCACATTGTTCCTCTGTTGAAGCTCCACCAATCCTCTCTATATTTCAACTCATTCAATCAAAATCAACCCCAATTAAGTCTTAGAAAATGGAGCGTGGATCAGGACACAAGATCTCCAAAATCGTAGATGAGTTTACCTCACTCGATCTTCAAATTGCCAAAGGGCAACCCGGACCTCTTTTCATGTGTAGAGAAACAGAGACCATGTTCATCCTCACTGCCAATCTGAGAGGTCTATCTTGCTCTCTCATTTCCTCTTATTATTTGTTTCTAATGTATGTACATGCTTGATTCTAAATGAACCATGATCAAAATGGTTTAGAGTAGATAAAAGGTATCAATTCTGCTACGGACACCAAAACTCATAGAACTGGACAAAGAATAAGCATTGATGGCTAAGATTTTACAATGTTAGTGCGATCTACTTTTAAAAAATCTTATACATTCACAAACATAATCTGTCCAGTTCTATGACTATTTTTGTGTTAGTAAAAACTCTTTATTTTGATAATGGTTGAAATTCAAACAAATCCAGGTTATAAGCGCGAAAATATGAAGGTCGAGGTAAATGAGGATGGGGCTCGGATTGTAGCAAGTGGTGAAAGGCCGGTTCAGGAGACAGTGATGGTAGCGAAGGAGGTGTACAAGAAAGAGATAAAGATGAGGGGATTTAGGAAGGCCTTCAAGATCCCCGATGGGACGATCTTGGATAAAATCAAGGCGGGTTTTGATGAAGAAGAATTGGTTCTGACAATTTCAATGCCAAAACTAGTGAAAGGCATTCGCGGGATACGGGTTGAGGAAGTGAAAGAAGAGGAGGCTGCTAGAGGGAGTTTCAAATCATTGCAAATCACAGCCAATAGGGTTGATGAAAGAGAGACATTGCAGCAAGAAGAGTATAGTGAACCAGAAAGACAAGACACCACTCAAGATGTTATAGAGCCGAAGGAAGACAAACATGGTAGAGAAGATCAAGACGTCAAAGGGAAAGAGAATGAGAGAGAGAAAGAGAAAGGTGACCAATCAACTCAAGCAAGCCCTCCATCTGAGAAAAGGTCCAAGCAATGTGTTCCTATCATGGCAGGATCAGCCTTTCTTGTGTCTATTATAGTTCTTGTCATCCACTTGATTAGAACTAAAACCCCACCTAGCAAAAAGAAACAATAGAGCCAAAAGACAATGGCTTTATTTACTATGTTATTAATGTTAAATGTAAATATAAAAGATCAAAGGGACTAATCATGCAAGTATTAGGAGCTCAAGCCCATTGTTGCATCCACACTTTGGGGACATGAGGCTTGTATTGCAATACTTGCAATATATGTGTGTGTGTGCTCTCTTCCACAAAAGAAATTGTCACCCAGTCTTCAATTACAGCAATTTTCATGACTTGGATTTTCTTTGCAGCAGGAACCGTAACTGACGGCAGAGAACAAACATCAGTGGAAATATCTGTTTCAACCAAAAAGAATTTTCCAGGAAAAAAATGCTGCCTTCTTTTCCAGTGAATCTGTTTTGCATCCCATACCATAGATCACCCTGAATAAGTAGCTACCAGTTCATGGAGTCAACTCTCCAGAGGACACGTGGTGGCTTTCGCTTCTCCACAACTGGAACCACTTTTTCAATGAGCTGCACAGAAAGTGAATTAATTACAAAGTCAATATATAACACACTATATTTGTTACTTTCTATCTCCTCTTATCCCTTACTAATTTAAGATGTTTGTACCAAAACCACAAAGCTCTTGCTTCAGTGGCTACTACTGTTGTTTAAAACCTTGAATGTGACAACAAACCAAAACAAAACAAAAAAATCCAATTACACTAACTCAAGAACGAAAAAAAAAAATGACGGGCTTCAAATTTCAAAAGACAATATTTACTATGGCCAATCCGTTACAGAGAAAAGAGGGACTAACATAATCATAGATTCCCCTGAAGTATCACATATAGGCTTCTCACAAGAGCCCACGAGGACTAACCATAAGGTGGTAACTGGTAAAGATCAGAATATATCTACTATTAATATAGATCATTGTACACTATGAAACATGGATACTCTGAAATGGCCCCCGTACGTATATCGGATACGGATACGCGCCTGATACGGCGGGATACGTATCGGATACGGCAGAGAAGTATCCTATTTTTTTTAAAAAAAAATTGAATTTTGAATATATTTGGGATACACGAGGATACTTCAGGGTTACGGTCGGGATACTTTCGGGATACGGCGCAGGAAAAAAATAATTTTAAAAACTTATAATGGGGGTCAAACTATAAAATAACAAAAGTAAGGTAAAATAAAACAAAAAAATCAATCAACCAAACCCTACCTAGGTCGCGAATAGCAGCCGCAGAGGAGGAGAGGAGGAGAGGAGTCTCTATCAACCAACCAGCAAGGAGTCGTCGATCAGGTTCACGAACAACAGCTCGTCGATCAGGTTTGTCCCTCTCTCTCTCCCTCTCGCTCCCTCTCACTCTCCCTCTCGCCCAATCTCACTCTCTCTCTCTCTCTCTCTCTCGATCTCTCTGGTCTAGATGGACAGATCTTGCTCGATCTCTCTCTCTCTCTCTCTCTCTATCGTCTCTCACTCTCCCTCTCTCTCTATCGTCTCTCACTCTCCCTTTCGATATCTCTGGACACATTTTTTTTGTTTTTTTTTGTTTTTATAAGCATACTCTGTAACCTATTTTGGCCCCATTTGATATCATATATATATTAGCTTTTATATTTATAAAATTTTTGATTATTAGTTTAAAAGAATTAAAATAAGTTGTGAATGTGTTCAGTTATGAAAAAGTTGACCCTATTTGGCTAAATAAATTGTCATATTTTTAGTTTTATTTTTTTGTGCAAAAAATATAAAAAAATGTCCTAAAAAGTTATAATTAAAACAAATATATGTCACTGTTCATACATATTTAAGGATTTCAATTATGCTAAAAAAAAACCCACATAATGTAATTCAAAAAAATACATTGTCTTTTTTGGGCCAAATTACTTGAAAAATCAAATAAATTATAATTTACAATTGCAACTAAACACTATAAATTAATTTCTTATAAGCAAGCAAATAAATAAATAAACTTATTAATAAATAAATGAACTTTGTAAGGCTCTGTTTGGAATGGTTTTCAAACTATGATTCCACCTCTTTATTTGCGTTCGATGTTTGTTTATGTTTTTCAAAGTTAATTCCACACTCAGTTTTGAAAATTCTGTCAAAGGCAGGAAAATTTGGGCTAACCGGATGTCCCACTAGTCGTCCAGCCGGTTGACCGGACCAGTGCAAATTATTATTTTTTTTCATTTTTTATTTTTGCAATTGACATATGTTAATTTTAATATATTCAAAAAAAAAATCTTCTCCGAATTTTTAAAATTTTTTTATGTGTTTTAATAGAATTTTGAGTTGTATGTTTGGTTATGAGTTGTAAGTTTTTGTATTAAATATCATATGTCACATCAAAAATTTCTCACTCAATTCAAAACTCTTTCACAAAACAAATTTTTCATACTCAAATCATAATTCCAAAACTCACAAACTTAAAATACAACTCATACTCTCAAATCATAGTTAGAAAGCTCTATCAAACGCACCCTAAATTTTTCCCCCCTTAATTTGAATTGCATTATGGTTGTTATGGGTGATGTTATATTGTTGAAATTGCTAAAATTTAATTGAATTGATGAATTTTTTTTTGATGTTTATGCCAAAAGATAACTACATTAATGTTTTGTTTTATTTGTTTACCAAATTTATAAATTTTAGGAAATGAGTTCGGGTACGGGAAGTTTAGGTTCAACAAGTGGTACACCAATGGAAGAAGAAGATCATGCTCCTCTTTGGTTTTATGTTACAAAACTAGAAAAAATGGGATAAGGAGGTGGTAATACCAAGTTCAAATGCAATTGCTGTCAAAATGAGTACAATGGGTCATACTTTAGGGTCAAAGCACATTTGTTAAAACTTTTTGGCAATGGGATTAGAGTGTGCCCCAAAGTAACTCCGCAACACCCTATTAAAATGCAAAGGAAAATTGAAGAAGCCGAGAAGAGGTCAAAGATGGCTATGCCTAAAAAAATTCCTTTACCACCTTCCACTTACTTGCCAATCTACTTCAACAGGTTCAGGGCCTTTAGAACTGGAGGATTTAGGATGGAGGAGTATGAGCCAAGAAAAAGAAAGGCTACTGGAACTTCTGCTCTATAAAAGGCATTCAACCCAGTTATTCGGGAACAATTGCATTCTGAGATTGCTCGTATGTTTTATTCAGCGAGGTTACCTTTTCATTTACCAAGGAACCCATATTATGTTAGTGCTTTTCAATTTGCTACCAACAATCCAATTCCTGGTTATGTACCACCTGGTTATAACTTGTTGAGGACTACATTGCTTCAAAAGGAAATGGCTAATGTAGAGAGGTTGTTGGAGCCAACTAGAGCATCATGGAAGGAAAAGGGGTTAAGTATTGTTTCAGATGGATGGATTGATTCTCAAAGAAGGCCCCTTATTAATTTTATGGGAGCATCAAAAGCTGGGGCAGTGCAGTGTTCTCGAAAGCTGTTAATTGTGAAGGTGAGCACAAAGACAAGTTTTTTATTTCCAACTTAATTAGTCAAGCAATTGAAGAAGTTGGACATCAGAATGTCATTCGAGTCATTACAGATAATGCTCCCGTGTGTAGTGCAGTTGGTTTACTCATTGAAAGTAAGTACCCGAATATCTTTTGGACACCATGTATAGTTCACACACTGAATCTTGCTCTTAAGAATATTTGTGCTCCAAAGGAAACAGGGGGTATAATTTTGCTTATGATGAATGTCACTGAATCACCCTTTGTGTTGATGATGTGATGCTTATCAAAAACTTTATCATGAACCATTCCATGCGGCTAGCTATTTTCAATGAATTCGCACCTTGAAGTTGCTTGCTATTGCGGACACACATTTCGCATCTGCCATTGTCATGCTCAAAAGGTTTAAACTTATAAAGCATGGCCTTCAATCAATGGTTATTAGTGACCAGTGGGTTTCTTACAAAGAAGACGATGTTGGGAAAGCAGCATCTGTGAAGGAAAAATTATTGAATGATGTGTGGGGGGATAAGATTGATTACATTTTGTCTTTTACATTGCCTATCTATGAGATGCTTAGGTTTAGTGACACTGACAAACCATGCCTTCACTTAGTCTATGAAATATGGGGCACCATGATTGAAAAGGTAAAGGCAAGCATCTTTAGGCATGAAGGGAAGCTAGATCATGAGGAATCAATCTTTTATTCCGTTGTGCACAATATACTAGTTGAGAGGTGGGCCAAAAGTAACACTCATCTTCATTGCCTTGCACATTCTTTGAATTCAAGGTAATAACTTAATTCATGCTCTTACTAATTAGATTTCTTTGTTGACATTTGTCTTTTAATATGAATAACATAATTTAATTTTGAAACTTTCTAATGTTGTAATCTAGGTATTATAGTTCAACGTGGCTCAATGAAAATCCCAATCGTGTCCCTCCTCATAGGGATGAAGAAATTTCAAGTATGAGAAACAAGTGCTTCAAGAAATACTCTCCAAATTTAGAGGAGAGAAGGGTTGTAAATGTGGAATATGCCAAGTTTTCAAGAGGTTTGGATATGTTTGGAGATTTTGACTCAAAGATTGATAGAGGAGTATTGGATCCACTTATTTGGTGGTTCACATATGGGTCTCTTGCTCCTATGCGTCAATCTTTAGCATTAAAATTGCTTGGCCAGCCATGTTCCTCATCATGCTATGAAAGGAATTGGAGCACCTACTCCTTTATTCACTCCATGAAAAGAAACAAAATGACACAACAACATGCTGAAGATTTGGTTTTTATGCACAACAATCTTCGTCTCCTATCAAGGAGAAGTCGACAGTACATTGAAAGAGAAACCAAGTTATGGGATGTTGGTGGAGATGCTTTTGATTCATTGGAGGGTGCAGGCTTACTTGAAATTGCAAGTCTTTCTCTTGATGAACCAAATATGGAAGCTATGATATTCACTGATGAAGGGGAACAAGTTGAAGCTATTGACCTTGAAGACTCTTAACTTTATAGGAATCTTTCTTTTTTTATCAAGTTGTCTTTTGCTTTAAGTTTTATTTTTATGTATGTTACATTACTAAAAATTGTTGAGTTTTATTTTTATGTATGCTACATTAAGTCTTTCTTTACGTTTTTTGCTTTATTTTTATGTATCAAGTTGTCTCTTGAACATATCCCCGCCGTATCCTAGTTTTTCAAATTTTGTCGTATCGCCGTATCCGTATCTTGTATCCGTATCCGTGCTTCCTAGATTGTACAAGATTGGCTAGAAAATTGAAAAGCTTTCTTGCCAAGCCCATACAAAAATCTCACGCCTTCAACAATATTTTGTTTGTCCAAAACATTGTGAGGAAAAATGCCACCTAATTTTCAAAGAAGATTTTTAAATCCTTTATCACAATTTCACATTCATGTGGATGAAGAAACTTAACTTTAGAGACAAATAAAACATAAAATTCCCAAATGCAAAACTCTACACAATCTACTTGCAACTCTTTTAATTCCATTCAATTATATCCATGGAGTGAGAATTTGTTCATGAGGCCACTAATTTACTATCTATGATTGTCCTACATCACATCTACAGCTGCTAACTTAAATGGATACACTCCAACTACATTCAAAGACGATTTTACTTCAAATAGTTTGTCCTTGAACTAGACCACCACAGCTTTCAGACCATATTCCATGACAACAATGAGAAGCAAAAGAGCATAGATATCAGAATTAATTACATACCTGCTTAAACCTTTCCTTGGTTCGCTCAGCCTGCAATAATAAAAAAAAACTTTTGTTAGTTCATTGGTTCAGTCAATGCAGGACAATAAACAATTTTTTTATGTCACCCTTGCCATAGCTCTGGCAGGGGTGACATCACTCGAGCATTAAAATACCACCGATCACACACAACATTGCAAAACCAGAAAGTACATAAAACAAATTTTAAGATTTTTAACTTCTGCATCCCCAATTAATTCATTCACAAATACAACCCTATAGCCCACATCAAATGAAAAGAGGAACCCAAACCCACAACAAAGCACTAAAAATTCCACCCTTAACCACTTATTATCCAACTGAAACTTTAGAAGATTCATTCATATTTTCATTAAGTACTTGCTAGTACTCCAAATGTCATTCATTTATGTCCATGCAAAGAAGTGGCCACATGAACAGTTACAAATTAAAAAATTGCACAACTGCAAACAAAAGCTTCTTTGGTCTTCGGCAAAAAATATAAAATAAAAAAAATTATTAAAGCAAATACACTCCATAAGCAACCATAAATTATCATGAACCAATAAAAGAGCAGCTGGGCAAAAAAGAATTATATCAAAGGACACTATTGAGTCATCATATTTAACTACATTCTTAGTTCACTTCATATTGTCGTTTATGCAATATTCCCTTGTCATATTAGTGCTCAAGATTGCAATTATTGGTGCTTATATATGAGAAATCGAGAATAATTAGCATAAATAATTAATGTAAGAAGGGAGTAACCCAATTATATTAAATGCAACACTGCCTAAAATTACAAAAAAAAATTAAAAACAAAAACAAAAGGAAAAAAAATATGGTATATATAAGAGCAAGGGTTAATTTAGAATGTGTATTTGGCATGAATACTTTGAACAACTCAAACAAGGATATCATGCCTGGATAATAAGCTAAGGGGTCCATATAGGGCATGTAATTGAAGTAAATACTTTAAATAGAAAACAATGATAAAATGCTTTGGCTCAGACTTCTTTTTCTTTTTTACTTTCGTTGCAAGGGGGTGTTGCCTACCGATTTGGGTCAAACTAGTCCAAAAGATGAATGTATTCACTACAAACCACATGCATTGGGTAACCCAAGTTAGAGTTGATGTTGAACCTCAGATGTATAGTTCACAAGGATGGCCTAAGCCAACTAACATACCCGTGCAGATGCAGATTACCAGGAGTCCAGCTAGTGAATTAAAAAGTAGAGACTTAAGGATGCTTACAAGAATTATCTTAGACATCAAACAACAATTAAAAAAAATTGTAAGTTCTTCTATCAATGATATAACTAAATAATTTTAATAAGCACTAAAAAACAATATATTAATAAATTTAACTTCGGTAAGTCTTAAAACGTATATATCAGCAGCATAGATCACTACATTTAATATTATTCCCCCCATCTCACATGCACATGTACAAGCCAGAAGGTGTGTTATGTATTCTTCTCTCATACCAAAACGCATGAATAAGTAGAGCTTACAATAATGCTTCTCCTTAAAACTTGTCTTTAAAGACTTAACAAATAAATACTTCAACACACGTTTCTCACAAATTTTTGTTTGTACTAAACTATTCAAGATAGTTGAGCCAAGGAGTAGAAAATTTAACGCATGTTTTATAAAAGACGTCTACACAATTAAAATAGGTACATAAGAACATCAGATATCAGCGAATTGACAATTCATAATTTTCAAAAGGTTCTTTGGTATGTCTTTTATAAAAATGTTGTAGTTCCATCAAAATTTGAGTAGTAAGTAGTCAGGGAGAACATAATGAAGCTCACAGTTTTTCAATTTTACTGCAAAGGACTGATAATGAATGCTCATTCATATAGAGCAAGAAGAGAGTGAAAGCCCCAAATAAATTTCAACTTCACTTACGCTCCGTTTGTTTGGACAGAAAACATTTTTTAACGGAAAACAATTTCTACAAAAAAAAATTTCCAGAAAATATTTTTGAAGAAAACATTTTTCTATGTTTGGTGGAGGTGGTGGTGGGACAAAGGTGGAAGTAGAGGTGGTGGTGGTAGCGGTGGCAGCAGTGGTGGTGGTGTGGTGGTGGAGGTAGGGCTGCAAACGAGCCGAGCCGAGCCGAGCTTTAGTGTGTTTGGGCTTGTTTATTAAGATTTTAACGAGCTCGAGCTCGAGCTCGAGCTGAAGAAAAAATTAACGAACCGAGCTCGAGCCGAGTTGGCTTAGGCTCGACTCGAGCTCGAGCCTGTTCACGAACGTTAACGAGCCAAAAAATTTATAAATTCATACTTGCATGTGAGACTAAAGTTACAATTAAAACTTTGATTATACAATTATATATACAATATATATAAACATACTAAAAAAAAGTTCATATTTTACTAAAATAATAATATCTACTACCACTATTATATAAATATACTATCTATAGTTAAGTATTATTTATATTTATATTTTTTAAATATATAAATAGCATATTTCTCTATTTTTTATACATAATTTTATATTATTTAATATATAAATAATAAATATTAAACGAGCCAGCTAACGAGCCGAGCTTACGAGCCGAGCTTTAGACTGTTTGGGCTTGTTTATTAAAAATTTAACGAGCTCGAGCTCGAGCTCGAACGGCCGAAAAAATTAACGAACCGAGTTCGAACGAGCTCGAGCTTGTTCATGAACGGCTCTGTTCATTTGCAGCCCTAGGTGGAGGTGATAGTAGAGGTGATGGTGTAGTGACAGTGGTAATACTTTAGTCGAGAACATGTTTTCCGTCTTTTAAAAATAGAAAACATTTTTTGTCCAAATAAACTTATTTTTAGTTGACCATGGAAAATGTTTTCCGTTGACTTCTATTTTCCATTATACCAAATGCCAAAAAATACAGAAAATATTTTTTATAAAATGTTTTATGCCCAATCAAACGGAGCGTTAGCTAAAATCTAAATTATAATTCAAAATAGTAACATGATCTGGCATCTAATAAAATCAATCAAGCTTTGTGCCGCATAGTGTCAACCAATCAAGATGCAACTATGACTTGCCCAATAGATTAAAAGGGAGTACTGATTAAGATGGTTCAGTTGTGGTTACAGTAGTGACAATACCAAATAAGAAAATATGTGTTGTGTTGGTTTCCAATGTAATTCATGGCACTCTTTATCCAAAGAAGTAGGTTTTGACAAGCTGAAATGAAGCTTCTAGTGAGAAGACACTTGCATCTCACAATAAACTTGTAAGGTTCAAGGGTGAACGTAAGGCATGCAACAATTACATCACTGGGAATAATCTGATCATTAATGAAGTATATCGTAACCCAATTACTTAAAAAATTCTATTCCGATTTTTCCAGGTGTTATATCAAGGTGAAACAAACCCAATTTCCATCCTCCAATTAAGGCCTCAAACTTGAAACATATTCACCAATACGTTCAACAGCACAATAGTATTCAACATTACAGGCAAAAACAATTCTAGATAATTTTCAAGATTAAAATATTTTACTTTCTCTTTCAGCAGCTTTTCATTTTCCTCCTCTAACTTCACTGCCAAATATTCTAGCTCAACTTGGTATGCCTACAATTCAAACCATGAAACCATACTCAGTCAATGCATTAACATCACAAAACAAAAGGTTTTCCAAAAAGACAAACATTTTCCTGCTTTCGCTCCCTCGACCGGGCTGCAGACTCTCTGTTCTTAACCATCCTCCGCTGTCTCTGCTGTGCAGCTCTATCCAACAGCTCCAAAACAGCTCGCCTCTTCCCTCTTCCTCCAATCACTTCCACTTCATTCCCAAACCCTTTAAATGAATCAACACTCTGCTGCGATGGAAACCGACTCAGAGGCATGGGATCAAACGCAAAAAAACCTCCGCTCAACCTCTCTCCCAGCGGCGGCACCAACCGCACCTTCACATCCTCCTCCTCCTCCTCCACCGCCTCGGCCTTCGCCAAAAATTCCTCCAATGTCATCAACTCATCTGGCGCCTCCTTCTTACACTCTCTCGGCTCCCTCCGACCAGCCACAATCTCCTTCCACACATCGTCCACCGTCTTCTTCGCCACAGAATTCGACCGAATCATCGGCGTCCCTCCGCCACGGCCGCCGCCGTTGGACTCGTTATCACTAATCGTTGCTGTTTTTGGTCAGTTGTTGATGATTATTGTTATTGTGGAGCTCAGAGATGATGGACGATGATTTTGAGGATGCTGAAGACGAAGAAGATCTTCGTCTTAGATCCGAATTTCTCGAAGACGAAGGCGCCATCACCTTCGAGAACAATCAAAATTGTCACTCTCTCTAATCTCCATCTCTGAATTTCTATTTCATGAACTGACGATTTTGATTCTCACTCCCAGGGTTTTGGATTAGGACTCAGATTGAGAATTTGGAGGATATTCAATTTTCTACAACTGTGATCGACTCCTCACATCACATTGTTTGAAGAATAAAGGGTGTGTTTGGTGTGATTTTGAGAGACAAATTTTTTTAAAAATTTTGGGGAGAGAGTTTATAAATATTTTTGGTTTGGTTGATTGTATATTTTGAAAATAATTTTGTAGTATGGAAGTTTGGGATGATTTGATATTTTGTTATAGTTGAATAGATGTGTGTGAGAGAAAAAGTGATTAAGAATGAGAGATGAAAAAGAAAAAATGATTGATTAATATGTAGGAGAAATAAAGTAATTTTGAAAAAAAAATTTCAAAATCACTAAATTAAACAAAATTTTAAAATTTTTTCTCCAAAATTATTCTCTCAAAAGCAAACCAAACAAGGCCAAAGTTACACTATGTTTGGAAACCATGAGAGAAAATAAAAGAAAGATTATTCAAGTTATAAGAGAAAATAAAATAAAATAAAAAGAAACGATTGTTATTTCTCACCTCTTTGTTTGGATAAATAAGAAATAAAAGAAAATAAATTATTATAATTTCTCTTATTTTTGTTTGGTTAGATTTTATAAGAGAAAATAAAAGAAATTATTTTATGTTATATTACCAAAATAACATTTTTATATTTTTAATGATTTTATTTTCTTTATTTTTACAGGGACAAAATTGATATTATGAAAATATTGGTTTCTTTTTTCTCTCAATCTCTCCACTTTTGAGAAGATTGAAAATGAAGGTTATAAGAGAAATGAGTTTCTTTCTATTTCTCTTCATTTCTCCCAATTTCTTTTCACTTAAGTTATCCAAATAAGTAAGAGAAATATATATATCCCTTCATTTTTTTTTCTTTTATCTTCAAATCACTCAATCCAAACATAGCGTAAGAAGAAAGAGAGGGAAGAAAGACCGGGAATCGTAGGAGGATTCTGGAAGTCTGTTACTGGCATTGTTTGGCGAAGGCAAAAATTTGGGCTCCGTTTGATAAGACTTTCTAACTATGATTTGAGAATATGAGTTGTATTTTGAGTTTGTGTGTTTTGAAATTATGATTTGAGTGTAGAAAATTTATTTGGTTATAATTTTTTAATAGAGTGTTGAATTGAGTATAGAATTAAGTTTTGAAAGTTTGATTTGACATGTGAAGTAAGAAAATTTGTTTGGTTATAAGTTTTGGAAAGAATTTTCAAAACTTAATTCAAATTATTATAACTCATAACAAAACACACTACTTTCACACTATTGAAAATTCTGATCAACACTCGTAACCAAACTCTTTTTAAAATTCAATTAAAAAAATTTATTATTAACAAAAAATAATATTAATCAATTTTTTAATTGAAAATACTACAAAGGAAATAATTTTTTTTCAAAATAGATATTAAAAAAATTTAAATCATAAATATTTAAATAATTTAAATAATGTAAAAATTTTGATAAGTAAAAAATTAAAATAAATATTCAAGAAATTAAATCGTAAAAATTTAAATAATTTAAATATTCAAAAAAATTAAATAATTTAAAATTTTAATATTTTAAATTTAAAAACAACTCTATACTCAAATCGTAATCAAACACATAAAACAAAACTCAATTAAGAAATTATTTTTAAAACTCATAACCAAACATATAACTCAAAACTTCATACTACTTTCACAACTCTACACTCAAATCGTAACCAAATACATAACAAAAAAATTAAAATATTTTTATAAAATAGAGTTTGAATTTATTTTTATAAAATATTTTAAAATTTAAAAAATTAAAATTGTAATATTTAAAAATATTCAAAAAATTTAAAAATTAAAAAAATCGTAACATATTTAAATATTTAAATATTTAAAATCTTAACAAAATAAAAATAATTTTAAAATATTTAAATATTTAAAATATTAAAAAAATTAAAATATTGATTTGAATTGAGTTTTAAAAATAGTTTTGAATTATGTGTTTGGTTATGAGTTTTGAAAAGTAATGATTATATTTTGAATTGAGTTTTGAGAAATGGGTGTAGAATTATGATTTGAAAGTTCAAAACAAACATCACACTCAAATCAATTGGTGAAATTATAATTTGAGAAGCTTACCAAACGGAGGCTTGGTTTTTTAATTTAAAATTCATAAAAATATAAAATAGATTAAAATAGTGAATACAATAAAATGTTACATTAAATTTATAATTATTTTATTTTTTATCTCACAAATATTACATTTAATTATAAAAAAATTTGATCATTTTTTTTTAAATATAAAAATTTTAATCTATTAAAATAAGTAAAAATTAAAATAACCTATTAAGATCGCCAACTTCCCCGACAAAGCCACTATGTGCCATTTTGGCAAGTTGGCAAAAAGCCAACATTTTGTGTGTGTTGCCAAAAACTCAAGTTGCCAAAAACGCCCCAAATTCCCATTTGGGAAGACCAAAAACGCCACCTCCAAATTTATCAAATTATCCTTTAGAAAATTTTGATTAATTAATTTAAAAATCAAAAAGTAAGGATATTTTAGTCATTTTGGAGTGATGTGACACTTTAAAAAAATATTAAACCAAAAAGTAAAAAAGTCAGCTTTTTACCAACTTCCCAAATCACTTTCAAAAAAGCCAAAAAACTTGGTAAAAAGCTAAAAGCCAACTTTTTACCAACTTCCCAAAACACCCCAATGAATGAAAGGATAGAATAAGGCTGACCGAGCCGATACGAATGTATTCGGGTTACCTACCCAATCACACTCAAACATTTTGTTAATATATGGGTTGGTTTCGGATGTGAGTTGGCTTTTCAACTATTTTAGTTTTAGACTAAAACGTTTTATTTGCAATGATTTTTTTTTTTTAATTTTTGTGAGAAAAAAATAAAATAATTATAATTTAAGTGTGACATTTTATCTTATTTATTTTTTAACTTATTTTTATATTTTTGTAATTATTTTAGCCTTTTAAGCTCAAAAAATTCCATGCCAAACGAGGGCATAATTTTTTTTCCCATTATCAAAATATCTGTAACGCTTCATCAAATTTGAATAAAATCTTGATGAAAAGTTTAATTTGATATGATGAACTTCAATGATTTCATCAAATTTGCATGATTAATCTAGAGTAAATTTTTATCAAATTCATTTCAAAATTAGTTGTCTGGAAGGATGTCTGGACGGATGTTTGGCCCAACAGTCACCTAAAATTTTGATAACAGGATAAAACTCTTTTGATTTGATTAAAAAAAAAAATCTTTATGTGATATCAATTTGATAAACGAATTAGAGCTCACATTTTAGATATATTTTAAATTTAAATTTGATGATAAATTTAATAGAAGATTGAAGCCTAACCCACACTTTATTTTGTGCTTTCGGACACCTTAAATTGTTATATTATTATACTTGGTAGCAGTTTGTAGTGTTAATATTCGGTATGTTACCTGCATTAATTAATATAAATATTATTGTATTAATTAGTGTTATATCATTATTACTGACTCTACCTATTATATAAATTATAAATACTCAAAACTTCTAAAATTATGTCACATCATCTATTAGTATACTAGTTAGTACATTAATTAGTACATATAACATTATTTGTTAATATTTGTTTTATAATATTATATTTTTGTTAATATTATTTTTAATTTATTTATTGGATGAAATACTAATAAATCTCAAAATATAATCTTGTGAACTGTTTAGTCTTCTATTTTTTTTTTATGAACCCAAAAGTCCCATTAAAATAAAAATTACACAAAAGGATAGTCACTTACATGTTTAAATTTAATTTTTGAGGAATAAAAGTGGATTTCTCCAAATATAAAATTACGCATTTGGACAATCTGCACTATAAAAGTTTTGGATTTTCTCACTTTTTGAAACAAATCTCACATTACGAACAAGAACGTAAAAGACTTCAATATAACACACTAAAAAACTCCTTAGTGTACTTTTCTCAAACGTAACAATGTAACACTCTAAAAAAACTTCTAAATATACTTTTCTCAAACGTAGCACTCCAATGTGACACACAAAAAACTCATTAGTGTACTTTTTTTCCTAAACGTAACACTCGAATTAATGTAATCTCAAACGTAATACTCCAATGTAGCACACTCCAATATAACACACAAAAACACTAAAAAACTCATTAGTATACTTTCTCCAAACGTAGCACTTATAATTTGAAATTATACATTTGCCCAAAACTTATTAAGGCATTTTTCTACTCCTTTTGAAATAGTTTGAAAAATCTCACATCTTTTTTTTTGAGTATTACATTTGAAAAAAGTATACTAAATTTTTTTTTTTATGTGTTACATTGAGATGTTACACTAAAGAATTTTTTTTGGAGTGTTATATTATAGTATTACGTTTGGAAAAAGTATACTGAGGTGTTTTTTTGGAGTGTTATGTTTGAGTATTACATTGGAGTGTTATAGTTTGAAATTATACATTTGTCAAAAACTTACTAAAAAATTTTGCACTCCTTTTGAAATGTTTGAGCAATCCTACATTTGTTTTAAATGTTTGAAAAATCTCATATTTCCATTCATTTTTATATTCATTTTAAAATATTTGAAAAATCTCACATTTCAAGTCATTATAAATAAAAATGATTTTCATATAAAAATTCATCGTAAATTTGATTTTCATAGATTATGAATTTACCTTTTCAGCACAAAAAAAATAAATAAATAAAAAATAATAGAAATAAGGTTATAATCGTAATTTTAATTTTCAAATAATATATTAAATCTGTCTTTTCAAAATTAATGAGACTAACTGGTCTATAAAAAAAAAATTTAACTAAATAGATTATCATACTTTAAGATAGAATTTATAAGTAAATTTTCTTTATTTATAATTATAAAATAATAAATAATGTAACTCTATTGAGGCAATGACAGAGAAAAACTTATCCAGAATAAACTGTGGAGCAAAAACAAGAGGGTAAAACTCACAAATAAAAAAACACCGTTGTATGGTTATCCTTAATAGAGAAGTTGATTGGAGGGGTCGTTTTCCAATTTAGATGGTTGGCCCCAACTCTCTTATTTAGGAGATTATTATATTCAAAAAATTATTTTTCTTATTTGGTGCAAATTTTCAACAAAATTGTTTTTTATTAGATAAATTCGACAAATTAAAAGTTTGTAAACATATGTAATACTTCTAATATTTGAAGGTAGGAACGATCTCAAGTTTAGTGGACTTTTATGTTTTATATTTTGGGCCCTGTTATTGGATTCCATTCTATCAAAATTCACTAATATTGGGCTTAGCCCAAGGTTGAATACTGGTTCGATTTGTGCACAACCCAAACTTGAGGATTTCATTTAGGGATTTTTACCAGTCAGTCCCAATAATTGAATCTATTACCCATTAAGTCTTAAATTTATATCTCATGCACCAAGAAATTCTGTTATATTTTTTTATCCCGATTTTGCCCCTGCTCCCAGCCGATAAAAATCCCTATTTAAATCATCCCACACAGTTTCTAAATCTTTCATTGTTTATAATATTTATTACTTATTAATTTTTTCAATTTGTATTAACTTCTCTCTTGATCATTTTTTCAAAACTCTTATTATTTCTCATCTCTCTCTCTCTCTCTCTCTATAGAAAATACCACTATTGTAACTATGGCCATTCACTCACAACCACCATTGTCGTCCGTCACTAACCACCGCCACCTCCATGGGTCACCACTACCACCTTCACCAGCCACTACCGCCACCATTGTTCACTAACCATCTCCACCGTCACCGATCTATACTACCGTTTGACTCGCTTGCCTAACATTGTCGTCTTCTTTCCTCTTTGCCATTATCGTCGCTCTTCCTCCATTCTCCATCATTCACCTGTCATCACCGCTATTCTTCTTCAATCATCGATCCACTATTTTCAACGTCAAACTTCACCAATGGCTTCAAATCTAGTTGTTTTCAATGCTGATCTACCATCTTCGGCGCCAATCTGGTACTTTACATGGTCGCCGATGAGATCGAAACTCTTTTTATAGTGTGTTGGTGAAGATCTACATTTGTAAAACATGTCGAACTAATATGATGAATTTATCACTTAATTCAATGATAAAAATTTATCACTGATTTGTTTACTATGGTGTGGACTACTGCTGCTGGAATTTTGATATTAATACAGTGATAAATTTATCACTAATTTTTGTTTATGTTATATTTATCACTTCCCTCTTCCTCACTCCATCTCTCTCCTTTTATTTCTCTTAAACTAAATCTGCTGTATCAGTGATAAATGTATCACTGATATATTTTTTTGAATCTTGTGTTGATTTGTGACGATGACGAGATTTTTTTTTTGTAACTTTTAACAAACAACTAGTGAGAAGTTTATCAGTGAATGTGTTTATCATTGCTAAATTTATTACTGAATATGTCTTTGAATCTTGTGTTAATTTGTGACGATGATGATGAGATTTTCTTTTTGTAATTCTTTAACAAACAGTTAGTGATAAATTTATCATTTTTGTCACTAGAGAGAGATGAATATGCAATATGATTAATCTATCAGTGATAAATTTATCATTGATTTGTTAAACATGCTATATATTGTTGTTATTTTTTTATATTTATACAGTGATGAATTTATCACTGATTTGTCATCGTAGATGTGAATATGTTGGGTGGATCAATCTATCAGTGATAAAATTATCACTGGAAAGAGGAAAAAGAGAAGATGGTAAAGGCATGGTTATGTTGATCTACGACACGAAAGCTAACAATTTTCTACTAAGACATTTCCTTGTCCTTTTCCTCTTCTTCTTCTTCTTCTTCTCTCTCTCTCTCTCAGACACACACACACACACACACACACACACACACACACATTCTTTTTCTTCTTCTTCTTCTTCTTCCTCTTCTTCTCTTGTTGTAACACCCGCCTCCTTAATTAATTGTTAATTATGTGGCTTACCTTAATATGTGTCTTACCTTAATATGTGTTTACATGTGAGTTATATGCTTATATGTGTGTTAATTTTGTGCCATGTGTCATGTGCTATTTGAATTATGTTTTGATGGACAGATAGGTTATTATGTGAAATAGACCTGTTTGAATCGTTAAACCATAAGGGTGAACTTAAATTTTTGGCTAGGAAATTAGAGCCTCATCCACAATAGTATAATTGAAGTTAGGTTGACTTAAGCTAGATTGTGAGGATTTAACTAAGTTTATTAACTAGATTATATGGAGCCTTATTATAACTGAGTGAATTTAACCTAATTCAACAAACCTTATATTTGAAGCCAATACAAGGCTAGTCCTTGATTAGACTTAGGGCAAATATAGAGTAGAAAGAGATATATCCTGGGAGAGAGTTCTAGGGAAAGAGAGAGAAAGAGCTCAAACGAGGAGAAAAAGAAGAGGAAAAGGAAAACCTAGCTACCTTCACCAATTTAGTCACTCAAGGTAAGAATTCTTATCTAAATTCATGAGATTGAGTTAATTTACACATGAGATTGTAGAATTTTAGTTGAATTAGGGAGTTGGGTGGTGTATGTTGAAGTTATAAATACTAAAGAGAGAAATTGTAGTAAACAGCTTAAGATCTTGTCATACATGACATCATTCTTGTTCAATGACTTGTTTTGTTGCATGATTCTTGTACATGGAGAAAGAACCCCATGGATTGTGAGTTTATAACTTAGCTTTTGCATGGTTTTGATTTTTGCCCATAAATTCTAGGTTTTTATCTTTAATTGGAAATTGAGTTTTGTTTTAAAGTTATGATTTTGGTTTGAAGTTAACAATTGTTCATTCAACAAGTTTTAAAGGGTTTTAGGCTTTGATTTGTGTAAAAATGGAGTTAGTTTTGGAAAATTTGCATTCCATTGTGTTTAGCAGATTTTCGGATTCTGGAATCCCAGAACCACATGTGCGGAAGGGAGGCCCGTACGTGCGGAAAACAGAGCACAAAAAGTTGAACATTCTAAAAAAATTACACATGCGGACACACGTGCAGTGGAAGTTCCGCATGTGCGGCCAGGGCCTCTACATGTGCGGTTTTCAGAGCAGATTTTCAGTTTTTTTTTCTATTTTTCTACCTTACGGGCTTCCGTTTGCATGGTTTCCAGATGTTTTCATGTGCATTTGCATTTCATGAGTTCAAAGGGGATTAGAAAATAAATCGAGTTAACATATTGAACAAGTAACGAAAGAAACGACTAAATAGAGCAACTATGAATTGAACATGATATGCTTGAATGTGCTTCTGTAGGTCAGACGCCGCGTCTTAGTTACGTGATTCAATGAGCCAATAGTGATTAATAATCTCGTAAAGATATGTACAATTATCAGTATATTCTAACTTATGCTATACTCTATTTTTGAAATGGTGCTTTTTGTTTAAATGAATGACCGTCCTATTTTTATGAACTGTGTTTGTGGCATCCGTAGCATCTGTTTACTATTACTGTTTCAGAGATTTCCAATCCCTGGAACTTCTGTTTACTGTATTGATGGCAAGCCTATCAATTATGGATGTTTGGTCTTCAAAACCGTCTGTACTGTTCTGCTATTGGATGTACCACATATGACTGCTATGTTTTCTGCATGAAGTATGAATCTGCTATGCAAATGATTTTGATTTTCCATGTACTGCCTTAATTGACCGTTTTGGATCATAGTAAGAACGTCATTCATAACCTTTTTACGCTATTGTTGTTCACTAGGTTTTCGCTCATGCTTTTATATATGTATGTAGGTGATCAAGTGCAAGAAGGGACGTAGTGGCGTCGACCTAGCCTCCGTTTTGTCAAGCCAACTCTTGTGCCTCATTGTGAGGTTCCTACCGGTGAAGTGTTATGGCTTTTGGGTGGTACGTGATTTGCTCATTTTAAGAATGTCTCTGATGCTATGAATGTTTTTCTTGACTCTTGTACTTCTTCTGTTAATGGATCCAGTTTTGTTATGTTTTGAGATACAAACCTGTTATGGACTAATGTACATATGTGTATATATGAAAGTTCATTTTGTTTCATTTAAGTCATCATAACTCATTGAACATTTTATTTTCTTATTTATTGGCTTCCGCCAACACCGTTACTGTACTACTGTTAAGCAGGCATTTGATAATCAGGGATTATTGGCCAGTTATGACACTAAACCTACAGGGGCGGGTTTGGGTCGTGACAGCTGTCGCCATCAGATTTTAGGTGATAGTGATAGTAGTGAGCACTAGAGGTTGCCGGAGGTTATCACCGATGGTTGGAAGTACTTCTCGATGGCTAGAAGTGGGAGGTGGTAGGTCATGGCAGTGATTTGATGATTGAGTTGTTGAATGAGGTGTATGAAGGGTATTTTGGAGATATTGAGAAGTGAAAAAATGAGCAAGACTTACAGGTAAATAAATCTGGTCAATAGGACCGGCCCGTAAGTCCCCCTTCTATTAATACTCAAGAAATCATTAAGTACGATTAATTTTTTAATATATTCTATTAAATTATTTTGAGTTATAATTTACTCTCAATACATTTTATATTTTTTCCCAAATTACCCTTTAAGGTATACCCAAATAATAAACAAATCAAAAATCCCAAATTATACTACTTTCAAAAACCCTTGAACAACTTTTTTCATTACAACTATTCTTTTTGTTCACATACGAGGAACGACGACATCAGCGAAAAAGAACAACAAAACACACGTCTCTCGTCATCTCTACTTTCTCATTCTCTTCTAATCTGATAATATTAATATATAATAATATCAAATAATTATATATACACATTCATAGATATGATTTATAAACTATTTAAATCATTGTTGTTTTGGTTGTTTTTTTGAAAATAAAATTTAAACCAGTAAGCAAACAACCCCATTGATTAGCAATGCATATAAAATCAATCATGTACAAGATCATCACATTTAAATACATGAAGCAAGGGTGCATAGAAAAAAAAAAAAGCAAAAGAGAGAAAGAAAAAAGAAAAACAAAGGCATGAAGACGTTTAGAAGATTGGCTTCATGAAAAATCAAGAGGCTTTCAATGAAAATATAATGGCACATATTTTGTTCTTGTTTTCTTCTGTTTGTAAGTAACACAATAACAGATAAAGATGTTGATGATAATGGTGAGTTTTGGTGGAGTGGAGTGGATTGGAATTTTAGAGTGAGGAGAATATAAAATAATTGAAACTTAAGGAAGAAGAAGAATACATATATAAGTGATTTGGGTTACTATGAAAAATATATATATTTGTTTTAGGATTTAGTGTGTATTGTCCTCATTTATATTAGGATATAATAAGAATTAAAATTTTAAAAGAGGGCTACTATTAGCACCTACCTAATTTTGTTGAACCCTCAATTTCTTTGAACCCTCACTCTAAATCCTAAATTTTAATAAGATTTATTTGAACACTCCACTTAATACCAATTTTACCCATATTCATAATATCATCACACCCAAGTGCACATTCAATTAATTTTGTACACCCTCTGCTGTTCTTCTCTCAGCAGACAATGAACGACTAAAAGACAAATTAGCTGTCCCTCTCTCCTCATTCTCTCATAAAATGATGGTCTCTTTCTCGTTGTCACCATGAACGACAGTATCTCAGTCGGAAATCTCTTCAATGGTTTCTTTCTTCTTTCTTCTTTCTCAAATAGCCTCCAACTCCCTATCACATGTTTTTTTTTTGTTTATTTCGAGGTAAAACGCTCGATGTGGTTTTAGAGGGAAAAACCCTCAGAAAAAAACAGAAATAGGGAAAAAATCCTACAAATTTGAACCGTTCATTTATGTTCAACATTGAATTACTGAACTAAATGTTTATGTTTAGTATTGTATTATTGAATAAAACCTTAACAATTGACAAACCAGTACCAAACTGAAAACAACCCAAAATTGTAAATACAAGATAAATAAACTTACCAATGCAATACCAACCTTATTGAAGTTGTTGTCATTGTCCTCCATTGTTCTATAAGTATCAACGAATGGTGAAAACGACTACAAATGTAGAAAATTCAGAGTCTGTCATAGGATTTTTTGCACTGTTAATTGATTTGAAACATATAACACATTTGAAACCACTGAACAAAATGTTAACTGATCAGGTAGTTTTAAATATTTTTCATGGAAGATGAATACGGATTTAGGATGATGATGAAGAAGAATATGGTTAGGGTTTAGGTTGATAAGGAATACATATAGATGAGGATGGAGGTGGGTGTATAATATTATAGCATCATCTGAGAGGGGAGTTTGCGCCGAGCAAACGGGCCGAGCTAGTTGTGACTTGGGGCTTGCCGCTGGATTATGCGACCGAGTTGGCATAGCCGAGGGCTGTTTGGCCGAGGTTCTAGATTATGCAGCTGAGTTAGCCCAAGATCCAAAAGTTGGACCGGGCTAAGCTGAGCTAGGTGAAGCGATGGTCTAAGGCTGAGCAAGGTCAGCGGGAACGAACGGAGTTGGGCATACCGATCTAGTTATTGAGCTTAACCATAAAGGTCGGTCGGAATTAAGGCTGGAACTGACCGGGCTATGCCTAGCTTGGTGGA
The DNA here is from genome assembly GCA_036172215.1 of Camellia granthamiana. Taxonomy (NCBI): domain Eukaryota; kingdom Viridiplantae; phylum Streptophyta; class Magnoliopsida; order Ericales; family Theaceae; genus Camellia; species Camellia granthamiana. The sequence goes on from CM069905.1 coordinate 118,443,871, forward strand.
AATTGCTGAGTGGTCCAATTGGAGTGCGAGAAGAGAAACTCGCCAATGGTATGCGTCAATACCGTTTAGTAGTTTGGCCAATGTTGTTTGGGCGGTATTGACGGGTACACATGTAAAGAATAGAGAGAGTAGTACAACCACATGTCCAGGAAAGGACGAGCAGAGTAGTGCGCAGAGGCTATATAGACTTAGCGGCGCCTTTGTACACGAGGATGGAACATCCTCTAGTGAGAGCTAAACTACCACATTGTCTCATTTCTTTTCTTTCTCTCTTTCTAAGTGTGTGCTGACTTGACCGTCAGAGGGGTTTTCCGACAGCGCACCGCTGGGTAGCTCACCTTCGTTGTGTTCTCAGGTTGATCGGAGGAAGGTGCAACTTGGACATGAGGAGTACGGATAACGTTGGATATTTTGGCCCCCGTACAATCGGCGCCGTCTGTGGGAATTCGATAGACAAAACCTTGTCCTCCAAGCTTCTCCGATCATCTTTTATGGTGAACCACGACGACATTCCATTGTTCACCATCGACGGCATCATGCCATAGTCCGTTAGGCTCAGAGATGGCCTGTCCGCCATTCCGACGATAGCTAATTTGGAGACCTCCGCACAAGGACTTCCCCGGGATGCACGAGACAAGTGCGCAAGGAGTTTTGGGCGCTATATCATTCCAAAGGAGCATCTCCGACAGTGAGATTCACACATTCAACACTTGTAAGACAAGTTGAGAGACCAAGATACCATCATCAAGAAAATGGCGACAGAGATGGAGGCCATGAGACGCCAGATGAAGAGAAAGGGCGTCACTGGAGTGGGAAACCACAGTGAGCACGCCCATTCCCGCCGTTCTGGTAGTCTTAATAGACATTGCAACCCCTTCACTCTCCGTCACGAGAAGCTTCAGAGCTGGAGACTATGTCGCGCCGGCAATGATATCTCCCACGCAGGACAGCAGTTACCACCGCTCACGCCTGACGACGGCGTTGAGATATTCTCGCTCCGACTGTTCAAAAGACTTGAGGGATGTGTTGGAGGAGCGCGCTCGCCGGCAGGAGGCGTAGAGGGTGCTTGCACTGCAGTGTCTGGTCCCTAGAGGGCGAGCCAATGAAAAGGTCGCTATGCCACAACCACGCTTGGCGGCACATGTGCCACTAGACAGAGAGTTGGCAAGGCTGAGCGCCACCCCTTTTTTCCGTAGAGATCGAGAACACAACGCTCCCCTCCTGGTTTCATCAACCAAAGTTCACGCTCTATGACGGAAAGATTGATCCATATATGCACGTAAGCCACTTCGGGTAGGTTATGATTGGGTACAGGCGAAATGATGCGCTCTCGTTGTTTTTCCATTGAGTTTGGGCGAGTTGGGCCTAAAATGGTTCGAGAGGCTGCCGGAGGAGAGCATAGAGGGGTGGCAACAGTTGGTAGAGGCATTTGTCACCAGATTTAAGACAAACGCCAAAAAGCCCAAGGAAATTGACCATCTCTTGAGAGTAAAGATGGAGCCAGGCGACTCTTTGAAGGTGTATAACGCTAAGTATTTGGAGACTTTCAACGAGATCCTTGATTGCCCAACCAACCTTGCAATCATTCAGTATAAGCGCACTCTTCCAGTTGGACATCGACTGAGAGACTCGCTCACAATGAATCAATCCTCGACCATGGAATTACTCATGCAACGCATTAATGAGCACATCCGAGTCGAAGACGATGCAGCCGCAGCTACCGTGACGGCAAGTCCGATAGTAGAGAACAAGAGAGTAGTGTGAAAAGTTCATGCAGTCGGACAAGATGATGGCTATGCAAACCACCATGGAAGAGATATAAGGAGTTCGATTTTTGGAAGACGTCTGTAAAAAGACCGAGGAAAATGGGCATAAAACTCGCAAAATGTAAATGGCCGATCCATTTCCAGAACATTGAACTCTGCCAACCTAAAGTTTTGTTCTTAGTTCTATTTTTATAACCCTTTTTGCCATTGGCACAATGAAACAAGTAGACCATTTTCTTGAAAGTTATTATATTTTTGCCTCGCCAAGCGGATTTAGTGTGGTCCAAGGGGCAACTAACAATCATTTGGATGGAAAGATCAAAATTCCTTGCCGGGCAAATTTTACTCGGCAAGAGGTTTGTTGATGGTTTTGATCAACTTTGGAATTCTGCCAGACGAATTTTGCTCGACAAAAGGTCTGTTGATGATTTTATCAACTTTGGAATTCCTTGCCGGATGGATTTTACTCGGCAAGAGGTTTGTTGATAGTTTTAATCAACTTTAGAATTCTTTACCAAGCTAATCTTGCTCGCCAAGAAGCAAGTCGCGGAGCGGACCTTACACGCCGACCTTGGAGTTCCTTGCCGAGCTGATCTTGCTCGCCAAGAAATGAGTCGCCGACCGGACCTTACTCGTCAACCTTGGAGTTCCTTGCCGAGCTGATCTTGCTCGCCAAGAAGCAAGTCGCCGAGCTGACCTTGGAGTTCCTTGCCGAGCTGATCTTGCTCGCCAAGAAAAAAAGTCGCCGAGCTGACCTTGCTCGCCGACCTTGGAGTTCCTTGCCAAGCTGATCTTATTCGCCAAGAAGAAATCTTGCTTGCCAAGAAGTAAGTCGCCGAGCTAACCTTGCTCGCCGACCTTGGAGTTCCTTGTCAAGCTGATCTTGCTCGCCAAAAAGAAAGTCACTGAGCTTACCTTGCTCGCCGACCTTGGAGTTCCTTGCTGAGCTGATCTTGCTCGCCAAGAAATAAGTCGCCAAGCTGACCTTACACGCTGACCTTGGAGCTCCTTGCCGAGTTGATCTTGCTCACTAAGAAACAAGTCACCGAGCTGACCTTGCCCGCCAACCTTGGAGTTCCTTGGCGAGCTGATCTTGTTCGCCAAGAAACAAGTTGCCGAGCTAACCTTGCTCGCTGACCTTGGAGTTCCTTGTCAAGCTGATCTTGCTCACCAAGAAGCAAGTTGCGGAGTAGACCTTGCTCGCCGACCTTGGAGTTCCTTGCCGAACTAATCTTGCTCACCAAGAAACAAGTCACCGAGCGGACCTTGCTCGTCGACTTTGGAGTTCCTTGCCGAGTTGATCTTGTTCGCCAAGAAGAAAGTCGCCGAGCTGATCTTTCTCGCCAAGAAACAAGTCGTCGAGCTGACCTTACTCACCGACCTTAGAGTTCCTTGCCGAGCTGATCTTGCTCGCCAAGAAGAAACTCGCCGAGCTGACCCTACTCGCCGACCTTGAAGTTCCTTGCCGAGCTGACCTTGCTCGCCAAGAAGAAAGTAGTCGAGTTGACCTTGCGCGCCGACCTTGGAGTTCCTTGCTGAGCTAATCTTGCTCGCCAAGAAACAAGTTGCCGAGCTGACCTTGCCGCCGACCTTAGAGTTCCTTGCCGAGCTGATCTTGCTTTCCAAGAAACAAGTTGCTGAGCTGACCTTGCCCACTGACCTTGGAAGCTCCTTGCCGAGCTGATCTTGCTCGCCAAGAAACAAGTCGGCGAGCTGACCTTACCCGCTGACCTTGGAGTTCCTTGCCGAGCTGATCTTGCTCGCCAAGTAACAAGTCACCGAGCTGACCTTGCTTGCCGACCTCGAAGTTCCTTGCCGAGCTGATCTTGCTCGCCAATAAGCAAGTTGCTGAGCTGACTTTCCTCGCTAACTTTGAAGGTCCTTGCCAAGTTGATTTTGCTCACCAAGAAAGTTGCTGAGCTGATTTTGCTCGCCAAGAAACAAGGTGCCTAGCTGACTTTGCTCGCAACCTTGGAGTTTCTTACTAAGCTGACCTTACTCGCCAAGATGCAAGGTGGCGAGCTGACCTTGCTCGCAACCTTGGAGTTCCTTGCCGAGCTGACCTTGCTTGCCAAGATGTAAGGTGGCGAGCTGACCTTGCTCGCAACCTTAGAGTTCCTTGCCGAGCTGACCTTGCTCGCCAAGATGCAAGGTGGCAAGCTGACCTTGCTCGCAACCTTGGAGTTCCTTGCTGAGCTGCCCTTGCTCACCAAGATGCAAGGTAGCGAGCTGACCTTGCTCACAATCTTAGAGTTCCTTGTCGAGCTGACCTTGCTCGCAACCTTAGAGCTTGGAGTTCCTTGCCGAACTGACCTTGCTAAGATGCAAGGTGCCGAGCTGATCTTGCTCGCAACCTTGGAGTTCCGTGCTGAGCTGATTTTTCTCGCCAAGAAGCAAGTTGCCGAGCTGACCTTGCTTGCCGACCTTACTCATTGACCTTGGAGTTCCTTGCCGAGCTGATTTTGCTCGCCAAGATGTAAGTTGTCAAGCTGACCTTATTCGCCAACCTTGGAGTTCCTTGCCGAGTTGATTTTTGCTTACCTAGATGTAAGGTGCCGAGCTGACCTTGCTCGCCAACCTTAGAGTTCCTTGCTGAGCTGATTTTGCTTGCCAAGATGCAAGTCGTCAAGCTGACCTTGCTCGCAACATTGGAAGTTCCTTGCTGAGCTAGCCTTACTCGCAACACTGGAAGTTCCTTGCCGAGCTGATTTTGCTCGCCAAGAAAGTTGCTGAGTTGATTACACTCACCAAGAAGCAAGTTGCCGAGCTGACTTTGCTCGCCAACTTTGAAGTTCCTATATCGAGCTGAAGTTGAGTAACCGCATTCATGTTACAACAGAAGGGATTTAAGGCCAACGATCGAGCAAAGCAAACCATCGAGCAAAAAGTCTATCCCGGCTTAGTGATGTAATTCCAGTCACGCGAATGCGGACGTAATTAAAGGACAATTGAGAGGGGAGTTTGCGCCGAGCAAACGGGCCGAGCTAGTTGTGACTTGGGGTTTGCCGTTGGATTACGAGACCGAGTTGGCATAGCCAAGGGCTGTTTGGCCGAGGTTCTAGATCATGCGGCTGAGTTAGCCTAAGGTCCGAAAGTTGGACTGGGCTAAGCCGAGCTAGGTGAAGCGATGGTCCAAGGCTGAGCAACGTCAGCGGGAACAAATGGAGTTGGGCAAACCGAGCTAGTTATTGAGCTTAACCATGAAGGTTGGCCAGAATTGATGCTGAAACTGACCGAGCTATGTCTAACTCGGTGGAAATTGCTGAATGGTCCAATTGGAGTGCGAGAAGAGAAGCCTGCCAATGTTATGCGTCAATACTGTTTGGTAGTTTGGCCAATGTTGTTTGGCGGTATTGACGGGTACACGTGTAAAGAATAGAGAGGGTAGTATAGCCACGTGTCCAGAAAAGGACGAGCAAAATAGCTTGCAGAGGCTATATAGACTGAGCGGTGCCTTCGTACATGGGGATGGAACATCCTTTGGTGAGAGCTAAACTACTACATTGTCTCCTCTCTTTTCTCTCTCTTTCTAAATGTGTGCTGACTTGACCGTCGGAGGGGATTTTCGGTAGCGCACCGCCGGGTAGCTCACCTTCGTTGTGTTCTCAAGTCGATCGGAGGAAGGCGCAACTTGGACACGAGGAGTACGGATAACGTTGGATATTTGGCCCCCGTACATCATCCTAATTATTTTCATTTTGTGAGTGGGTGTTCCATTACAAGTTGTCTTTTAATGTAATTTTACTTTAGGGTATAATTATAATAAATAAAAAAATTGAGAAATGAGGGGTTCAAAAAAATTAGGAAAGTGTTAAAAACAGTACTCTTTTAAAATTTTAATTGAACGTACTAAATTATTATTTGGATGCAAATAAAATCACCCCCAAACTTTATATTTGTTGGACGGGTCACCACTAGGCTACATTAGGCACAATCACGGGGGATCACACCACAATAAAATCGTTATTTCAATTATTTTCTTAATAGTGTGCCACCAATGAAAAGAAAGTTGTGAGGTTACGATTTTGTCAAATCTTCCAACAAATATTGTCCTTGTATATGAACAAGGATAATGAATCCACTTAGCCGTTTATTGAGAAAGAAATGACAACCTCCTTTCCAATAATATATTTTACAAATGTGCAAAATTTAAAGATGCCATAACTAAAGGGGCGACCTCCTTCTTTTTTTACTTGTTTTTATTCTAATTTTTCTATTAGCATTTTTGCAGTTGTTTTTTGTTGTTTTGATCTTTCTATTCTACGTTTTTGTGGAGAGATTCAATAGGAAGAGCAAGTCTTGTACTTTTTCTTTGTGGTTACAAATGTAAAATGTTAAATGTGTTGGAAAAAATAATGGTTTTTGGTGACTTTAATGCAATATTAAAGTGGGTGCCAATCCTCAATTCAGGTAGAGTAAAGTGGGTTTAGATTATTTGTAATGAAATCTTTACACCACAAAAAGAATTACCAAAAACCATTAAGGTTTAAATGAGAAATTGACTCATTAAGTTGGCCTCATGAAAGAGGTGTCGGGAAAGGTGTAAAACCTATATTCCACATTGATTGTAGAGGAGAGCGTTGATGGGTATTTAAATCCCATTTTTTACATAAGGGTATAAGCCCTTTGGGGCATCCAAATTTTCTAAGGGAAGGGAGTTATGGATGCTTCAAGGATAGACTTGGGCCAAGAATATGGTCCAAGTTGGTTATGTAAAAATTGTCACACGCGGGCGCACGCCTCCTACCCGCCCGAACCTGGCCAAGTCTGGGTCCGTGGTTTGGGATCCGTAGATCTTGGGGCTTGGGGTTGGGCTTGGCCCACCCATCTTAATCTTTTTGGGGCAAGTCAGATGTGTGTGCTGCAAGAATATATACACAATACATAGTCTTTATTGATGATGGAATTAAACCCAATACTAGTCTCCTCTATTGACGATGGAATTAAACCCATCAATTTTACAGAATTAATTCCGACATTTGTTGTAGGGGAGCCTCTTCCTCTCTCCCTCCATGTGTATAAAATGAGGCCTTCTGCTTCAGCTTTCTACACAAGAAATTGTTGTTATTCTAGTCTTCAAAAGTTTTCTAGTTTTAGTATTTTCTTCCTGTGAGAGAGTGCTGCAAAGTTTTGTTTGCCGAAACTATTTAGTCAGTGCATTACGTAGCTGGTCCAACCGTCGTATCTTGGGAGATAGACGTCGAACAACCTCCAATGCCCAACCGGTAAGGCGGTGAATCTATTTTAAGGACACTGTCTAATACAGGTTTCGGTTTGCTTTCTTTTGCTAGTTTTATTTTATTATGAATTTCTATAAATTCAAGCATGTTGTTGTTCTGAAATTCAATTTGTTTGTTCAATATGAATCTATTTGTTTTATGTTATCATACAATCTACACAACAAACTTAAAACAAATTATTATGTATTTCCCATGAAATTGAACAATTAGAATCATCAAGTAATTTAGATAAATAGATTCATACAATATTGGTTTCTGCTAGTGTTTCGAAAAATTGCATGTTATTGCTTTTGTTATTTGAGTAGACTATCTGTACCATATAGGAAGCCCACGATCTATATATAGTTTTGCCTGCTGTTGTCTTGCTCTCTAGAGCACCATAGTAATATAATATAAAATATATTTCTTTGTAGACTGCTATTGTGTTCGGAACAGTAGAATTGTTTGTTGTTGGCTATAGAGTTCAATTCCATGTGTAATATTTCCCATTGCATGATAGCAATTGAGATTGATTGTCTTACATGGCTGTTAGTTTAGACATTTAATTTATATTATTGGGCTATGTTTCACATAGGGCATTCATTATTAGAAGTTCAATGTGTTCATAAATATTTTATTCTGTTAGCACATAATTTATTAAAATTCTTACATGTAAATTATATTTGCAATGTTCTATTCTAATTTTCAATTCAATTAGAATATTGTTATTTCTAGATCTCTAGTAATATTTGCATTATTGTAATATAATTTTGTGAGTATGGTTTTATTTCCTACCGTGATTTGTATGGTTCTTTGTTTTATAGTTTCGTAACATAATTTGCATGTTCAAAATTTTAAAAATTTTTTTTTGGTTACATGCTTATTGTTTCTAAGGTTATGGGTTTGATCTTAGTTACATGTTAATTGCTAGAAACATTCACATGATTATTGTTTGTTTAAATTTTTATGTAACTCTAACCTATTATTTTTATAGTTTAAGGTTTTGGAGTTATCCAAAATTTGTAGCTTGTATATATTTATGTACATATTTAATGTGTAATAAGGTCATATAAAACTCATGCCAATTAAAAAGTTTATTTTGTAACTCTTGTCTATTCATATTTTATTTTAAAGTTTTAATTTAATTTTGGAGTTACAAATTTTAATTTAAAGTTTTAATTTAATTGTGAAGTTACATTTTTTTTTTTTTAAGTTTTAATTTAATTTTGGAGTTAAAAATTGTATTTTGTTTTTGTAACTCGTATAGCATTTTAATTCATTGGTTAATTTTTATTATTCAATAGTTGGCTAGATGGTTTCAATTAATTTATTCTATTTACATTTTGTTTAGATTATTTGGTTTGTATTTTCTTGTGATTTTTTGGTAACTTTTTTTTACAGGAATACTTACGCAAAAGGGAATGGAAAAAAAAAAAACAAAACAGAACCAAATGAATAGACTTGGGTTGTACAAATGAAATTTTTGGACTATATAATTTAAGCATTTTTTATTGAGATTTAGTAGTGGTTACTTGCCAATTTTTTTAAGCAAGATTGTTTGCTTGGCATTTTAAAGCATTTTATTTGCTTGTTGTAGCAATTTGTTTTTATTGATTGTAATTTTGGTTAGCAATTTTAATTGCTTGTAAGTGTTGGACCTTGGTTTATTTTAACCTAGTTCATCCTTAGAAAATTTAAATTCTAAAAATTGTTTCTCACGGATTAGGAGTTAATATGCTCTTGAAAGTTTTGTTAAAAGGTTAACTAGGTTTTAGGTGAGACTGATGTGACCCCTCTAGTCTTCTTGAGAACATTCTTGACCATATTCGATTCTAGGTTTAGTGGTGAGGCTAGTTTTGAATTAACTTTCCAACTGTGAAATTTTCTAATGTTAAGTTTAATTTCTAAAAAAACAGAAAGTGATATTCTATTGTAATTTTCAGAAATGATAACTATTACCGATGCTGCTGCTACTGCTAATGTTGGTGGGGATCTAAACCTCGGGGTAACTGGCTTGACAACCCCTATTGCTGTGACCTCTGTGGTCAACCTTGGTGTTACTCCGGCTATTCTGGAAGGACTACTCAGTCACCATGAGCGCCCAGAGAAATTTTTTGGGGGTGAACTTCAAGAGATGGCAGCAAAGATGCTGTTCTACTTGACCACGTTAAACCTTGCAAAGGTTTAGAGCGAGGATCCTCCAGCCGTGGCAAAGAATGAGCTAGACAGGCAGAAAGTTATGGCACTTGACACATGGTAGCAGATAGACTATCTTTGTCGAAACTATGTGTTCAACAGCTTGGCAGATTCACTCTACTGTGTGTTTTGTGCCAAGAGATCAGCAAAGGAGTTATGGGAATCTCTGGACAAGAAATACAGGACTGAGAACGCCGGGGAAAAGAAATTTGTGGTTGGCTAGTTCTTGGATTTTAAAATGACAGATTCAAAAACTGTGATAAGCCAAGTCCAGGAGTTCCAAGTGATCTTACATGAAATTCATACTGATGGGATGCCTTTGAACGAGTCATTCCAAGTTGCTGTGATTATTGAGAAACTTCCCAATGGTTGGAAGAACTTGAAGAACTACTTAAAGCACAAGCACAAAGAAATGTCAGTTGAAGACCTAATTGTCTGACTCCGAATTGAGAAGGATAATAGAAAGAAAAGAGAGAGTACCTCCTCTGTGAAGGCCAATGTCGTTGAGCATGGCAAATCTTCCAAGGTGAGGAAGAAACCTCATGTGAACAAGGGCTCAAAGCTAGGGTCAAGGGGTGGTGTTGCAAAGAAGCCAACATACAAGCCGCAAGAACCTGGTTATCGATTCTTAGGGAAGTGTTACAACTGTGGTAGCGAGGGGCATCAGGCTAGTAACTGCCGCAAACAGAAGAAGCCATATAAGACCAAACCTCGTGCTTACATAGCAGATATGTAAGAGTACTTCCATGATGAGGATGACATGCACTTGTCTGTCGTTGTCTCTGAGGTGAATCTGGTGGGTTCAAACACAAGAGAATGGTGGATTGATACTGGGGCTACACGTCACATCTGCTCTGAGAAAACGTTGTTTACAACTTTTGAGCCGGTTACAAATGGTGAGAAATTATTTATGGGGAATTCTGCTACCTCAATTGTTAAGGGAAAAGGAAAGGTGGTCCTGAAGTTGACCTCAAGAAAGGAGTTGACCTTGAATGAAGTCTTGTATGTTCCGGACATTCGTAAGAATCTTGTCTCAGGATCTTTTCTCATCAAACATGGTTTTCACATGGTCTATGAGTCCGACAAGGTCATTCTGACCAAGAGCGGAGTGTGTGTGGGTAAAGGTTATATGTTGGGTGGTATGTTTAAACTCAATGTAGTGATTGTTATCCCAAAAATGATTTAGGATGCATCTTTTTCTGCTTACATGCTTGAGTCTTCCAATTTGTGACATGGTAGACTAGGATATGTGAACTTTGAATCTTTACGTAGATTAATCAAGTTAGATCACATACCATCTTTTAAGATTAATCCAAAACACAAATGTGAAACTTGTGTTGAAGCGAAGTTGACAAGATCTATGTTTCATTCTATTGAAAGAAGTTCAAAGCCGTTAGACTTAGTGCATAGTGATGTATGTGACTTAAAGTTTATACAATCACGTGGTGGCAATAAGTACTTCATCACTTTTGTTGATAATTGCACTAAGTATTGTTATGTGTATATACTTAAAAGCAAAGATGAGGCTATTGACAAGTTTGTTCTTTATAAGAATGAAATTGAGAATCAATTGGGCCGCAAGATTAAGGCTATAAGAAGTGATCGTGGTAGTGAGTATGAATCACCGTTTATTGAGATTTGTGCTCAATCTAGGATTATCCACCAAACCACTACGCCTTATTCTCCTCAGTCAAATGAGATTGCTGAGTGGAAGAATAGGATGCTAAAGGAGATGATGAATGCAATGTTGATAAGTTCTGGATTGCCATAAAACATGTGGAGGGAAGCAATTCTCTCCACGAATTACATTCTGAATAAAGTACTCCGAAAGAAGGTGGACAAGACCCCGTATGAGTTATGGAAAGGCATCAAGCCTTCTTATAAATTCTTACAAATGTAGGGGTGTCTTGCAGAAGTGACGGTGCCTACACCCAAGCGGGTTCGAATAGGACTGAAGTTAGTAGATTGTGTATTCATTGGATATGCACATAATATTAGGGCATATCGATTTCTTGTGTATAGGTCTGTTGTTCCAGATATACACAAGAATACTATCATGGAATCAAGAAATGCGTCTTTCTTTGAAAATGTATTTCCGTGTCGTCTCCAAAAGGGGATTCAGAGTTCCATGGAAGAGGTTAAAGATGACAATGATCATATAGTTAATCAAACAGATGATCACTTAGATGATCAAGCTAAAGATGTAGATGAGCCAAGAAGGAGTAAGAGGACTACGACTGCAAAGTCTTTTGGTCCGGACTTCTTGACTTATATTTTAGAGAAAGAATCTCTAACTTTCCATAAAGCTGTGACTTCTTTTTGGGTGGATAAAGCTGTGACTTCACTTGAAAGTCCTTTGTGAAAAGAAGCAATTAAGAGTGAGATTGACTCCATCTTGCAAGACCATACTTGAGAGTTGGTTGATCTACCCCCAGGTAGTAAGGCCTCGGGGAGTAAGTGGATCTTTTAAAGAAATACGAAAGCTGATGAATCAATTGATAAGTATAAAGCTATACTAGTTATCAAATGATACAGGCAGCGTGAAGGCTTGAATTATTTTGACACGTATTCACCTGTGACAAGGATTACATCCATTCGCATGGTGATTGCGATAGCAGCTTTACGTGGTCTGGAGATACATCAGATGGATGTAAAGACAACTTTCCTAAATGAAGATTTAGACGAAGAAATCTACATGGAGCAACGCGAGGGGTTCTCAACTCTAGGACAAAATAAGAAAGTCTATAAGCTTATCAAATCATTGTATGGTTTGAAGTAAGCTCCCAAGCAATGGCATGAGAAGTTTGATAACGCTATGTTGTCAAATGGGTTCAGAATCAATAAGTGTGACAAATGCGTATATTTCAAAGACACTGATAGAGATTATGTCATTTTGTGTCTGTACATAGATGACATACTCATTGTTGGTAGTAATGATGAGATGATTCAAACTACCAAGAGATTGTTAAACTTTAAGTATGACATAAAAGATATGGGCCTTGCAGATGTTATTTTAGGTATTAAGATTACCGGAACATCTAGTGGTATTGTACTTTCTCAGTGTCACTTTGTTGAGAAAATACTTAAGAAATTTGGTAAATCAGATACAAATGTGTCCAAGACCTCGGTAGATATGAGTCTACACTTGACCAAGAATAATGGTGAGAGTGTCTCTCAGCTAGAATATTCTCGGGTCATTAGAAGTTTGATGTATCTGATGAGTTGTACAAGGCCGGATATAGCCTACTCCGTTAAAAGGCTTAGTAGATGCACAAGTAATCCCAATGCTACTCATTAGAGAGGCATTATGCGGGTGTTAGGTTATCTACACTACACTCGGGGTTATGGGCTGCGTTATACCAGATACCCAACAGTACTAGAAAAGAATAGTGACACTAATCGGATATCTGATATAAAAGATTCCAAATCCACTAGTGGTTATGTGTTTCCCCTTGGAGGAGCAGCCGTGTCTTGGAAATCTTCTAAGCAAACGTGTATTTTGAGATCAACGATAGAATCTGAGTTTTATTGCTTTGGATAAAGCAACTGAAAAAGCTGAATGGCTTTGCCAGTTCATTGAGGATATTCCACGTTGGTCGAGACCTGTGCCAGCCATCTGTATTCATTGTGACAGCCAATCGGCTATTGGACGAGCACAGAGTAATATGTATAATGGAAAGTCTAGACATATTCTTCGTAGACATAATTTCATTCGACAACTATTCTCGAACGGAGTTGTCACTTTAGACTATGTAAAGTCTCAGGACAACATTGCGGATCCACTAACCAAAGGGTTAAATCGAGTGTTAGTAGAGAAGTCATCCGAATGAATGGGGTTAAGGCCTTTAGTGTAAGGTGTTACCGAAATGGAAACCCAGCCTAGTTGATTGGAGATTCCAAGATTTGGGTTCAATGGGACAACCTAATTGCGTGTAACAGTGGTATGTCACTGTGGAGGTTAAACCTCCAACCATTCCTTTTATCAGTGATACTTGTAAGTGTAGAGGTTAAGCTAAGCTTTTAATGACTCTAGTGTGTTAAGCTGTTGAGCTGAATATAGAAGGATACTCAAGTAAAGTCACCTATGTGAGTGTGAAGTGGAGCCGCCTCTGTAAGAGTTAACAAGGCCTAATTCTTTAAATCTCTCACTGAACCAGGTTAGTGTTTCAGGGCCAAACCGGACACAACAGTGAGAACAAAACGATGGTTGGAGTAATTCCTATATGAGGTCTGTTGTCTTAGTTTACATAAACGGCAGAACAGTTTAAGACTTCGTTTTCACTAGACAGCCAGTAAATCCGATAGACTTCGCTAGGAGGGGTTCAAAGCCAAAAGCTACATTTTCCGATGCTGGGCTTATTCCGTTGCACTCTCTCTGAGTCTTTGTTGTTAAACGTTTTCCATTTGTTATTATTCGGTCAATTTTTATTCATGTGGGGGATTGTTGGAAAAAATAATAGTTTTTGGTGACTTTAATGCAATATTAAAGTGGGTGCCAATCCTCAATTGAGGTGGAACAAAATGGGTTTAGATTCTGTGTAATGAAATCTTTACATCACAAAAAGAATGACAAAAAACCATTAAGATTTGAATGAGAAATTGACTCATTAAGTCGGCCTCATGAAAGAGGTGTTGGGAAAGGTATAAAACCTTTATCCTACATTGATGGTAGAGGAGAGCATTGATGGGTATTTAAATCCCATTTTTTGCATAAGGGTGTAAGCCCTTTGGTGCATCCAAATTTTCCGAAGGAAGGGAATTATGGATGTTTCAAGAATGGACTTGGGTCAAGACTATGGTCCAAGTTGGTTATGCAAAAATTACCGCACGTGCATGGCCTGCTTGCCCGGACCGGGCCGAGTCGAGTCCGTGATTCGTGGGTCATAGAACGTGGGTCTTGGATCTTGGGACTTGGGCTTGGGCTTGCTAGAATAAATTGAGTGCGGGGGTTGGGCTTAGCTCACCCATCTTAATCTTTTAAGGCCAAGTCAGATGTGTGGCCTAGTCTCCTCTATTGATGATGGAATTAAACCCATCAGTTTTGCAGAATTAATTCAGGATTAATGCAGAATTAATTCTTGTATATGTTGCAAGGGAGCCTCTTTCTCTCTCCTTCTATGCGTATAAAATGAGGTCTTCTCTTTCAGCTTTCTACAGCAGAAATTGCTGTTATTCCAGTCTTCAAAAGTTTTGCAGTTTTATTATTTTCTTCTTATAAGAGAGTGCTGCAAAGTTCTGTTTGCCGAAACTATTCAGTCGGTGTATTATGTAGCTGGTCCAACCATCGTATCCTGTGAGACATTACGTAGTTGGTCCAACCGTCGTATCCTGTGAGGCAGACGTTGAAAAACTCCATCACCCAACCGGTGAGGCGGTAAATCTATTTTAAGGACACTGTCTAGTGCAGGCCTCAATTTGCTTCCTTTTGCTAGTTTTATTTTATTATGAATTTTTGTAAATTCAAGCATGTTCTTGTTCTGAAATTCTCAATTTGTTTGTTCAATATGAATCTATTTATTTTATGTTATCATACAATTTATACAACAAAATGTTAATAGAAAAATTAAATTACACCCAAAAAAAAAAAAATTTATTCTTGGTTTATCACCTAGAATTTCAAATTTGACTGCACCCTAAAATTGACTACATTACCATGGTAATGTAAAAAATGTCCGGATCTCACCAACCTTAAACTTATGATGACAACAATAGAATGTGCAATTATTTTATTTCCACTAATGTATTGAATATAAAATCAGTTTGAAAAAGGAATCTTTCCCATTACTTATGCGAGCATAATTCCCTCTACTTTTTTTCTTTTTTAAATAATGTATTCAAGGTACATTATGATGAGGTTGGCAGAATTGAACAAGTGAGATAACGTGATCAATTTATTTTTGATAACATATATTTTAATTCAAAAGATTGGGAACTGATTATCCAACCTAATGGTTATCAGTGAATTTATGCTGAAAGCTATCTCATAAGTTTAAGATTATGTTAAAAATATATATATATATATATGATTTATTTGAACTCTAATCCTAAAATTTTAGGAAAATTTACTTAGAACTCCACTTCAGAAATATGCATACCATGAAATCTTTCTCCCTTTTTTATAGATCGGTAGGTCCTTATCATTTAGAAATATTTTTTATGAGATCCTGCTTAGAGCTTGTTTGGGAAGAATACTTGGACTAAAATAACCATATAAGACAAAATAGGTTATTTTAGCCAGATAAGACAACCATATAAGACAAAATAGGTTATTTTAGCCAAGATAAAATGTCACATACAATCTATAATTATTTCATTTTTTTCTCACAAAAGTCACAAAAAATCACAAAGTCTATCCTAAACGAGACTTTTTAACCCTATACTAAAATAGCCAAAAAGCTAAAAATTCAACTCACATTCCAATTATTATGTCATGTTGGGGTTTTGTTTGGGATGTGTGTTGACTTTTTGGTTATTTTAGCCTGAGACTAAAAAGTCTCATTTGAGATGAATTTTTTAGTTTTTTTTATTTTTATGAGAGAAAAAATGAAATTATTATGGTTTGAAATTGGTTTTTTAGACTAGTTTGTCGTTTTTTTTGACCAAGATGGCAAAAAAAAACCTTTCAAACCCACATGTCAAATGAAGGCTAAGACTTTTTTGCATTTATTAATTGTTAGGCTCAATTTTTTCTTGGAATGTCATTTTTGAAATGTAGTATAAGGATTGATTTTCACAATAGACATGCTATATTTTGGATGAATTAAATGTAGAATGTAATTTTTGAAATATGAAATGTGAAAATGATTTGTCCATGTAACTATAAAATAAACAACTAAAATTAAGAAGAGAATCTTGACCATATCATAGAAACAATGGTAAATGTGTCAATTATATAACCAATAACTTGTGTGTTCATTAAAATAATGGTAAGACTAGTTGATTAAGCTCTCATTTTAAATCGGTCAATGCCCTCTTAACTTTTAAAGGGGTGTTTGGGATTTGCCATTTTGGTAGTTTTTTTTTGTTGGATCATTTTTATTTTTAGTGATTTTTTTTTTTTTTTTTTATAAAAAAATCTTTCAAAAAGTTGTAGATTTACCAATTGTAGAAAACGAGATGAATCCAAAAATAAACAAAAATTAAAATTTTGAATTTTTTCTTCAAATGACAAAAACAAACAAAAAATAATAATTTTTTTGAGCTTATTTTGATTTTTTTTTTAAATTTATAGATTCGTCTATATAAGACGGACCGGAAAAATAAAATTTTTTGACATAGTTTTAAAGAAGATCACTAAAAAAAAAAAGGTGGATTATTTGAAAGTTCCCAAACAGCCATTGTCATAGTAAGGCCTTGTTTGGGTAGTGCAAAATAATCTAAAAAGCCAAAAAGTTACTCAAAAAGTTAAAAAGTTAACACTATTCACCAAAAGTCAACAATTACGGCTGCACAACTCCCAATTCAAATTTTCTTCTAAAAATCAATTTTCACAATTTTTTATTACACATTTTTCCATAAAAAGTCAAAAAGTTAACCCAAACATCCATATTTTCAACCTCAATTTTTTAGTCAAAAAAGACAAAAAGTGCACTTATTTAGTCTTCTCAAACAAGGCCTAAATAGTTGTTTGAGAAGACGATAAATTAATAAAAAAGTAAAAAAACCAATAAAAATCCATTTTTTCTATTTTTTTGCACCATATTTTCATAAAAAATCACTAAAAAGAAATAAATGTACAAACAAACCCTAAATGTAGTGATTAGTGATGATGATGATGGAATTTCAATTTAAATAGAAATTTAGCTAGTATAATTTTATTGTCCTAGTTAATAGAGAGAAATTAAAATTTGTTTATATATATATATATATTTTATAATAATTTATAGGTAACATGTATCTTGTTTACTGTTTTGTTTAGCTTTTGGAAAGTATTTTTGAATTTGTTACTTATATATATATATATATTTGTCTTTAGTAATTTTTTTTATATTTTAATTATTTATTTACATTTTTAAATACACCTTAAACTAGATATAATTGGAAACTAAAATATATTTAAAAAACATAAAAATTATTAAATACAAAAATTTATAAAAAAT
The DNA here is from genome assembly GCA_036172215.1 of Camellia granthamiana. NCBI lineage: Eukaryota > Viridiplantae > Streptophyta > Magnoliopsida > Ericales > Theaceae > Camellia > Camellia granthamiana. Next base: position 118,461,151 of record CM069905.1, read on the forward strand.
ATTATTTTTTGCAATATATATATTTGCATTTACTTCTCCTCCCCCCCCAAATATTTTTTTTATATGTATATAAATTAAGTGAATTTAAGAAAATAAACTAAAAATAAAAAAATAAAAACTTAAAAATAGAATTTGGATCTCAAATATAATTTTAAAAAATTTAGTTTAACATCCCTCTCTGACTTTTAATAATGAGAGAGGTCCACAATTTTATTTTTTTTTGTAGTCGAAGGTCCCTCGCCCATATCCTCTCTCATCTCTCTCCCTTCTCCTCTCTCTCTCCCATGACAGTCTAACATTTGGGCGGCAACGGTGATCATGTTCTTGACATAGTCGGCATGGCCAGGGCAATCGATGTGAGTATAATGCCGGTTCTTCATTTCGTAGTCGACCGTTGTGGTGTTGATTGTGATTCCTCTTGCTCGCTTCTCCGGCGCGGCGTTGATTTCGTCATAAGTCTCACAATCAATCTTCTCATTGTACTTCTGTTGTTCCTCTATGAGTATTCCCGTTTTCTCTCTCAATTACTTACTAGGTTTCTTCTTCTATTTGCATGATTTATTGAATTTGCAACTTGGGTTATCCTAAAATTGCTTTCTTTTTTCACTTGTGTGTTGTATTGGAGGGTTGGGAAAATGGGTTTTGTGAAAATTTTCTATTCACATTGTTGTGTTGTAGGCTTTAATGTGAATTGGGTTAGTGGTGATATTGTTTAATTTGTTTATATTTCCTTACTATGTTGCGTTGGCTATTTAATTCATTGGACTTTGCTATTGTTTTGCATTCATAACACTTGTTCATTCTCACTATGAGGATGTGTTGCCTGCTTGGTTATTTAAGGTTTCTTTTGGCCTGATTTTGATTTCCAAGATGGTATTGCTAGAGAGATCGATATTTGTCACTATAGAGTTTTGACTAGAGGTGTTCACTGATCAGTTATGCGCGGTTCAGGTGGCGGGGTGGACCCGCTCAATTGGGTGCGGGTAAAGAAAAAAATGAAATCGCGTCTTGTGGGTTGCACGGGTGGGGCGTGCGGTTGTGCGGCCAGATGCGGGCGGTTTGTAAATTATATATATATTTTTTTATTTCAAAATTTTATTCTTGAGCTATGCTTTTGGGGCCTTCCCTCCTTTCTGAGATATGCTTTTGGAAAGAAAAAAAAAAACATAAAGCAAAAAAAAATATTCATGGGAACCAATTGGTTTGTTGATAGTGTACTACTCACAAACCAGGTAAATTGACTCACAATCATTCCTAAAAAAAAGAAATGACATCTATTTTGCACAAACCAGGTAAATTGCAAGCAACCTAGGTAACAAAACAAAACTGGACATACCAGGCCATCAAGTAAAGCAAACCCACAATCAACAAACCATAAATAAATGAAGATAGGGGACTTCAGATCTGGGACTCATACTTTGTGCAATGAAACACTTTTTTTTTTGGGTGCAATTTCTAAATTTTCTAGATCTGGTTTGCGATTGGCGACGGCGACGGCGACAAGGAGAAAATGAGGAGATGACAGCGAGCAAACAAATGGCATAGCTGGGTAACTGAAAGATGGAGCGGCGATGCGAGAGACAATGGCATCACGGCGAGAGAAGATGAGAAAGATGGCGGCGGGGAGGAGAGGAAAGAGACCGTGAGTAAGGAGGCGATAGATGGTGGTGGTGACGGCGACGGGGAAGAGAGAAGAGAGAGGTAGGTGAGATGAGAGAGAGAAAGAAAGACAATTGAGGGATAAGAGAGAGAGAGAGAGAGAGAGAGAGAGAGAGAGGACCAGAGAAATGATTTTTTTGGATCAATTTGGGAGTGGGTTTCTATTCAAAACAAAAAAAAAAAATCTGGGAGTGGAGTTCTATTTTAAATATAATTTGCGGACGGATACGGTTCTATGTGGGTAGGGTCGGGTCTGACCCGAACCCGATTTTGGGTTGAAAATAGACCTGTACCCCACCTTACTTATGTGTGCGGGTAGGGTCGGTTTGGATGGGTTGTGCGGATCGGATAAACCGTTACCCACCCCTAGTTTTGACGGTGACACTACGGTGGATCTGAAAATGGGTAAAGAGGAGAGAGTGGTGGTGGTAATTAGGGTTGGGTTTGGATTTTCAGGGTTGGGTTTGGATTTTTCTAGGTGTAGTGAAAGTGAGGTTAGAGAAAGAAACACGTGAAGGTGATGAAAATGGAGAAAAACGAAGGTTTGATTGAAGAGGTGGTGAAACTCTTGTAATTGCAGCCATGGAAGTTGTGTAGAGAGATGGTGATTTTAGGACTGCGACGGTCTCTCTATATATATTTTCATTTGGTTAAAATATAGAGAAAATTATGAATAAGTTAGAGAAAATTAGTCAAAATACAATGAAAATTAAGAGCAAATTAGAGAAATTTCAAATCAAAGAAATTTCAAAATACAAAAAAAATTTGAAATACAGAGAAAATCAAAGAAATTGGGCAAATCAGAGAAATTTCTCTAGTTTGAAATTTTTTTGAATCAAAATTTCTCTGAAAAAATATTGAGAAACTCATACCACTATAAAAATATTATATAACCTTTATTATATAAAATTTTAATAATAGGGATCTTAAAAAATAATTTTATCAAAAACATTATCTACATAAAAATTATCTGATTTTAAAACTTAAAAAAAAAAGAAAAACCATTTTTGATCTTAAAAAAAAGAAAACCGTGGGCACCGCATGCTATTGCAAAAACCAAACGGTCGTCCCCTGTACCCCGAAAAGTTCAAAACAACTTTTCACCAAAACCCTCCAAAACGAATCCAAGAATGTCAATGTTCCTCCAAAACCCATCAGCGCGAAGCTTCGTGTACCACCACATCCATCTTCAAGTTCTGCCTCCAAAGTACTTTCCAGGGAAACAAACAACCACTTTCCCAAAATTAGGGTCTTTTTCCCTCCCCTTGCCCCATTTACATATTCAAAAGACCCAAAATGAATGCCTTCAACCAAGTTTCTAATTTTGGACAGGTCATTTTGAGAAGTTTAATTTGATTGTTATTTTGGTTATTTATTTATTGTGTTTCTTGTAAAGTTGTTATTTGTAGACATAAATATAGTTCTGTTTCTATCTTTAGTGGTGGTGATGTTAGTGCTTATCTGTTCTTTCAATTTGGAGTGGGGACGAATTTGTGGGGCTTTAAAGCCAAAGTCAATGCTTTTCCAGCTCTAACCATGGCTTTGTTATTTATTTATATATGGAATAACACAGCTTGAGATTTTGATTTATACTCAACTTTCATTGACTTTCTTGGATTCTTTCACGTTGCCAGCTCTAACTTTGTTTTCTTTGTTTGGTATATATATATATATATATATGAAATACAGCTTGACATCTTAGATTCATTCTGATTTGAGTTTTTTTGGATTCTTTCACGTTTCCAGCTCTCATCTTGGGCAACTTTCAAGATTTGGATCTCAAGAACCATTTTTGAAGGCTTTTGAACTTCTGGGTCCTGTCTTTGCCTTCTTCCATTGTCGATTTTTTGGGTGAATTGGGAAATTCAAATCTGTGGGTTTTTGAGTTTCTGGGTCCTGTCTTTGCCTTCTTCTTGGTGCTAGTGCTTTCAATGGGGCAGAGGATGAGAGGATAAGTGCAATGGTAGTGGGGAGTAAGTCTAAAAATGAACAGTTAGATTTCTGACAAATCCGTAGCAGCAGTCATCGTTGTTCTTAGATATTCTCAATCGAAGGAGTTGAGTGATACTTGTTCACCTCGGATTTGGAGGGGTTGGTACATGCAATCTTTTGTTTGATTTATTTTATTTTTTTATATATCTATATATATTTTCTCATTTATGAATGTGGAGATCTAACATTAAGCTTAGCAATCCAAATAGTTATAGCACTTTCTTCATATTGAAATTCACCTTCAAAATAAGTGTGCTAGATCTTTTCGTTTGTCCCATTCCCACAAGTAATAGATAAACTCTCTAAGCTGTCTGGAAAAAGTTGAGCGAAATCTTCTTTGACCCTATCATTTAAAAATCTGCAGAGTTTATGGTTTGAGATTAAAGTGCACAGTTAACACTATGAACGGATAATATAAAAAGACTTTTATACCCGCCTACCATTACACTGTCTTCCTCCCATCCACTGTGTCAAACACTGCCGTCTTCAATCCACCACCACCACTATATTCAATTTACAATACATTGAAATCAAATGGCTTTAACGCTTGAATTTATCAAAAAATAAAATAAAAATGGCTTTAACGCCTGACAACCAAAAGTAACATCCTAAGAAAAAAAAATTCATGTATTAGTGAATAAAAATTCAAACTCTCTAGTGGTGTAGCCTCAAAATGTTATGACTCATTTGTTTCAGTGCCACAGATTTATATCTGAGCACCTGACTTTAGTTATGGTTTGATATCTTGAACCACTTCTAGGTGGTTTAGAACTGTTCCCTTTTTCTTTAGGGCTATATTGTTGTTTTTATGCATTCGCTGATATTGTGGTATTAATTTTCTTAAAGGTTTGGACCATTGCATCACTGCATCTGAGGGCTCTCACAAAAATCTCTTTATGGATAGACTGTCAGACCTTGAGAAGGTGAATATCATAACATTGACTGCATCTATTGAAGTATTCAACTGCTTATGCATTCTATATTCACATCTCTACCCAAATACATAAAAAACAATCAACAATGCTTTACAAATACATATGTATATCATAAACATTAGGGGTGAGAATTTCCAATGTGACACGTTAACCGTACATGAACTTAGTGGGCTAGGGTTAGCCATTTTTTGACATGAACCCGATTTTGACACAACATGATGACACGATAAATAATCAGGTTAGGTCAGTGTTGAACCTACATAACGTGAAGTTGGCACGAATGACCTGTTTAATGGAAGATTACACATTTTAATGTTATTTTTACTCAAAGGTGTCATGACATGTTTAAATCCCTAATTAAACAAGCATGGATGGAATTATTTTATTGTTTGTTGATTCCTAATGTTTTTGTTGCTATCTCTTGATGAGTTTATTGTAGATGATGCTATTTAGTGGTATGATATTTTGGACCACTTAGCTATTGGTTCTGGAGCAAGAATTATGCTATTATAAATATTTCTCATCATTATTTCATGATATATGGTACATGGGCTTAGTATGAGTATCATGTGAGGGTGTGTGTCTAGTTGTTAGGATGTCTGAATATGTATCCAAACTCAAAGCCTTAGGATGCAAATAATTTACGGTTCATGACTATAATATTTCTTATCATCATCATTATTTCTCCCAAACTTGAAGCCTTAGGATGCATGAATATGTATCCAAAAGTTGGGTATTGGTACATGTGTGCATTTCCTCCACATTCAAATACATTGATTGTGCATTAAACTGTAGTGTAGTATGCTGCTATTATTTAAAAGTATACTTGACATTAGATGAATTCAATGCAAAAAAAGAATTTTATTTCCCTACACACGTGAGAAGCACAACTTCTTTTTCTTTTTCCATGATCAAATGTAGGTTTCAGGTACCAGATTTGGGTATTAAGGTTTGGACACATATCTGATGCCCTTGTCATATTGTGTCATCACTAGTACCTTGGAAGGAAGAGAGGAGCACATGTTATACGATTCATGTAAAAGCTGATTCATTTCTAGATATGTTGTTTTCTCTTTATTGGTTGAATGCTGATTAGTTGATGTGATTTTATTGTCTGTTATATCTTGTAAATATGCTTTAAGCTATGCTTTTTGTCAAGTAGTTACTCGAGAAACTTATTACTCATGTTTATCCCTTCTGTCCTCCCGTAGAAGTCCTGTTATTTTAGTGTATTATTATATTAAGTTTTTACTATTTTTTTCCTTCTTATGTTTGTTCTCAGGAAAATTTCATTGTGAACCTGGTAAAGATTCAAAATGACAGTACATTGGAGGTTGATCTATCTAAGAGTGCACCTGTTGCTTCGAAACTGTCAGAACCTAAGTCTGTTGAAGGTCCACCTTGTAATATTGACCACGTCACCACCGAATTTAATAAATCGGTTCCAAAATTGAAAATTGCTATGGTTGTGGTTGGGACAAGAGGCGATGTTCAGCCTTTTTTGGCCGTGGCAAAGAGGCTTCAGGTATGTTTGACTCAAGTGCAATATGTAATTCATAAGAAAAAGCAAACAATGGGTTATATTTGTTGGTTCAATGATAGTACAAATAACATAGTTTGTTGATTTTCACTGGTCCCTCCCAAAAAGAATGGCATGGAGGATCTTTGTAACTCCCACCCATGGTATAACAATAAATCACCACAAAAATGAAGAAAAGTACCTTAAATCAACCAGTTATGTTTATCTGAAGCAACCAACATCAGCACCAAGAAGAACCATAATCACAGATGGCAAAATCAAGCCTGAATCTTAAAAGTTTGAAGCCCCAGTTGAGTATGTCTAAGTATTTAAAACAAGTGGGGAGCAACAAGAAGCAGAGAAAGGAAGAAAAATGGTGTAAACTTGTATTATGTGGCTTTAATGCCTAATCTTAGTACTGTATTTAATAAATGTCTTATTTTACATTCTGCAGGGTAAAAAATCAGGTACTTGGGTTAATCTCATGTATCCTCCACTTCTTTTTTTACGGGAGGAAGATACTATTACCAGTATTTTTCATTATTGTTGTTGTTAAACATATATATATTTTAACGCTAGTGTTTGTTTTGATGTAAATTGATTCTGTGTTTACCTGCAGGAGTTTGGTCATCATGTTAGGTTGGCAACTCATGTTAACTTCTCCACTTTTGTAAAGTCAGCTGGAATAGACTTTTACCCTTTGGGCGGTGATTCTCGGGCTTTGGCAAGATGTAAGATGTCCTTGACTTCCATTTTTTTCCAATTTATTTTCTTAATATGCATTACCTTTTTCAGTTGCCACTTTCTACTCTAGGCCCCATATTTTGTTTTACTTGGATTAGTTTTTAATCTTATGCGACCTTTAGGAACCTGCAGAGAAATGCATTGTAGCATTATTTCTTATTTATTTGTTTTTAATTTGGTTTTGATGTATGTGTAGAGCCTAGTTCTTTATGACCAATGATTTGTTCAAGCCAATAATATGCCATTAAATGCATCTCTTACTGCAATCTTGAGATTTCAACCTCTTTAGATTAGACTTCATACTGCCAATTCTCAACCTGTTTCTAGAATGTATTAAACATGTTTGATACTGTCAATACTTTAGACGAACTAAGCTGTGCTTTCTTTCCTTGCCTTCTCTCTCTCTCTCTCTCTTTTTTTGCCACAATTTTAGATATGGCCAAGAATAAAGGTTTAATTCCGTCTGCACCAGGAGAAATTTTGATGCATAGAAAGCAAATAAAGGCCATTATTGAATCTCTTCTTCCAGCATGTACTGGACCAGATATAGAAACTGGTCAGGCTTTTAGAGCTCAGGCAATTATTGCAAATCCGCCTGCCTATGGTGAGTTCAGACAAATTGAATTTGTAATGCTCATTATTTATTTTCTTCCTTCTTAAAATATTATTTCTGCCAACTTTTTATATATTTAATAAAAATAGTAAGTTTAGCTAATCCTGAGGGGTGGACAAGATATGTAGGATTCTGCCTTGGGAACTGGGAGTCTTAAGTGTGAGTTGTGCCCTCCCCCTCTAAAGGTCATTGCCAGTGTGTCCTTGAAGAAATGCAAGCAGCTTGTTACCCGGGGGAAAAAATAAAACTAAAACCAAAACCAAAATTTTGAAAGTTGGTTGTATAGATTTTTGGCTGTGTCAATGTTTAAGATGTATGGACATGGATACATTATGATATAGACACGTTAACGAGGCTATTTTCAAATAATTAGGGCATGAGCACAATAGGGACATGACAAGAAATAAATACACTTATTTTGTATATCATATGAAGATAACAAAATATTCATTTTCTATGTTCATAACTTGGAAAAGAAATGGGAACCAAAAGCTCTAGTGCCTATTATAAAAATTCCCAAATATTTACAGGTAAAATAGAAGCACTCAGTGCTAATAATGACTAAAGGAAGGCTTAACTTTTATTTTGTTAGATAACTGATAATGATAAGAAGTTAAATAAGTTTCATAAGGACTAAAAAGTTTAGTAAGTTTCATAAGCACTAAATATCTTTTCCTGATTAGTGTACTCCAAGCATTTAATATGTCCTTCTGGCTTGCAGGACATGCACATGTTGCTGAAGCTCTTGGTGTACCCCTCCACATTTTCTTCACAATTCCTTGGACGTGAGTATTAGTTAAAAATTTTGTCTTTGAATTCTGTAATGTTTGTGATTTTTCCATGTTTTTTAGTGTAATGTTACAAGAAATATATTTTGCCACTTTGAAAGGAAATCTGGCCTTCTTTTTATTTTTTATGTTTATTTTTGTTTTGGATGACATTTATAGTTTGTTAATGAGAACTGAGCTCATTGTTACGGTCTGAAGTTGTTTTTTGCTTGGTAACTGGTGCAGGCTTAATTTACTTGGGAAACTTTTGTTTTATTTGCTCTAACATAATGAGGAAAATTTTGGATGTTCAATGTGTTATATGTTATGTCCCCAACCGCACATGGTAAGGGTTGTGAAGATGATCAGCCAGTAATACCCTTCTGTCAAGGGGTTGGCCTGGTGGCAAGGTCTTGGGGGCCTCTTAGGTGCTAACAAACTTTGAGCCATTGGACTGGGGCAAAACCTTTGAATTAACCGTGGTGCACTTATGGGAAACTCCTTGCCGAGGGCCTGTGCACCCCTGGGGATTAGTTGGGCTTTGATTCCGACACCCCACTGCCAATAAAAAAAGATAAATAAATAAAATAAAAGATAATCTGAAATAGAGGACTCAATAAATTTGTAAACAACTGCTAAATTAATCATCAACATACTATCTAAATTAATGAGATATTGATTCTGAAATTCAAATCTCAACCCATGATCTCTAGCTGAAGGATCTATTACACTTCTTAATCTCAAATACGAAACATCTTGACATCCATTTGTTGTATCTAACATCTTGACATACATTTGTCGTATCTGTGTCTGTACTTCTCAGGTTATCGGTCATGGTCTTATATTTAACAAATCTTACTAAAAAATTGTTGTAGCAGAAAGTTCAAAAACAACACCATTAGCTGTAGGCAAAATTTTTCTTTCTCCAAAATTTAGGATAATTTATTTAGGTTATTTTCTGCACCACAGCTTGTAGAATTCTTCGTTTGGTGTGACAAGATGTCTAGGGTTCAACTGTTTGTACTTTCTGCTAGGACTGACTGACAATTTTTACCTCCCTCAGCATGGAAATATGGAAAGCAGGAGAAAGGATACTTGTGTGCACTTGCACATTTCCTAGAATATGCAATGTGTCCCAATATTGTAATATTGGCATTTTAAAATGAAAAACAAATGCACAGTGCCGAGCCAATGTGCGCTTATTGATCTTGAAAGTCATGTGATTTTAATTCCAACCATTGGTTAGATTGTGCCAAACATTTTTTCTGCTCCTTATTTTATTTATTTATTTTTTATTTCATTAGACAATGGCCTCTTACATCCTTTTTCAATAGGCAGGCCAACAAATGAATTTCCCCACCCATTGATACGTGTACCCCAAAGGGCTGGTTATTGGGTATGTTCTTGTCTGATACTTTGTTCTGCATTTGATTTCCCAATTTAAGAGCTTTTGACTTAAATTTTACCAATGAAATTATTCTCTAATTTTTTCTTGCTGGGTCCAGCTATCATATATAGTTGTTGATTTACTGATATGGTGGGGCATAAGGGGATATATTAATGACTTAAGGACAAAGAAGTTGAAGCTTGCTCCTATTGCATACTTCAGTTGGTACCATGGGTCGGTATCTTATTTGCCAACAGCCTATATGTGGAGTCCCCATGTTGTGCCAAAGCCAAGTGGTAAGGATGATATTGTTCATTTCTTCTGTAATGCCTGAAGGATGATATTTGCCAAAGCCAGATCATCTTTGTTATTGTCCATTTCTTCCGTAATGCCTCAAGGACATCCTCCAGTGTTGTCTAATTTTTTGTATTTCTAATGTAGTTATTTACTTGCATAACTATCTTCTTTTTTGACAAGTCTTATTAACAAGGCAGGAGTGGGTGCCACCTATGAGAATATTATGTTAATTACAGAAATATATTAGATTGATTGTGTGGCTATTAGATTGATTGTATACGGTTATTCTTATTTCCTAGTTTAGATTAGGTCTAGGATTACTATGTATATCGGTTGTACTCTTTGCATCATACACAATTTGAATATACAGATTTATTCAGAAACTTACATGGTGTTAGAGCTATGTCCGAAATCCTAGTTCTCACCTCTGATTAATTTGAAGTTTTCTCTAGTTCAAGATTCTGCCTTTGTTTCAAAGTTCTCTCTCTGTGGCCCGAAATCATCTCTAGTTTTGATTTCTGGCTTGATCGAGTTCTCTGGCTCAAGTCCTCGTCAAAGTTCAAATCAACCTTTTTGTTTCAGCCTCTGGTTCGTGGCCATCAGACGCGACCTCCCTTTGAAATCGCAGCCATGGTCGCGGCCTGTCTCTCTCTCTCCGAAATCACGATCGTGGTAGGTAGCGATCTCTTTCTCTTTTCCAACTTTCGTTCATGATCGCCACTCCTCTGAAATTACGGCTGCCTTGCTTCTCTCGATCAGCTTCAGTCTCCCTCTAGTTCTCTGCTTCAGTGCTTCATTTGACTTAGGATAGTTGTGTTTAGTCTCTCTCTGGTGCTTCTAGTTTGGTGTCTTCATCTGACTTGGGTATATTTGTGGTCTCTAGGTCAAAATTCTGGTTATTATATTTTGACCCCATTTGATTATGATATCTTTCATTCAGGACCTATGAAGCACGGACACGTCCCTGAGGCTTGCGTATCAGTGTCGGACACGTGTCGGACACGGACACGCGTACGACACGCTGTTGACACGTGTCCGACACTCTCCCCTGCGTGTCCCCCTTTTTTCAGAATTTTTCAGAGTCGGACACGAGGTTGGACACGCGAGGACACGATTCAGACACGCAGGTGGGTGGATCGAAGAAGCCCTAGAACTGTTGGAGAGGAGAAAGGGAGAGAGCCAGAGACAGAGACAGAGACAGATCGAGGGGAGAGAGAGAGAGGGAGATAGGTCGAGGGAAGAGAGAGATAGATTGAGGACAGAGAAGAAACCCTAACCTGTTCGTCTTCCTCGTCTTCCTTGTCTCCCTCTCTGTGCCTCGATCGACCATCGATTGCCCTTGTTTGACCATCGTTTGACCATCGTTTGACCATCGATCGACCATCGATGACCATCGATCGCCATCTCTCTCTCTCTCGCTAAAATTTTCGACGCGATAGCTATATACGTTATATACTAACAATATATATACATATATATATATATATATTTATATACTAATAATAAATAATATAAATAAATAAATAATATAACCCCTAACCTTTCTTTTGGTCTTAAATAATATAAATAAATACATATAATATATTTATTTTTTAATTTTACATATAATAAATAAAATAAATAAATAAAATTAGTATATATTTTTTAATTTTGCATATAATAAATAAAGTTAGTATATATTTTTTAATTTTACATATAATAAATAAAATAAATAAATAAAAACAAATAAAAATAGTATATATTTTTTAATTTTACATATAATATATAAATAAAATTATATATATTAAACGTGTCCCCAGCGTGTCGTGTCCCTCATTTTTTGAAAAATTGCGTGTCCGCGTGTCCGTGTCGTGTCCCGTGTCCGTGTCCGTGTCCGTGCTACATTGTTCAGGACCTTTGCAGTTTGTAGGTTCTGTGGATAATTTGTTGCTTATTACAATTTGACCCATCTAGTTCTGGTTGTGCGTTATTACAATTTGAACCCCTGAGCTTTCTATTTGTGATGTCTTTGACTTTTGATGAGTGCACCTTTTGCCATCAGAGGGGCCATTGGAAGTACCATTGTCCCAAGAAGGGATGTTTGCCTGAATCCACTCAGCAATCTTAGAACCAATTCCAGGCTCCTTCTATTGCTTATATTGCATCTGCTCCGGCTCCTGATTCTGACTTGGCTTTCTTGAGTGCTCAAATTAGTCAGTTTCAGTATATACTGTCTACTTCCGAACCATCCTCATCTGTCTCCATTGTTTCCTCTTTTCATTGAGGTTTGCTTGGATCTTCTTCAGGTATTTTTTTGTCTGTCTGGATTTTTGACTCTGGTGCCTCTCATCATATGATTCCCTATCTCTTCTTACTTCAAAATTGTACTCCTCCTCCGTTTCCTATTATTGTTAATGCTGCTAATGGGTCTGGTATGTCTGTTATATCTGTTGGGTCTGTCTTACCGTCTGCTATGTCTGCTGTTTCTATTTCATCTGTCCTGAATGTTCCTCAGTTATCTGTCAATTTATTATCTATCAGTCAGCTTGATACCTCCGGTTTTGATGTTATCTTTTCTTCTTCTATCTGTTCTGTGTTGGATCGGATGTTTAAGCTGTAGATTGGGACTGGTTGTAGAGCTGGAGACCTCTATGTGGTGGAG
>CM069905.1:118473904-118829548 GCA_036172215.1 Camellia granthamiana
AAATTTCACTGTTTTGAGCACATTGGAATTTCATTGTTTGAAGAAAAATCACAGTGATAATAAAAACCAAATAATATAAACCAAACAAGCCCTAAAGGCAGGGTCGTTAAACAGGGGGTCATGTCTTGGTCGCGTTGGGTATTCCTTCATCTCCTCGACTGTTAATTTTGCCGCCACTACCACTGAAGAGAGAGAGAGAGAGAGAGAGAGAGAGAGAGAGAGATGTTGGAAGCAAAGAGTCTGAGGAAGGCGATGGTCCCTTGTTCACTGCTCGAACATCCCTCTCCCGGAAGCGTTCAGTCTACTCGGCTCGCCCTCCATGTCCTATTCTTATTATTTATACTATACTATTCATATATAATAATTGTCTCTATCAAAATCCCAATCTTAATCGTCTTTCTGTTTTTCACCTTGCTTTTGCTTTTGCTTTCTCAGGTTAATGCCGACCATTCTTCGTGCTGGGTCTACATCGCTTCTGGTTGCCGCATTTACAAACTCCAGGTTTAGTCTTTGCACTCTCTCTCTCTCTCTCTCTCTCTCTCTCTCTCTCTCTCTATATATATATATATATATGTATATATATTTATGGTTTTGAAGGGTCTTGATTATTGATAATGATGTGTGTATCTGTAACTATGGATATCTACTACTGCGAATTGAAATTTGAAGTTTGATTTTTGTTTGAATGTTTGGTGTATTTTGGCCATACCGGGTGAGGCAATTCATGATACTGTTTGGGGGTTTGTTTTTTGGTAGTTTTTTTGTTCTTTTTGGGGAAATTTTTGTTAAAACAAATTTTCTAAAAGCTTTACTTGACGAAAAGAATCAGAATATTATTATTACTTTTAAAATTCCAAAAGAAAGTCTAGAAGATACAAACATAAGCCAAAAATAGTGGAATTTTTTTGGCTTTTAGTTTTTTTTTTTTTTAATTTTCAAAAATATATATATATATATATATTTTAGATTCACATACACAAGATAGACTAGAAAAGTAAAAAATTGACATAATTTTGAAAAAAAAATCACTAAAGACAAAAAAAATTGGAAAAATATGTAGGTTATTTTTGGGTTGGTTTGAAATAGACTATTTTAATAACTTTTTGGCTAAAATATGAAGCGAAAAAAATTAGTATATTTGTGATAAATTTTTGACTTTTTACGAAAAGAAGTATAAAAAGTATAGAGGAAAGGAAATCTTTGACTTATAGTTTTTTTGGCTTTTTGGCCTTTCTAATGATTTTTTTTTTTTTTTTTTTTTTGGCGTTTTGGCTATTATTTTAAGTTGCCAAAACAACCTTTAGTTTATCGTTAGCTCAATCTTGTGAAATACTTTTCCTGCTGTTTAGTGCAACAAAAGTTACTTCTGAATAGGACAATGTAGGTTACCAGGGTATTGTCTGATGTTAGTGTTGTGGAAGTAGTTTTCCTTCTTTTGGGAGGAAAACTAACAACAATTTGTACCTCAAAAAGGAGAAGACGTGTCCTTTGAATTAGTTGACTGATATGAAGGAGTTGGTCGCTAATAAGATCAAGAAATATCATTTTGCTGATTGTGTTGACAGACTAGTAGCTTGTATGCATTTGGCTGAACCCATGTTGGAGCTAGCATAGTAGTGAATCTTACTAATTATATATATATATATATTTGTAGATATCAATGCAAGATTCTTTGGTCAATCAAGGAAAAGAAAGCCTCTTGATTCCTGAGCAAACACAGGTGTGTGGTTGTAATGCTTTCCACTTGCAAAATGAACATTTTGACCTAGCTTCTGTTTGTGTATGTTCGTGATTGTACCTCTGTAATGTACTTCATAGTTATTTTTCAATTTTATCGTGTATATGAAGGTTATGAGCTCTTCAATAGTTAATCGCTGCCCTCATCGGTCAGAAATTCAGAGCATAGCACTTGCTGAAACAGAGAGTGAGTGACTATTTGTCATATCAATCATTGATATCTTTTTAAGAACTAATTGAAGAGTGTACTTTTTGAGCATATTATAGCTTTCATGTCTACTTGTGTAAAGTAATTTTGATAATATTACATTGTTTATGTATAGTTGTATTTATACCACAGTATCTAATCTCCTTCTGTGCATCTCAAGGATAAGTCAGGGACTTGGGGTTAAATAATAAACACATAATATGGGAATTCAAGCGATACTTTGGAATAATAGGAATTTATATGAGGGCTAGGTAACCTTTATTCCCTGGCCATCAGGGTGTGTAAGGTTCATGAGAGTGGACTTATCTTGCTACTTCACACATGTCTGACATCCAGGTTCTTGGAATTACTGAATCAATCATGGTATGATGAAGCAAGTTTTCATTTTTAATGTTTGTTTGTTTGTTTTGTTCTCATAATGCCACAAACTTTAGTGATCGTCAAGAAATTTCATTTTACAAGATGTAGAGATGTCACTACTGGCTTAGTTTCCAAATCAAAGCTATACTGACTGAATTTGACAAACTTTAGTATTCAGTTGATTTCCATAACTGATTGATTATTATACCATTTTCATTAGGTAACAATTTTCTTTTCTGCTCAAACTGCAGATGTGATTACTAAAACGTTGTGGAACTCAGGTTTTAGTTGAGACTAAGGACTTCTTGCGATGAGTTGAGTTCTAAAGTTTGTCTTTAGAGGTTGACAAAGATTATTTCCTTGGAAGTTTTGCTTAAATGGATATGAAACTAACTCAATTGATACTGGTGATAAGAAAAAAAAAAATTGAGTTTCTAGATGTAAATTTCTTCTTCTTCTTCTTCTCTTCCCCCCCCCCCAGCCTCTCTCTCTCTCTCTCTCTCTCTCTCTCTCTCTCTCTCTCTCTCTCTCATCACATTATGAGAAACATTGCTTTTGTATTTACAGATACAAGTGAAAACAGGGGAAAGCTGAGTTATATTTACCACAGTTTTAGGAAATGAGTCCTCTACAACATCTTTTCCTAGAGTAGAGAAAATTTTGGCAATACAATGTTTTCATTGGACCATAGAAAAAAGAAACAGTATGTTGATGCTCACTAAAACTTGGCTATTGTTATCTCAGTTTCCTGAAAGTAGTTTTCAAGAATGATGAACAATTTTTAGCATTATTTTCTGCTCTTAAACAAAACCAAAAAAAAAGAACTGTTTCATAATTTTCTTCAAATATGCTCAGTTTCTCAAGTGCCCAACCCAACACTAATCAATTCTAGCTTCCTTGTAATCAACTTTTTTATAATGCTTGTTGTGTCCTGTAAGCCTGGGATGTCAATGATGCCTACATGTGTCAAACCACAGGACTGGATCCTTGTACCAATGATTTTTCAGCGGCATAGTGTAATTGGATATGAATGAGACCAAAGTAAACAAATAAATATCCTCCCTAGTCCCTACTGTAAGCTTTTGATTTTTGTGAAATTTTTGTGTTCTTTTGAACTTCTTTCAATGGAAGATGTTCTTGACAATTGAAATGACCCTAAATAGTGGTGGTGGATAGCTGAGTGGCCTTCCTCTTTCTGTTTACTTCATTACTCATGCTTGTAACATATCTGTGTTGATTTTTAAGTTTCTTCACTAGTGGACATAGCATAAACTAGAGATCTATGAAATTATTTGTCATCCCAGTAGTTATGATTGTAGATGTGTGTGGTTAGAACCGTTAGGGGCATTGGACAGATTTAGTTGCTGAAAACAATTAAAAAGAGCACAAAACTTGTTATGAAAGCATATGATTTGGGATGATGGTGGCTACAATCATTTAAATATGTGAAGCTCTAAACTTTATAGTATTTTTCTCTTTTTCTTGAAGTAGTGGCAGGAATTGATATGATAATTTTTTTCACACTAGTTAATAATTTTTAATCTATGAATTTTTCTTTATTTTGTAGATTCCATTGGTGAGTCTTTCGTTTTTAGTGCTTTCATGCAATTGCAATGTATGCAGGCAGTGGTTACTTGATTTTGGGAAGTGTGGACTCTTATGGTCACCTTATTGTTTCTAAGCTGGATACTAGTGGTAAAGGTACCCTCCTTTTTGGTTGTGTATATTCCTTTGGGCTTTGATTTTATTATGTTTCTTTCCAATAGTCCTAGTTTCATTTCCAATAGAATTCTGGAGACAAATCTAACAGTGCAGATCTCTCTGAAGGTGGTTCACACTTTCTGCTTCCCCCTAGGAGGGGCCTGAGTTTGTAATTGATACTTTTATGTAACAGCCACGTGCTCCACATTTTTAAATGCATTGATTTTCTACCTATACTATTTTGCATTTTCAAAAGAAATGTAATGCTCATTCAATATATGTCTCCATTAGTCCACTAGGGACACAGCTAATAAGCTGACTACCTTTGTCCTGTATTACCTTCATCTTTCAATATCTAATGTATATTCATGGACATCTGTACCATGTTAGAAATTGAATTACAACACAATAGCTAAAGTTTTGTGCCTTAGTAGCTTCCTTCAGATTTCTTTTTTGGGTTTATGTTTGATTTGCACTTCTCCCTACTTATTTCAGATGTTGATAGGCTTACGTTTTCAGTATCACCTCGAGATTGTGGTGTTGGAGAGGGTGGTTGGGCAGGGCTTTGCTTCAGTCCAAGTCAATGGTCCATGGTATCTAATCGCTTTCATATGTATTACTTCAACTTATGTGGTATGACAATTTGTTAATGTCAAAGAGTCATGATGTTTGTCCATGACTGACAAGCTGGAAGTAACATAAGTAGCTGATATCTGTGTGCTAAGTTATGTTGTTTCCATTGTCCATTCTTCTTTTGTTTATCTTCTATTTCTTCAATCAAAAATGTTTTGGAGCTCTAATTTGTGCGCTCTAATAGCTCTAATGTGTATGTGGGGCCCATCTGATGTGATGTTTTGGCCTTTTTTTTTTTTTTTGACTTTCCACCTCACTAGAGCTCAATTAGAGCTCTAGTTTTAGAGGGATGTATCATTGTTGTTCTTCAATTCAATGAGCCAAATTCTGAGTCTTGCCAACATCAAGGAGGTTTCACCATTACTTATCTGATTTTAGGCATATTTTTTAGGGGTACTTACCAATTAGTCCTATTCACTAGACTTATTTACCTACAGGTCCTAACTAATAAATTTAACACTATAAAAATAAGAGAGTGATAAATTTATCACTAAAAATTTATTCATAAAAACAAAGAGACTGATAAATTTATCACTATAAATTTATTCATAAAAAAAAAGACTGGTAAATTTATCTTTATCACTTAATAAATTTATCAAATAGGACTTAATGGGTATTAAGTCTCCAAAGTAGGACCTATTGGGTAATAAGTCTCCAAAATAGGACCTATTGGTAGTTTACCCTATTTTTTAAAGTAGAAGGATTAATATGTCTCCAAAGAAACCCCTAAAAGCTGCCCATGATATTCACAATAATTCTTGATGTGTTTACTGATCTGTTATTTTGAACCCAAACTTTGATTGAAAATGAGCTAGAGTAATCTGTCAAATATCATCTCAAGGAGGCCTGAACTAATAAAGCCAGCAATTTTGTAATGGAATGAGTTAGAGAAAAACAATTGAGTTGGTTCAAAGTTTTTTTTTTTTTTTTTTGGTTTTCTTTTTTTTGTTAACATGTCCTTAGAGATTTTTTAAAAAATTAGCATGTCATAATTCGTGGCTGGGAAACTTTCAATTCAAGTCATCTTATAATCAAATTACCATATTGGGCCCAAATAAAAGTTACAAATTGCTGGTAATCTAAAAAAATTAGCATATTACCATTTCGTAATCTAAGGGTTTCAAGTAATTAAAAAAAGTTACAGATTGTAGCTGAAATTTTCAATTTTTTTTTTTTTATAAAAGAAAAAGTTATAATGTAATATTGCAACCAAACACCATTAGTCAACTTTTTTTAAGCAAATAAGCTAAATAAGTTGACCTATAAGTGCCACTAAATGGGGCTTTTTTTTTTTTTTTTTGTCCTTATTAGATAAGTTATTGCAATTTATCTATCGGTTGTTGTTTTGTGTGAGGCATTTTCTTTGCAGGTTGTGGCACATATTGCAGAACTCTCAGATATTGATATTCCTATTTGTTTGTTGCATTTTGTGATAAAATGGTTAAGGTGGTTGTGCTATGGATATAGGGGGTTTGGTGTCAAGAGTTGACACATAGAGGTTATCTGACGAGATCTGTTATATGTGGGCAACTATGTCTACAGGATTTTTTTCTCTTCAAAAAGAACTAAGTGTTTCTCTTTTGTGTGTGTGTGTGTGTGTACATGCCTATGTATGTATGTATGTATTGCATGGTTCTTCTTTTAAGAATTGAACCTGCAAGCCTACCCCTCCCTCTTTGATGCCATGGCTGCATCATGGTGTTAGAACACCTTTGCTGTAAAGTACAGGTAATTTTGGGCATGTTGTTCCTAGAAGTATATTGTAATAAGGAAGTTCAACAAAGTTGTGGCATTGAAACTGTTGACCACCTTTAAAGATATCATTGGTAATAAACTTGAACTGGAGAAGGTTTCACATATCATGACGGCTACTGTTGATTTTTTTTTTGGGGGCACATTTATGATAATTGTTGGGGCATTGGATTTATAAACTGAGTGCTTGGTTTAAACATATTCAAGAAAAAGTGATTCTTCGGTTTTTGGTTTCTCAACACCTGAAATTCTTCTTCTTCCTTTTATCATTATTATTTTTGGTGTGTGTGTGTGTGTGTTTGTGTTGTTACAGTTGATTCTGGAAACCATTTCATGTTTTCTGCTTGTGTTTCAACTGTTGTCTGTCCTTAATCAGATTTCCCCATTACATTGACTCTTCTATTTTAGGCAGCTGTTGCACACAGCTTCTGCAGAAGCATTGATGTATATGACCAAGATATTCACCTCCAGACTCTACGTACGTAAGTACTGTGTGTGGTTCACTGGCCATCTAATTGCTATTTATAGAGATATGCACCTTGGCAAAATGTTGGTGTTAAAAATGTTAGACAAATTGTTTTCTTTGTTATATTTCAATATCTACAAGTACTATTTAAAATATGTTCCTTGTCACTTTCATGTGAGGGTATATCATCTAATGACGATGAAATTTGGGTAGGGTACTGCTGTGGATGCCTGTGCTTGACATTGATGGACTTGTTTAACACCCATAGGTTATAGTGAACTGATTTGGCTGAGAAACAGAATTCTTATGATTGATATTCTTCCCATATTTTTTTTCCATGTGCTTTCTATCCCCTTAAGGATGTAATTAATAATTGTTTGTCCATAAATTACTGCAACCAAGTTTCCAGTTTATAAAGTTGAATGTTCTGAAATGACTGTCTTTCCTGAATTGTGGTTCAGGAAATTTTGATGTGTACTCAGTGGAAACACTCTGTTCCTTAAAACTGATCTTTGAAATGATTTCCATGGATTTTGTTTAGTTGGTTGTTTCCTTATGAAAAGGGATTGCTATCTTCTGGTTTACATCTTTTTTTTAATGAAGATATAACTAGAAGTGACAAGTAATTAGTTTGAGGGAACCCATATTTTATTCTCGTTTTTTAGATTTACATACAGATTTCAGAATACGGAAATATTTGTTTCTTCTGTATTTGATATGGAATCTGTTTACGGGTTTCATTTTTCAATAATGTTTTGTAGGTGATTCATATTTCTTGACACTAGTCAATCTCAAAGCTTCTGATTCTCTAAAAACCTTATCATTGAATTGCCTATGAATTGCTTGAATATGTAAGTTTTTTCAGAATATTGATTGCCATTGATGTAGCTGTGTTGCAGATTATGGTATCCATCTTCATTAAGCTTTATGCAGAGTTTGTGTAGTGGAAATGATAGTTCTATATTAGCCATCACAGAAGGCTGCCAGGTTTTGCCTTTTCATTTTGTATACATTTTTTTTTAAAATTTAACATTTGAGCTTATTTCTTTGTCTACACATTTTGGCATTTTTCCATCTTTTTGAATTACTGCAGCTTTCCATATGGGACTTGAGAATGAAAGAAAATGGTGGTTGTGTGCATAGGATATATGGTTCTGTTGGAGATATCTTCTATGCAGTCTGTAGTTCTTCAACTAGTATTGCAGTGGGAGGAGCTGATCGTACTGTTACCGTCTACGATCCTCGCAGGTTGGTTACCGTGTCAGGCATAATTTCATCCATTAATGGCCATTTCTGTATCCCTACAGAATTAGTGGTCTTCTTCTGTTTGTGGTTGAGCAATTAAGAATGAGGATATGTGGTATGTCCAAATGTCACATTTCATGCTTTTCAGTATAATATATCATTTCCCCTTGTGCTTAGTTTCATTTTCAATCAGACAGATTGAAAGAAAATGGAGTACTAAATTCCACTTAATCTTGCATTGGTTAATATGTTGATTTTCATTTTTACATCCTGACTGTAGGTGGTCAGCACTATCGAGATGGGTGCACTGCTCAAAATATGAGGTCGCTTAAAATTCTCAGTAACTTTTACTCCATGTTTCTTCACCAGTGGCTAGATTTTATAAGCAGAACAAAGTTGTGAATGGTCGAGTTTAGATTTTACTGCATTAACAATGAAGAATCAAATGTCTTGATTCTTATAATATAACAGTGAAGCATAAAATACGTGTGATCATTAAGTCTTGTTGACATTTGTAGGGATAGATGTCTGGGATTGTTAGTAGTCCACATGCTTCATAAATGTTTTTAATAATCAATACCAATTCAAAAGAAAAAAAACCTAGTATCTGCATAACAAATGTGAAGTGTTAACAACCCATATTTCAAAAGATATGTTTCCTGCCTATGCATTGTTGTTCACATATTTAAATTTGGCACTTCTATCGAAGAAAAAGGAAAGAAATAGAAGTCTACCCTGCATAGATAGAATCCATTAGTATTTCCTTTGATTCATTTCTCCTTGTCATATGTTTTCCTCCTTGTCAATTCAATAGTGCTTTAGAGAGGTAGTTTTTTTGGGCTTTGGTGTTGAAAGTTTGACAATATCTCATTACACGACTCCATCTACTCTACAAAGACCTTTATAGCTAATTTCTGAAATGAAACATATTATCTTCTGATAATTTTTTTTTTTTTTTTTTTTTTTTGTGTGTGTGTATAACCTGCAAATACACTCACATGTATGTATCTATTGTTTAAATGGGATGGTAGAGGTTTGTAAGCCAAAACAACCTGTTTACCATACATGTTAAAAGAAACGATTACTTTTCTGAATATCCTCTGTTTATATTGCCATTTTACTTTAACCATGAGAAGCTTTTAGATGATCATGCTAGAAAGTCATCAAAAATCATCCATTATCAGTTATTTATAGTTCTGGAAATTTCTTAAATTGGGCTTTTATCTTTGGTTAGTCCTACAGCAGCCCGCCATTATAGGCACATCCTTTGTTCAATAATTTGGTTTGGTTGTAGGGTATGTTTTGTTGTCAAGTCTTAGGTAGAAGTTTGTCTCTTTTCTCATGATTACAAGCTAATATTTATATTAAAAATTAAAAATTAACTGATAAAGGTATGCACGAACACACTCGTGTATATCTTGCCTAACAAACTGATCTCCAAGGTTCAAATTTTCACAAGCAGAAACTTGCATATCTGAGGCTTATACTTTGTTAGAGATTTTCAGAAGAGAGGAGGTTTCCTGTTCAGCTGTTCATTCATAGCTGTTCATACTGACTACAACCTTGAAGAGTCATCATTGGTTGGCTTCACCCACAATTGTTGCTGCATAAAAAGCACAACTTTTGCATTCTCTGCGCTTACTTATCATGAATTTTCAGATTTTTGTTCAAAGTACTGTAGGTTTTATATGTACTTCTGGGAGTTCTTAATTTTGCAACAAGAAATAACTTCTATGCTGGTACTGCAGATAACTGGACTTGCTTTCGCATCAATTGACTCTGATTATATCTATATACAAGGAGTTGATTATGAGGTGATTCCCTACAAAATTTCTGAAACTGTTTTTTCTTCGTTTGTTTGCTTCACTTCACATCGGTGATGTTCTTGTCTTTTCCTCAACCTTACTAGTTCTTACAAGTGTATGGATCTTGTTTTGGCATTCTTTCTGTATGAAATTGATATTTTTCTCAAAGGAGAGGACTTTATATCATAGTTTGAGAATTTGAGACCAGATGGATGCAACACTTTTAAGTTTGATCTTGCAGTTCTATAGGCATGAGGCAATGTTCCTTTTTTATGTGAAATATTTGCACATGTAATTTTGTCTAGTGAAAGGGGGCTGGTGCTGTAGGTTCATAATTGAGATGAGATCTGTTACAAGTCATCTTTTAAATTAACTGTCTTTTTTAACCCTAGAAAGAATTGGTGGTTCGGCTATTTGAATAGATTACTCTCTGAAATTCCGTCCAGGTGAAGACTCTAACAACGTGCCATAATGATCATCCATTTGCAGGTTTTGTGTGGACAATGGAAAGAAAGCAAGAAAGTCTTCTCATTTAGGGGAGATTCAAACTGGCTTGGATTTAGCAAGGTATGATATTCTCTCGGAATGTTCCCATGAAAGAATACACACTGAACCCTTTGGTCACAAGTTTGTAGGTCAAAATGTCATTCTTTTCTTTATTTTATTCTTGGAGTGCAAGCACATGCATCGTGCATTCACCACATAAATGAACTATGTTTGTACCAAAATAATATTATTCAACAATTTGTACGGAGTACATAAGATGCTAGAAGGTTCATTCTTAGCCTGTGCCATGTTTTATCTTAACCATACACTGAATCGCCTAATGTCAGGAATGTCGTGAATTAAGTAGAACACCTAGGTGCAGGCTTCTGCAACATAAGAATCTGCAATGGTCATCGTACAGTTGCGCTTCCTAATCCATCGCTAAATGTTCTTTCTCTGCAGTGCGCCAACAAGGATGTTTTGGGTGGATGGTGTGATTCAGGCAGCATCTTTGTTGCTGACATTGCCAAGGAAAATAAATTGCAGACCGCGGATGATTTCTGTAATGAAGTTATCTGTTGATGCTTCAATTGGCTACTTTTTTCTCTAGTTTGCTGTACTCTTGGTGAGCATTTCATTTTTTATTTTTATTTTTTATCATCAATTACTCAACTATCGACCTATTAAAATAGATTTTTGTGACCAGCATCATTTAGATATTGGAGAATCCAAGATTGATACTTTTTCTGATCTGTTGATTAATCAACTGTATGCCTATTTTTTTATCTTTGGATATGAAGTTAGTTACTTTTTTAATAGTTTGCAAGTTTACCTAGTGATCAATCCAATCAAATGAAATCGATTTTGTAGAAATTTAGATCTTAGCAAACTTTTAGCGTGGTCGGTCATGTTAAAAAGCTTCCATATATTTCGCTGACAATGAGGGGGTATGAAATTATTTACTATTTTCCCCTCATGTTATGCTCAATTTGTTCCCGGAAAGACGGAGGAGCCTACACATGTAAAATAGAATCTTACAACTACTACTTGGGAAGTTGGAAAGTTAGTTGTATAATTCCAGTCTTTACTATACACTTTATTGTAATGAGATAAAGCTTATAGTTAGTCTCTCTCTTTCTCTTGTGGGGCATATGATTGATTATATAAAATGAGATTGAAATTTTTGGGGCTCAAGTTTGTGGTCCACGGTTGAGTGTGTCAATGTGATGAATTATTCAAAGGACAAGAGGTCAAGATCGTTGCAAGGGGTGATGGATCTGAATGTTCCCTCTCTCAGAACTTCATGGGTTTTTGATTGGTCATGTTAGGTGGTTGAAAAAACGTCTTCTCTTGTAGTCATCGTTACTGAGATTATTATATGAGTCATTATATATAAGTTAGAAACACGTGTACTCAATCAATGGTATTTCGTGATTTATTCATATTTTTAAAAATTAATTAATTAATTAATTATGTAAGCATATAATAGTCTTGTTATTGGACAGGCATAAATATTTTGATATTTTGAAAAAACAAATAATTAGACTGATGAGTTGAGCCCAAACCTCACCAACTAACACTGCAGGTAACTTTTGGACAATAATTGAAGGCCAAATCTTTGGGGACACCCCTTAAATGGTTTGACATCACCACCTCCAACTCCCAATTAAGTAGTTTAAAATGGAGAGAGAGAGAGAGAGGTGTTTGGTAAGTTTTGTTTCACATATATGATATTAAATGGCATCTAAGAGTATGATAGTGACGAGGAATCAGCATTGTAACATATTATCCAAGTGGGTTGTTGTTGACTGTCTTTTTTTTTTTTTTTTTTTAAATGAAGCAAAGTTAGATGGTTTAGTGGGAAACAAGCATCCAAATAAGAAACAAAAACTTTTTATTTTATTTTATTTTATGGATGTTCAAAATTTTATGCTGATTAATTTTCAAGTATATATAGTTTCTCTATTTAATTATGGAGTATAGTTTTGCAAGTTACCTTAAAAAAAGTGAAAAATAGAACCATAAATCTATATTTTAAAATTTAAACCCTAAACCTTGACTAAATATTTTAAATTATGTTTTTGGTTAGATAAATATTTCATAATTCTAAATAAAAATTTTCAGAACTTTCTTTAAAAAAAGTCAATGATTATAATTTGCCCGACAAGTAAACTTACACAGTGCTTTTTATAATCCATATGCATGAGAAGTGCTTACCTGCTTATGGCTTGTCTTCTTTTTCTTCTTCTTTTTTTTTTTTTTTTTTTTCTAATTTTGCCTTTTTATTTTGTATAATTTATTAATGGTGACTGATATGTTGACTTTACCATTTTACACTTTTCTTTAGTAATATTAACCAATATTGGTGATACTAATTTGAGTGAAGATTTTTTTATAATTACTCAAATATTCTCGGTTAATTATAAAACATAAATCTTTTTTTTTTAACAAATTACAATTACACCATAAGATTTGTTTAAAATATGAAGTGGTCTTATAATACTAGAAATTACAACTATTGTTTGTTATAAATTTTAATTTAACACAATAATTAGGGGGGGGGGGGGTGGGAATAAAAAAATAACTACTCTCCTATGCAACAATAAATTATCAAAATTGTTTACTGAAAAATATTTCTCATATTATTAAAAAAATTTAATTGACGTAATGCTTTATTTAGTAACAAAATGGTTAACTGAAAGTTTTTTTTTCATATCATTGAAACTTGTTAATTGACTTAATGATTTATTTTTTAATAAAATTGGTTATTTGTTATGTAAGTATAATTTATTTATTAATAAAAATGATCATTTGTTAGAAGATTTGTTAGATACATATGGATCTAAAAAGAAAGAAAAATAAATATGAAAAAAATTCATTAAAACAAACGAAAATCCATCATAAAATAATTTTTTAAAACATCAAACCAAATATAATAATTTGTTAGAATATTTAGATTTTTGAAATTTAAATTAACCACAATAATATACGGGTCTAAAACATATTTAAAAAATCAAACCAAACAAAATAATTTATTAGAAGATTTATACTTTTAAAATTAAAATTTACCTTATTTATAAAATATATCATTTGTTAGAAAAAAAAATTTTTTTTTTTTTTAGGACTTAGAAAATTTGTTAGATGCATGTAAGATCTAAGTAAAAATATGTGCATGCATGGCACAAATTATCAATAATATAATTGTAAATCACCAAATACTGTAGGACCCACCCTTCTCAAGTGTAAAGATGAAGATATATACTGTTCTGTATTTGAGAGTGAAACCTTTGGGAGATCTTGAAGCTTAGACCCTAAGGATCAAATAGCAAAGGCCCACTGGCTAGTTATTGAGTTAATAAATTAATAATGTATTTTGATTCATAAATTTGGATAAAAATTTAAAAAGAAAAAATATATATATAAAATATGTGTAAAATATAATTTTATTTTTTTTATATTTACTTAATTTTTTTTTTCTTTTTAAATTTCTATTTAAATTTATGAACCATTGTCACACTTTTTAATTAGTGTAAAATATCAAAGGCCCATTGTCACACTTTTTAAGGATTCTTTTTTGAGTATGGGTAAAAATGTTGTCATCTTTATCTAATGTAATTATTATTTTATTTTATTTTTTATTTCTCGCTTCTTTGGGGCAAATAAAATCCCTATTTTATATTCTAGAAGAACAAGAGACGTGCGGAAATAGCCAAACATATAGATACAATGATACAACCACCTAAATAATTTAACACTTCATGTTTGTCCCACATGTAATGGGTTCATAGAATTACTAATTTTTTTTAGAGTAAATTATAAATATATTTTTGGAGATTTGATTAAAATATAAATCACCACTTATAGTTCTGGAAGTTACATGTCACTCCTTGATGTTTTTAATTTCATAATAAATCGTCTCTTTTATTAATAAATCATCAAGTCAATTAACAGTTTTTAATGATATTATAAATATGTTTTAATTAATAATTTAGGTAATTTTATTATTGTATAGGAGAGCAATTATGAATTTCTTTTTTTTAGTTAATTCTGTTAAATAAAAAATTTTAACTAGGGGATATTCGTAATTTTTTAAACTACAGGAGGCAATATATACTTTAAGCAAATCTCAGGAAATGTATTTATAATTTATTCTTTTTTTTAAGAGTGATAGTATATAAATAGAAAATTTATATAGAATAAGTTAGCAATGGATGTTTATTTATTTCAAATAAAAAAATTATTAAAATAATTTATAATTTAAAAAAATTCACTGTTGTTGCCATTTTCACATATTTTTTTGTGAGACTTTCTATATAAATTATTTATTTGTAAATTATTTTCTATTTTTTAAAGGCGTCAGATGATGGATATACCATTTATGGACTTGAAAGATAGTCTCCCATTTTGTGAGATGTTGATACTGAATTGTTAGTATGGTCTGCAAATTACACTTTACTCCCTCAATTATTATTATTTTTCATTTTTTGTCCCTTAAATTAAAAATTAATACACTGTATTCCCTTCATCTTCTAAAATTTTTTAATTTAATCCTTATGTCTTCATTTTGTTAACAAAATAAACGGAAAATATACATGTAATGTACACATCATATTTATGACAAACCTTTAAAGAGTATTTTCGTCATAAATATGACATGTGCACATTACATGCACCTTTTGTTATTTTTGTTAACAGAATGGAAATATAAAGGTTAGATTGAAAATTTTCGGAATATGAAGAGGATGCATTGTATCAATTTTTAGTTTGAAGGGATAAAATGAAAAACGGTAATAGTTGAGAGGAGTAAAGTGTGATTTGCCCTACTATATATGTATATAAGAAAATACTTTTATATTTTCAAAAGATGACATATCACTAAAATATTATATTGAATTTTTTTAACTCCTATATAGTATGGGAGATTTTATTTTATTTTTAAATATTAAAATAAAATTATAAGATATCTTGAGTAAAGTAACAAATATATATATAATTTATAAAAAAAAACAGCACTTACAAACACAACTATATAATGGAATTATTATTAAAATAGATTTTCTTATTTAAAAAAAACAATATTTTAATGATAGTTATCAAAGTTGGCAACTACTCTTGATTAAATAATCACATTTGGCACATCACTGATGTTGCTTTGTTTGGAAAAGGAAGAAACTGCCAGATGTTCTCTTGAACTCCCAAGAATCTCATATATACTGGGAATATATACGGAGGACCCTTGCTTGCCGCCCAAGTATAAATGGACAAAAGTTACACCAAATATTGATTTTTATTTAAATAAACAAGAAAGAAAAAGAATATACATATATATATAGAGAGAGAGAGAGAGAGAGAGAGAGAGAGAGAGAGAGAGATGAGGTTGTGAAACTGAAACTGAAAGTGAAACAAAACTAACTACTTCATCTTGTGACAGAAAAAAAAAAAAAAAAAAAAAAGTAAATAATTTGTTTAGATAAATTACACTTATCTCACTTGAAATTTGAAAAAAAAAAAACAAGTTTTATAATTTTAATGTAATTACATTATCTCCTTTTCAATAAAATTAGAAAGACCAAAACAAATGCCGAACGTTTGAAGACACAAAAATATACAATATAAAATATGCATTTCAATATAAAAGAGATGATAAATTATTTTTTTATTCACACAACTAATAAATTTTGGATAAAAAATAGAGTTAAGCGTTATATAAATTAAAATTTTAAGAGAGTCCAGTATAATTATACAAAACTTATATGACTTATTGTATTTTTTAAATCTCAAGAGAGGTCATTCTAATTTTCCCAAATTTGTTTGGAATAAAAGACATGATAACCTTGCTCTGGCATTAAATATTTTTTATAATCCAATTGAACCCAAAAAATTGTGTTGCATATTAATAGATGGTTTTAAAAATTAGACCAGACCGGCCAGTTCGATCGATAAACTGCCGATCAATCGGAATTTCAGTCTAGATATACCTTCTAAATCGTTCCAAGTCGAAAACCAGCCTATTTAGAAAAAACTAGCAAAACTGACGGTTGAACCACCAAACCAAATGACTAGGAGACAGGTCAAGTGAACTAGCCGGTTGATGAAACTAAAAATTTTGAACTTTTTTGGATATTTTCTTTCTTTCATATTATATATATATAAGAAAATTTGGATTATAAACTCTCTTTCAAAAGTCTCTTCTTGTGAGAAATCTCATTAAGAGTTTGAATTATTATGAAAGTCTCTACCCATTTATAAGAAAAAAAATTCTTTCAAAAAAACTCAAAAAATTCATACGAGATTCAATCAAATTTATTGGAGGAAGACTTGAAATTTTAATATCCCTCTAAAATTTTTACTCTTCTTTCAAGAAAATTATTTGAATTAAAATCATATGAAACAAACATTGAATATTTGGTTTTCTCTACCAAAATTAAAATTAATAATATTTTAAAATATATTATTATATTTTTTAGTAAAAAAAATATTAGGAGAAATATTTAAGATAATTTAATATTTTCTTTTTTTTTAATTTATAATTTTATTACTTATAATTTTATTTAAATATATTTATGATGTCACGGTTCTATTTCAGTTCAACCCGATAGTTGAACCAGTGACCCGTTCGCCCAATCTATTTTTTAATTCGCTTATTGAACCGATTTTTAAAACATTCCCAATCACAAGTATATATCATCAACAATCTAATTTTCTTTTCGTTTTGACTATAAACATTTTTTGAGATTTTTGTTCTTTTATAAAAAAATTTACATATATACATGTCATTTCTATACCCGTCGTCTTTTGAAAATGAGTAATGCTAGGTATCATGAAAATGATCATGAAAGATTTTCTACTATTAGATTACACATATAAAAAAACACTACACACTAATCAAGAGATAAAAAATCTTCATGAAATATTTCATAATATTTTTTTATGATTCCTAATATTATTCTTCGAGAATAATCAATGATTGTCTAATTTGAAATGTTGTGAAAAATGTTCTTCAAAATGTCTCCCCCATTTGTTGACATTTTCATAACTTCAAATTTGTGGTCTAGAAACTATTTTCCTTAGATATTTTTTCTAGAAGATGCACGTGAATTATTGAGGGATAGAGAGTGAGAGAAGTGTGCTCCTTAAGCATGTGAATCAGAAGAAAAAAAAAACAACTAAAAAGGTTCTGAATGGCACAACCAATAGTAAGACCAAACAAAACCTAATCAAATGGACAGAATAATATCTACAATATTCAAATTGTACAAAAGTTGAGAAGGGCATTACTACAAGATTATATATACAATATTCAAATTGACCATAAAAAATGTTTAGAAAGTGTAATTGACTACATTATTCAATTAAGTGAGAAGCACATTGTTACTAAATTATAAATTTAGGAATAATATTGTTCAATTGATACATATATATATATATATATATAATTTTTGTCCCAAATTATTTGTCTAGACACAAAACGATAACTTAACAAATAACAATAATATATTTTTCTGTTAATTTTTTTACACAAATTAAAAATACTTAATGAAAGCTTTCATTTGGTTAAAAAAACTTACAAATTTTAATATGTGAATTCATTATTGTTAAGTTTTTATTTTCCTTATTGAACAAATAATTTGAGACAAAAAAAATATATATGATTTTAAATAAAAATATTCAAATATGTATAAATATCATACGATCATATATGAGTTGATTTTAGAGAGTAATTGACAATATCAATTAATTTATCAATAAGTAACAGTATCAAAAAATCAAAATTTCAATACTTAACAGAGCTCACCAACTTGAGAGAGTGTTTGGACTTAGTATGTTCATTTTGGGACCGATTTCAATGATCTAAACCATTCTCTTTTTAAAACTTATTAAGTATAATATTAATACAAAAAATAAGATAATCGGATATTGATAGTATATGTTTAAATCAAACTTGTATTACAAAAATGGATGGCTATTCTTAAAATTATATTTGTTGTCTATTTTTTAAAAACAAATATGATTCAAATATATATCTACCGATATTCAATCATCTTTATTTTTTTACATTAATATTCTACTTAATGAGTTTTTAAAATAAACGATTTGAATTATCGAAATCAGTTTCAAAATAAGTCTACTAAGTTTAAAATACTCTCTCAAATTAAAATAACAATTTGAGATAAACCAAATCCTAAGATCTCTTTTGGCAATATCTAAAAAAGCCAATTTATTGGATTACTGACTTATTTTGGTCACATCACCTCTCTATTTTTTTACTCAAAACAACCTTAAATGTTAATATTGGTTTGGCAATACCATAAATAAGCTACTTATTTGCTTATTTTAATCATATCACTTCTCTACTTTTTTGTAGGAGTAGGAATTGGGCACGTAACCTGTTAACACGACTCGAATCGTACGCGTAATTAGAGAGTTAGGGTTAATCATTTTTTTGACTCAAACCCGAATATGACACGATTCGAAAATACGATTATTAAATGAGTCATGTTTGGATTGAACACACGAAACTCGAAATTCGAAATGGACACATTTGACCTGCATAAATATTCGTGTCAACACATTGATACGAACTCACTATTGACTCGCATGTAATCCGAATACAACCTGAATTTAATAACCATAAGATCTTAAGTAATTCATTATCATCCATTAGATTAAACTTAAATCTATATAATATATACTTAATGAGATGCAACCCTAAATTAATAATGAAGTGCAACCCCCATGAGGTTGGTATAGTGGGTGCAACTTGGGGCTTAGGGATGTACTCTCTCTAGGTTTCAGATTCAACTCTTATTAGGAGCAATCTGTTCCTTAGAGCCACGCCCGCAGCCTTTACCCGAGATTTTCCCGATCTACATGGAAGGGACGCTTTGCGTGGGTCTTGAAATAAGTCGAGATGCGTATAAACTAGTCCGAACATCCGGTAATGAAAAAATAATAATAATAATAATAATAACAAGATTGGTAGATAAGAGATTTTTTGAATGTGTTACGGCATTGTTTTTGTGATAGAAGCCAATGTGAAATAATCACATAATGTTACTTTGAATGTGGCATAGTCGCAATAATATTATTATTATTAGCTTGGTATTGGATAAAAACTTGTTTTGATTTTAAAAATTTATTGGATATTTAAATATTAATAATGAGTGACAATAGTTTAAATTGAATGCATAATGGATTAGTAATGAATATTTTTAATTATTTTCATAGATATTGATATTTATATTATTATTGTGTGTCAATATTTAAACAAGTTATTCTTATATGTGATGTAAAATAAGTTTTATTTTTATTTTAATGGGCAGTACAATTTACTCATAATTTGAAATATAAACTTTGATAATCATATTAAGCCTGTCGTGTTAGGGTTAACGTGATTATAAATAGATCAAGTTAGTATCAAGACAATTGACACGTTTAATATATGTCATGTTAGTGTTGAATTGTTTTAACAACAATGTTAGGTAGTTTAAAATTTTGTGGCTCAAATCACTCAAAACGACGTCGTTTTGAGTGTAAATGAGTGTAAAACGACGTCATTTTGACAGATTTGAGCCATTAGAGCCACAAAATTTTGAACTACCAAATATTTTTCTTGTTTTAAACACGAATATAACATGACACGACATGATAAGATTCTCACTTTTAATTTTTTACACATCTTTTTATAATAATAAAAAAATTAATTTATAAATCCCACCTAAAATAATCGGTAACAAATAACTAAATGCATTAAGGTCACGTTTGTTTAGCTCCGTAGGATAAAAGGGATTAAGAGTACGGTGAGATTGAATGAATAAATTATTATTGTGGTAGTATTAAGTTGGAGATGTAGGATAAATAATATTTGTTTGTACATGATGATACAGTGCGTCCTGGTGGATGGGTTGGACCGATCCGAGCTCCTCAAGCCCACTGGGTAACCTGCAAGCAAGTTCAATCGGGGAACGGGGTAGTCCCCCGGCGAACCCTCCGGCGTGTGAATTAGTAAGGGTGATAGACAATACGTAGGAGGAGTCAGGGAGATAGAAAACTTAACCTTCTTCCTGTCTTCGAGCTTTGCTTATATCCTTTTGTAATCATTTCGTTGTCTCAGCCGTTCTGACCTTTTCCGCCGAAAGCTTGCGCCGTGGTTCGTCTTGTTCAGGGTGAGGGGGCGCCATTCCGGCTGAGGGGTGTCGTCGCAATAAATGCTGTGATGGGTTGCATTAATGGTGATGTGCTGTGGCAATAACTTTGCAGATCTTTGTCTGCTGACATGGCCTGTTCTGCATCCGCCACGTGTCCGAGCATCATTGGCCTTCCCTGCTCAGTTGGCCTCCAGCTGTGCTGGGTTTCACTGACCGGGTTGTGCCACGGGGGTTGGATGGTGGGCTTGGGTTTACGCATGGTGGGCCGTGGGCCGTGGTCCTTGTGGGCCTATCCCTGTCAGTAGTCCCCCATTCCCGAGTGCCGCTTTAGTCCAACGAAGGGAATAATGATAAGGAGGATGGTGGACGAGGCCGAGCAGGAGGGTGACCGAGCGGGCGAGGTCGACCGCAAGGGTGACCGAGCGGGTGAGGCCGACCGCAAGGGTGTCCGAGCGGATGAGGCCGACCGCGAGGGGGGGCCGAGGGGACGAGGCCGACCGCAAGGGTGACCGAGTGGACGAGGCCGACCGCAAGGGTGACCGAGTGGGTGAGGCCGACCGCAAGGGTGTCCGAGCGGATGAGGCCGACCGCGAGGGGGGGCCGAGGGGACGAGGCCGACCGCAAGGGTGACCGAGTGGACGAGGCCGACCGCAAGGGTGACCGAGCGGGAGGGAAGAGGAGTGGGAGGGGCCGACCAGGGGGGAATGGCCGAGTGGAAGGGCACGGGGCTCAAGAGGCGGCGTGTCACGTGGTGATGTGAAGTGGAAAAGACAAGGTGAGGGCAGAAGTCAGTGCATCTGGACCATACACGTGTCAGGATTTCGGGGGAGGGGAAACGTCAAGCGTTGGATCAGGAGTGAAGCGTCAGGGCATTATTATGGGCATTGATGAGACAGTTTTGGCGGATGATTTGAAAGGTTTTCAAACTGGCGAAAATTAACTGGGACCCTTGGAATACGGGTAAACCGTGGGCATTTGGTATCATTCGATTTACTTACCTGTTTTCAAGAATCCAAAACATTCCAAGTATCACACCATTTGTTGCGCGCGATACACCATTAGAGCATTTCTTCGACTTCCTAGTGCCTGCTGCAGAAGCGATCCGCAGACATACTCTAGAGATGGCGCGTGAAGGAGACGTGAACGTGAGGGTGGATCCTCTGGGAGACGACGATGCGGAGGAATTAGCCGCACAATACAGGACGGAGAAGGTGGGGGAACCCGCGAGGCGTGTCCGTGGTTCCACCGTGGTAGTCGCGGCCCAGCCCATCAGCCAGGTGGAACCAGACCACTGGCATTCGAGGGCCGACAGATCCCTAATTACGGCGGCGGAGTTGGAGGTTATCCGTGAGAAGTACCAAATTCCGTCGGAGGTGCAGTTAGTGCTGCCAATATCAACAGATAGGCCGTCCGACGTCAGGCCAGGGGAGTTCTCCCTCTACGAAGAAGCGCTGAAGGGTGGGTTGAGGTTGCCGCTGCCACAGATCGTGGTAGATGTGCTCAACCACTTGGAAGTGGCACCAGGGCAGTTAATGCCCAATGCGTGGAAGATTCTGCTATCGTGCGCAAGCGCCTGGCCAAAGGCGATGGAAGGGCAAGCCATGACAGTGGATGAGTTCTTCTGCTGCTACAAAGCTTCAGGGCAGCAGGAAACTTGGGTAACCCTACAAGCGGTGGCGGGGAAGGGCTTGGTGACAGGGTTACCAACGTCGATTAAAGGTTGGAGACCCAGGTGGTTTTACGTGTCCAATTGCGGCGGGGCTGGAGTGCGCACGAAGTGGAAAGTGCCGACCAAGTTTGTGGAGTCGAAGGTGGGTGCGGCGGTGGAGGAGAGAGTAAAGAAGGTGAAGGAGTGGAGGGAGAGGGAAAAAATGAAGTGGGACGAGCTTGTTCAGCCGTCCGCACTGTTTCAAGCGGGATTGGGTCCGCAACCGATCGGGGGGGACCTCGACCAATCGGAGTTAGAGGCCAGAAGAAGGGCGCAGGAGGCGGAGGATCAGGCCATGATGATAAAGGCTCAGAAGTTCAAGGAAGCCCAGGATGACCGACCGCCGCAGCTGCTTGCAAAGGAGAGGATTCGACCTCGTCCCAAGCCTTTGGGAGGGAAGGACCTAAGCACTTTCCAGCCGCGGAAGCTCCCTGTGGATCCTGTGAAGGAGAAGGCGAGGGAGGAAGGGGAGGGTCCGAAGAAGAAGAAGAAGAAGAAGAGAAGTGTTCCAGAAGAGGTTGCAGGGGAGCCTGGGGCTAAGAAGGTGAAGAGGGCTCCAGCTGGGGTGGAGACCCCTGTGGCAACGGTGACCCCAGCGCGGGAGGCTGCTGAAGCTGTCCCAGTGCCTCAGGTGGTGGTGGAGGAGGGTAGGACTGAGCCAAGGGAGGGGCAGGAGGTGCGAAGGAGCGTTGGGCCTCAGGAAGGAGGAGTTGGCCTGAGCACGGCGATTTATCATGCACGGGCGGTGGCTGAAGCGCTGGAGGGAGGAGAAGGCTCCGCCAGGGCGGGGGCTGACCGTCTGGTGAGGATCGTGGAGGAGTCAGCCCTCCGAGCTGCGTCCAGATTCAATGAGGCGGACCTGTTCAGGGGTCTGTGCTCTGCACAAATGGAGGTGACAACTCTGGCAGGGGCCCTCTTCAGAAAGGCAGGTGCTGCCAAAGTCAAGGTGGAGGAGGCCAAGGCACAACTTGCCGAACTGAAGGAGGGAAAGACAAGTTGGGAGGAGGCCCAAGCGGAGCTGCAAGCAGCCAGGCTGGAGTTGGAGGATGCACGCCGCAAGGTTGTGTCACTTGAATTCCAGCTGGCTACTGAGCAGAAAAAGCTGGACGAGTCCCAAAGGGCCTGTGTCATTGCCAACGACAGGCATGAAGAGGCCATGAGCAACAACGAGGAACTGGTGAGACAGAAAGACGAGGCAGACGCTAAGGTGGAAGCTCTGCAGAAGGAGGTGAAGGAAGGACTTGCTAAGGCAGAGGAGGAAAAGGTGAGATTGAAGAGGGAGTTAGAAGTAGAAATGGGGAAGGCGCAGGCGGAGAGGGAGGGCTTGCAGAAGGAGCTTGATGAGGAGAAGAGGAGGGCAGCCACTGCGGGTGAGGCTCTGCAAAAGGAGTTGGATGCAGAAAGGGCAAGGGCAGCCTCTGAGAGGGAGACCCTTCAAAAAGAGCTGGACGAAGTGAAGGCGAGGGCGGCCTCGGAAAGGGCAGCCTACCCTGATCTGTGTGTCGCAGCGGTTGCACAATTCAAAGGGTCTCCTGAATTTCAGGTGGCGGTAGACGCCGCAGTGGCTGCCAGCTTGGCTGGGATAGGGTCTGGGGGTGCTGGGTCATCAGGGACAGGTGCTGGGGGGAGGACAGAGTCTGAAATCATCAACAGTTTCCAGCAATCTGACTACTACAAGCACGAAATGGCTGAGTACTGGGACAGCGGTTGGAAGATGTTCAAACGCAGGGCTGAGGAGCTGTTTCCAGACTTGGACCTGAGTAGTGTGGTGATTGGAGAAGATGACGTAGCCCAAACCCCACTGGACGAAGGGATTGAAGAAGCTGACCTCATTTCGAGCGAAGAGGAGGAGTGATGTGCATGATGAGTAGACTTAGGAGTTTTGGTTTATGGTTTTGTTTTGTTTTTTTTTTTTTTTTTTTTGAAGAGATGTAAGTAACTTGTACACACATTTTTGAATGAATAAAATGGCACTTATGGTTCTAATTGATGATTTTCAGTATACTTCCCCTTGTATTGGTTTGGTCTTGGTGTGTTTTTCTTGTGATGATTTTGTACACTGATGTTTTCAGCAAATGTTTGTGTGAGGTAGTAGAGCAAGGTGAAACTAAAGTCATGCCAAAATCCAAGTCAGAATAGGATAAGGAATTTTCTTACTACAGAGTGAAATGGCAAAATTGTTTAAGTGTGGGGGGAAGCTGGAACGTAATGTTTCAAATTGAACGAGCATGGAAGTAGACTGAAATGTAATGTTGAAGATGTGATTTGCAAATGGAAAATGGGAGAACATCTGTAAAATATGACTAAGTGTCGGATTATTTTGCAATTGTGTTTAAGCGTCCGATTATGACTGAGCGTGTTGTTTTATGAGCTTTCATTCATAGGTCTGACTGGGGGTTGTGGAAATGCTCAGGTCTGGTTGAGGCTTTTGAAAGTGCTCAGGTCTGCATGAGGCTTTTGAAAGTGCTCAGGTCTGCATGAGGCTTTTGAAAGTGCTCAGGTCTGGCTGAGGCTTTTGAAAGTGCTCAGGTCGGACTGAGGCTTTTGAAAGCGCTCAGGTCGGACTGAGGCTTTGAGTGCTCGGTCTGGCCGAGGCTTTTGAAAGTGCTCAAGTCTGGCTGAGGCTTTTGAAAGTGCTCAGGTCGGACTGAGGCTTTTGAAGGTGCTCGGTCTGGCCGAGGCTTTTGTAGGTGCTCAGGTCGGACTGAGGCTTTTGAAGGTGCTTGGTCTGGCCGAGGCTTTTGTAGGTGCTCAGGTCGGACTGAGGCTTTTGAAAGCGCTCAGGTCGGACTGAGGCTTTGAGTGCTCGGTCTGGCCGAGGCTTTTGAAAGTGCTCAAGTCTGGCGGAGGCTTTTGAAAGTGCTCAGGTCGGACTGAGGCTTTTGAAGGTGCTCGGTCTGGCCGAGGCTTTTGTAGGTGCTCAGGTCGGACTGAGGCTTTTGAAGGTGCTCGGTCTGGCCGAGGCTTTTGTAGGTGCTCAGGTCGGACTGAGGCTTTTGAAGGTGCTCGGTCTGGCCGAGGCTTTTGTAGGTGCTCAGGTCGGACTGAGGCTTTTGAAGGTGCTCGGTCTGGCCGAGGCTTTTGTAGGTGCTCAGGTCGGACTGAGGCTTTTGAAGGTGCTGCAAATGAAAGTTTCATGGAATCGACATTCAGACAGTTGAATTATAGCAGGTTAGGAAGCCAGTCAACATTCGCATTATGTATTGAAAAAGACAAATACAGCAGGTTTGACAATACAAAAGTAAGAATTCATTGATAGTAACGCTTCAGATGTTCAGCATTCCAGGGATGAGGGAGGTCGCGGCCGTCCATGTCTTGAAGTCGATAGGTGCCTGGTCGTGGTCGGGCTTTCACCACGTAGGGCCCCTCCCACTTGGCTGCTAATTTTCCTTCGGTTGGATTCTTGGTGGCAAGAGTTGCTTCTCTCAAGACAAGGTCCCCTACTGAAAACTCCCGTGGTCGGACTCTGCGGTTGTAGTGTGTTCTCATTTTCTGCTGGTACGAAGCCAATCTGACAGCGGCAGTCTCTCTGAGCTCCTCGATGAGATCCAGGTCTGCTCGACGGAGTTCTTCGGCTGAGGCGAGATCTGGATGTAAGATCCTGGGGGTGGGCAGACCGACTTCCACAGGAATGACCGCCTCGGCGCCATATGTTAAGCGAAAAGGGGTCTCCCCGGTGGGAGTCCGGGCAGTGGTTCGGTAAGCCCAGAGTACATGTGGTAGTTCCTCAGCCCAAAGGCCTTTAGCAGCTTCGAGCTTAGTTTTGATGATCTTCAGGAGAGAGCGGTTGGTGACCTCAACCTGGCCATTTGCTTGGGGATGACCGGGGGAAGAGAAGCATGGTTGAATTTGGAGATCTGCACAAAATTTCCTGTATTTAGCATTGTCGAACTGTTTGCCGTTGTCGGAGACGATGGCCTGAGGGATGCCAAATCTGCAGACAATCGATTGCCAGATAAACTTGGTGGTGTTCCGCTCGGTGATTGTGGCGAGGGGTTCTGCCTCGACCCACTTGGTGAAGTAATCAATGGCGACAATTGCGAACTTGGTCTGGCCTTGACCAGTGGGAAGTGGACCAACCAGGTCAATACCCCATTTGGCGAACGGGTAAGGGCTGCAAAGATTGATCAGCTCAGTGGGAGGAGCATGGGGGATGTTGGCGAAACGCTGACACTTGTCGCATTTCAGCACGAAATCAGAGGCATCTTTGTTGAGGGTCGGCCAGAAGTAGCCTGTACGGAGTACTTTGTGTGCGAGAGACCTGCCACCCGAATGATTGCCACAGATTCCTTCATGGATCTCTTGCATTACATAGGTTGCTTAGGCGGGGCTGAGACACCGCAGGTACGGTCGTGAGAAACCGCGCTTGTAAAGGAGGCCGTCGACCAGAATGTAGTTAGCTGACCGAGCTCTGACCTTGGCAGCCTGCTGTTGGTCATCTGGGAGTTCACCAGTGGTCAAGAAGAGGAAGATGTCGGATGCCCAAGGGATGGGTTCCGTCTGGAGGAATTGCACTTCTTGCAGGTCGGGTGAGATGGCCGGGTGAGTCAGGTATTCGAGGCGAACTCCATGGCTGAGGTCGGATTGGTCGGCGGAGGCCAGCTGGGTCATCTCATCTGCTTTGGAGTTTTCCGCCCGAGGTATGTGTCTGATCTGGAAAGTGTTGAAGAAACGGACAAGTGCGAGCGCCATGTCCCTGTAAGTCCGCATTGTGGTGTCCCTGGCATCGAATTCACCCGTGATCTGGCCGACGATAAGTTGGGAGTCACTGAACACGCGAATGTAGCTAACACCAATGTCTTTGGCTAGACGAAGTCCTGCTATCAATGCTTCGTATTCGGCCTCATTGTTGCTGGCCGAAAACAAGAGGCGGAGGGCACATTTGAAGTAACCTCCTTCGGGGGATGTTAGGATGAGGCCAGCCCCGCTTCCTTCCCTGCGAGACGAGCCGTCAACATTGAGTGTCCAACAATGGGGGTCTTCAGGTTCTGGCGGAGCTGGCGGGGTTGGAGGGTTAGTGGTTGGGACTGGATTGGTGAATTCCAAGATGAAGTCGGCTACGGCTTGCCCCTTGATTGCTGTCCGGGGGTGATAAGAGATGTCGAACTGGCTTAGTTCTACAGACCACTGCATGAGTCTTCCGGAGAGCTCTGGTTGCTGCATGACCTTCTTCAGAGGCTGGTCGGTGAGAACTACTATGGAATGGGCTTGGAAGTAGGGGCGGAGTCGCCTGGAGGCGGTGACCAAGGCCAGGGACAGTTTTTCTAATAGGGGGTAGTTCTGCTCCGCTCCCCTGAGAGCCCGACTGATGTAGTAGACCGGCCGTTGGACTGAGCCGTCCTCTCTGATGAGCGCTGCACTGATTGCAGTGCTTGATACTGCTAGGTAGAGGAAGAGGGGCTCGCCGGTGATTGCCTGTGAGAGGAGGGGAGGATTGGCCATGCACTGTTTTAACTGTTGAAAAGCTTCTTCTGATTCAGTTGTCCATTCAAAAGTTTGCCGCAGGACTTTGAAAAATGGCAGGCACTTATCCGTTGCGCGGGAGATGAAGCGGTTGAGGGCTGCCACTCTGCCGGTGAGCCTTTGGACCTCTTTAACGGTTTTGGGTGACTGCATCTCAACCAAGGCCTTGATCTTCTCTGGGTTGGCCTCGATGCCGCGCTGACTGACCATGAAACCCAGGAATTTGCCAGATCCTACGCCAAAGGCGCACTTTTCTGGGTTGAGCTTCATCTGATATTTGCGAAGGGTGGCAAAAGTCTCTCGTAGGTCGGTAAGGTGGTCAGCGGAGAGTTTGCTCTTGACCAGCATGTCATCCACATACACTTCCATGTTCCGTCCAATCTGATGGTGGAAGACTGTATTGACTAAACATTGGTAGGTGGCCCCAGCGTTTTTTAGTCCGAATGGCATGACACGGTAGTGGTAGGTGCCCCGGTCAGTGATGAAAGATGTGTGTTCCTGGTCGGATGAGTGCATCACGATTTGGTTGTACCCTGAAAAAGCATCCATGAAGCTGAGCATTTGATGACCGGCCGTGGCGTCGACCAGTAGATCAATTCGGGGGAGGGGATAGCTATCTTTGGGACAAGCTCGGTTCAAGTCGGAGTAATCAACGCAGAGACGCCACTTGCCATTGTTTTTGCGGACCAGGACCACGTTGGACAGCCACTTAGGATAATCCACATTGCGGATAAACTGGGCCTCGAGAAGTTTGTCAACCTCTGCAGCTATAAGATTGTTGCGCTCTGGATGGAAAATACGCTGCCTTTGGCGGTAAGGTCGGAAATGAGGCTCGATACTGAGACGGTGGGTGATGAAAGAGGGGTCGATGCCTGGCATGTCTGCATGAGTCCAAGCGAAGACGTCTCTGTGTTCGGTCAGGAGAGCGGTGAGGTCGGCCTTTGCTTGGGAGGGTAGTTGGCTGCTGATTTAGCGGTTTTGAGTGGGTTGGTGGGATCGATGTTAACTTCGACGAGTTCCTCCACAGGTTCACCTCTGATCAGTTCGTCCTCATCTCGGACGTCGAGTCCTTCAATGATCATTGCCTCATTCAGTTTGACCTCTTTAAGTGAGGCCACATAACACTCTCTAGCGACGGTCTGTTCCCCTCTCACCGTTCCGACCCCGAAATCGGTAGGGAACTTGAGGGCAAGGTGGTAGGTGGATGTGATGGCTTGGAAGGCATTGAGGGCGGTGCGGCCGAGGATGATGTTGTAAGCAGAAGGGCAGTCAACAACAAGGAAAGTAAGCAACTTCGTGGTCTGCCGTGGGTACTCTCCAATGGTGATGGGGAGGTCAATGGAGCCGACAGAGGTCACCCGGTCGCCGGTGAAACCGACCAGAGGAGTTTGGAGTGGGGACAGGCTTTCTTCCCCGATCTTCAGTTGGCGGAAACAGTTGAGAAAAATGATGTCCGACGAGCTGCCATTGTTAATGAGGACTCGTCTGACCTTATAATTGGAGAGGACGGTGGAGATGACGAGGGGATCATCGTGAGGATAACGGATGTCTGCACAGTCAGCGTCCGTGAAGGTAATGGGCTCTGTCCACTGTTTGGGTTGCTTGGGGGGTCGGTCGACCGTGGCAACTGTCTTGTCTGAGCCCTGTCGTATCTTTCTAAGCTCCGCCCTCTGAGCTGAGCGAGATGGTCCACCACAAGCAAGACCACCTGAAATAACTCTGATTTCACCAACTGGCGGAGGCGGATTACCGTGAGGCCGAGGTTGTTGGTGGGGTCGATCATGCCCCTGGTCTGGTTGAGCTGGTCGCCGTGGAGGGGTATGCCTGTGATTGTCTCTGCGGGGCTCGGTCCTTTGCCTCTGCTGAGGGCGGGTATCTGTGAATCGGCTCAGGCGCCCCTGGCGAATGAGGGTCTCCACTTGGTCTTTGAGGCTGATGCAGTCGTCGGTGTTATGGCCATGATCCTGGTGGAAACGACAATATTTGGACTGGTCTTTACGGTTGGAAGGGTTCCGTGGAGGAAGAGGCCACTTGAGGGGGTAGTCCCGTTGGATCTGGTTAAGAACTTGTTCCATGGGAGTATTGAGGGGGGTATATTGCTCGAACCGACCAGGGGGTCTGGTTGGGGCTGACCGGTCGGCGCGAGGGGGTCGGTCGGCATAGCGGGATGTTTGGTTATGATGCCGGGCGTTACTGGGTTCTTGGTCTTTCCTCTTTTCTCTGGGGGCCAGAATTTTAGTCGTGGAGTCTTGCCGAGCGGCTAGAGAATCCTCGGCGTTCATGTACTTTTGGGCTTTGGAGAGCAAGGCTGCCATGGACGTCGGGGGATTCTTGGAGAGGGAGAAGAGGAAATCGGATGACCGCAGACCAGCCATGAAGGCTGTGAGGATGACTTTATCGTCATTTTCAGCAACTTGTAAGGCTTCGGTGTTGAAGCGAGTGACAAAGCTGCGCAGTGACTCCCCCTCGGTCTGACGGATGTTGAGGAGTTGGGTCGCCGGACGTCGCTGGCGTTGGGCCCCAATGAAGTGGCTCAGGAAGGAGTCACTGAGGTGTTGGAATGTGGAGACCGAACCCGGTGGCAACTGGCTGAACCATAGCCGAGCGGACCCCTTCAGTGTCACGGGACAGGCTCGGCACATGATTTCGTCAGGGAAAGCATGGAGGATCATGAGGGTACGGTAGGTCTCCAGGTGGTCGAGGGGGTCGGTTGTTCCGTCAAAGGGGTCGATGGTAGGCATTTTGAACTTTGGGGGTAGGGGTTTGTCTCGGATGGAGGCGACAAACGGGGAGTTTGCTGTGGTGGAGGGCTTATGTTGGATGTTCTACATGACCCCTTGGAGTTGGAGTTTCATGGCTCGGAGTTCAGCGTCCCAAAGGGGAATGTTGTCGCCGCCAGAGGGAGACAGATGTTGGACGCTGCTAGCTTCACCCTCGGGAGCTGGAGCTATGATCGACGGGCGTGGGGGTGGAGGAGGCGGATGTATATGTGGGTGGGGGGGTTGCAGACCTCCCGAGTTGGGAGGATTGGGTTGTGGGACAGTATGGCCTGGAACTTGTTCTGGATGCGGTGGAATATCTGGGGGTGGAGGAGGGATAGGGAGGTTCCGTTGGAGCAGAGCGTTGATTAAGGCCTGGTTTTGTTCGGCCATACGGTTGATGCTGTTGGTGAGCTCGATGAAGTACTGTGGTGGGTTGTTTGGATTGGGAGGGTCGGTCTGGTGATCGGCAGCATTGTGGTGGGAAGCCATGGATCTGGTCGTTACCATGCACGTGACGGATGAGGTGACAAAGGTTGCTGGAAAAGGGGGGCTCCGGCGGCAATGAACACAACTGTTGCACGGACAAACCGCGATTCCCACAGACGGCGCCAACTGATGATACAGTGCGTCCTGGTGGATGGGTTGGACCGATCCGAGCTCCTCAAGCCCACTGGGTAACCTGCAAGCAAGTTCAATCGGGGAACGGGGTAGTCCCCCGGCGAACCCTCCGGCGTGTGAATTAGTAAGGGTGATAGACAATACGTAGGAGGAGTCAGGGAGATAGAAAACTTAACCTTCTTCCTGTCTTCGAGCTTTGCTTATATCCTTTTGTAATCATTTCGTTGTCTCAGCCGTTCTGACCTTTTCCGCCGAAAACTTGCGCCATGGTTCGTCTTGTTCAGGGTGAGGGGGCGCCATTCCGGCTGAGGGGTGTTGTCGCAATAAATGCTGTGATGGGTTGCATTAATGGTGATGTGCTGTGGCAATAACTTTGCAGATCTTTGTCTGCTGACATGGCCTGTTCTGCATCCGCCACGTGTCCGAGCATCATTGGCCTTCCCTGCTCAGTTGGCCTCCAGCTGTGCTGGGTTTCACTGACCGGGTTGTGCCACGGGGGTTGGATGGTGGGCTTGGGTTTACGCATGGTGGGCCGTGGGCCGTGGTCCTTGTGGGCCTATCCCTGTCAGTACACTATCGAATTAATAAATTATAGATAGTATTAATATATAAAATTAATAGTTTTTTAAGTTTTAGTATTGTTTTAATATTATAATTATTTTTTTATTCTAAAAAATATAATTTTTGCTTAAAAATTATTTAAAATTTTACTAATTCCCTCACACAATTTCTAATTGCAACCCTCTCATGACTTTGATAGTCTTACCACATGGAAGTATTACTAATTCAATGAAATAATTAATCCCTTTACTCATATCTCTAACTAAGGCCTCATTTGGAAACAGACTTTTTTAGTAATTTTTTGACTTTTTGACTAAAATATAATGTAAAAAAAACTAATATATTTATAATGACTTTTTAATTTTTTACGAAAAAATATGTAAAAAGTATAAATAAAATAAAATCTTTAACTTTTTAATATAAATTATTAA
The DNA here is from genome assembly GCA_036172215.1 of Camellia granthamiana. NCBI lineage: Eukaryota > Viridiplantae > Streptophyta > Magnoliopsida > Ericales > Theaceae > Camellia > Camellia granthamiana. The sequence goes on from CM069905.1 coordinate 118,505,989, forward strand.
CTTTTAAATTTTTTTAATAATTTTTTAATTAAAAAAATTACTTAACAAACGAGACGTAATCCTCGTAGCTCGAAAAATTCGGCCCGAATGTGGCTCGAATCTGCTTGAAGAGGGAAGAGGGAGAGAAGAGAGGAAGAAGAGGGAGAGGGAGAAGGAGAGGAAGAAGGAAGCAGAGGGGAAGAAGAGGGAGAGCGTCGCCATCGTCGTCGTCGTCGATCGTCGCCGATCGTCGCCCCAGCCCCGCCGCCTCTCCGTCGTCGTCCTCGTCGCCCCAGCCCCGCCGCTCCGTCGTCGTCCTCGTCGCCCCAGCCCCGCCGCTCCGTCGCCCCGCCTCTTCCTCCTCCCCCTCCCTCCTCCTCCTCCTCCCCCTCCCTCCTCCTCCTCCAGCCAATTTTATGGCCCCCTCCCCTCCCTCCTCCTCCTCCCCCTCCCTCCTCCTCCTCTTCTCCCTTCTTCCCTCTCCCCTCTCCCGATCTGCAACAAAACCAGGGAAAAAAAAAAAAAAAAAATTCGACCCCAAAACGACGTCGTTTTGGGGTCGAGCCAAACCTTCGAGCCAAATATTCGAGCTACCAATCACTACTCTTAAATAAATCTCATAAACTATTAATAAAGAGCAAAATAAACATGGCCTAAAAGCATACCATTTGACATCATCCAACCATCCTTTTTCTAGAAAGAGGAGAGAGGAGAGGAGAAGGCATAATCATAGTCAGAGACCAAGTCCCTCGGCATCTTACGCGCCATCATCGTCAAGGACTGCGTCCTCCTCCTCCCCTGTAACTGTCCATACACACCCGATCACCTCTTTACACGTGTCTACTCAGCCCGAGACCCAACCGAATATTCCACGTGGCTGGCCCCAATTCGCCATTCTCCATCCACTTTTCGTATGATCGAGTATATTTGTACTTTACCCAGCACCAGCATACTCGTTCGTTGATACGACTCAGTTACAATAACATCCAAAACCATCTACAGTAGAGTACGTCTTCCTCTCTCCTCCGCCCTTGGATCATAATCCTCAAAAAGAAGAAACAACGGTCCAGATCGAGGTTCATCGAGATTCGCGACGCAATTGGTAGGAGGACTGTCCAATGCGAGTGCGAGACGTGTTTTAAAAGTTACTACTTTTGCTTTTACTGTTTTACTGCTAATAATCACTTAATTAGAATCCTAATTAATATAATTATGTCTTAATTAATTACGGTTTTAGGAAAATCTATTTCCATAAACCAAAATACCTGGTCCAAATCAATCCCCAATATAAAAACATCTCTCTCTCCTATTAGGGTTTCATCATCCTCCTCCTCCATTGCTCCTCCATCCTTTTCCTGTTTTACCCTAACCCGATCACTCTCTCTCCGATTGATTGATTTTGGGTTGATCAAAGTTTTGATCGTCTTGTACTTCCCTTTGGATTCACTGGTTTTCTTTGATTTCACACTTTGGACAATCTTGTGAGTTCTTGTCACTCTCTCCTTTTTCAACCATTCTTGGGTTCAAGTGGGGTGTTTTCTTTCTGGGTTTTTAGTTTTTTTGGTGATTCTCACATACTACATCAGCCCATTTCTGTTCTAGGGTTCAATCTTGAACAATTTTTGAGTTTTTTTGTTTTTGTCACTCTCTCTGTTTTGAGCAAATTGGAATTTTTACTTCAATTGTGAACTCATTTCAGTTCTAGGGTTCAATCTTGCATAATCTTTTTGAGTTCTTGTCACTCTCTGTCTCTCTCAGCACTTGTTGGATCCAATTGGGTTTGGGTTATTGTAATTCGAAGTATTTGAATACATACATAAAATATATATTGCTAGTGTTGTGTAGTTGACGTGAAAAATGCCAGTAACAGATTATCAAGGTTCATCTGCTTCTTTCTCAAATTTCGGCCGTTCGATCCTGAGCATACGCCGCGATCAGGTTCATTCCATGGAAGCTACCCACGAGGCTACGGCCCAGGAGCTCGAGCTCGAGGCCTTCCAGAGAAATGTTGCAGACCGGTTTCACAATTTATCGGCTGTTTCGTCCGATGAATTGCTCTCACTGTCGTGGATTCGCAAACTTCTCGATGTCTTCCTCTGTTGTCAAGAGGAATTTAGGATGATACTATTCAACAACAAAGGGTACATCAACAGAGCACCGATGGATCGATTGCTTTCTGAATTTTCTGAGAGGAGTGTGAAGGCTCTTGATGTGTGTAATGCGATTCGAGAAGGGATTGAACAGATCAGACAGTGGCAGAAGCAATTGGATATTGTGTTGTGTGCATTTGACAACAATCAGAGGAGTGTCGGGGAAGGCCAGTTTCGTAGAGCGAAAAGGGCATTGATTGATTTGGCAATTTGTATGCTTGATGAGAAAGACTCAAATTCTGCTATTGGACATAGAAACCGGTCTTTCGGGCGCAACAATGTGCAAAAGGATCACAAGTCTTTGGCCAATTTTCGATCCTTGTCGTGGAGCGTTTCGCGGAACTGGTCAGCTGCTAGGCAGTTGCAGGCTATTGGGAACAACTTGGCTGCCCCGAAAACGAATGAAATTATGGCAACCAATGGCCTTGCAGTTTCGGTCTTCACCATGAGCTCTGTTCTGCTTTTTGTGATGTGGGCACTTGTAGCTGCAATCCCTTGTCAAGACCGAGGCTTGCATATCCATTTTTCCATACCAAGGCAATTCATTTGGGCCATTCCGATTCTCTCACTTCACGAGAGGATTTTGGAAGAGTCGAAGAAGAGGAATCGGAGAAACACTTGTGGGTTGTTGAGGGAGATCCAGAAAATTGAGATGTGTGCCCGGAACATGAATGAATTGGCTGATTCAGTTCAGTTCCCATTGACAAAAGAAAAGGAGGGTGATGTGAGGCAGAGAGTAGAGGAGCTTGGGCAAGTTTTTGAAGCAGTGAAAAATGGATTGGACCCTTTGGAATTGCAAGTGAGGGAAGTGTTCCTTAGGATTGTTCGTAGCCGGACTGAGGGTTTTGACTCGTTTGGAAGGGCGAATCATCACAGGTAATGTATCTGCACATTGCCTGTGGGCACTGATTGTAAAGGTTTTGCTTCCTTGGACTTGAAGAGAATGAATGGTATAGGCAATGTGACATTGCCAGCAAAATAAAAGGTTCAAGGAGGTGAAAGTTATTGTATTTATCACTATATATTTTGTATATGAATTGGATCTTCCTAGTCCATGGTGCTTTTACCAATGTAGAAATTCAAGTTTATGGGTAATTTTGCATATCATGATCTTCTTGTTTTTGTTTGTGGTGGATGTTACTCAGGCCCAAGATCAATTATTATTCTAATTCGTATAACAATTTTGTGTGTTTGTAATATGAGTGTGTACATTGTCTGTTGATCTCTTTGGAGGAAGTTATAGCTGCCCTGTGAAATGAACAAGTTGTTGTTGTAGTTTGAATATGTGGATGGTCATTTCCTCATTTTCTTTTGTCCCTTGTTGTTTGATATTCTTATTCCAATGCCTTCTTCTAGAGAAAAATGAAAAAGAAAATCCATCTGAAAATTTTCTTGGTCTTCAAGCATGAAGTCCTAATGAAATGTGGGCATGTGCTTACTGCATTAGAATTGGCTCTGGTCGTCTACTATGTATTTGGTCGTCTGCAGCTTCATCTGTTGTGACTTGCGACCTCACAAATGGATAAAATATTCCAGAAGGGTTGAATTTTCCAATTCTAGTTAAGCTGGTAAAATGAACTAAGCTACCCGAGTTCAATTTGTGTTTGGTTTGTTGAAACTTCGTTTAAGATTATTTCCTTATATAATAAATAAGTCCAGATTGAACATATTTTTGGAACTCCTTATTTTTCTGAGTGTCCTGTTGGGTAAGTTTATATGCACTACAAGAAATTAATACACACCATAAAAAATTAAGCAATTCAAGTTTTGCTCAATTAAATGCTGTTTGAGATTGATTCGAAAAAGAAATAAACTAAAGATTAGACATATTTTTGGCTCGACTCGGCTTGTTTAAAGTGATAACTCTAACTTTGCTTTGTTTGTAGACCTGAGGCATAGTTTTATTTGGGAAATGAACTTTATTCTTGAAAAAAAGGAAGATTGCATTAGGTACGTGTTTCAAGTATGATTTGCTTATTGGAACATACCTCCTTCATGTGAATATGAAGGGTCATTTTGACTGACAGAAACATTGAACCTGTCAAACTTTCTTGAATTAGTTCTTCAGTTTATTATTTTTAACTTTCCAATTTTTTTGTTTTTGAAAACACAAAACATGAAAATAGAAAATAAAAATGAAGAAATTAAAAATATAGTATTTTGACCAGCAGGTGCCATGAGAACTCGTTCTTGGAATTGTTCTGGGACATTCTGGTTATTCACATCAAAATCTAATCTTCATCTTCCTCAAAAAAAAAATAATAATAATAATGAAGATATTTTTTCTCATTTTATATTTCTAATCAGCTGAACTTGTCCAAATTGTTAGTTTGGAATTGTCAAAAATGCTAGAGAATTGTTACTACCAAATCAACAATAAAACAAGAAAAATATTAGAGACCCACCAATAATAATAATGATAATTAATGAAGACATATTACAGCCAAGTATTAACTATAATTGGATTCAACAATAGAAACCTGATCAACTCAACCTAAAAAAATGTTAAACATAGTTCTGGTCTTTGTGCCTCATTAGTTCCTTGGAGAAACTAATCCAGAGCACCAGAAGATAAATTGAACAAAAAATAAAACATTACAAAACAAAACACTAACAACCTCATTAATATATAGCTTTAATTTTGTTCAAAAATTTTAACCAAAAAAATTACTATTATTTATTCCAAATCCTAACACAATACCCACAAAAAAATAATCTTATTCAAATCAGTTTCCACAAATCTATATAAAAATAATCAAATCGAATAAATAAAAATAAAAATAAAAATAAAAATATGCAATAAAAATGAGGGGTGGGTATCATTTTGATTAATGATATTAAGGTTAGCAATAAATTGTGTGGACAAATGTATGATAATTTGTGTTTACATGTTGACCGATTGAATTGATTTATAGGTGAATTAACAAATTTTAAGCCACATACCAACTAATTCATCAATTCTTATCATCAAATTCGCTCAATCTAAGTCGCTCATTTTTTCAAACCGCATAAATTAATTTGAATCAGATAGCTCAACCTGAGTTGACAATTTTTTGTGCACACATCAGCAGCCTTGCTAGCAGAAACAGCTGCATCTTCAATAATGCATATGCAGATGAATTTGGAGCCACTTGGAGGATGGTCCTCAAGACTCGTCACAAATTCACAACAACTTGACTAATGGTACAAACATTTAATGCTTTAATTGCCAAAAGTTTTGGTTGGTTTGGAGTTATGTCCCAATCCACCCGCATATATATGCTAATGAGTCATAATCATCAATCGCTGCCAAACTATGTGTAACAGTGGCTGGCATAACGTGCAATTAGAAAGATGCCACGTTCAAGTTTTAGCTTTGTTATATTTTTCTACCAAATGTAGTGATTTAATTTTATTTATTTATTTATTTATTTATTTTTTGAAAGAATGAAAAATTTAGTATTGGACCAAGAAATTTGAAAGCAAACTCCTTTTGCCTGTTTGGGTTATGTTTCTTTTTCTTTTTTATGTGCAAAAGTTAGTGATTAATTGTTAAATTAGCACCTAATTTATTCAATGTAAATTTGGATTCAATCTGAAATTGACCCAACTGCTATTCAAATTGATTGAATTCAAACTGATATATGATACATTCATATCCAAATCCAAATGTCAAGTTCAGCCATAGTAGGAGGCTGGTTCCAGCATTGTGAAAGGAAAGATCAAATTAAAGAAACGTGAAAGATTGGTAAGGGCCAATTTGGTTGCCCCAAAAAATGTGGATTGGGCTATTTTAGAATTACCCATTTAGAAATTAGATAATTGCAATGTCTTTGGTTGGAAAAAAGAACTAACTTAAAAATGGACTATTTCGTTCTCTATGAGAAGTCATATCGAGCATATCCAGAGTTTTGTATAAGGTCTTTTTTCTTTTCTTTTTTTGGTGAACAGAAGTTTATGTATAAGGTCTTGTTTACCATTTTTACACCAAAATGTTACAGTGACTTCAATTCTACATATAACTCTGTTTTTATCGTGTAGTAAGTGAGGAATGCACATATAAGAGGTTTAGGAATCACAAAGTCGACACAGCTTCCTGCCAAAGCAAATAAAACAAACAGATACAAGTAACTGACTTTTTAACTGTCTTAACTGCCTCAACAACACCTTCTGAGGAAGCAAAGCACAGGTGCTTAGAGTCACATTGTTCCTCTGTTGAAGCTCCACCAATCCTCTCTATATTTCAACTCATTCAATCAAAATCAACCCCAATTAAGTCTTAGAAAATGGAGCGTGGATCAGGACACAAGATCTCCAAAATCGTAGATGATTTTACCTCACTCGATCTTCAAATTGCCAAAGGGCAACCCAGACCTCTTTTCATGTGTAGAGAAACAGAGACCATGTTCATCCTCACTGCCAATCTGAGAGGTCTATCTTGCTCTCTCATTTCCTCTTATTATTTGTTTCTAATGTATGTACATGCTTGATTCTAAATGAACCATGATCAAAATGGTTTAGAGTAGATAAAAGGTATGAATTCTGCTATGGACACCAAAACTCATAGAACTGGACAAAGAATAAACTTTGACGGATAAGATTTTACAATGTTAGTGCGATCTACTTTTAAAAAATCTTATACATTCACAAACATAATCTGTCCAGTTCTATGACTATTTTTGTGTTGGTAAAAACTCTTTATTTTAATAATAGTTGAAATTCAAACAAATCCAGGTTATAAGCGCGAAAATATGAAGGTCGAGGTAAATGAGGATGGGGCTTGGATTGTAGCAAGTGGTGAAAGGCCGGTTCAGGAGACAGTGATGGTAGCAAAGGAGGTGTACAAGAAAGAGATAAAGATGAGGGGATTTAGGAAGGCCTTCAAGATCCCCGATGGGACGATCTTGGATAAAATCAAGGCGGGTTTTGATGAAGAAGAATTGGTTCTGACAATTTCAATGCCAAAACTAGTGAAAGGCATCCACGGGATAAGGATTGAGGAAGTGAAAGAAGAGGAGGCTGCTAGAGGGAGTTTCAAGTCATTGCAAATCACAGCCAATAGGGTTGATGAAAGAGAGACATTGGAGCAAGAAGAGTATAGAGAACCGGAAAGACAAGACACCACTCAAGATGTTATAGAACCAAAGGAAGACAAACATGGTAGAGAAGATCAAGACGTCAAAGGGAAAGAGAATGAGAGAGAGAAAGAGAAAGAGAAGAACCTCGGTGACCAATCAACTCAAGCAAGCCCTCCATCTGAGAAAAGGTCCAAGCAATGTGTTCCTATCATGGCAGCAGGATCAGCCTTTCTTGTGTCTATTATAGTTCTTGTCATCCACTTGATTAGAACTAAAACCCCACCTAGCAAAAAGAAACAATAGAGCCAAAAGACAATGGCTTTATTTACTATGTTTTTAATGTTAAATGCAAATATAAAAGATCAAAGGGACTAATCATGCAAGTATTAGGAGCTCAAGCCCATTGTTGCATCCACACTTTGGGGACATGAGGCTTGTATTGCAATACTTGCAATATATGTGTGTGTGCGCTCTCTTCCACAAAAGAAATTCTCACCCAGTCTTCAATTACAGCAATTTTCATGACTTGGATTTTCTTTGTAGCAGGAACCGTAACTGGCGGCAGAGAACAAACATCAGTGGAAATATCTGTTTCAACCAAAAAGAATTTTCCAGGAAAAAAATGCTGCCTTCTTTTCCAGTGAATCTGTTTTGCATCCCATACCATAGATCACCGTGAATAAGTAGCTACCAGTTCATGGAGTCAACTCTCCAGAGGACACGTGGTGGCTTTCGCTTCTCCACAACTGGAACCACTTTTTCAATGAGCTGCACAGAAAGTGAATTAATTACAAAGTCAATATATAACACACTATATTTGTTACTTTCTATCTCCTCTTATCCCTTACTAATTTAAGATGTTTGTACCAAAACCACAAAGCTCTTGCTTCAGTGGCTACTACTGTTGTTTAAAACCTTGAATGTGACAACAAACCAAAACAAAAAAAAAAAATCCAATTACACTAACTCAAGAACGAAAAAAAAAAATGACGGGCTGCAAATTTCAAAAGACAATATTTACTATGGCCAATCCGTTACAGAGAAAAGAGGGACTAACGTAATCATAGATTCCCCTGAAGTATCACATATAGGCTTCTCACAAGAGCCCACAAGGACTAACCATAAGGTGGTAACTGGTAAAGATCAGAATATATCTACTATTAATATAGATCATTGTACACTATGAAGCACGAATACTCTGAAATGGCCCCCGTACGTATATTGGATACAGATACGCGCCCGATACGGCGGGATACGTATCGGATACGGCAGAGAAGTATCCTATTTTTTTTAAAAAAAATTTGAATTTCGAATATATTTGGGATACGCGAGGATACTTTCGGGGATACGGCACGGCAAAAAAATAATTTTAAAAACTTATAATGGAGGTCAAACTATAAAATAACAAAAGTAAGGTAAAATAAAACAAAAAAATCAATCAACCAAACCCTACCTAGGTCGTGAATAGCAGACGCAGAGGAGGAGAGGAGGAGGAGGAGTCTATCAACCAACCAGCAAGGAGTCGTCGATCAAGTTCATGAACAGTAGCTCGTCGATCAGGTTTGTCCCTCTCTCTCTCCCTTTCGCTCCCTCTCTCTCTCCCTCTCGCTCCCTCTCTCTCTCCCCCCCTCTCCCCCTCGCTCGATCTCTCTAGTCTAGATGGACAGATCTTGCTCAATCTCACTCTCTCTCTCTCTCCCTCCCTCCCTCCCTCTCGGTTGATCTCTCCCTCTCCCTCTATCGTCTCTCGCTCTCCCTTTCGATATCTCTTGACACATTTTTTTTGTTTCTTTTTTTTTTTTTTTATAAGCATACTCTGTAACCTATTTTGGCCCCATTTGATATCATATATTTATTAGCTTTTATATTTATAAAATTTTTTATTATTAGTTTAAAAGAATTAAAATAAGTTGTAAATGTGTTCGGTTATGAAAAAGTTGAACCTATTTGGCTAAATAAATTGTCACATTTTTATTTATTTATTTTTTTTTTGTGCAAAAAATATAAAAAATGTCCTAAAAAGTTATAATTAAAACAAATATATGCCACTTTATTTGTTCATACATATTTAAGGATTTCAATTATGCTAAAAAAAAACCCACATAATGTAGTTTAAAAAAATACATTGTCTTTTTTGGGCCAAATTACTTGAAAAATCAAATAAATTATAATTTACAATTGCAATTAAAGACCATAAATTAATTTCTTATAAGCAAGCAAATAAATAAATAAATAAACTTATTAATAAATAAATGAACTTTGTAAGGCTCTATTTGGAATGGTTTTCAAACTATGATTCCACCTCTTTATTTGCGTTCGATGTTTGTTTATGTTTTCCAAAGTTAATTCCACACTCAGTTTTGAAAATTCTGTCAAAGGCAGGAAAATTTGGGCTAACCGGACGTCCCACCAGTCGTCCGGCCGGTTGACTGGAACAATGCAAATTATTATTTTTTTTCATTTTTTATTTTTGCAATTGACATGTGTTAATTTTAATATATTCGCAAAAAACATTTTCCGAATTTTTAAATTTTTTTTATGTGTTTTAATAGAATTTTGAGTTGTATGTTTGGTTATGAGTTGTAAGTTTTTGTATTAAATATCATATGTCACATCAAAAATTTTCCACTCAATTCAAAACTCTTTTCAAAACTCTTTTACCAAACAAATTTTCCATACTCAAATCATAATTTCAAAACTCACAAACTCAAAATACAACTCATACTCTCAAATCATAGTTAGAAAGCTCTACCAAACGCACCCTAAATTTTCCCCCGCTTAATTTGAATTGCATTATGGTTGTTATGGGTGATGTTATATTGTTGAAATTGCTAAAATTTAATTGAATTGATGAATTTTTTTTTTGATGTTTATGCCAAAAGATAACTACATTAATGTTTTGTTTTATTTGTTTACCAAATTTATAAATTTTAAGAAATGAGTTCGGGTACGGGAAGTTTAGGTTCAACAAGTGGTACACCAATGGAAGAAGATAATCATGCTCCTCTTTGGTTTTATGTTACAAAACTAGAAAAAATGGGATAAGGAGGTGGTAATACCAAGTTCAAATGCAATTGCTGTCAAAAAGAGTACAAGGGGTCATACTTTAGGGTCAAAGCACATTTGTTAAAACTTTATGGCAGTGGGATTAGAGTGTGCCCCAAAGTGACTTCGTAACACCCTGTTAAAATGCAAACGAAAATTGAAGAAGCCGAGAAGAGGTCAAAGATGGCTATGCCTAAAAAAGTTCCTTTACCACCTTCCACTTGCCAATCTACTTCAACAGGTTCAGAGCCTTTAGAACTGGAGGATTTAGGATGGAGGGGAATGAGCCAAGAAAAAGAAAGACTACTGGAACTTCTGCTCTAGAAAAGGCATTCAACCCAGTTATTCGAGAACAATTACATTCTGAGATTGCTCGCATGTTTTATTCAGCAGGGTTACCTTTTCATTTATCAAGGAACCCATATTATGTTAGTGCTTTTCAATTTGCTGCCAACAATCCAATTCCTGGTTATGTACCACCTGGTTATAACTTGTTGAGGACTACATGGCTTCAAAAGGAAAAGGCTAATGTAGAGAGGTTGTTGGAGCCAACTAGAGCATCATGGAAGGAAAAGGGGCTGAGTATTGTTTCAGATGGATGGACTGATTCTCAAAGAAGGCCCCCTATTAATTTTATGGGAGCATCAGAAGCTGGGGCAGTGCAGTGTTCTTGAAAGCTGTTAATTGTGAAGGTGAGCACAGAGACAAGTTTTTTATTTCCAACTTAATTAGTCAAGCAATTAAAGAAGTTGGACATCAGAATGTCATTCGAGTCATTACAGATAATGCTCCCACGTGTAGTGCAACTGGTTTACTCATTGAAAGTAAGTACCCGAATACCTTTTGGACACCATGTATAGTTCACACACTGAATCTTGCTCTTAAGAATATTTGTACTCCAAAGGAAACAGGGGGTACTACTTTTGCTTATGATGAATGTCACTGAATCACACTGTGTTGATAATGTAATGCTTATCAAAAACTTTATCATGAACCATTCCATGCGGCTAGCTATTTTCAATGAATTCGTACCTTGAAGTTGCTTGTTGTTGCGGACACACGTTTTGCATCTGCCATTGTCATGCTCGAAAGGTTTAAACTTATAAAGCATGGCCTTTAATCAATGGTAATTAGTGACCAGTGGGTTTCTTACAAAGAAGACAATGTTAGGAAAGCAGCATCTGTGAAAGAAAAATTATTGAATGATGTGTGGTGGAATAAGATTGATTACATTTTGTCTTTTACATTGCCTATCTATGAGATGCTTAGGTTTTGTGACACTGACAAACCATGCCTTCACTTAGTCTATGAAATATGGGGCACCATGATTGAAAAGGTGAAGGCAAGCATCTTTAGGCATGAAGGGAAGCTAGATCATGAGGAATCAATCTTTTATTCCGTTGTGCACAATATACTAGTTGAGAGGTGGGCCAAAAGTAACACTCCTCTTCATTGCCTTGCACATTCTTTGAATTCGAGGTAATAACTTAATTCATGCTCTTACTAATTAGATTTCTTTGTTGACATTTGTCTTTTAATATGAATAACATAATTTAATTTTGAAACTTTCTAATGTTGTAATCTAGGTATTATAGTTCAACGTGGCTCAATGAAAATCCCAATCGTGTCCCTCCTCATAGGGATGAAGAAATTTCAAGTATGAGAAACAAGTGCTTAAAGAAATACTCTCCAAATTTAGAGGAGAGAAGGGTTGTAAATGTGGAATATGCCAAGTTTTCAAGAGGTTTGGATATGTTTGGAGATTTTGACTCAGATTGATAGAGGAGTATTGAATCCACTTATTTGGTGGTTTACACATGGGTCTCCTGCTCTTATGCTTCAATCTTTAGCATTAAAATTGCTTGGCCAGCCATGTTCCTCATCATGCTGTGAAAGGAATTGGAGCACCTACTCCTTTATTCAATCCATGAAAAGAAACAAAATGACACCACAACATGCTGAAGATTTGGTTTTTGTGCACAACAATCTTCGTCTCCTATCAAGGAGAAGTCGACAGTACATTGAAAGAGAAACCAAGTTATGGGATGTTGGTGGAGATGCTTTTGATTCATTGGAGGGTGCAGGCTTACTTGAAATTGCAAGTCTTTCTCTTGATGAACCAGATATGGAAACTATGATATTCACTGATGAAGGGAAACAAGTTAAAGCTATTGACCTTGAAGACTCTTAGCTTTATAGGAATCTTTCTTTTTTTATCAAGTTGTCTTTTGCTTTAAGTTTTATTTTTATCTATGCTACATTACTAAAAATTGTTGAGTTTTATTTTTATGTATGCTATATTTTTATGTATCAAGTTGTCTCTTGAACGTACCCCCGCCGTATCCGTATCCGTATCCTAGTTTTTCAAATTTTGTCGTATCGCCGTATCCGTATCCGTGCTTCCTAGATTGTACAAGATTGGCTCGAAAATTGAAAAGCTTTCTTGCAAAGCCCATACAAAAATCTCACACCTTCAACAATATTTTGTTTGTCCAAAACATTGCGAGGGAAAATGCCACCTAATTTTCAAAGAAGATTTTTAAATCCTTTATCACAATTTCACATTCATGTGGATGAAGAAACTTAACTTTAGAGACAAATAAAACATAAAATTCCCAAATGCAAAACTCTACACAATCTACTTGCAACTCTTTTAATTCCATTCAATTATATCCATGGAGTGAGAATTTGTTCATGAGGCCACTAATTTACTATCTATGATTGTCCTACATCACATCTACAGCTGCTAACTTAAATAGATACACTCCAACTCCATTCAAAGACGATTTTACTTCAAATAGTTTGTCCTTGAACTAGACCACCACAGCTTTCAGACTATATTCCATGACAACAATGAGAAGCAAAAGAGCATAGATATCAGAATTAATTACATACCTGCTTAAACCTTTCCTTGGTTCGCTCAGCCTGCAATAATAAAAAAAAACTTTTGTTAGTTCATTGGTTCAGTCAATGCAGGACAATAAACAATTTTTTTATGTCACCCTTGCCATAGCTCTGGCAGGGGTGACATCAATCGAGCATTAAAATGCTTTAGTTCATTGGTTCAGTCAATGCAGGACAATAAACAATTTTTTTATGTCACCCTTGCCATAGCTCTGGCAGGGGTGACATCACTCGAGCATTAAGATACCACCGATCACACACAACATTGCAAAACCGGAAAGTACATAAAACAAATTTTAAGATTTTTAACTTCTGCATCCCCAATTAATTCGTTCACAAATACAACCCTACAGCCCACATCAAATGAAAAGAGGAACCCAAACCCACAGCAAAGCACTAAAAATTCCACCCTTAACCACTTATTATCCAACTGAAACTTTAGAAGATTCATTCATATTTTCATTAAGTACTTGCTAGTACTCCAAATGTCATTCATTTATGTCCATGCAAAGAAGTGGCCGCATGAACAGTTACAAATTAAAAAATTGCAAAACTGCAAACAAAAGCTTCTTTGGTCTTTGGCAAAAAATATAAAATAAAAAAAATTATTAAAGCAAATACACTCCATAAGCAACCATAAATTATCATGAACCAATAAAAGAGCAGCTGGGCAAAAAAGAATTATATCAAAGGACACTATTGAGTCATCATATTTAACTACATTCTTAGTTCACTTCATATTGTCGTTTATGCAATATTCCCTTGCCATATTAGTGCTCAAGATTGCAATTATTGGTGCTTATATATGAGAAATCGAGAATAATTAGCATAAATTATTAATGTAAGAAGGGAGTAACCCAATTATATTAAATGCAACACTGCCTAAAATTACAAAAAAAAAAAATTAAAAACAAAAACAAAAGGAAAAAAAATATGGTATATATAAGAGCAGGGGTTAATTTAGAATGTGTATTTGGCATGAATACTTTGAACAACTCAAACAAGGATATCATGCCTGGATAATAAGCTAAGGGGTCCATATAGGGCATGTAATTGAAGTAAATACTTTAAATAGAAAACAATGATAAAATGCTTTGGCTCAGACTTCTTTTTCTTTTTTACTTTCGTTGCAAGGGGGTGTTGCCTACCGATTTGAGTCAAACTAGTCCAAAAGGTGCATGTATTCACTACAAACCACATACATTGGGTAAGCCAAGTTAGAGTTGATGTTGAACCTCAGATGTATAGTTCACAAGGATGGCCTAAGCCAACTAACATACCCATGCAGATGCAGATTACCAGGAGTCCGGCTAGTGAATTAAAAAGTAGAGACTTAAGGATGCTTACAAGAATTATCTTAGACATCAAACAACAATTAAAAAAAATTGTAAGTTCTTCTATCAATGATATAACTAAATAATTTTAATAAGCACTAAAAAACAATATATTAATAAATTTAACTTCAGTAAGTCTTAAAACGTATATATCAGCAGCATAGATCACTACATTTAATATTATTCCCCCCATCTCACATGCACATGTACAAGCCAGAAGGTATGTTATGTATTCTTCTCTCATACCAACAAACACATGAATAAGTAGAGCTTACAATAATGCTTCTCCTTAAAACTTGTCTTTAAAGACTTAACAAATAAATACTCAACACACGTTTCTAACAAATTTTTGTTTGTACTAAACTATTCAAGATAGTTGAGCCAAGGAGTAGAAAATTTAACGCATGTTTTATAAAAGACGTCTACACAATCAAAATAGGTACATAAGAACATCAGATATCAGCGAATTGACAATTCATAATTTTCAAAAGGTTCTTTGGTATGTCTTTTATAAAAATGTTGTAGTTCCATCAAAATTTGAGTAGTAAGTAGTCAGGGAGAACATAATGAAGCTCACAGTTTTTCAATTTTACTGCAAAGGACTGATAATGAATGCTCATTCATATAGAGCAAGAAGAGAGTGAAAGCCCCAAATAAATTTCAACTTCACTTACGCTCCGTTTATTTGGGCAGAAAACATTTTTTAACGGAAAACAATTTCTATGAAAAAAAATTTCCAGAAAATATTTTTGAAGAAAACATTTTTCTATGTTTGGTGGAGGTGGTGGTGGGACAAAGGTAGAAGTAGAGGTGGTGGTGGTGGTGGCGGCGGCGGCGGTGGCAGCTGTGGTGGTGGCAGTGGGGGTGGTGTGGTGGTGGAGGTGATAGTAGAGGTGATGGTGTAGTGACATTGGTAATAGTTTAGTCAAGAAAATGTTTTCCGTCTTTTAAAAATAGAAAACATTTTTTGTCCAAATAGACTTATTTTTAGTTGACCATGGAAAATGTTTTCCGTTGACTTTTATTTTCCATTATACCAAATGCCAAAAAATACAGAAAATATTTTTTATAAAATGTTTTATGCCCAATCAAACAGAGCGTTAGCTAAAATCTAAATTATAATTCAAAATAGTAACATGATCTGGCATCTAATAAAATCAATCAAGCTTTGTGCCGCATAGTGTCAACCAATCAAGATGCAACTATGACTTGCCCAATAGATTAAAAGGGAGTACTGATTAAGATGGTTCAGTTGTGGTTACAGTAGTGACAATACCAAATAAGAAAATATGTGTTGTGTTGGTTTCCAATGTAATTCATGGCACTCTTTATCCAAAGAAGTAGGTTTTGACAAGCTGAAATGAAGCTTCTAGTGAGAAGACACTTGCATCTCACAATAAACTTGTAAGGTTCAAGGGTGAACGTAAGGCATGCAACAATTACATCACTGGGAAAAATCTGATCATTAATGAAATATATCGTCACCCAATTACTTAAAAAATTCTATTCCGATTTTTCCAGGTGTTATAGCAAGGTGAAACAAACCCAATTTCCATCCTCCAAATAAGGCCTCAAACTTGAAACATATTCACCAATACGTTCAACAGTGCGATAGTATTCAACATTACAGGCAAAAACAATTCTAGATAATTTTCAAGATTAAATATTTTACTCTCTCTTTCAGCAGCTTTTCATTTTCCTCCTCTAATTTCACTGCCAAATATTCTAGCTCAACTTGGTATGCCTACAATTCAAACCATGAAACCATACTCAGTCAATGTATTAACATCACAAAACAAAAGGTTTTCCAAAAAAACAAACATTTACCTGCTTTCACTCCGTCGACCGGGCTGCAGACTCTCTGTTCTTAATCATCCTCCGCTGTCTCTGCTGTGCAGCTCTATCCAACAGCTCCAAAACAGCTCGCCTCTTCCCTCTTCCTCCAATCACTTCCACTCCATTCCCGAACCCTTCAAATGAATCAACACTCTGATGCGACGGAAACCGACTCAGAGGCATGGGATCAAATGCAAAAAAACGTCCGCTCAACCTCTCTCCCAGCGGCGGCACCATGAGCACCTTCACATCCTCCTCCACCGCCTCGGCCTTCGCCAGAAATTCCTCCAATGTCATCACCTCATCTGGCGCCTCCTTCTTACACTCTCTCAGCTCCCTCCGACCAGCCACAATCTCCTTCCACACATCGCCCACCGTCTTCTTCGCCACAAAATTCGACCGAATCATCGGCGTCCCTCCGCCACGGCCGCCACCGTTGGACTCGTTATCACTAATCGCCGTCACGGCTCCGGCGGCGTCCAATAAAGTAATCTCGGCGTCAATCAGCGAGCTGTTGACTGTCATTGAGCCTAAATTGTTGCTGTTTTTGGTCAGTTGTTGATGATTATTGTGATTTTGGAGCTCAGAGATGATGGACGATGATTTTGAGGATGCTGAAGACGAAGTTCGATCCGAATTTCTAGAAGACGAAGGCGCCATCACCTTCGAGAACAATCAAAATTGTCACTCTCTCTAATCTCCATCTCTGAATTTCTATTTCATGAACTGACGATTTTGATTCTCACTCCTAGGGTTTTGGATTAGGACTCAGATTGAGGAATTTGGAGGATATTCAATTTTCTACAACTGTGATCGACTCCTACATCACATTGTTTGAAGAATAAAGTTAAGGAGAAATAGAGGGCAGAAAGACCGGGAACCGAAGGAGGATTCTGGAAGTCTGTTACTACATGAATGGAAGGATATAAGGTGGCTGGAATTGGGTTTTTATGTAGGTTTTTTTTAGTTGTAAGGTATTATTAGATAACAAATTTTTAGTGTTTGGGAAGATAGTTAGATTTTTTTGTGGTTGGATGTGATGTTTGTGAGAAAAAAAGTAAAATGATTATGGGATTGGATGTGATATTTTGTTTAGATGTATTTTTTTTTAATTTTGCAAAACTTTTGTCTTTTAATAAAAAAAATGAAAAAAAAAATTTGGGAACCAATTTCCCAAACACCACCAAGGATGACCACTGTGGCCTGTAACGACTTTTCTCGCATATATTCGGGTTACCGACCCGACCTGAATATTTACACAAACATTTTGTTAATATATGGGTTGGTTTCGGACGCGGGTTGGGTTTTTTTACTCTTTTAATTTATGACTAAAACGTTTTATTTGAGATGAATTTTTTGGGTTATTTTGATTTTTTTAAGTGAAAAAATAAAATAATTATAATTTAAATATGACATTTTATTTTATTAACTTTTTAATCTATTTTTGTATTTTTGTAATTATTTTAGCCTTTTAACCTCAAAAATTTCCATGCCAAATGAGGGCATAATTTTTTTTTCCTTATCAATACATCTTCAACGCTTCGTCAGATTTGAATAAAATCTTGATGAAAAGTTTGATTTGATTTGATATGATGAACTTCGATGATTTTATTAAATTTGAACAGTTAGTCTAGAGTAAATTTTCATCAAATTTATCTCAAAATTGATTGTCCAATAGGATGTTCGGACGGATGTTTGGCCCAACGATCATCTAAAATTTTGATGAAATGATAGAACTCCTTTGATTTGATAAAAATAAATAAATCTTCTTCTATTTGATATTAGTTTAATGAACGAATTAGAGCTCACATTTTAGATAATTTTTTATTAAATTTAAATTTAATAGAGGATTGGAGCCCAACCCATACCTTTATTTTGTGCTTTCAGACAACTTAAATTGTTATAGTATTATTATACTTGGTAGCAGTTTGTAGTGTTAATATTTGTTTTATAATATTATATTTTTGTTAATATTATTTTTAATTTATTTATAGGATGAAGTACTAATAAATTTCAAAATATATTCTTGTGAACTGTTTAGTTTTTTAAATTTTTTTTTTATGAATCTAAAAGTCTCATTAAAGTGAAAATTACACAAAATGGTAGTTACTTACACGTTTAGATTTAATTTTTGAAGAATAAAAGTGGGTTTCTCCAAATGTAAAATTACACATTTGAACAATCTGCACTATAGGTTTTGGATTTTCTCTCTTTTTGAAACAAATCATACATTACGAACAAGAACGTAAAATACTCCAATATAACACACTAAAAAAACTCATTAGTATACTTTTTCCAAACGTAACAATGTAACCCTCTAAAAAAAATTCCTTAATGTATTTTTCTCAAGCGTAGCATTCCAAAATAATACATTCGAATGTGACACAAAAAACTCCTTAGTGTACTTTTTCTAAACGTAACACTCCAATCAATGTAATTTCAAACGTAACACTCCAATGTAACACACTCCAATATAACACACAAAAACATTAAAAAACTCCTTAGTGTACTTTCTTAAAACGTAACACTCATAGTTTGAAATTATACATTTGCCCAAAACTTATTAAGGCATTTTTGTATTCTTTTTGGAATGATTTAAAGAATCTCACATCCTTTTTTTGGAGTGTTACATTTGGAAAAAGTACAGTAAAAAAAAAAATTTGTGTGTTACATTGGAATGTTACACTAAGGAGTTTTTTTTGAGTGTTAGATTAGAGTGTTACATTTAAAAAAAAATACACTAAAGAATTTTTTTGGAGTGTTATGTTTGAGTATTACATTAGAATGTTACAGTTTGAAATTATACATTTGCTAAAAACTTACTAAGAAATTTTTGTACTCCTTTTGAAATATTTGAACAATCTCACATCTTTTTTAAATATTTGAAAATTTTCATATTTCCAGTCATTTTTATATTCATTTTAAAATATTTGAAAAATATCACAATTCATGTCATTCTAAATAAAAAATTATTTCCATATAAAAATCCATCTTAAATTTGATTCTTATAGGTTATGTATTTACCTTTCTAGCCAAAAAAAATAAAAAATAATATAAATAAGGTTATAACCGTAAATTTAATTTTTGAATAATATATTGAGAAATTTATGTGTAGGTCCTAATAAGTAAATTTATTATTCAATAGGTCCTATGATAATTAATGACATTTTTCATTAAACACTATTTAAAAAATGTTACTAATTATTAATTTTTAGCGACAATATGAAAATTTTGTCACAAAAAAATGTCACTAATTATAAGTTTTAGCGACAGTTTAAAAAAATCGTCCCAAAAAAAGTGTCATTAATTCACAATTTTCAGCGACAATTTAAAAAGTTCATCACAGAAAAACGTCACTAATTGTAAGTTTTAGCGACAATTTATAAAAATCATGACGACAAAAAGTCACTAATTGTCAATTTTTAGCGACATATGTAAAAAATCGTCAAAAAAAATCATTTTTAGCAACGATTTTATCAAGACTAATTTTTAATAGGATTTGATGGGAATTAAGTCTAATTATTATGACCTATTGGTAGTTTACCCTAATATTATTTATCTTTTCAAAATTAATGAGACTAATTGATCTATAAGAAAATTATTTAGACTAAACTAATCGCCATTTCTTAAGATGGAATTTATATGTAAATTTTCTTTATTTATAATTATAAAATAATAAATAATGTAACTCTATTGAGCCAATGACAGAGAAAAACTTATCCAGAATAAATTGTGGAGCAAGTCACAAATAAAAAAACGCGTTGTATGGTTATCCTTAATAGAGAAGTTGATTGGAGGGGTCGTTTTCCAATTTAGATCGTTTTCCAATAAATTGAGGGTCCGTTTGGGAAGAGCTTTTTCAGGTATTTTTGACTATTTTAGTCACAAAAGATAAAATAGGCTATTTTAACCACAAAAAATAAAACATCACATCTAACTCATAATCATTATACTATTCTCTCACAAAAAAAGTTAAAAAAGCCAAAAAGCCCTTCCCAAATTAAACTTTTTAGCCCAAGTTAAAATTGTTAAAAAAGTCAAAAAATCAAAAAGCCAACCCACTTCCCAAACGGAGGCTCCGAAGATTATGATATTCAAAAAGATTATTTTTCTTATTTGGTGCAAATTTTCAACAATTTTGTTTTTTATTGGATAAATTCGACAAATTAAAAGTTTGTAAACATATGTAATACTTCTAATACTGTGAAGGTATAGGAACGATCTCACGTTTGGTGTACTTTTATGTTTCATATTTCGGGCCCTGTTATTGGATTCGATTCTATCAAAATTCACTAATATTGGGCTTAGCCCAAGGTTGAATAGTGGTTCGATTTGTACACAACCCAAACTTGAGGATTCTATTTAGGGATTTTTGGTGAAAAATCATTTCCATTGGGCCTATTTTGTGTGAAACCCACGGAATAAAACAATGGCTCCAAAAGCCCCTCAATTAAAAAAATATCATGAACTGACTGAAATGCCCTTCCATATAAGTGGGGAAATATGAAACAATTGCACTGTTTCTCTCCCCTCACTCTGTATCATCGTTTGAAAACCCTCATCTCCTCTGAATATCATCATTCGAAAACCCTAGCATCGAATGAAACCCTTCTCTGAGTCTCATTACTCTCGCTCTCTAGAGCTACTTCGTTACAGGTTCATCGATTGAAACCCTAGCAACGTTACAAGTTCGTCGCTTGCGTTTGAATCGAACTCCGTATTTCGCTTTACTCTCTCTCTCTTGAACACACATTTTGCAAGTGATTTTTTCCCCTTTCTGCTAGTTTTCGATATTATGAAATCTGTCTGAGTTTGTTTTCATTTTGGGAGTGGTATATGAGATTACATTGGGTGAGTAGAATTTGGGATTTTCAGTTACACTAAGGAACATCTGTTCTAAAATTTTTAATCACTATCTTAAAATACTTTAAATTACTAAATCATATGAAAATGTTAAGGTTTAAAAATTTTGAAAACTAATTTAGGTATTTCAGAACGGTGTATGCAGTTTTGCTTCAATTTCGTTGTTTTGATTTCTGTAGTGTTTTGGTCCTGCAATTTCAATGCTCTCAAATTCACTTGCTTCATGAATTTTTTAGAGTAAAATTTTACTTCAAATCAGAGTAAAATTTTACTTTAACTCTAACATTTGCTCATTACATAAAGGTGCATATCAATTTGTATATGAATATATATATATCTATTTATGTATGCAAATGTGATTGTAGTTTCGTCATTTCTCTGATTTCGGTTTGAATGTGAATTGTACATGTTCATTTCAGAACTGTGTTGTGTATAGTCAAAATTGAGATAAGGTTTTCTTGATTCTTGGTTCTATAAAATTTGTATGTGTTTTTTGTTTATTTCCTAGGATATATTGTTTAGAGTAAAATTTTACTTCCAATCAGAGTAAAATTTTACTTATTACAGAGTAAAATTTTACTTTAACTCTAACCTTTGCTCAGAGTAAAATTTTACTTACAATGAGAGTAAAATTTTACTTATTACAAAGTAAAATTTTACTTTAACTCTAGCCTTTGCTCATTACATAAATGTGCATATCAATTTGTATATGAATATATATATGTATCTATTTATGTATGTGAATGTGATTGTAGTTTCGTCATTTCTCTGATTTCGGTTTGAATGTGAATTGTACATGTTAATTTCAGAACTGTGTTGCGTATAGTCAAAATTGAGACAAGGTTTTCTTGATTCTTGGTTTTATAAAATTTGTATGTGTTTTTTGTTTATTTCCTAAGGTATATTGTTCAGAGTAAAATTTTACTTCAAATCAGAGTAAAATTTTACTTCTTACAGAGTAAAATTTTACTTTAACTCTAGTATTTGCTCAGAGTAAAATTTTACTTATTACACTTGCTTCATGAATTTTTCAGGGTAAAATTTTACTTCTAACCAGAGTAAAATTTTACTTACAATGAGAGTAAAATTTTACTTATTACAGAGTAAAATTTTATTTTAACTCTAGTCTTTACTCATTACATAAATGTGCTACATAAATGTGCATATCAATTTGTATATGAATATATATATGTATGTATGTATCTATTTGTGTATGTGAATGTGATTGTAGTTTCGTCATTTCTCTGATTTCGGTTTGAATGTGAATTGTACATGTTAATTTCAGAACTGTGTTGCGTATAATCAAAATTGAGACAAGGTTTTCTTGATTCTTGGTTCTATAAAATTTGCATGTATTTTTTGTTTATTTCCTAGCGTATATTGTTCAGAGTAAAATTTTACTTCCAATAAAAGTAAAGTTTTACTGCCAAACAGAGTAAAACTTTACTGTCTCATTACAATGCTTGTACATTTTATTTAGTGCTTATTTGTTTTGTCACTTTGTTGTTTAAAGTAAAATGTTACAATGTTGATATAGGGAAACTTTTTAGTGTTTTAAAATGGTTGTTACAAGAAGCAAATGTGGTGATGATGATGATTATGAAGTTCCACCAATGGTTATACAAAAGAAGAAAGTCCCTAAAAAAAAGAGCAAAAGTAGTAAAGAAATTCAATCCAATGTTAGTGATGATGAAGGCTGCAAAGAAAGCAATCTAATGCCTTCAACAACAAAACCTTCGAAGTTGAATATTGTACATGGAGTACGGGAGAGGGAGAACTATGTGAAACAATATAGGTCAAATGTTATTTCATTGATAAACCTAATGCAAGACACGAGGTTTACTAAAAGACACATTATTGCCCTTGAGAGAACACCTCTTGGGATGCTGTTTAAATCTTTTTGGAAGAAAGATGATGTGGTGTTAAAGAAGTTCAAGAAAGTTGACGATAATGTCATGGATGTGATCAAATCTTATGACTTTCATGCAGAGGGATTTAAGCTTGGGGGAAAAACGTGTGACACACGGGATGATGACGTTACTTTGATTTTTGAGATAAAATCGGGAACAAAAAAAACAGACGTCTCATATGGGAAAAAACAAGAATCAGCTTTTGTGCAGAAAAGGTTTCGTAATATGTCAAGAATATCCATAAAGAGTTTGCGAGAGGCATTAGGAGATGCATTGGAAGGCACAACAACAGTTGATGTTGAGGATGTTGCCAGAATAATGTATTTGTTTGTTGTGGCAACTTTGCTATTACCAACAACTGGTCTAACAGTTGGATGAGCTTTTGTCGCCCTTGTAGAAGATTTGGAAATGATGAATTCATATGCATGGTCGACTGCAGTTGCATCCACATTGACTACTTCAATCCATTCTTTATTAGGAAGTCCTGAAAATGTAACTGGATATGTACTTCTTTTTTTGGTAAGTAAATTGAACTACTTGAAATATTACGCAATCTATCTTTAGAAAATTAGCTAATTTCGATTTTTTATTTTATAGTACTGGTTATGCGAGCATACTACCTTCATTCAACCTCAAAAAAAAAATTTGTGTCCAAGGCTTCTTCGATGGGACTTATCAACGTTGAGAAAAAAGCTAATGAAGAGGTCATTGCAAATACTAAAGTCCGAAGAGGTATCATCTTTCCAAACTCAGCCTTACTGGTTCATTTTGCTTAAAATTATATTTACATAATAAAATCTTACTCTTGAACAGAGTAAAAGTTTACTTAAAATTAGAGTAAAAGTTTACTTACAGTCAGAGTAAACTTTTACTTTGAAACAAAGTAAAATTTTACTTACTCTTGAACAGAGTAAAAATTTACTTAAAATCAGAGTAAAAGTTTACTTACAATCAGAGTAAACTTTTACTTTAAAACAGAGTAAAATTTTACTTACTGTTGAACAGAGTAAAAGTTTACTTTAAATCAGAGTAAAAGTTTACATACAATCAGAGTAAACTTTTACTTATAGTCAGAGGAAAATTTTACTTTGAAACAGAGTAAAATTTTACTTACTCTTGAACAAAGTAAAAATTTACTTAAAATCAGAGTAAACTTTTACTTACTCTTGAACAGAGTAAAAGTTTACTTTAAATCAGAGTAAAAGTTTACTTACAATCAGAGTAAAATTTTACTTACTCTTGAACACAGTAAAAGTTTACTTTAAATCAAAGTAAAAGTTTACTTACAATCAGAGTAAAATTTTACTTACTCTTGAACAGAGTAAAAGTTTACTTTAAATTAGAGTAAAAGTTTACTTACAATCAGAGTAAACTTTTACTTTGAAATAGAGTAAAATTTTACTCTAGTGGTTAAAGTTTGTTTCATTGCTAACTTCTTTTCTTTTTCTATTTTTCAAATGTAGGTAAATCACAATGAACTGAAGCCCATTTATAGAGAAGAAATGGAACTTATTCGCAATGATGAAGAAGAAGATGCATTGGACATAGAGGAAAATTTAGAGAGTAAAGAAGATGAAGATCATGTAGTTGAAGTTTTAGGAGATGATCAACTTTTGAAGGACTTCATTGATATTGGAAAATTAGAACGAGTTCAAAAAAAAAAAACAAGAGGCTGAAAAGTGAGAATATGACATTGGTTGAATAACTGAATAAAATGAGGGAAACAATGCAAAAAATACAAGAGGATCAAGAGGCAAAAACAAAAGAAATGATCGAAAAGATGAGCAATACAGAGAAAGAGATGAAGAAACTAAGAAAGGAGTTTGAAGTGCTCGAATATGAAAATAAACAGTTGGTTGAACAGATTGAAGAAAATGCAGTTTATGCGGCTACCCAAGCTTTTGCTTCTAAAGAAATGCCACATGCTAGAGGAGTAAAACAAGAGCGAAACTTTGGGATTCAAACTACATTGAAAGAAACACCTATAGTCATAGAGCCATTGCAAACATCCATGGTCAAGAAAATCAAATCAAGACAATGACGAAAAAAAAGATGTCTGATTTTGAATGTGAGCCAAGAGAGGCAAAGAAAAAAAAAGACCGCAAAACAAGCAATTGAAGTGATATCAAATGAAGTGATTTGTGTTGACAACTTGCCTCTAAGCCAACCAAAGCCAGTTGGAAGGGTTTTGTTTCCAGATAACGCTACAATATGCAAATTGCTTGATGAGAATGATAAGTGTCTACTGAGCAAGATTTACAATTTGGAAACCACAGAGTAAGTCCATTTTAATTTGATCAAACAACAGATTTTTACTGTTATCAAACTGCAATGTGTTAATCAACATTTTTTTTACCTTATGACTAGTACAATCATATGGTCCAGCACAGGAAATGGAGTATATGTTACATTGCATGATGTGGATGCAATTCTGAGAGATGGTGATACTGCAAATAATGTAAGTGGCCATACAATTTTCAATGACTAGTGTTCACTTCAATAACTAAAAATAGTTCATTTTATTAACATATATTTAATTGATTTTTGTTTTTGTAGGTCATTGACAGCTTTGTAAAAATGCTTCAAATTGAGCAACAAGCAAAGAAGCCAGAAAAGAATAAATCATTCTTTTTCTCAAGCCTTTGTTGGGTAAGCCATCAATTTGTATTTAATTTGAATTGATAAAATTTTAATGTGGTTTAGTGTAACATTGTACTGTATTTTGGAGTTAATTTTTACTATTTGGTTTGCCAAATATTGACAACTCATACAGTGTGTCACCAACACAACTTGAGACTTGACACTCTTATATGATTAAATGCAGTCATTAGTGAAATGGGGTTATGGAGATTTGAGAAATCATTTAATTGATGAAGTGCTTAAACAAGATTTGAGTGGATATAGATACCTTCATTTTTGCATGAACTCCAATGGGAACAAAAAGGAAGAAAAACCCTACCACTGGACACTTCTTGTATTTGACACTAAATTTGATGAGTGGAGACATTACAATTCTTTAAGGCCAAGAGACAACAGAGAATATCCTTACCTTAAGGATGCAAAAAAGATTGTAAGTGCTTTGCATCATATTAACAGTAATTTTTTACTGTGTCTTATTCTTGTGTTTAATCGTGACCAAACAATTATGCAATGATGTTAGATAACATATGTGGAGAACACGTTGGCCAACAAAACGAAGAGAGATAGAAGAAAGTTTGCAAACTTGGTTTCGGTGAAAGATAATCCACAACAACGCCCAACATCGTAAGTATTTCACGCTACTACTACATGCTTGAATTGGTAGTTTTCAAATTTGACTAAATCTAACAAGATCTTGATTTTTATTAACAGTGTTGATTGCGGAATTATTGTATGTTATATCATCCGTCAAATCATAAGAGATGAGCCTATTGCAAATTCTATGAAAGATGATGAAATTAACAATTTTCGAACGTTAATAGTGCCTCAATTTTTGAATGATTATCCAAAAGCATGGACTGAGGAAGAATTCAACCTCAAAAAAAAAAAAGGGCTAAAGCTAAGACCTCAAGGATGACAATATGGACAAAATTTTGGGGAACTACTGTGAATAATGTATGTAATTTTGGATTTTGTAAATGAAAGAATGGTGAAAAAGTAATTGTAA
Source organism: Camellia granthamiana (assembly GCA_036172215.1). Classification (NCBI taxonomy): domain Eukaryota; kingdom Viridiplantae; phylum Streptophyta; class Magnoliopsida; order Ericales; family Theaceae; genus Camellia; species Camellia granthamiana. Next base: position 118,532,713 of record CM069905.1, read on the forward strand.
GTGAAAGAATACTAAAAGAGTATTAGATAGTACATACTATGTCTATTGTTCTAGTAAATTTTATTGTGGTTTGGTGATTAATACATTATTATAGCAAGATATTGTTTTGACTGGGAATGAACGTTGTTATGGATAGAATACAATGATACAGGTTATACTTGTGTATCTTTGATGATATATGTAGTTGTGTTGTTAGATTATTTTTGCACAAAGATTGCATAATGATCATCAGGGGAGTTTGTGTATTGTGGTAAATTTTGGTGCAGGTTGGAAATGTTTTTCTAAGTGGCTAACATACTGTCTGCATAAAAGTAAAATTTTACTTTACTCTGAAATATGAAATATGAGTAAATTGTTACACTCTGTACCTAAAAGTAAAATTTTACACTGCATAAAATTAAATTTTATTCTGAAAAAATAGTAAAATGTTATACTCTGAATCTAAAAATAAAATTTTACTCTGTATAAAAATAAAATTTTACACTGAAAAACGAGTAAAATGTTAGACTTTGAATCGAAAAGTAAAATGTTACTCTGCATAAAAGTAAAATTTTACCTTCTATAAAAAAAAAAAATTTACTCTGAAATAAGGTAAAATTTTGATCTAAAAATAACATTTTACTCTGAAATAAAGTAAAATTTTACTGTGAAACCATAGGCTCATCACACCCACAGAGAACCATTCAACAACATAGTAAATTTTTACTTTGAAAGGCAGTAAAGTTTTACTTTCATGTAAATGAAGGCAATGTTTTACTCTCGAAAAAGTAAAATTTTACGTTGCAATAATGTAAAAGTTTATTCTGAAATACCAAAAAATTTTACTTTGAAAGCACAGGCTGAGCACAGCCATTTCAAACCTTCACACCTACTGAACAAACTCCATTATAAGTTCATTTACATGAAACTTATTCAACCACATTAAAAAAATATATTAAAATGTCAAACTCAACCACAAAGCAAATCAGAAACTTAAATAGATAACCATTCAAGAACATAGTAAACATGTCTTTTATTGCAATGTCTCCTTACAAATATTATTGCTATGGACTATTTATTGCAGAAGAACTGCATTATTTTCATACTTCTATTACAAAATCAATAATGTCTTTCATGGCAATGTCTCCTTGCAAGTCTTCCTATTATGACCGTACTTCTCGCATCTACCACACTGTACTCGTCTTATCTTCTCACTCCTAGATGGAATCATATTCTTCATTGGCCTACCAGGTGGCTTCTTACAAATTGGAGGAAGGACAACAAGATCATCCATAGCTATAAGAGGTTTCTCAACAGTAGGTATTAGATAAACGGACTCAGCATAGCAAACTTTGAACTTGGTAGTGTAATAAAATGGTTCCACATATGCATACAAATCACCTCCGCTCTTTTGGATAGCGGTCGCCGCGTGAGCACAAAGAAATCCATTCAATTGCTATTGGTAACATGAACAAGTTCTATTCAAGAGGTCAACGCTAACCGATGGCCGGAATTGAACCTCAAAAACATGATCACTTGAATGACTAACCAACCAAGTTCTTCCACTTTTAAGAGCATTTACTAATGTTGAATCCATCTCCGGACAAAGAAAAGTATTCCATTTCTTAGCTTGTTCTTTCCTTCTCGACATCAAATCCATGATCTTTAACCTAATTGAATCAATTATCTTCGTAGTGGGCAAATGACGAGCTTGACGGATCCATGAATTGAAAGACTCTGCCACATTCGAGTGCATTTCACCGTATTTTTGTCCTTTAAAATATGCATTAGTCCACTTGTCATAGGGCAAATTGGATAGAAACCCACAAACGATCCCTTTTCCCTCATCTTGTAATTCTTTCAAGCATTGATTAAAACATCCCACTGTCGGAGCATAAGCACGTGAAGAAAACAAAAAACTATTCTACTCTTGAAAGTGTTGCTGAAACTTGGACCAGAGAACCTATCCCTCAAATTGGCCTTCAAGTGTTGGAGACAAAAATAGTGGTAAGCAGTAGGTAAAACCTTGGGTAAAGCCTCTAAAAGTCCAGCGTTCCGATCAGATATGAAGGTAATTGGTCTTTCATCCAACAATATATTCGACAAATGCATAAAAAATCATTCCCAACTGTCTGTAGTCTTTATATCGACAATTGCCATTGCAAGAGGGAAAAACCCTGAAAAATAACATTTTACAATTAGTAAGTATATTAAACGAAAATGATAAATATAGTAGATTTTTACTCTGAATAATAGTAACATGTTACTCTGAGAATAAATAACTTGTTACCTTTGAATAAACTATAGTAATATCAACCTTGATCCCTATCCTTCGCTGTAGCTGTTAACAAGGTGCCCTTATATTTCCCCTTCAGAAAAGTTCCATTGATAAACAATAGAGGACGACAATGCCTAAACCCTTGAATGGAAGCATTAAATGCAACAAAAAACCTCTTAAACCGTCCACTTTGATGGTTATAGTCAAGACGCAAATAGTTACCAGGATTTGTGCTCATTACGATATCCATATATCATCAAATCTCATCATAAGACATAGAGAAATCTCCAAAAGTAGTAGTCCTAGCTTTCTCAACTCCCAATCAAGCATGATTGTACGTAATGGTGAGCCCATATTGATCTGTAAATTGACGCACAACATCAATTGGACGAGTTTGGGGATTCCCATGAACTTCATTAACAATCAAACTTGCAACCAAATTTGAACTCATTCTTGAGTTTTTAGAAGTACGAACTGCAGCTCCACAAGTATGCTCATCATGTAGAGTCCTAATCTAGAAAAAATTATTAGCACTTTCTAGAGATGCATGTACTCACCATAAACAAGCTTTGGACTCCCGCATTGAACACACAGCAGTGACTCGACACTTCTCATTCTTCACATACACAAACTCAAATCCTATCTCAATGGCATATTTACATAATGTAGTTCGGAAATCCTTTGCACCTCCAATAAATCTTTGACCTACATGAGTAATTCCATTCACCCATCCACAAGACAACATAGTCCTTTCTTCATGTTGACAAAACATAGGGAGTAAATCCATTTCATCATCAGTAATGTTGGATCCACTAGCGTCCCCTGATTCTCTAACTCCATGTTTTTCATTTGAAATGCCCCTTTCAGTAATAGTCACATCAACCAAGTCAACACCAAGGGGATAAACAAGCGACAACATATTCTGAAAATCAGAATCATCATCAATCATGCATTGCGAATATCCAGGTAAACAGTACAATAACAGTATGCAACCACTACTGTCAAACTTCTTCAATTTACAACTTAAGAAATCAGCTAAATCCTTCAACGTGCAGTTTGACACAACCTTGAACACAATGGTACAATCACCATACTTGCATAACAACATAAGAGGTGGAACCATTTTACAAATCTGCAATCAATTAACAGTAAAAATTTACTGTCAATCAAAGTCAAATTTTACTGTCATTATCAAATTAAAATTTTACTTCACTATCAAAGTAAAATTTTATTGTCACTACAAGTCCAAAAGTCAATTTGTGGTTAGTTTGAATTGATAAATTTTTACTGTGGTTTAGTGTAACATTGTACTATATTTTAGAGTTAATTTTTACTATTTAGTTTGCCAAAGATTGACAACTCGTACAGTGTGTCACCAACACAACTTGAAACATGAATCTAAAAGTAAAATTTTACTCTGCATAAAAGTAAAATTTTACTCTGATATAAGAGTAAAATATTACAAAAATAATCTAAAAGTAAAATTTTACTCTGCATAAGAGTAAAATTTTACTCTGAAATAAGAATAAAATGTTACATTCTGAATCTAAGAGTAAAATGTTACACCGTGAATTTAAAAGTAAAATTTTACTCTGAAAAACGAGTAAAAAGTTACACTCTTAATCTAAAAGTAAAATTTTACTCTGTACAAAAGTAAAATTTTACTCTGAAAAACGAGTAAAATGTTAGACTCTGAATATAAAAGTAAAATGTTACTCTGCACAAAAGTAAAAATTTTGAAGACAATGAACTTATTTGGTGCAATTTTTTGCTAGTTAAAAATTGATAACTAAAACGCATAAGCTAAGAGAACATATATCTCCTATCTTCTCAATAATCAAAATTTATGCTGTCATTCTAACACCAGAGTAAAAGTTTACTATCATTCTAAACAAAGCACGTATCAGAGTAAAATTTTACTCTAATTCTCTCAAACAAAAAACAGAGCAATAGAATCAGAGTAAAATTTTACTGTCATTCTCTGAAACAAAAGACAGAGCAATAGAACCAAAGTAAAATTTTACTCTGATTCTGTCAAACGAAATCAGATCAAACACAACAAAAATAAATCAAAAAAAAAAAAAACAAAAACAAAAAAAAATTAATTAACTAATCAACATACCTAATTGAGAAGAAAAACCTCTACAACTCGATCAACAATCACAAATCTCAATGAAACTCTCGTTTAATTGAGAGTGTTGATCATCGGCAGCGAGATCGTCTATTGTTGACCAAGTGAGAGATGTTCGGATGTGAGATCTTCAGATTTGGAGATCGTCTATCATCTTCGTCTTCATCGATTTTGTTCCTGCGAGATCTTCAGCTCAGATTTCAAATATTTCAAATGTATGATACGTATATATAGAAGGGCAATATTGTGATAAAAAAAAATAGAAATTATAAAATGTTCTTATTAAGGTAGACTTTTCCTACTCAAGGGCTTTTTGAAAGAAAATTGATTGGGTTATCCATTATCCTAACAAAAAGGCCCAAAAATGGGGTTTCACCAAAAATCCCTTCTATTTATACTCAAGAAATCATTAAGTAGGATCAATTTTTTAATATATTCTATTAAATTATTTTGAATTATAATTTACTTTCAATACATTTTATATTTTTTTTCCAAATTACCCTTTAAGGGATGCCCAAATAATAAACAAATCAAAAATCCCAAATCATACTACTTTCAAAAACCCTTAAACAATTTTTTCATTACAACTATTCTTTTTGTTCACATACAAGGAATGACGGCACCAGCGAAAAAAACGACGAAACACACTTCTCTCTTCATCTATACCTTCTCATTCTCTTCTAATCTAATAATATTAATATATAATAATATCAAATAATTATATATACACATTTATAGATATGATTTATAAACTATTTAAATCATTGTTGTTTTGGTAGTATTTTTGAAAATAAAATTTAAACCAGTTAGCAAACAACCCCATTGATGAGCGATGCATATAAAATTAATCATGTACAATGTAGCAATCCCAGTTTCGATCATTCTTTCATGTTTTGCCACTTCGACTAGGCTGGTCTGGGATCGAGCTGCCAGGTCATCTCGTGGGGGTCCAGGGGCAGTGCCCCTTGGCGGGTCCGAGGGCAGCGCCATAGCAGGGTCTAGGGGCAGCGCCCCCGAAGCAAAAATACAAAATACGTTCGAAGTTGCTTGTTCGCTCGAGCGGTCGTTTATGTTCTCGAACGGAGAATGTTTGGTTTCAGAAGTTTGACCTGTTTGCAAAAGTATTAGGTTAGTGTATTTGACGCTCGAGCAGGGCATTTCACGCTCGAGTAAACCATGTTATATCAGTTCGTGAATCTGATATTTCATATCACTTTTTCAGTTCTCTCTCTCTCTAAAACTCTCTAGAATTCTAGATCGGAAGCTTCTCTCTCTAGAAGTCATTTTCTCTCTTTGATTTCTCCAAATCCATTGGGATTTAGACTTAAGTTCTTCACCAAAGTTGGTTATCATCTCGAGGGCTTCGTTGTGTGCTGTGACAATTGAGTTTCGACACCGTTGATTTTGGGGGTTTCATCTCATTTCTTCTTCAAAACTTGAGGTAGAGATTTTCTTAGAGTTATATATATATATTTGCAAGATCTATATGATTTTTGAAATCATCTTTCGATAGCTTTGAAAATTGATTGTTGATTCAAGAAGTTGAGTAATTTTGAAATTTGGTTTGTCTCTTGTTCTTTTAAAATGATCTTATGGGTTTTGATCTTCGTTGATTAAAGAAAATATGATTTTGGAAAGTTTTCTTTCAAAGGATTTGAGTTGTATAATTTTAGTGAGAAAACCTAGAATTTGGGAATTTTTTTAAAATAGACTGAAAATTCATGAATGATGTTGTTGTATTTATTTTGTGTCTCAAAATAAATGGATGTTTGGAAATTTTCTTATTTATATTTATATAAATGATGAATTTCAGGGAATATGAGAATTATTGTTCATTTTGGAAATTATTGTTCAAAACGTTGAAATAGTCTTGAAATGACTAATTGTTGATGATACTTGAGAAGAGGGAATTGTGTTATTCCTTGGATGATGAATTGGAATAAAAGTATTTATATTCATCTTGTATTATTAGCATAACAATTTATTTGATTACATTAAACTTTGAAAGTTGATTTGAAAACTTATATTGAGAAAAGAATGTTGAGAAACAAGTTTTCATGAAATGGTTTTGGGGTAAATACGTTGGTAAGTCTTGATAGGTGATGTAGATGATATTGAATAAGTTGGCCTGAGAGTCCGGGGTGAAAGACCGAAAACCTACGCGGATAGGTGTCGATTCTTCTGGTTAATACTGGTAAAAATGACAATTTGGTAATACTTGTATAGTCTACTTGCAGACACCGACCTAGGGTTTACCAGAGTCGTATTTACCGCCCTTGAAATAAATTGTTAAGTTTTGAACAATTGAAATTGTATGACATCATTGAGCATGATGGTTTTCAAAAGATGAAAATGTGATTTATCTTCAAAAAGGGCATAGCATGGCATGTACATTTCATCTCTTAAGACCTATATAAAATGTATATACTTTATTAAGGATTTCCTACTGGGCTTTATGCTCACCCTACGGGATTTTTGTGCAGGAAAAGATGTGGTGATGCCGCCTAACTAAAGGCGAGGAAATGTGTGTTGAGAGTACGAGACTCTCATTTTATTGTGACTTTATGTGTAAGCCAATGGCTGTATGTGTATAGGTTTGAATAACCGTTTTGTGTAACTAGGTTCAAGCCTTAGAAACTTGTAAACCCTTTGGGGTATTTATTTGTTTATTTACTTATTGTTGGATTAATGTATTGGTGCATAAAGAACTATTGTATCATGTAATGTAAGTTTGGAGATTTATATTCGGTTTTCCTTGAAAGAGCCATGATTGTTGTATTATCATTTGGGTTAGAAATTTGAGGCATTACATACAAGATCGTCACATTTAAATACATGAAGCAAGGGTGCGTAGAAAAGAAAAAGGCAAAAAAGAGAAAGAAAAAAAGAAAAACAAAGACATGGAGACTTTTAGAAGATTAGCTTCATGAAAAATCAAGAGGCTTTCAATGAAAATACAATGGCACATATTTTGTTCTTGTTTTCTTCTGTTTGTGAGTAACACAATAACAAATAATGATATTGATGACAATGGTGAGTTTTGGTGGAGTGGATTGGAATTTTAGAGTGAGGAGAACATAAAATAATTGAAACTTGGGGAAGAAGAAGAATGCACATATAAGTGATTTGGGTGTAGTATAAGAAAAAATATATATTTATTTTAGGATATAGTGTGTATTGTCTTTATTAATAAATTTATATTAGGATATAATAGGAATTAAAATTTTAAAAGATAGTTACTATTTTCGTTGAACCCGCAATTTCTTTAAACCTCCACCCTAAATCCTAAATTTTAATAAGATTTATTTGAACAATCCACTTAATACCAATTTTACCCATATTCATAATATCATCACACCTAAGTGCACATCCAACTAATTTTGTACACCCTCTACTTTTCTTCTCTCAGTATACGATGAACGATTGAAAGACAAATTAATTGTCCCTCTCTTCTCATTCTCTCATAAAATGATGGTCTCTTTCTCGTTGTTACCGTGAACGACAGTATCTCAGTCAGAAATCTCTTCAATGGTTTCTTTCTTCTTCTCTCAAGTAGCCTCCAACTCCCCATCACATGTTTTTTCTTTCTTTTTTTGTGTGTTTATTTCGAGGTAAAACCCTCAATACATGGGGTTTTAGAGGGAAAAACCCACAGAAAAATCAGAAATAAGGGAAAAATCCTACAAAATGGAACCGTTCGTTTATGTTCGGCATTGTATTATTGAACTAAATGTTTATATTTAGCACTGTATTATTGAATAGAACCTTAACAATTGGCAAACTAATACCAAACCGAAAACGACCCAAAATTGTAAATGCAAAATAGATAAACTTACCAATGCAATGCCAACCTTATCAAAGTTGTCGTCATCGTCCTTCATTGTTCTATAAGTATTAACGAATGGTAAAAATAACTACAAATGTAGAAAACTCGGAGTCTGTCATAGGATTTTTTGCAATGTTAATTGATTTGAAACATCGAATACATTTGAAACCACCGAACAAAACATTAACTGATTAATTAGTTTTAAATATTTTTCATGGAAGATGAATACGAGTTTAGGATGGTGATGAAGAAGAATACAGTTAGGATTTAAGTTGATAAGGAATACGTATAGATGGGGATGGAGATGGGTGTATAATATTATAGTGTCATTCTAATTATTTTCATTTGGTGGGTGGGTATTCCATTGTCTTTTAATGTAATTTTACTTTAGGGTTGTTGGCTACATATTTTGCATAAGCCAGTTACAGTTCGACACGTAGCAGAGTAATGGTAATATAGGAAGACTATTCAAGTCTTCGATCCTGATCGTACACGTGGCAGTTAATATTGGTTCTCGCGTGATCTGAGTAGCATTGGATCAGTAAAGAGATGCAAGGTGACGTGGCTTCAACGGTTACCCATATTCAAATTCAAATATAAGAGGGAAGCTCAACTGCAAATGATGGCGTAGTGGAACTACCTATAAGGCAACATGATCGACAATCATGGAGGAGCAGTTCGACGGTTTGAAGTGCAGTTCGAAGGTCATCCTTGACAAATATAAATAGCAGGGAAACCCCCAGAAAAAGCCCCTAGACTCAGATCCAACAAACCAGTCATTTACTTCATATTTTCTTTTCCAGTTTTACATTTCCAGTCTTTACATTTCCTGCACTTTAAATACCTGCACTGCACTTCATTCATAGGAGTAGTTTCAAGTAGATTGTTGCTGTAAACCTCCACGAGGCTGAGTTTGGCTCATTATAAGTTTTCATTTTAATGAAATACTTCAATTATTCGTCATTTACCTGTTATTTTGCTTAATTTCTCCTAAGTCAAGCCACCAGTAAAAGTCCTCTTCATTGAGGCTGAAAGAACTAAAACACAATCGTCTAATAATTGGTTGGCAATTATAATTTCTGTAAGGACTGATTGATCCTTGCTGGCACGCTCGCATTTACAAATATAACCCTCGAAAAGCTGAAAAGCCAACATATATTTTTGGCACGCCCAGTGGGACATATTAAAATGGCTAGACGAAGAAGGCAAGGAGAAAATGAACGCTTGGAAGAAGGCGTAGAAGGAGAGGTAGAAATACCTAATCCAGAGGATAATGTGGTAACACATCCTGTGGAAACTCCCATGTTATCAGAACCTATGGTCGAACAGACCAGTATTTCGGGACAAGAACCATATGTTCATAATATTGGACGAAACCAAGGAATTGGACCATCCACTGTTCCATCTACACAGCCAACAAATCCATAGGATGGCCTAGTAGATGCTATGGGACAACAATTAATGAACACAATGGAAATGTGGGCAACATCCTTTTTGGATCGAATGAATAACCACCAACCAACAAACACAAGACACACAGAGGAAGTTTTAAATGTCCCTCAGCAAAGATTGGCTAGAGAGAAACAGCCTATGCAAGTTAATGGACATTCTAATGGTCAAACTAGTAATCAGAATTATGAAAGACCATCACCTCAGTCTTGGTATGAACCCATTTCGAGGCCTATAGCAGGCCAAAATGCCTCAGTACTCAACAATGAAGCCATACAAGTTGGCGGATCTAGTCAAGTACAAGAAACTGGCATAAGAATGGTTACAAATCCCATGTTCGAAGCCATACCTGGCACTAGGGGGTATAATAATCCCTTATTCGAATTTCTACCCGGGGGGTTGGAAGGTTTTCCCACAAATGGAAGGGACACAACCCTTGTTCCAGCACCTTTCGCAGGACAGGCTTAAAGGGGTTACCCACACCTCCAACAACAACCTGTACCACAGGGACAACCAGTCCCAAATGTACCACCTTATGGACCAAGAGGACCACAGGCACAAGTTTGTCCACCAAACCCTGTGTTTGTTCCTCCAGTAGTAGTTCAGCAGGCACAAAATATGGTCCCTAAAGACCAAATTACTGATATTGTTAGAGAGATGTGTGGACCGATGGCTCGGGGGCTCCAGACTCCTGTATACAGAAAACCATACCCAGAATGGATAGATAGGGTACATGAATACCCAAGGGGGTTCAGAATACCAGATTTTATCCTTTTCTATGGGAGTGGAAATCAATCAACAGTAGAGCATATTGCTAGGTTTGCTGCTCAATGCGGTGAATTTACTAATCATGACTATATGAAACTGAGATTATTCCCAAATTCTCTAACTGGGGGAGCATTTGTATGGTACATCAACCTTACACCTGGCTCCATTCAAACTTGGCAACAAATGGAAGAGGCATTTCATGCCCAATTCTTCCAATCGGAGCCAGAGGTTTCCATGGCAGACTTGGCAAGATTGAGTCAAAGGCCTAAAGAAAAGGCTACTCAGTTTATTGCCAGATTTAAAAGGGCTCGAAATAAATGTAGAGTCATCTTGCCAGAGCCAGAATTCGTAAGATTGGCTAAAAAAGGCTTAGAGTTCAGGCTTCGAAAGAAGTTTAACTCAACTGAATTCAGAGATTTGATGGAACTAACCTATAAGGTGTCTAAATATGAAGCATTATTAGAGGAGGAACAAGATCAAAATAATGCATCGTATAAGACATATTATAGAGATCCTAATTATGAGATTGATGCAGCAGAGATTGTGGGCAAAGAACCCGTAATCTGTGAAGCATTAATTCATAAGGATACAACGATTGACCAGCAGTTTAAAAAGAAAGACTTTCACAGGAAGTATTCTTTTGATTTAACCAAGGCAGATGACATTTTTGATCATTTGCTTGCGGCCAATTTTCTTAAGTTACCAAAAAGAGTAAAACTGCCATTTTCAGATGAACTTAAGGGAAAAGCATATTGTAAATTGCATAACTCTTGGTCTCACTCGACTAAAAACTATATTGTTTTTCGAGACAGGATCCAAGAACAAATTCGGAAAGGAAGTTTGAAATTCCCAGTCAAAGCAGAAAAGGCCATGGGGATTGACAGTAACCCATTTCCAGAAGTTGGAGAGGTGGTAGCAAATGTCATTACGTCAGATTTCCAGAACTTGTCCTTGACACAATTGGAAGAGGTCAATGTGTAGGTGCATGTTGCTAACCAGACAATCATCAAGAAGGACAATAGAAACCCACCAGTTATTGGACAAGGTTTCTCACACCAGAGGGAACACTCTGATGAAGAATCACTGGATGATGATTCCTTAGAGGCAGCAGTAATACAAAGGATGTGTCCCAGGTGCAGACTGAGTTATAAGTGGTTGAAAGGGCTTCCAATTGATGGGAAGCAATATTACAGGGATGTGCAGAGACGCCCTAAACCAACTAATGCTTATAACAAAAGGCCGTATCCGGCTAGTGTTAGGCAGCAGCCATTAGTAGTTGAACCAACAGTCGATAGAATGCATGCTAAAGACAAGAGGCCCTTGTATAAGTCCAGGCCACCTAACTATTACAGAATGGAGAGTAGTCATTCTGAAAGAAGACTGGAGAGGAGTTTAGGTTATGGGATCAAAGCCAGAGATTGGCCCCCTAGACCAACCTCACGCAAGACAGAAAGTGGCCACCTTCATCGAAAGCCTGAATCAGGCTCGAAACATGAGGTCAGAGCCAAGCACTTACCTTCACAGCCAGCTTCGAAGGTAGAAAAAAGCAGTTCAACATCTGAGTCAGTAAGTTCGTGGGTACCTGGAGTTCCAGACTGGTTCGTAATGCAAAACAAACCTAGGAAAATGCCGACCTAGAGAGATGTTGGAAACCAAGGAAGGATGGTTAAGCCTTCTTTGGTGGCTGCGAATAATTAGGTATTGCTTAAACACCCAAAGACAAAGGAACCAGACATGGTCCCAGTCATTTCGAGATCACAAAGGAGAAAGATTCAGCACAGGTACACTCAGTACTAGAAAGATATGAAAGAAAATGGAGAGAGCTCTTCATTGGTCCAGACATAAGGAAAAAAGACTTCAAGGCCAGACCATACTCCAAAGCCAACGCTACAAAGCAAAGTGGGTTGCAGCAGAGAACAGTTGGCCAAGGTTCATTCTGAACTAAAAGCTAGAGAGAAGTCTAGCTTAGCAGGATTGGAGAAAGCTCTGATGGAGAGTGATAGCGAGACAGAAGAAGAGATTGGTATAAGCCAAAAGAAAGATATGGTGGAGAAAGAAATGTTCAAAGCCTTCATGGCTGAGCAAACATTTCTGGTTGAAAAACCAGTCGAGGAAAACTATTCGAAGGAACCTGTTAGCAATGAAATGCCAGAATGCAGCATGGAGGATGCTTCTGAGGTAACTGATCAAGGTAGCCAAGAGGGGAAACAGGTGCAGCCAGCCATCCAATTTGGCTCATTTCCTCCAGTATCAGTCAATATGGTACACATATTGCCCTGTGAGTTCCAGGCTGGAGATGAGGACCAAGATGATCAAGAAATCGATCCTATTCCTATCTCTAGTGAAGACTCACAAGTGAGTATGGTACAAGATGATTCTGGAATGGCTACCCCAATGGAGACTGAATATGATAGTGAAAAAGAGGTGAGCATTAACCTCTCATATCCCTTTGAGTATCCCTCGAATTCTATGACACAACATGTCAAGCCTTTGTACATCAAGGCTTTCTTCGATGGGATACAACTGAACCGAGTCTTGATAAATAATGGGGCAGCAGTGAATTTACTACCGAAATCTTCTTTGAAGAAATTAGGGAAAAAGAATCCTAGGTTGATCCCAACCAGTACAACCATCGTTGGCTTTGCTGGAGACAAACAGATGGCTCAGGGAATTCTACCCATCAACCTGAGTGTGGGAACCAAAGACTGCATGACAGCATTCTTCGTAATCGACAGTAATGCTAAATACAATGCTTTACTTGGGAGATATTGGATCCACACTAACAAATGTGTGCCTTCCTCTTTGCATCAGAAAATTATGATGGCCTTAGGCAATGGAGAGACAGAGGAAATTAATGCAGATCCTCAACCCTTCATAGCCTGTGCAGACTTTGCAGAGGCCAAACTGTATATTGAGGGGGTGACACCACTCAGTATACTGAGGAAACCTGATGGCTCAGCTGAAGTGACGGCTGATGAGGAAGTGACACACCTGAAGCACTTAGTCCAGGAGAGTGCTGATGAAAAGGTTGTCGTTAAAGATGACAATGATGCCTGATTGTAGGCAAAGAGATGAAGCACAATAAGCCAAGTCCTTGGCTCTGATTAAATTCTTAACATTGGATGTAAAAGCAATAGTCCAGAAAGTACAGGAGCAAGAGAGAGAAGCCATGATAATTGGCTGCAAACAGGAGCAGCGACAGGTCAGAGTTTTGACCCTTGATAAATACTGTGCATTGGACATTGAAACAAAAGTCCAAGAGATACAGGAAGAGGAAACCTTGTGGACAGATTTTGTCTATGAGGAAGAGGACAGAGATGTTGAACTAAAGAACCTGGAAGCAGAACAAAGCGAGAAGGTTGTTTCAAAGGTAGAAGAAACCAAGGAAGAAGCTTCAATAAGTTCTCAGACACAAGACCCCTTAGAAGAAGTAAATTTAAGGGAAGGTTCTATGCAACAGCCCACCTATATAAGTGCTTGTTTGAATGATCTGGACAGGGACCAGTTATTGGTTGTTCTAAAGAAATATAAAGATTGCTTTGCATGGTCTTATAATGAACTACCAGGATTGGATAAGTCATTAGTAGAACATAGGCTCCCTATGAAGCCTAATTTCAAACCATACAAACAGAAACCAAGAAGAATGAGTCCAGAAGTAATTCAGAAAGTCAAGGAGGAGATTCTTAGACTACTCAAGGCAGGCTTTATTAGGACAGCCAGGTATGCTGAATGGCTATCTAATATTGTGCCTGTAGTTAAGAAGAATGGTAAAATGAGAGTATGCATTGATTTCAGAAACTTAAATCTAGCAACTCCAAAAGATGAGTACCCTATGCCTATAGTAGATCTGTTGGTAGACAGTTCAGTAGGGCATCAAGTTTTATCAATGATGGATGGACACTCTGGTTATAACCAAATCTGCATTGTAGAGGAGGATATCCACAAGACAGCATTCAGATGTCCTGGAAATATTAGCACTTTTGAATGGGTTAAAATACCATTTGGTCTGAAGAATGCTGGAGCTACATATCAGAGGGCTATGAACACTATCTTTCATGACCTCATTGGAGGGTATTTAGAATGTTATATTGATGACATCGTAGTGAAATCCCAGTCCATGGAGGAGCATCTGTTTCATTTAGAAGTAGCTTTTGAAAGAATGAGGAAGTTCAAGTTGAAACTCAATCCTCTTAAGTGTGCTTTTGGTGTATCATCTGGAAACTTCTTGGGTTATGTAGTGCACAAGAAAGGAATACAGATTGATCAGAATAAAGCCAAAGCCATCATTGAAGCCAGGCCTCCATCAAGTAAGAAAGAATTACAAAGGTTCCTTGGACAGGTTAACTTTCTTCGAAGGTTCATTTCTAACACTGCAGGGAAAACTAAAGTATTTTCTTCCTTGTTAAGGCTGAAAGATGAAGAGAAATTTGTGTGGACAGCAGAGCATCAAATTGCTTTTGAAGGTATCAAAGCCTACTTGGCCAAACCTCCAGTGCTGATGCCACCAAAGGGTAATAAGCCCTTGAAGTTGTACATAGCTGCAGCAGAAGATTTATTGGGAGCTTTCTTGGCCCAAGACAATGAGGAAGGCAAGGAGCAAGCTATTTATTACCTTAGTAGGTTTCTAAATTCTTGTGAATGTAAATATTCAGCTGTTGAAAAGCTGTGTCTTGCTTTGTATTTTGCTGCAATGAAATTAAGATACTATCTTTTACCTACAACTGTCTTGGTAATTGCAACCACAGACTTGGTTAATTACATGTTATCTAGACCTATGTTGAGGGGAAGAATTGGCAAGTGGATACTAGCCTTATCAGAATTCCATCTAGAATATGTCCCTCAAAGGACAGTAAAAGGGCAAGTTTTAGCTGGTTTTCTGGCAGACCATCCATCTCAAACAGAGAGCCAAGTGATAATGGAACTTGGTATGGCTAGTGTTGAGCCATGGCAGATGTGGTTCGATGGGTCGAAAGCCAATGGCTTAACTGGAATTGGTATTGTGATTAAATCACCACAAGGGGTAGAAACCACACATGGTTTCAGGGTGGATGAAGCTACTTGTTCCAATAACCAGGCTGAATATGAAGCCTTAATAGTGGAACTGGAAATTCTTATTGGATTACAAGTTCATGCAGTTGACATATTTGGAGATTCTGAATTGGTGGTTAACCAAGTGAAAGGGATTTTCAAGTGTCAAAGCATAAGCATTTTACCATACTATGTTGTTGCATTACATCTGCTGTCTCAATTTCAAATAGCAAATGTGACTCATGTTCCAAGATTCTTGAATAATAGAGCTAATGATGTGACTCAGAAAGTTTCGAACTTCAAGAGAAGGGATAATGCCCAAAGGGACATAAGCCAAACAACATATCAGAGATTAATACAACCTTTGAGCAAAAGGAATGTGGTCTTGGAAGTCAATCATAATGACTTACAAGAACAAGATTGGAGGCATCCAATAATGCAGTACTTGGCTGGTCCATCTTCGAAGGCCAGTAGAAAAGTTAAATTGCAGTCTATGCAATATATGATATATGGTAATGCTCTCTACAAAAGGGGTGGAGATGGTTTGTTGCTGGAATGTTTAGCTCCAAAAGAAGCATTAACAGCTGTGGCTGAGGTTTATGAAGGCATCTGTGGTGCTCATCAACCTGGTGTAAAGATGAGATGGTTGCTTCGAAGGCATTCCTACTACTGGCCAACTATCATTAAAGATTGCATAGAATATGCAAAGGGTTGCCAGGCATGTCAAAAGCATGGCACAATAAGGCATGTGCCCATAACTGACTTACATGCAGTAGTGAAGCCTTGGCCATTCAGAGGATGGGCCATGGATATGATGGGAAAAATACACCCACCTTCTTCGAAGCATCATTGTTTCATTCTAGTGGCCACTGATTACTTTACTAAGTGGGTCGAAGCCAAGCCATACAAAGCTGTAGACCAAACAGAAGTTATTGGGTTCATTAAAGATTTAATCCATAGATTTGGCATCCCACAAACCATAACTGTGGATAATGGAACTGTGTTCGATGGGAAAATGGTGAGGTCTTTTGTGGCAGAGTTTGGAATTAGCCTTGTTAATTCCACACCCTATTATGTACAAGCCAATGGTCAAGCTGAATCATCCAATAAGTCCATGAAAAAGGGAATACAAAAGGTTGTGGAAGATAATCCTAGGGATTGGCATAACCTGTTGTTGGATGTTTTGTGGGCATACAGAACTTCCCCAAGGTCAAGCACAGGAGTCACTCCTTATGCCTTAGTATATGGGCATGATGCAGTTTTACCTGTGGAGATTGATGTTAAATCTTTGAGGGTAAGATGCCAAGATCAGTTAGATCCTGAGCAGTACCATCAAAGTATGTGTTTGGAATTGGAAGGCATAGATAAAGCCAGAATTTTGGCATTAAATAGCATTCTTTTCCAAAAGAAGAAAGCAGCCAAGAATTATAATAAGAAAGTCAGACACATTGGCTTTGATGAAGGTGATTTGGTATGGAAAACAATACTCCTAATAGGAATTAAAAGCCATAAGTTTGGCAAATGGTCACCTAACTGGGAAGGACCATATCAAATTCATAGAGTTCTGCCTTTTGGAGCATACCATTTAAGAAATTTGAATGGTTACGTACATCCCAAAAAGATTAATGGCAGATATTTGAAGCCTTATTTTCTAACCATTTGGGAAACACAAGGAATAAAATAAACACTAAGCACAAGAACATAAGACTGCTTAAATGATGGACAAAAATTTGTTCTTTCATAAATAATTAAGTACATTTTGCCACAAATTGGCCCAAAAATCATTACAGTGTTTTAATTGTTTTTGTACAACAAATTTCCTATTGGTAAATGTTGAAAACAGTCGAATAGCTGCAGCCATCTCTTCCTTTCGATCAGCCAGTCCTTGGTTGGTAATTTGCAGTTTAGTGTCAGTTCGAACTAGGGCTTGATTCACTGCGGACAGCTCCTCTTTAAGCTAAGCTTTCCTCTCCAGCAGTTGGACTCGAAAGTAGGAGGCAGATGAGTGTTGTTCCTTAAGCTTTGACACTTCAGTATGTACTTGGGAAACAAAACTCTGGTCGCCAACCAATTTCTTATCCTTAGCCTTGGCAGCTTGACAAATGCTGATGTAAAAATCGACAGTAGCTACTGCTTGAGATAGATGACTTGAAACATTCATGCCAGACTGCTCAGCAATTTTGCAGCATCGAAGGAACCCATTTTTGATTATAGGCCTTTGTAGAGCCTCGAAGGGGATCCTCGAAAAAGAAATCAACAGTTTCAGGCATGTGTCCAAGTCTATCGAAGGTGTAGCAGGTTTGCTGCTGGAGGAAGAAGAACTCTAAAAAATTTCCAGCAAGGAGTCAGCCAAAACTAATGGCTCAGCTTCAACATTCAATGTTGAAGAGGTAGAGGGTACGTCGAAGAGACTAGCTAGTCTTCCTTCGAAGATATCAACCTCATCCATAGACATGAGGGGTGCAGAGAGTGTTGTGGTGGAAGGCACAAAGGACTGCATGGGGATAAGAGAAATGGATGGAGCGTTTTTGGTAGTCTCTATGGTCTTAGCCACCAATGAATCAAGCAAGGAGGGGCTGGAAGTAGGCAAAGGTGATGAATTATGAGTTGGAGAACTTTTAGCACCCTCAATTGGGGAATTTGCTGCCTAGGTAGCAGTTGGAATTTCCTTGGAAGGAGAAGGAGGAGCAAGGTTCGAAAGAGAAGTAAATTGAGAGATAGGCTCAGTGGTTATTGCTACAAAGAAATATAAAGTAATGTCAAGTCTCAATATTAAAGATTCGACAAGAAAAGAATAAAGGCATGAAAGAAATTACTTGTTCCAGAAACGCTGGCACTGATGGGAGAGCTGCGAAGAGAGTAATGTTCAGCAGTCTGTTGCCTTCTTGCAGCTTCCCTTTGTAGTGCGTCAGTAGCAGCAACTTCATCTCTAAAAAATTGTTGCTGCCATCTCTTCTCAGCCCTCTCGAAGACAATTATGGCCTTGGAATACTCTTGTTCTACGGCCTTAGTAGCTGCTTCGTGGATGGGATCTTCAACCAAGTTAGTTGCTGAAGTAGCCACTTTCCTTCTTTTTTCTATTGCTTCGGCAATGGTCTCGGAATCGGAGTCTTCGACGAAATTAGAAGGAGAGACAGTTATCTTTCTTCTCTTTTTTCTCTATATTGGTATTGTCGGCTCCTTCTCAATTTCTTCAGTCTGAGATCCGGATTCCCTAGAAAAGAGCTCCTCTTCTACTTCTCTAGCAGCTATTTTCTGTTGAACCAAGTCAATCACTTTTTTCCTTCTTTTCAAGGGAGACTCCTACTTTTGATTTTCTTCTTCTTCTTCTTCTTCTACTTGAACCTCAGATATTTCCTTTTCTAGCTCAAGGAGTCTCTTCTTCTTTTGCTGTTGACCACCTTCACAGAAGAAGAATTAAGAATAAGATAACCACCATTATAGAGAAAGTCGAAGGAAAGAAAACAAAGGTACATACCTTTCTTCGAAGCAGCCCGAGTGATTTTAGGAGGAGTTGAGGCAGCAGGAATGGACTGGGTTGTGAGAGGCACAGTGGAAGAAGTAACAGTTCCAACTCCCTTGGGCTTGGGCACATCCAACACCTTTAGTAGGTTTTGAGGTGAAATGGCCAAATAGACTTCCATATTGTTGACCCACCAATTTTGGTATCTCTTCAATACGGTACCTTGAGGAATAAAAGGGGTATACTCAAAATTGGCCAAGTCATCTATAAATTTGAAGGTTGCCTCTTCTAGCCTCGACCTTCGAACCTTCAAATCTCTCCTAGTAAGGCTCAAATTGGTGTTGCTGCAGAGAGGTATTGGGACCCCTTGTGTAAAGCCAAATTGTCTAGCAAATTGAGCAGGACAATAAGGCTCAGCTATGCATTTATAAGCTCTGGGATTTGTAGTCTCGATAAATAGCTCTCTAGGAAGCAGAAGGGAAGCCCATATATCCTTGTGAGCAGGCGAAGCGCAGAGCCTGTCACTTAGGAAATTATTCAACCAAGTTGGACCAATGCTGGGTTCGAAGGGACGAAAACAGTGAGGAGGGGCAGCTGGTAGTTGATGGAAGAAAGAGAAATAAAAGGCAAAAGTAGAGGGAGAAAGTGAAGCATTGGCCAGTCTTATGCCATGGGTAAGAGAGTGTAGCCCAGAAAATTTAAGGCATTTGGATTGTAATTCAGGAAAATAGGCGAAAAGCCGAAGCTGAAGGATCCAGAATGGCCCTCCTTGATTAGCATCTAAGGGTTTCTCACAAAAGAGGGAACAAACTCTATATACATGGCTTAGAACATATAGGGCCAAGGCTACCCTTTTCTGTAAAACAAAGGCTTTGGCAAGAGGGGCAAATTCAGGCATGATTCTTTGGGAGGAGGTGCAGAAGAGGAATTTGCAAAGCCAATATAACAAGAAGGAAAAGAATTCCCTATCAGTTACCAGGCCCTCTCTTTTATTCTCAGCTTTAACAAAATCACTGTAAGATGAGTTAAGAGAGGGGAGGGAGAAAGGGACTGCTAAGTCAGGGAAATCTGGTGTAATAGGGGTACCAATAGGGGATACTCCTAGTAGATGGCAAATATCAAGAACAGTAGGGGCCATCATCCCACATCTAAATTGAAATAAATTAAAGATAGGGTTCCAAAAACATAAAGTAGCAGGAACTAGGAAAGGGTCCTCTGAGATAGTTACCCTAGATAGTCGGAGAGCATCGAGAAGGCAGAGCTCTTGAAGGTCCAGTGTCCTAGCATGGATGACCGGTCATACCATTCTTGCCACTCCGGTCTCACCGTGGGCCAGCATCGGTGAGGGCGATTGATTCTCCAGTTCCTCCAGTCGAGACCACCTTCATAAAGGAGACATTGGTTCTCCAGACGAGGATATAGGGCTAGGAGCTCATTAAGGATCTCTTTGAATATGGGCCCGAGCACATAATCTTGCTGCACATGGCGACGAGGGACAAAAATACGCCCATCGATAGCGCTCTTCTCCCCAGCCTTGTACTTCTCATATTCTGCATCAATGAGTCTTTTCAAGGCCACAGATGAGCTCACACGCTCTATGACTGGCACTTTTGGTGAAGAAGAAGCCATTGATAATACACTTTTTCAGAAAGTGAAGAAGAGAGTAGAGAGAAGTGAAAGACTGATGAGGGTTTGTACGTTAAGAGTGTAAGTAATTCCAGAACGCGAAACAAAAGGGTTTTAAAAGCCTTTGTGTCCGGAAAATATATCCCATAAGTCGTTAAGTACTAAAAGTACGAATACGAGGAGTCTCTTCCGATATTGATAGTTTTTAAGAGAAGAGCACATTTCAGATGGTGATGCCAGCTTCGAAGCAAGATATTTGGCTTCGAAACCAGATTTTGGCGCCAAAAATCAAACCACAACGGCTTCAAAATACGGAAGTCGGCTTCGAAGCATACTACATGCTTAAAAATGTAAGAATACTCAATGATGGATTTATTTCGAAGAGATTAAGGACCTGTAGTAGGTTTCTTAACAAAAGTAATACCCTTGAGGCAAAGTTTGAGGACCATTGAGGAAGTAAATAGTTGTTCGAAACATCTAAACCAATAGTTGGTTTGTATATACACAAAGAATTGTTTGTTCGGTTAAAACAGTGTACCCCAAGAGCAGTTTCCATATTGTTGTGAGTATGGACTGTTGCAAAACTAGTCAGTACTAACCATGACTATATTTTGGTTATGATTAAAACAAGCTTTGAGGGGAAAGATTGTTAAATTCAAAGCACAAATTCTAAACAAAAATCAACAAGAGTTGGTAACCATAGTCCATAAATTAGAAAATTCATCTCAGCATCCTTATTGGAATTGATTGGATCTATATTCGAAGCATAAGATTGTTAAATTCGAAGCACTGATTCTAAATGAAAATCAGCAAAATTGTCAATTTTTATTCTAAAAGTTGGAAGAATTCATGTTGATTTTAGTGTTTTAACAATTGTGTCTAGTTTCGAAGGATGAGTTTGTTCAGAAAGAAGTTCTAAAATTGCTTTTGAAGATGAATGGAGACAAAATCAAATAATGCCAAAACAATCTTAGTAAAGAAAAGCAATTACATCGAATGACTCTCTTTGGGTACAAGTTCAAGCTCGTAGAAATAAGGAATGGAATAAATAACAAGATCATGAAATGTTGTCCAACTATGGTCGATGAATTTCTTTTCTTTCTTCTTTCTATTCTCCATTTCTTCCAGGATTGGCTGCTGAAGTTGATGTGCTCTCACTTGATAAAAGAGCTCTTCAACCTTTGTTTCGAATGCTGCTTCTTTCAATCCTCGCTCTAGTTCACCCATACCCATGTCATCCTCGTATGCAGAGTCTTTATTCTGGAAGTCATCAAATTTCTCGATGAGTTTCTCTGCTTCGTACTGTGTATGAACTTGAAGGGATGAGAGTTGGTCCAAAGATTGAGCGGTTGCCATGGCAGTTCGATGCCAGTGAAGGAGTAATGAGAGTTGGTCTAGAAACATGTGGAGTTCTGCTTGAGCAATGGGGCTAAGGACCTGACCCCGCGTTAGAATATCACAAGCCCATCGAAAGTTCTTGAGAGGAACATCGTCCTCTAGAACGTCAAAAAGCAAGTGAGAGACGGCTGCAAGCAAAAGCTGGGCTTGTTTTCGCTCAGCTAGAGTAGGGGAAGATGGAGGCATGTAAGGAAGAAAGACCTTATCCGCAGAAAGAGCGAGCCCCAGTCTCTCTGGCCAAGAGGGAGTTGGTGGAGGAGAAGGTGTGGATGCTTCTAATTCAGGAGATAGAGAAGAAGATGTGGATGCTTCTATTTCAGGAGATGGCGTGAGAGTAGAAGGAACAAAGGCATTAATGTAATCGAGCCAATCGGAAGAGCAGAGTTTCGCCCTATTGGCTAAAGATGATGGATTGTGCCCTCGGGCCTCTTCTAGGCATCGGGTGGCAGACACTATCCTTGTAGGCATGGAGGATGTGTACCATGCTACAAGTAAATTGTCCTCCAAATTGCGTCGGAGGTCGATGGGCACGTAAGGGTAAACTACCGAGCTTCGAGCATCAGAAAGGAAATCTAAAGGGTCAGTGAACTCAACAAAATGATGGTTAATTCGCTCACTTAAGACACGAGTCTCAGATTCCAACCAGCCAGAAATCCCAGAACCCTCGAAGGTAGAAGGAGCCACAGCTCTATCCCATGCAGACTGTGAAGAAGAATCTCCTATGTCCATATCTGCAATTTTCTGAATTAAAGGATTGAGAGTAATATGTTCGTAGTCCAAAGATCGGTAATTTGCGAAGGCCTCCATAACTTAAATACAGGAAGTTGATTAAAGGCGGCTAATTAATGTATGGAATTTCCTTCGAGGAGAAACAGCATCATCATATGACTTTTCATATACTTTATCAATAGAGAAGAAGTTTGGTTCAGCCATGAAAGGGATATCAGTCCGCTCGATTACTAAGGTGGTGAGGATATTCCAAAGGTTGGAAATGAAATTAATACAAGTAGTCATCAATGGGTGACGGTTGTGTTTCTAAAAGCACAAAGCCCATGCACGACTATGATCCAGTAATATCACCAAGTATTGGGTATATTAGTGCGGGTGTAGACACCCCATTTTTGACCGCCCTTAAGACTTGGGCGCGACTAATGGTTTACTTGGTGTTGGAAGGTGTGCAAGGCAAAGGTTCAATTCCTTCGGCAAGGAAAGGGTCAAATCCCAACTTCACACCCCCTTTTGGGCCAAAATATTTTGAATGGTTTTTAGACCTTAAAACCCTCTCTTTCAAAACATTTTTGAAATAAAGTTTCTACAATGTTCCGAGGCTCACATTTTGTCAAATAATGCGCTTTTCGATAAACCGAGCAAGGACAAAGTGGAAATGAATGAAAGAGAGATGAAATCTTTGAAAAATCTTTCAAAACACCTTGCTTAGGGGTTTGAAGTTGAAGAAAGGAGGGGAAGAGAGAAGAAACCAAGTTGGAGAAGAAGATAGGCAAGAATCGCTAAGAGAGGGATGAGCAGTCCTCGCTAAATCAAGCTTATTTGTCTATACACCTGGAGTTAAGCTATGAGGCTACCACCATTGGAAAGAAGACTTCTGGGGCTTCATTTTGCACTCAAGAATCTCTTAAAGCCGAGTCCGGATGGGGGAGATATGATTGGTTGAAGTTGGGCATCATCCCGGTTGGATCGAAACTGAGCAGCCTCCACCAAAACAAGCATAACTTTTTTCACAATTGGAATTTTGATGCAAGGCTGGTTCCATTGGAAAGCTTACTTCCGGGGCTTCAATTTTGACACAAGAATGACCTGAAAAGGAGTTCATATGAAGAAGTTATGCCCATTTGAAGTTGGACCTGCAGAGTAGATTTTTCCTACCGACCGACCACATAGATGGCTGACCGGCCAAAACAGATGGCCGACCGACCAAAAAAGTTGGCCGACCGGCCAAGTTTGCTAGCCAACGACCTTCCGGAGTATTCTACAGATTGAATGGATGCCAGCTGTGCCAGCTATTCTTCACTTGACCTACTGTCCGAGGGTGTGTCCTTTTGGGGGGACTTTTGAATTTGTTTTTCCCCCCTTTTTCTTGGCCTCGCTCCCTCTATATAATTTACACTCCACCACCATTTTTAAGGGTTACAAAAAACCAGTTGGAGCATTATACATACAACCTCTATATCTCTCATCCAAGCCTCAAAATACCCTAGTTCTTGCACCATTTGCACTACAACCCATAGCACAAGACCTCCGTCCTCCATTCCAGCACTTTGGGACTGTTTTGAAAAGCTTGAAAGCTCAGAAATTTGGTCCAAAAGCCCCTGATTCGCTGCTCTTCAAGGGTAAGCCTCTATTTCCCTTAAACTTGCATTTTCTTGCTTCATTTATAAGCTATACTTGCAAGCATTTTTGGACTTCGTCACGAACTAAAAAGTTTCATATTTTGGGCTCATATTCATGTTTGTATAAGGACACTTTTCTGTTTGAGGCCATCTACTACCTCTTGTCTCCTATTTCTCTTTGTAGGGCCATTTTTGCATGCTATTTTAGCCCTACTTGTGATCATTTTAGAGGTTTGCTATAAATTGAAAAAAGTCATGTTTTGACCTCCTCTTTGAGTTTGATTGAGGCCACTTTGCTGTTTGGAGTCACCTCCTTCCTTACATGCCTTATTTCTTCATGCTTTGAGCCATATTTGTGAGCACTTGCATTGGCCATGGTTTGGCCTCTTAGCCACTGAAATCCAGTGGATTTTCAGTGGCTTAGGTGTATTCTTGAAGGCCAAAATCAGAGGGGGGTGACCCCCTCTCTCCTTGTCTTGTTTGGGAGTCTTTTAGGCCTTCCAAAGGGACCCTATTTTGCATGCATCGAAGTCACTTTTTAGGCCTTATTCTGAGTGTTTTGAGGTCCGCCTCAACTCTGTCCAAAGCCCATTTTGCCATATTTTATGTCTATGATGTATGTGTAGAGCAATCCCATTCAAGGCCTTTCAAAGAGGCCTTTCTTTGCATGTTTCTGAGACTAATTTCAGGGTCAATTTGGTGAGTTTTAGGACCGTCATATTTGATTTCCAGAGTTGGTTGTGCCATGCTAAGTGTCCTTGATGCATGTGTCTAATAACCCCTTTGTATGCCCTCTAAAAGAACCCGTCATTTGTGCATGTGTTGGCTGCATTTCAGAGGTTATTTGGGCATATTTTGGCATGTTTTATTCACTGATTTTTGCTGGTTTGATGAGTTCTCACCTGCTTCATATACATGCCATGTAACCCATGTTTACTAGTCAAACTTGCATGCTATGTTAGGCCATCTTGCTAGCATCTTTTGGTCATGCTTTGAACTAGAGATGTTCATGTTTTGGGACTGCCTTGGATCTGTCTTTATACTTCGTGATCAAATAATGCATGCTTTGTATAGCTATAAGTCATTCCATGTGCCTAGTTTTGAGTTTCGGGGTTCGTCTCATGCATCGGGTGCCATTTTTCCATGTTTTGGGGCTGTTTAGCATCATGTTTCAGTGCTGAAATCACATGTTTGTATGCCATATCGCATCCCGTGCCATGCCTTGGTAGAGTCACATTTTATGCCTTAGGTTCGGTTCTCGGTTTGCGTGCATGTGTGCACGCATTTCGATTGTCTCATTTTTATCTAATGGCCACTGATTTTGGCATGCTTGCGAGCTATCCATGTTAGTTTAAGTCCATCATCGCATGTTGTTGCATGCCATGTTTGCTTACATGTTTAGGTTGCGTGCCTAGTATACATTGCTCATTTGTATGTTCATGTTGCATACTTAGCCTCTATGCCTAGGTTGCATTCCATTGAGCATGCATCCCTTGCCTCTCAATCAACCATGATAGGGGTTGGGTCCCTTTGATGTGTTTTGTGCTTGCATTTCATTTGATATCAAAGTTGCACACTTGGCTTTTGGGCCATCATGCATTGAAATGCGTGATTGATGGCCCGAGGGTCGAGGGCCATGCTCCCTTGAGTCTATTCCATGATAGGGAGTATGGCTATGCTCACATTTGCCTGAAAATTCCATGCCATACACTGCTTGCCCTCTGCTGCTGTCAATTGCAGGTTCTGTAGGAAGTTTTGGCCGGTCGGCTACATATAGTGCCGACCGGCCAGGAATCTGTGGCCTATAGATAAAAAGGCGGCCGGTGATCATCCCCTTCGGCCGGTGGCGTTTCTACTTGGTCGGTGGTATTCCCCAACATATAGAGAGCATACCCTTAGACTTTGGCAGTCCTTAGAGGAGCAGGGCAGTGTTAACAGAGGCAGCAGTGCTATGGCAGTGAGTTTCCGGGCAAGACGGATCGAGCATACATCATCCACGCATCCCGAGGCAGGGCTGCGGCCACCATCTTTCTGCATTTATTCGTTAATTAATTAGAAATTCTGTAATAATTAATTTAGTATTATTTATTCGGACTGTAATATTTATTTGGACCCTCCGGGCGAGGGCAATTGTGTAATAAGTGTGCGTGCGTATGTGCATGTCTTCCAACCCCACGTCTTTCTCCCTTTTATTTACCAGCTTATGATGGTTAGTCTAGGACATGTTTCAATTAGCATACAGTATGATAGCATGTTTGCATCCATTCATTCGTTTTGCATGCACGGGGCTCGGCGTATCATTCTAACTGCATTTGTATTTCAATTCCAAATTGAATACGTGTTAGTTGTAGCATTTCACATGCCATCTTTAGGATAGCCAAGCCTATTATAGTTGCATTTTGCTTGTGTTGCATTAGTCATTTTTAACTTGAACTAGGATTATGTATATGATTACTAACTAGTTTCTGTTTTGGCTCGGAGTACTAGGTAAGCTTTTATGTTTTAGCATACCGCATGTGTGTGAGTGTTGCCATAATAGCATGATTACCATAAGGCTAGCTGCTTATGTGATATAACTGCTTGAATGCCTGTGGATGGAGGTTGAATCACCTAAATTGGAATAATGCATTAAAACTGTGAGTTTTAAGCCCACTAGATAGTGGCAAAACCATCTTTTCTAAAGCCCACTTGAGGGTGGTAAAATCTGCATTTTAGCCTACTTGCGACTAGCAAACCATTTTCAAAATAAACATGTAATGCTTTGTTCCAATCTAGGCGATTTGGTCTATACTTGTTTGTTGTGCGCATAACATAGTAATTCTAGGCTAATAATTGGAATAAGAACACATAATGTTTTCAAAACAAGATATCATGGTTAGTAGAGGCCGATCTTCGGATCGGGCGAGAGGGGGTGCTCATAGCTGACCTTCCCCAATCGTACCCAAGTTCCCGAGCCGAGGCAACTTTGGTGATGACGGACACGTGGCCTTTGGCACCGAGTCAAGGTTTCCTAAATTTTCCCATTAAAAAATATTTAGGTGGCGACTCTGTATCTGGCAAAGCAGTCCATGTTTGGCACTTCTTTCAAAAATCTGTTTTCTCAAAACGATTTGCCAGATTTGGACTCTTTGGTTCAGATTAAGAACCGTGACAATTTGAGTCTGAACTGTAGTAGACCCACAAAATGAACAGAACGGGGGGAGTCATCCTCCCGGGGCGTTCGGGGACGTCTACAGCGGGGGGTAATGTTGGCTACATATTTTGTATAAGCCAGTTACAGTTCGACACGTGGCAGAGTAAAGGGTAATATAGGAAGACTATTCAAGTCTTCGATCCTGATCGTACACGTGGCAGTTAATATTTGTTCTCGCGTGATCTGAGTAGCATTTGATCAGTAAAGAGATGCAAGGTGACGTGGCTTCAACGGTTACCCATATTCAAATTCAAATATAAGAGGGAAGCTCAACTGCAAATGATGGCGTAGTGGAACTACCTATAAGGCAACATGATCGACGATCATGGAGGAGCAATTCGACGGTTTGAAGTGCAGTTCGAAGGTCATCATTGACAAGTATAAATAGCAGGGAAGCCCCCAGAAAAAGCCCCCAGACTCAGATCCAACAAATCAGTCATTTACTTCATGTTTTCTTTTCCAGTTTCACATTTCTAGTCTTTACATTTCCTGCACTTTAAATACCTGTTCTTTACATTCCTGCACTTTAAATACCTGCACTGCACTTCATTCATAGAAGTTGTTTCAAGTAGATTGTTGCTGTAAACCTCCACGAGGCTGAGTTTGGCTCATTGTAAGTTTTCATTTTAATGAAATACTTCAATTGTTCGTCATTTACCTGTTATTTTGCTTAATTTCTCCTAAGTCAAGCTACCAGTAAAAGTCCTCTTCATTGAGGCTGAAAGAACTAAAATACAATCGTCTGATAATTGGTTGGCAATTATAATTTCTGTAAGGACTGATTGATCCTTACTGGCACGCTCACATTTTCAAATATAACCCTCAAAAAGCCAAAAAGTCAACAAGGGTATAATTGTAATTAAAAAAAAGTGAGAATTGAGGGGTTCAAAAAAATTAGGTGTTAATAATAATAATACTCTTTTAAAAAATTTAATTGAATGTACTAAATTATTATTTGGGTGCAAATAAAATCACTCCCAAACTTTATATTTGTTGAACCGGTCACCACTAGGCTACATTAGGCACAATCACGTAATAAAAATAAAATAAAGATAAATTTAAAAATCCCTTAAACAAATTTTATAATATGAAAGTTACATTCCACCAATTTTTAATGGCTAAAGTCATTTATTTCATGAAGTTTTTGCTGCTCTTTATATTTTCAAAAAAACCCCATAATAAATTTGTTGTTTGGGAATTTTGAGCATTTTCTTAATTATGTGCCACCAACGAAAAGGAAGTTGTGAGGTTACGAGTTTGTCAAATCTTCCAACAAATATTATCCTTGTATATGGACAAGAATAATGAGGCCACTTAGCCATTTATTGAGAAAGAAAGGACAACCTCCTT
This sequence comes from Camellia granthamiana, assembly GCA_036172215.1. NCBI lineage: Eukaryota > Viridiplantae > Streptophyta > Magnoliopsida > Ericales > Theaceae > Camellia > Camellia granthamiana. The sequence goes on from CM069905.1 coordinate 118,561,550, forward strand.
TCCAATAATATATTTTACAAATCTGCAAAACTTAAAGATGCCATAACTAAAGGGGTGACCTCCTTCTTTTCCTTGTTTTTTCGTTATTCTAATTTTTCTATTATTTTTTGTTGTTGTTTTGATCTTTCTATTCTACGTTTTTGTGGAGAGATTCAATATGAAGAGCAAGTCTTGTACTTTTTCTTTGTGGTCACAAATGTTAAATGTTAATATAAAAATGAGGGCTCTATTTGGTAGAGTTTTGGAACTTTAGTTTTACCCTTTGGTTTGTATGTGAAGTTTTTTACAGCTTTTAAAACTTAATTATATATTCACTTTTGGAAACTTTGTCCAAGGCGGAAAAATTTAGACTAATCGGTCGTCGTCCCGGACGTCTTTCCGGTTGACCGGAACCGTGCATTTTTTTTTTACAATTGCCACGTGTTATTTTTTATATTTTAAATAAAATAAAAATTCTGAATTTTTAAAAAAAATTTATGAGTTATGAATAAAATTTTGAGTTGTAAGTTTTTATATCAAATATCATATGTCACATCAAAAATTTCCCAGTTAATTCAAAACTCTTTTCAAAATTCATTTACCAAACAAATTTTCCACACTCAAATCATAATTTCAAAACTCACAAACTCAAAATACAACTCATATTCTCAAATCATATAAGTTTGGCATCTACTATATAATCCATCTTTTTATCTTTTTATCTTTTTTCCATCACATCACCTCTCTACTTTTCTACACATCTTTTCGTAAAAAGACAAAAAGTACACTTTTTTAGAACACCCCAAACCAAAACTCTATCAAACACTAGCTAAATTACACCCAAAAAAATATATCTATCCTTGGTTTATCAGCTAGAATTCAAATTTGACTGCACCTTCAAATTGACTACATTACCACGGTAAAAAATGTCAGGATCTCACCAACCTTACACTTATGATGACAACAATAGAATGTGCAACGATTGTTTTATTTCCACTAATGTATTGAATATAAAATCAGTTTGAAAAGGAATCTTTCCCATTACTTATGCGAGCATGATTCCCTCTACTTTTTTTTTTTTAATTTTTTTTTTATAAATAATGTGTTCAAGGTACATTATGACGAGGTTGGCAGAATTGAACAAGTGAGATAACGTGATCAATTTAATTTTGATAACATATATTTTAATTCAAAAGATTGGAAACTGATTATCCAAGCTAATGGTTGTCAGTGAACTTATGCTGAAAGCTATCTCATAAGTTTAAGATTATGTTAAAAAAATAAAAAAATTATGATTTATTCGAATCGAATGGTAAAATTTTAGGAAAATTTACTTAAAATTTCACTTTAAAAATCTGCGTATCATGAAACCCCCTCCCTTTTTTATAGATGGTTGGTCTTGTTTATTTGAAAATATTTTTTATGAGATCATGCTTAGAGTTTATTTGGGAAGAACATTTGGACTAAAATAATCATATAAGATAAAATAAACTATTTTAATCCAATAGGACAAAATATCACATCCAACCCATAATCATTTCATTTCTTCTCTCACAAAAGTCACAAAAAATCAAAAAACCTATTTCAAACGAGACTTTTTAACCCTAAGAAAATAGCTAAAAAGTCAAAAATCAACCCACACCCCAATTATTGTGTCATGTTGGGGCTTTGTTTTGGGATATGGGTTGATTTTTTTGATTATTTTAACCTGAGGTTAAAAAGTCTCGTTTGAGATGAACTTTTGGGGTTTTGTGACTTTTGTGAGAGAGAAAATGAAATGATTATGGTTTGATCGGGATATTGTCTTATTGACTTTTTTGCATTTTTTGTCTTTTTGTGACTAAAATAATATTTAAAAAAAACCCTCAAACCCACTTGCCAAAAGAAGGCTAAGACGTTTTTACCTTTATTAATTGTTAGGCTCAATTTTTTCTTGGAATGTGATTTTTGAAATGTAACATAAGGTTTGATTTTCATAATGGGTATGTTATATTTTGGGTGGAATGAATGTGGAAAGTAATTTTTGAAATATGAAATGTGGAATATGATTTGTCCAAATCAGTAATGTAACTACAAAATAAAACGCTAAAATTGGGAAGAGAATCTTGGCCATATCTAAAAACAATGGTAAATGTGTCAATTTATACAAACAATAACTTATGTGTTCATTAAAATAATGGTAAGACTAGTTGATTAAGTTCTCATTTTAAAATTTATAGATCAGTGCCCTTTTACCTTTTAACTTTTAAATTTTGAATTTTTTCTTGAAATGACAAAAAAAAATAATAATAAATAATAAATTTTTTGAGCTTATTTGGATTTTTTTTTTTAATATATAGATTGGTCTGTATAAGATGGACCGGACAAATAAAATTGTTTGACATAATTTTAAAGAAGATCACTAAAAAAATAAATAAATAAATAAAATAAAGTGGGTTACTTGAAAGTTCCCAAACAACCATTGTCATAGTAGATTGTTGTTCGAGAAGGCGCTAAATTAATAAAAAAGTAAAAAAAACAATAAATTTCCATTATTTCTATTTTTTGCACTGTATTTTCATAAAAAAACTTTTTAAAAATGGGAGATTTTTTTAGGGTCTTTGGTATTAAGATTTTATAGCATAAAGGACATATAATATTTTTATAATGTTTAAGGTCTTTCAACATGGATCTAGAGAATTTATCTGAACTTTCCAGATAAATTCTCTCCAGAGAAATTCTTTGCCTTTCCCAGAGGAATTCTGGAAATTTCCTGAAGAAATTCTTTGCCCAGAGAAATTCTAATTTCCTAGAGAAATTTTGGAAATTTCCTAGAGAAATTATTTGCCCAAAGAAATTCTAAACCAGAGAAATTGATACTATTATGACCAATTGAAGAAACCAAATCCAATAACATTATTACTCAATCAATAAGAAACTCTAATAATTAGAAACTCATCATCCAATAAACACTAACCTAAATGAATCTAACAATAAAAAACCAACACTTATGAGGGTTTAGACACAATAGACAGCCAATCAAGAAATTAATCCAATCAATGCAACAAATAATCACAAATACAAACCAGAGAAATTCACAGAGAAATTATGGTTCAAAGAGCATTTCTCTAGACTTCACTGAGAAATTATCTCCAAACCAGGGAAATTCTTTTCAAATTAGAGAAATTCCTCTGTTTCATTATGAGCAGAGAGAATTACTCAGGAATCAAACCAGAGAAAATTTAAATTTCTCTGAACAAAATTGTCAAATTTTGAAATTAGACTTTACAAATACAAAGTAATTCACTGTGCTCCATTTGAAAAACCAGAGAAATTCAATCCAAACCATAAAAAATTCAATATAAACCAGAGAAACCAGAGAAACTTCAGTCCAAACCAGAAAAATTCAATCCAAACACATTTCTAGTATGTATCTGATGTTTCACTAAGATCAATATTAATAAAAATTTAACCGATCAAGCAATCGAACAAACAAACAAATCATAAAAAAATAAAAAATAAAAAATTGAAAATGGGAATCAAGGTCTAGCTATATTGGGCAGAGCCAAAATTGATGTAAGCGTAGCCGAGAGAGGTTCGTCTAGCTTGATGATGAGCCGATCCAGTGGTCAGAAAGCAGATGAGGCAAGATCTGGTGATGGTATAGCAGAGTCTGGTGGTGGTATAATTGGGTTTTCGTCTGATGATTTGGTAGCTAGAATAGTTGTTTCCATCACCACTCCCCTACTTCTTTATTGGCGATAGAGGTAGAGCTGCGGCAGTAACAGCAGTGGCAATGAAGAACGCTGGTGGTGCCTGGAGAAGAGAGAAGAGGAGACGATGGAGGAGATGGCGAAGGCGATTGCGATCTGAGGCGATGATAGAGATGGCGGCAGCGGCGAGAAGCTGAAGATAAGAGAAGAGGAGGAAAGAGATAGATATAGGGAATGAGATCATCGTTGAGATCGATGAGAGAAAGACAAAAGAGTAGCGGGAGAGCAGTAGAAGAGAGAGATAGAGAGCGTGAGATATATCAAATTTCTCGGTGATAGATGTGCGTGGGATTGAGAGACCTTAGACATCAAAAAATAATATTATGGATTCCTTCCATTACTACAAATGGAAGAGGGACTTTAGACTAATTTTCCCTAAGAAAAATCACTAAAAATAAATAAATTTACAAACAAACCCTAAATGTGATGATGATGATGATGATGATGATGATGATGATGATGATGAAGAAATTTCATTTTAAATATACTTTTATTGTCCTAGTTAATAGAGATAAATTAAAATTTGTTTATATATTTTTTATTTTTATAATAATTTATAGGTAACATGTATGTTGTTTACTGTTTTGTTGAGTTTTTGGAAGGTATTTTTGAATTTGTTACTTATATATATATATTTTTGTCCTTAGTAATTTTTTTATACTTTAATTATTTTTTTTACACTTTTTAAATACACCTTAAACTAGATGTAATTGGAAAGTAAAATATATTTAAAAAACATAAAAATTATCAAATACAAAAATTTATAAAAAATATTATTTTTTGCAATATATATATTTGCATTTACTCCCCCCACAAATATGTTATTTTTTATATGTATATAAATTAAGTAAATTTATGAAAATAAACTAAAATTTAAAAATTAAAAAAATAAAAACTTAAAAACAGAATTCGGATCTCAAATATAATTTTGGAAAATCTAGTGTAACATCCCTCTCTAACTTTTAGTAATGAGAGAGGTCCACAATATTGTTTTTCGTAGCCTAAAGTACCTTGCCCATATCCTCTCTCATCTCTCTCTATTCTCTTCCCTCTCCCCCATGACTGTCTAACATTTGGACGGCGCTAGTGATCATGTTCTTGGCATAATTGGCATGGTGTCAATGTGCGCCGATCCAAGGGTAAACACCTTGATACCACACTCATTTGTGTCTTTCAAAGAGCCAAAATCATACTCAAAAAGTTGTTGGTGTAAGTGCAAACAAAGGCCCAAGGTATTGTGCAAGATAGCCCAAGGCATGCCATAAAGCAACCTGGCCACAGCGGCCCACAAACTTGCCTACCCAAGTAGCAACTTTAGGCCAACTTTTGGAGGGTCAAATGTAGTCTTTTTGCCTTATAAATTTTTATGTAAATACCTTAGTATTAAAAGTGTTTTGGGACCAAGAGTTGTAATTTTTCTATTTTTGTAGAATTTTTAAAAATCCATTATGACTCCTCAAATATATTGGATGTTTCCTCCTGCCAGCTACGAAAGGCTTAACAAGCTATATTAAGGGGGATACCCAAGTATTGAACCAGATCACTTGTGTCTTTAATGTACCCCAACCTAGCTTATGGTAAGACAACTTTTGTAGCATTTTTGGTGTATTGTTCAACTATTATAATGCCTTCTTTTAATAAATGAAAAATTCATTTCGCCTTTAAATTGTTACTTACTTTAAATTTTAGCTTGTTGATTGTTATTTTGTGGTTTGTCTCCAATCTTGTGGCTCATCGACTTAACTAATATTGTGTTTGCTTGTCTTTGCAAACCTTTTGAGCTTTATTGGCGAGCTAGTGAAGAGAGTTAACTAGCTCCATACACACTTGCATATCTTTGTCAAGGCTTCTGCATTGCTGGTATGTGACACATGGCCAGGGCAATCGGCATGAGCATAATGCCAGTTCTTCGTTTCATACTTGACCGTCACAATGTTGATTGTGATTCCTCTTGCTCGCTTCTTTGGTGTGGCATCGATTTCATCGTAGGTCTCACTATCAATCTTCTCATTTTGCTTTTGTTGTTCCTCTGTGAGTATTCCCGTCTTCTCTCTCAATTACTTATTGGGTTTCTTCTTATATTTGCATGATCTATTGAATTTGCAACTTGGGTTATCCTAAAATTGCTTACTTTTTTCACTTGTCTGCTGTATTGGAGGGTTGGGAAAATGGGTTTTGTGAAATTTTTCTATTCACATTGTTGTGTTATAGGCTTTGATATGAATTGGGTTAGTGGTGATATTGTTTAATTTGTTTATATTTCCTTACTATGTTGCGTTGGCTATTTAATTTGTTGGACTTTGCTATTGTTTTGCATTCTTAACACTTGTTTATTCTCACTGAGGATGTGTTGTCTGCTTGGTTATTTAAGGTTTCTTTTGGCTTAATTTTGATTTCCAAGATGGTGTTGCTAGAGAGATCGATATCCGTTGCCAGAGAGTTTTGACGATGACACTATGGTGGATCTGAAATTTGTTAAAGAGAAGAGAGTGGTGGTGGTTAGGGTTGGATTTGGATTTTCTGGATCTAGTGAAAGTGAGGTTAGAGAAATAAACATGTGAATGTGATGAAAATATAGAGAAATGAAGGTTTGATTGAAGAGGTGGTGAAACTCCTGTACTTGTAGCCATGGAAGTTGTGTAGAGAGTTGGTGATTTTAGGATTGTGACAGTCTCTCTCTTTCTATATATATTTTTATTTGGTTAAAATACAGAGAAAATTGTTCAAAACATAGTAAAAATTATGAGTAAATTAAAGAAATTTGTGAGTAATCAGAGAAATTTCAAATCAAAAAAAATTCAAAAGACGAAAAAAAATTGAAATACAGAAAAAATCAGAGAAATTTCAACCTAGAGAAATTTCTCTGGTTTAAAATTTCTTTGGATCAAAATTTATCTGAAAAAATATTGAGAAACTCCTACCACTATGAAAATATTACATATCATCATATAATATTTTAATAATAGGGACCTTAAAAACAATTTCCTTATAATTTTATCAAAAATATTATCTACATAAAAATTATCTAATTTTAAGACTTAAAAAAAAAAAAATCCTTTTTATCATAAATTATAAAAAAAATATTATAAATATTAAATTTTTTATAAAGTAAATGACTAATGTTTGGGATTGACAAAAGTATTAATTCCACGTCTACGTGAGATATTGCGAGACATTTAACCGTTCATTTATTAAAATTTTTTGTATTTCTAACGTTGGCCAGTTATAAAACCGTGGGCACCGCATGCTATTGCGAAAACCAGACGGTCGTCCCCTGTAACCCGAAAAGTTCAAAACAACTTTTCACCAAAACCCTCCAAAACGAATCCAAGAATGTCAATGTTCCTCCAAAACCCATCAGCGCGAAGCTTCGTGTACCACCACATCCATCTTCAAGTTCTGCCTCCAAAGTACTTTCCAGGGAAACAAACAACCACTTTCCCAAAATTAAGGTCTTTTTCCCTTCCCTTGCCCCATTTACATATTCAAAAGACTCAAAGTGAATGCCTTCAACCAAGTTTCTAATTTTGGACAGGTCATTTTGAGAAGTTTAGTTTGATTGTTATTTTGGTTATTTATTTATTGTGTTTCTTGTAAAGTTGTTATTTGTAGACATAAATATAGTTCTGTTTCTATCTTTGGTGGTGGTGATGTTAGTGCTTATCTGTTCTTTCAATTTGGAGTGGGGACGAATTTGTGGGGCTTTAAAGCCAAAGTCAATGCTTTTCCAGCTCTAACCATGGCTTGGTTATTTATTTATTTATGGAATAACACAGCTTGAGATTTTGATTTATACTCAACTTTCATTGACTTTCTTGGATTCTTTCACGTTGCCAGCTCTAACTTTGTTTTCTTTGTTTGGTATATATATATATGAAATACAGCTTGACATCTTAGATTCATTCTGATTTGAGTTTTTTTGGATTCTTTCACGTTTCCAGCTCTCATCTTGGGCAACTTTCAAGATTTGGATCTCAAGAACCATTTTTGAAGGCTTTTGAACTTCTGGGTCCTGTCTTTGCCTTCTTCCATTGTCGATTTTTTGGGTGAATTGGGAAATTCAAATCTGTGGGTTTTTGAGTTTCTGGGTCCTGTCTTTGCCTTCTTCTTGGTGCTAGTGCTTTCAATGGGGCAGAGGATGAGAGGATAAGTGCAATGGTAGTGGGGAGTAAGTCTAAAAATGAACAGTTAGATTTCTGACAAATCCGTAGCAGCAGTCATCGTTGTTCTTAGATATTCTCAATCGAAGGAGTTGAGTGATACTTGTTCACCTCGGATTTGGAGGGGTTGGTACATGCAATCTTTTGTTTGATTTATTTTATTTTTTTATATATCTATATATATTTTCTCATTTATGAATGTGGAGATCTAACATTAAGCTTAGCAATCCAAATAGTTATAGCACTTTCTTCATATTGAAATTCACCTTCAAAATAAGTGTGCTAGATCTTTTCGTTTGTCCCATTCCCACAAGTAATAGATAAACTCTCTAAGCTGTCTGGAAAACGTTGAGCGAAATCTTCTTTGACCCTATCATTTAAAAATCTGCAAAGTTTATGGTTTGAGATTAAAGTGCACAGTTAACACTATGAACGGATAATATAAAAAGACTTTTATACCCGCCTACCATTACACTGTCTTCCTCCCATCCACTGTGTCAAACACTGCCGTCTTCAATCCACCACCACCACTATATTCAATTTACAATACATTGAAATCAAATGTCTTTAAAGCTTGAATTTATCAAAAAATAAAATAAAAATGGCTTTAACGCTTGACAACCAAAAGTAACATCCTAAGAAAAAAAAATTCATGTATTAGTAAATAAAAATTCAAACTCTCTAGTGGTGTACCCTCAAAATGTTATGACTCATTTGTTTCAGTGCCACAGATTTATATCTGAGCACCTGACTTTAGTTATGGTTTGATATCTTGAACCACTTCTAGGTGGTTTAGAACTGTTCCCTTTTTCTTTAGGGCTATATTGTTGTTTTTATGCATTCGCTGATATTGTGGTATTAATTTTCTTAAAGGTTTGGACCATTGCATCACTGCATCTGAGGGCTCTCACAAAAATCTCTTTATGGATAGACTGTCGGACCTTGAGAAGGTGAATATCATAACATTGACTGCATCTATTGAAGTATTCAACTGCTTATGCATTCTATATTCACATCTCTACCCAAATACATAAAAAACAATCAACAATGCTTTACAAATACATATGTATATCATAAACATTAGGGGTGAGAATTTCCAATGTGACACGTTAACCGTACATGAACTTAGTGGGCTAGGGTTAGCCATTTTTTGACATGAACCCGATTTTGACACAACATGATGACACGATAAATAATCAGGTTAGGTCAGCGTTGAACCTACATAACGTGAAGTTGGCACGAATGACCTGTTTAATGGAAGATTACACATTTTAATGTTATTTTTACTCAAAGGTGTCATGACATGTTTAAATCCCTAATTAAACAAGCATGGATGGAATTATTTTATTGTTTGTTGATTCCTAATGTTTTTGTTGCTATCCCTTGATGAGTTTATTGTAGATGATGCTATTTAGTGGTATGATATTTTGGACCACTTAGCTATTGGTTCTGGAGCAAGAATTATGCTATTATAAATATTTCTCATCATTATTTCATGATATATGGTACATGGGCTTAGTATGAGTATCATGTGAGGGTGTGTGTCTAGTTGTTAGGATGTATGAATATGTATCCAAACTCAAAGCCTTAGGATGCAAATAATTTACGGTTCATGACTATAATATTTCTTATCATCATCATTATTTCTCCCAAACTTGAAGCCTTAGGACACATGAATATGTATCCAAAAGTTGGGTATTGGTACATGTGTGCATTTCCTCCACATTCAAATACATTGATTGTGCATTAAACTGTAGTGTAGTATGCTGCTATTATTTAAAAGTATACTTGACATTAGATGAATTCAATGCGAAAAAAGGAATTTTTATTTCCCTACACACGTGAGAAGCACAACTTCTTTTTCTTTTTCCATGATCAAATGTAGGTTTCAGGTACCAGATTTGGGTATTAAGGTTTGGACACATATCTGATGCCCTTGTCATATTGTGTCATCACTGGTACCTTGGAAGGAAGAGAGGAGCACATGTTATACGATTCATGTAAAAGCTGATTCATTTCTAGATATGTTGTTTTCTCTTTATTGGTTGAATGCTGATTAGTTGATGTGATTTTATTGTCTGTTATATCTTGTAAATATGCTTTAAGCTATGCTTTTTGTCAAGTAGTTACTCGAGAAACTTATTACTCATGTTTATCCCTTCTGTCCTCCCGTAGAAGTCCTGTTATTTTAGTGTATTATTATATTAAGTTTTTACTATTTTTTTCCTTCTTATGTTTGTTCTCAGGAAAATTTCATTGTGAACCTGGTAAAGATTCAAAATGACAGTACATTGGAGGTTGATCTATCTAAGAGTGCACCTGTTGCTTCGAAACTGTCAGAACCTAAGTCTGTTGAAGGTCCACCTTGTAATATTGACCACGTCACCACCGAATTTAATAAATCGGTTCCAAAATTGAAAATTGCTATGGTTGTGGTTGGGACAAGAGGCGATGTTCAGCCTTTTTTGGCCGTGGCAAAGAGGCTTCAGGTATGTTTGACTCAAGTGCAATATGTAATTCATAAGAAAAAGCAAACAATGGGTTATATTTGTTGGTTCAATGATAGTACAAATAACATAGTTTGTTGATTTTCACTGGTCCCTCCCAAAAAGAATGGCATGGAGGATCTTTGTAACTCCCACCCATGGTATAACAATAAATCACCACAAAAATGAAGAAAAGTACCTTAAATCAACCAGTTATGTTTATCTGAAGCAACCAACATCAGCACCAAGAAGAACCATAATCACAGATGGCAAAATCAAGCCTGAATCTTAAAAGTTTGAAGCCCCAGTTGAGTATATCTAAGTATTTAAAACAAGTGGGGAGCAACAAGAAGCAGAGAAAGGAAGAAAAATGGTGTAAACTTGCATTATGTGGCTTTAATGCCTAATCTTAGTACTGTATTTAATAAATGTCTTATTTTACATTCTGCAGGGTAAAAAATCAGGTACTTGGGTTAATCTCATGTATCCTCCACTTCTTTTTTTACGGGAGGAAGATACTATTACCAGTATTTTTCATTATTGTTGTTGTTAAACATATATATATTTTAACGCTAGTGTTTGTTTTGATGTAAATTGATTCTGTGTTTACCTGCAGGAGTTTGGTCATCATGTTAGGTTGGCAACTCATGTTAACTTCTCCACTTTTGTAAAGTCAGCTGGAATAGACTTTTACCCTTTGGGCGGTGATTCTCGGGCTTTGGCAAGATGTAAGATGTCCTTGACTTCCATTTTTTTCCAATTTATTTTCTTAATATGCATTACCTTTTTCAGTTGCCACTTTCTATTCTAGGCCCCATATTTTGTTTTACTTGGATTAGTTTTTAATCTTATGCGACCTTTAGGAACCTGCAGAGAAATGCATTGTAGCATTATTTCTTATTTATTTGTTTTTAATTTGGTTTTGATGTATGTGTAGAGCCTAGTTCTTTATGACCAATGATTTGTTCAAGCCAATAATATGCCATTAAATGCATCTCTTACTGCAATCTTGAGATTTCAACCTCTTTAGATTAGACTTCATACTGCCAATTCTCAACCTGTTTCTAGAATGTATTAAACATGTTTGATACCGTCAATACTTTAGACGAACTAAGCTGTGCTTTCTTTCCTTGCCTTCTCTCTCTCTCTCTCTCTCTCTCTCTCTTTTTTTGCCACAATTTTAGATATGGCCAAGAATAAAGGTTTAATTCCGTCTGCACCAGGAGAAATTTTGATGCATAGAAAGCAAATAAAGGCCATTATTGAATCTCTTCTTCCAGCATGTACTGGACCAGATATAGAAACTGGTCAGCCTTTTAGAGCTCAGGCAATTATTGCAAATCCGCCTGCCTATGGTGAGTTCAGACAAATTGAATTTGTAATGCTCATTATTTATTTTCTTCCTTCTTAAAATATTATTTCTGCCAACTTTTTATATATTTAATAAAAATAGTAAGTTTAGCTAATCCTGCGGGGTGGACAAGATATGTAGGATTCTGCCTTGGGAACTGGGAGTCTTAAGTGTGAGTTGTGCCCTCCCCCTCTAAAGGTCATTGCCAGTGTGTCCTTGAAGAAATGCAAGCAGCTTGTTACCCGGGGGAAAAAATAAAACTAAAACCAAAACCAAAATTTTGAAAGTTGGTTGTATAGATTTTTGGCTGTGTCAATGTTTAAGATGTATGGACATGGATACATTATGATATAGACACGTTAACGAGGCTATTTTCAAATAATTAGGGCATGAGCACAATAGGGACATGACAAGAAATAAATACACTTATTTTGTATATCATATGAAGATAATAACAAAATATTCATTTTCTATGTTCATAACTTGGAAAAGAAATGGGAACCAAAAGCTCTAGTGCCTATTATAAAAATTCCCAAATATTTACAGGTAAAATAGAAGCACTCAGTGCTAATAATGACTAAAGGAAGGCTTAACTTTTATTTTGTTAGATAACTGATAATGATAAGAAGTTAAATAAGTTTCATAAGGACTAAAAAATTTAGTAAGTTTCATAAGCACTAAATATCTTTTCCTGATTAGTGTACTCCAAGCATTTAATATGTCCTTCTGGCTTGCAGGACATGCACATGTTGCTGAAGCTCTTGGTGTACCCCTCCACATTTTCTTCACAATTCCTTGGACGTGAGTATTAGTTAAAAATTTTGTCTTTGAATTCTGTAATGTTTGTGATTTTTCCATGTTTTTTAGTGTAATGTTACAAGAAATATATTTTGCCACTTTGAAAGGAAATCTGGCCTTCTTTTTATTTTTTATGTTTATTTTTGTTTTGGATGACATTTATAGTTTGTTAATGAGAACTGAGCTCATTGTTACGGTCTGAAGTTGTTTTTTGCTTGGTAACTGGTGGAGGCTTAATTTACTTGGGAAACTTTTGTTTTATTTGCTCTAACATAATGAGGAAAATTTTGGATGTTCAATGTGTTATATGTTATGTCCCCAACCGCACATGGTAAGGGTTGTGAAGATGATCAGCCAGTAATACCCTTCTGTCAAGGGGTTGGCCTGGTGGCAAGGTCTTGGGGGCCTCTTAGAGCATCTCCAACCCAATCCTCTCACCAAGAGGATGAAAATAAACTTTTTTATTCAAAAAGTGAATATAGAGTATATTACTATTCATTCCAACTCCAACCATAAACCTTCATTTTCTTCACTATTCATTCCAACTTCAACTTCATTTTCTTTTTTAACAAATATTTAATTTTAAAATTTTTGTAAAATATATTTAATATTATACTCATTTTAAAGGTATGATTTCATATTTTTTATTGATGTCAATTTTATAAAAATTAAATTTACACATTAAAAGTTATTTCAAATATAATAAGAAATATGGAGTGAATAGTGTTTTGGAGGTTCCTTCATTTTTTTCCTCCTCCCTTCAAATTTGAAGGATCAATCCATCATCCTTCATTTGGGAGGAAGAAATGAAGGATGGGTTGGAGTTGTTTTTTGGAGAGGATCCTCCATATTTGAAGATATGGAGGATGGGTTGGAGATGCTCTTAGGTGCTAACAAACTTTGAGCCATTGGACTGGGGCAAAACCTTTGAATTAACCGTGGTGCACTTGTGGGAAATTCCTTGCCGAGGGCCTGTGCACCCCTGGGGATTAGTCGGGCTTTGATTCCGACACCCCACTGCCAATAAAAAAAGATAAATAAATAAAATAAAAGATAATCTGAAATAGAGGACTCAATAAATTTGTAAGCAACTGCTAAATTAATCATCAACATACTATCTAAATTAATGAGATATTGATTCTGAAATTCAAATCTCAACCCATGATCTCTAGCTGAAGGATCTATTACACTTCTTAATCTCAAATACGAAACATCTTGACATCCATTTGTTGTGTCTAACATCTTGACATACATTTGTCGTATCTGTGTCTGTACTTCTCAGGTTATCGGTCATGGTCTTATATTTAACAAATCTTACTAAAAAATTGTTGTAGCAGAAAGTTCAAAAACAACACCATTAGCTGTAGGCAAAATTTTTCTTTCTCCAAAATTTAGGATAATTTATTTAGGTTATTTTCTGCACCACAGCTTGTAGAATTCTTCGTTTGGTGTGACAAGATGTCTAGGGTTCAACTGTTTGTACTTTCTGCTAGGACTGACTGACGATTTTTACCTCCCTCAGCATGGAAATATGGAAAGCAGGAGAAAGAATACTTGTGTGCACTTGCACATTTCCTAGAATATGCAATGTGTCCCAATATTGTAATATTGGCATTTTAAAATGAAAAACAAATGCACAGTGCCGAGCCAATGTGCGCTGATTGATCTTGAAAGTCATGTGATTTTAATTCCAACCATTGGTTAGATTGTGTCAAACATTTTTTCTGTTCCTTATTTTTTTTATTTTTTTTTTATTTCATTAGACAATGGCCTCTTACATCCTTTTTCAATAGGCAGGCCAACAAATGAATTTCCCCACCCATTGATACGTGTACCCCAAAGGGCTGGTTATTGGGTATGTTCTTGTCTGATACTTTGTTCTGCATTTGATTTCCCAATTTAAGAGCTTTTGACTTAAATTTTACCAATGAAATTATTCTCTAATTTTTTCTTGCTGGGTCCAGCTATCATATATAGTTGTTGATTTACTGATATGGTGGGGCATAAGGGGATATATTAATGACTTAAGGACAAAGAAGTTGAAGCTTGCTCCTATTGCATACTTCAGTTGGTACCATGGGTCGGTATCTTATTTGCCAACAGCCTATATGTGGAGTCCCCATGTTGTGCCAAAGCCAAGTGGTAAGGATGATATTGTTCATTTCTTCTGTAATGCCTGAAGGATGATATTTGCCAAAGCCAGATCATCTTTGTTATTGTCCATTTCTTCCGTAATGCCTCAAGGACATCCTCCAGTGTTGTCTAATTTTTTGTATTTCTAATGTAGTTATTTACTTGCATAACTATCTTCTTTTTTGACAAGTCTTATTAACAAGGCAGGAGTGGGTGCCACCTATGAGAATATTATGTTAATTACAGAAATATATTAGATTGATTGTGTGGCTATTAGATTGATTGTATACGGTTATTCTTATTTCCTATTTTAGATTAGGTCTAGGATTACTATATATATCGGTTGTACTCTTTGCATCATACACAATTTGAATATACAGATTTATTCAGAAACTTACATGGTGTTAGAGCTATGTCCGAAATCCTAGTTCTCACCTCTGATTAATTTGAAGTTTTCTCTAGTTCAAGATTCTGCCTTTGTTTCGAAGTTCTCTCTCTGTGGCCCGAAATCATCTCTAGTTTTGATTTCTGGCTTGATCGAGTTCTCTGGCTCAAGTCCTCGTCAAAGTTCAAATCAACCTTTTTGTTTCAGCCTCTGGTTCGTGGCCATCAGACGCAACCTCCCTCTGAAATCGCAGCCATGGTCGCGGCCTGTCTCTCTCTCTCCGAAATCACGATCGTGGTAGGTAGCGATCTCTTTCTCTTTTCCAACTTTCGTTCATGATCGCCACTCCTCTGAAATTACAGCTGCCTTTTTTCTCTCGATCAGCTTCAGTCTCCCTCTAGTTCTCTGCTTCAGTGCTTCATTTGACTTAGGATAGTTGTGTTTAGTCTCTCTCTGGTGCTTCTAGTTTGGTGTCTTCATCTGACTTGGGTATATTTGTGGTCTCTAGGTCAAAATTCTAGTTATTATATGTTGACCCCATTTGATTATGATATCTTTCATTCAGGACATTTGCAGTTTGTAGGTTCTGTGGATAATTTGTTGCTTATTACAATTTGACCCATCTAGTTCTGGTTGTGCGTTATTACAATTTGAACCCCTGAGCTTTCTATTTGTGATGTCTTTGACTTTTGATGAGTGCACCTTTTGCCATCAGAGGGGCCATTGGAAGTACCATTGTCCCAAGAAGGGATGTTTGCCTGAATCCACTCAGCAATCTTAGAACCAATTCCAGGCTCCTTCTATTGCTTATATTGCATCTGCTCCGGCTCCTAATTCTAACTTGGCTTTCTTGAGTGCTCAAATTAGTCAGTTTCAGTATATACTATCTACTTCCGAACTACCCTCATCTGTCTCCATTGTTTCCTCTTTTCATTGAGGTTTGCTTGGATCTTCTTTAGGTATTTTTTTGTCTATCTGGATTTTTGACTCTGGTGCCTCTCATCATATGATTCCCTATCTCTTCTTACTTCAAAATTGTACTCCTCCTCCGTTTCCTATTATTGTTAATGCTGCTAATGGGTTTGGTATGTCTGTTATATCTGTTGGGTCTGTCTTACCGTCTGCTATGTCTGCTGTTTCTATTTCATCTGTCCTGAATGTTCCTCAGTTATCTGTCAATTTATTATCTATCAGTCAGCTTGATACCTCCGGTTTTGATATTATCTTTTCTTTTTCTATCTGTTCTGTGCTGGATTAGAAGTTCAAGCTGCAGATTGGGACTGGTTGTAGAGCTGGAGACCTCTATGTGGTGGAGAGCTTATATCTGCCTATAACTACCTCTCCGACTGTTTTTTCCTTTTTTCAGTTAGATTCTTTGTCAAGTCCTTTCTATTTGTGGCATTCCAGATTAGGGCATTTGTCTGCTGACCGCTTATGGTCTTTAGCTCAGTTAGGTATATTGGGTAAAATTTCTCCTAGTCCACTTACCGAGTGTCGAGGTTGTAAACTTGCCAAAATGACAACCTTATCTTTCTGTAAAAGTACCTCTATATCTGATACACCATTTTCTTTAGTTTATACTGATGTCTTGGGTTCTTCTCCTGTTCTCACTAAAGGGGGTTCTACATACTATGTTTTATTTGTTGATGACTGTACCGATTACACTTGGGTTTATTTTATGACTCAGGCCTCGTTTGGGAACAGGCTATTTTAGTAACTTTTTGGCTTTTTACGAAAAGATGTGCAGAAAAGTAGAGAGGTGATGTGACTAATTTTAGTTGGCTTTTTGGCTAAAATAGCCACTCCCTAAACGAGGCCTCATAAGTCTGACTTCTACCAGATATACCGTACTTTCCAGTCTATGGTTACTACATAGTTTGGGTCTACTATTAAATTGTTGCGGTCTGACTTGGGCGAGGAATACTTTAAAATTGAGTTCTGTGAATATTTGGCCAATTTAGGTACCACTCACCAAACATCATGTACTAATACACCTGCCTAAAATGGTTGAGCTGAGCATAAACACCGTTATTTCCTTGAGACAGCTAGGTCTCTCCTCTCTGCCTCCGTTTTGGGACAAGGCAGTTCTTACTGTTACTTTTCTTCTCAACCACATGCCTACCTCCCTTCTTTTTGGTCGGTCTTCTTATAAGGTTTTGTTTTCTCAACTTCCTGATTACTCACTCCTTTGTGTGTTTGAGTTTGCTTGTTTTGTCCTTTTACCTCGTAAAGATGAGACCAAACTTAGTATCCGGTTTGTCCTATGTGTCTTTTTGGGTTATAGTTTCACTCAGAAAGGTTATCGCGGTTATGATCCTATTTTCCGTTGCCTTTATATCTCTCATAATGTTGCTTTTCTCGAACGTCTACCTTACTTTCAGCTTCCTCCTCTCACAACCCCAGTTTTCAAAGAAGATTTTGTTCATATTGATCCATTTCCTTTTGAGGTCCCTCTTGATGAGTACATCTCTGCTGTTCCCCATAAGTTTATTCCCTCTTCTTCTTGTACCACCCCTCCTAATGAGTCTTTATCCACTGATCCCTATGAGTCTGTTCCCTCCTCTCCTTCTCCTTCTCCTTCTCCTTCTCCTTATCTTTCTCTTCCGGTGTTAGTCTATTCTCGTCTCAAGGCTCTCCCTCCACCAGTTTTCTCTGCCCCTGCTGCGGATCCTCCTGCTTCTGACAACTTTGATCTTGCTAACCGTAAGTATCCCCTTCGCATCCGTAAACATGTAGTCAAATTTGATTTTGTTAAAACATGTTTTTCTTCTTCATATTGTACGTTTTTGTCTGCTATTCATTCTTTTTCGGAACCTCAGTTTTACAAGGAGGCCTGTCAGGATCCTTGTTGGATTCAAGTTATGAAGGATGAGTTGTCTGCTTTACAGAAAACTAGTACTTGGGAGTTGATTTCTTTGCCTGTTGGTAAGAATCTGGTTGGCTGCAAATGGGTCTACAAAGTCAAGACTCATTCTAATGGTTCTCTTGAGCACTGCAAGGCTCGCCTAGTTGTTAAGGGATTTTTACAGGAGAATGGTATTGATTATGAGGAGACCTTTGCTCCTGTTGCCAAGATGACTACTGTCCGTACTTTGATATCTGTTGTTTCTGTTTTTGTTATTGGCCTCTTTATTAGATGGATGTTAAGAATGCTTTTCTTAATGGTCATCTCGCTGAGGAGGTTTACATGCATTTTTCCCCTGGCCTTCCTCATTACTCTGGACAGGTTTGTCGTCTTTGGCGTGCTATGTATGGTCTGAAGCAATCTCCTCGTGCTTGGTATGATATCTTTCAGACTGCTGTTATTGAGCTTGGGTTTTATCTTTCTGCCCAAGACTCTGCTTTGTTTTTCCTCCACACCTTTGCTGGTTTTGTTGCCCTATTGCTGTATGTGGATGATATGATTCTTACTGGCTCTGATTCTTCTGCTATTTCTAAGGTCAAGCAGCATCTCTTTCGCACCTTTGAAATGAAGGATTTGGGCCCCTTGCGATACTTTCTTAGTATTGAGATAGCTTCTTCTCCCAAGCTACTTTTTATCTCAGACCAAGTATGTTAATGAAATTATTCACCGTGCTGGTCTTACTGACACTAAGATTGCTGCCCATTGAGCTTGATGTGGCCTCGTTTGGCAAGTGGCTTTTTTAGCCAAAAAGTCACTAAAAAAATCAAAAATCAAAAACTAACAACTTATATAAAAAAGTCAAAGATTCCATTTTCTCTCTATTTTTTGCACATCTTTTCGTAAAAAGTCAAAAAAGTCATCCCAAACATACTATTTTTTTTACATCATATTTTAGCCAAAAAGTCAAAAAATTACTAAAAAAGCTTGTTCCCAAACGAGGCCTTAATACTACTGATGGTGTTCCCCTGCCGGATCCTACTTTATATTGAGAGTTCGTGGGTTGCTTAGTCTATTTGACGGTTACTCACCTTGATCTTGCCTATGCTGTTCCTGCGGTTAGTCAATTCGTTTCTGCACCTCGTTCTATACATTGGGCTGCTTTGGTTCGGATTCTTCGCTATCTTCGAGATACTGTATTTTAGGATTTACTGTTATCTTCTACTTCCTCTTTGGACTTGGTGACTTATGCTGATTCTGATTGGGTTGGTGATATCACTGATCGCAAGTCCACTTCTGGCATCTGCATGTTTCTTGATAATTCCTTGATTTCTTGGAAGAGCAAGAAATAGACTGTTGTTGCACGTTCCACTGCTGATACTGAGTATCGTGTTATGGCTGTTGATATTGAGTATCGTGTTATGGCTCATGCCAATGCTGAGATTGTTTGGTTTCGTTGTCTCTTGACTGATTTGCGTGCCCCTCAGTCTTGTCCGATCTCCCTTTATTGTGAGAACCGCAGTGCTATTGAGATTGCCCATAACACTGTCTTCCATAAGCAGACAAATCAAATTGAAATTGATTGTCTTTTTGTTCGTCAGCATCTGCAGTCTAGCTCCATCTTGTTTCCTTTCGTCTCTTTGGCATTGCAACTTGCTGATTTCTTTATCAAGACTCACACCACTACTCAATTTCAGTTTCTTCTTGGTAAACTCTTAGTGTTTTCTGCTAAAACACCTTGAGTTTGAGCGGGGGTGTGAGAATATTATGTTAATTATGAAAATATATTAACCCAGGGGGTGTGGTGGAGTGGTAAGGACTCCTCCTCCCTTAACCAAGTGTCGGGGGTTCGATTCCCGCCTTGGGCATGGAGCAGCCTTAAATCTCTGGGCCAGCTGTTCCACCCTTCGAGGTGCCTACAATCAGCGAAGGGAGTAGTCTCCGTGGTCGGCGGAGGATACCCTGGGAGACCAAAAAAAAAAAAATTATGAAAATATATTAGATTGATTGTATATTTTAGCTTGATTGTATAGGGTTATTCTTATTTCCTATTTTAGATTAGGTCTATGATTACTATATATATCGGTTGTACTCTTTGCATCATACACAATTTGAATATACAGATTTATTCAGAAACTTACACCCACATACAACTAGAGAACAAAACACCAAAAGAAAAATCTGCTATACAGAAACTCCTCCCCCAAAAGTCACTGAAATTATAAATATCATCAAGAGATGGGGAAACATTCCTCTTTTTATTCCAAACAGAGGTTGCTCCACCTCCTCAAAAATCCTCATCCTATTGTGCCCACCGCAAATGATCTACATCAAACATAATAACACAGCTGTCTTCTTAGCCTGTTTTCTTTGCATCGTTATGGGCAGATGCATGTCAAGCTTATTACTGAATGCTTGGTCAATGAATCTTTTGATGGTTAGGCATTATTCCATTTCTCAATAATTTTACTTGCACCTCTTTGGTTCTAATTTAGCTTCCATAGAGTGGTATTGGGTGATTCAAGGGAGCTTACTTGTCTTCCATATTCATGGCTTGTTTTATTGTTGTCAGTTCACCACATATATTCACATTGCTTCCACTACACCGGACTATATGGCTAGGGTTTATATATTATATTTACTAGTATAGCATTTGTTCTAGACTAAAAAGCACAAACACTTCTATGAAGGAGGCGTGTCAAGTTGGACACGACACTTTGTTGACACTCCTAAAAGCACATTTGACACTTCTTTACGTGTTTTAATGAAAAATTTAATTCAAAATATTGGATACTTTACTGACACTTATCTTACACTTTAGTGACACTTCTTGAGTCCTCTAAACACAACCTATGTGATGAATCTATATTAATAATGTTTTACATTCTCCGAATGCAACTTGTGCACTCTAAATGATGGTAAAAATTTGCTCAATTTTGTGATTGATGCTAAAATCTTGTCATGTAAAGAGATATTTTTTTAGTTCCCAATATGATCATCATAGCTACTGCTACATCCAAGCCTTTTACTCCATGCGATTTCGTTTTTTTTGATGCAGAACAGAAATATTTATGATTTGTATAGTAACAACTAACTAAAAGATTGATTTCATCTGACTAACGTGCAGATTGGGGCCCCCTGGTTGATGTTGGTGGTTATTGTTTCCTAAACCTTGGGTTAAATTATCAACCTCCTGAAGATTTTGTTCGATGGATTAAAAAAGGACCTCAACCTATATATATTGGTTTTGGGAGCATGGTATGGTGATCCCCTTAAAACTATGTAGAAATATAATTTGTATTCGCTAGTGTAGTTATTCTTTTGGCTACCAATCATTGGATTATTAGGGTTTAATCCTTCATGTTATGACCGAGTACAATAGTTTCATCTACCTAATGTGTTTTTTACTTTAAATGAACGAGTTCATTTATATTTTTCTCCAGATTATTTGAACTTCAAAGCATTTTGTCTAACTTAACAATATTTTGACATTTTGAATAGTTTATCATTGCATCATTTGTGTTCAGATTTGCCTAACCTTGATCTTCTTGCATGCATTTAATGGGTCTAGCAATGAAAATTGCATTGTATTTTGAATGTTTAATCAGTCGGAAATCACAGAATTTGCAATAGAGGTGGACTACATATGAGTTATATACATGTGGCAGTGGGTTTTAGGTCATTTGGTGTTAGCAATGGAGTCATAAAGGATGCATTCGTGGTTGGGATGGTGTTCTGTGCTTCTTCCATAGTGAATGCCATTTTAGCCACTTTGAGTCAGTATTTCCACCTGTGGAATACTTCAGTTAAAGTGTCATTGCTCAGTAGCTATCCTGGTCAAGGAACTGAAAGTAAATGAAGGATTTCTATGAATGTAATTTGTTCACTATTAAATTTGTGTCACACTTTAAAGCAGGCAGTGAAGCAAATAGATAAAGAGGAAAAAAAAAACAAATCAAGGTATCAGCAATTTGGTTATCATTTTTTTTCATAATTTGTTCATTTAACTGCACAAAGGTGTAAAATCAAGAAAGCTAAAGAGTAAACTACTTCAGCCTGTAGCTGGAGGCACAAGTTGAGTGAAAGACTGCTTGTCAAGGTTCGTGAATTGGGATTCTTGGTAAGACTGGCGTGAGGGCTATCAAATTCAAGTCATTTGAAATTTAGAATCAAATCAAATGAAAAAGTAAAAAAATTATAAATATTTTGAAAGGGAGCCATATGTTATAGAAACAAAGTTAAAGAACTTGAAAATTTTAAAAAAATAAATAAGACTTGAGACAAAGCAAATTCCTATGTTTTTTTTCTTTTACTACATCTCAACATGCAGGAAAGCAAATCAAAATGGTAAAACTATGGAATAGATTTAATTTATTTGTTTATGAAAAATACATGCAGTTGAAGATGATTAAGTAATTAGATTTTGGCGTTAATCGTATCCCAGTCATGGATTCTAGTGTTGCAGAATCACCTCCCTTTCCAGTGAATCTGGACTGTTTTCTTGCTATATGAATATGACGTGAATATTAAGGAAGTATAACTTCTTGCATATCTCTTGCCTCATCTCGTTTTCAATCTGTTCATTGGAGAGTTCACTGCACAGTATATTTGCTTCATTTTTGTGAATTAATTATTGGATGTTTTATTTTGTTGTGGTGATGGGGTTTGGTGTTGACATAACGGATGTGTCTGCTGAATTTTCTGTGAACTTTTTGTTCAAGGTCTTGGCTATACTGTTGGTAGATGTTATGTGTTCTATTTATTGAAATTTTGGAGAGGTTATAATCCAATATGTTACTTATTGCTTGTTAAGCTTCTTGAAGATCCCAAGAAAACTACAGAGATTATTTTGGAGGCGTTGAAGAATACAGGACAAAGGGGAATAATTGACCGAGGTTGGGGAGGACTTGGTACCCGTGAGTGTCTCCCCCCTCCCCTCCTTTTTTTTTGGTTAAATGATTGATGCCTAGTTCTTGGTTAAAATGTCTCTTTCAATACATTCACCTTGTATATGATATTGGTAACTGTGGTTGACCATATTGCTTTCCAGAAATAGATGTATCTTCCTCCTCCCATCTTTCCTCCTTTGCCTCAATTAAGAAAATAACTTGGTATCGTTTTGAACTGTTAACTGTTCTGTACTTGTGTTGACCTGTATCTGATTTGGTACTTCTCAGGGCATTTCTTATAGTTTTACACTATATGTGGAATGCAGACATATTCAGTGTGTTTGGTTTTAGTTTTCTGAATTCAATTTTCTAATAATTGAGTTTTTTTGTTTTTCGTGTTTTTTTGTTTCTAATGAATATTTTTAAAATTTTAAGTATTTTTTTTTACTTTTTTAGATGCAGATGTATCTAAATAATAAAATATTTTTAAAAATTAATAAATATGCAAAAATACAAAAAATGTACTGAATTTTCGCATTTTTTTTGTATTTTTGGTATTTAGTGAATTTTTTAAAGATTTTTTTTTCAAAAATATTATACTTTTTAAGTGTATTTATGTTAGGTGTTTCTAAAAATTAAAAAAAAATTTCTTAAAATATTAAAAAAAATTCAGTGAAAACAAAAAAATACGGAAAACGAAAAGATCTGTTTGTCACTCCCACTATGACCCTTATGTCAAGAATCAACAGGATCTGTTGTACAATTGTAATTGCTCTGCGTGTTGATTACCTGGATAATGGCAATGACATAATTGCTAAAGAAAAATTTACTAATGACATGATCATGCAACAAGTTAAACCTTGACATCCTATTAAATTGCGATGTAGTGGGAAGATCTCTAATCTTCCTATCCAATGGTGGAGAGTTTCTTGAGTATTCTAGAATGATTAGGGATGTGTATTGAAATTCCTCTGTCTCTCAATACCCTTTCCTCCTTTGATGCCATCCTTAGTTCTGCTTCACATTTTGTCTTTGATGCCAGCCTCTCATTTTTGACAAATACGCTCATTTATTAGCCATTGTCTTCATGTGTTCTGTGATTCTGTATCATTTCACTTTATTGGGTTCTGAAAATTCCTTGAAACACAATTTTTCTATATTTCAACCTGATGGAATTCTCATGTATTATTACTTATCTGATCTGATGTACATCATACGGCAGTTAAAACTAGAAATATACAAAAATCTGTCAAAATTAGGTTTGATTACTTTTTGTACTTTTGTAATTATAAAGCAGGCATGTTTTTCAGCAAACTGATTTCTATTTCACTTTAAATTTGTGTTGCAGTTCCAGGAATTCCGGACAGTGTTTTTTGTCTAGTAGATTGCCCGCATGATTGGCTGTTCCCTCAATGTTTGGCTGTGGTAAGATGTATTTTAAGCTGCCTTTAGATTAGCAAACCTGTTATTTGTACTTATTACTTCTTTAGACATAAATTCATAGGAATTTACAGACATCTAAAGTTATATGATATATCATCTAGATAACTGCATTTTGTATCTTTTAAATGCTGTTATGCATGCCAGGAATTGCTATACTCTATGAAGTATGTGTACAGGTACGGGTACATCGATATGGTAAAATCTAAAAAAAAATAGGGTACGGGTATGGGTACGGGTACGGGTACGGGTACGGCTGGGTACATTTGTAAAAAATATTTATTTTTAATTTGGAGTAATGCAAAAATGAGTTAAATGATTTAGTTTGTTACAATCCAACCTACAATTCACATTTAATGTCAAAAGGATAGATATAAATCAAAATTAAATATTATTATATTAAATTACATACAAACCATAGCTTAATTTTAAAATCATACTAAGCATAATAATAATAAAAAAGCTCAATGAAATTAATTTTATCTCTGTATTAGAAGAAAATAATATTTTGACTAAGGTATGATTAGAGTATATACTAGGTACATTTGCGGTATGATAAAAATTAAAAAAAAAAATTTGGGTACATGTTTCATGTACCCAGTATATATGCAAAAGTACCATGTGAAGTACTAGTGCTCGGTATGGATACGACATGCTTGTCGAAGTATCCATGCTTCATAGGCTATACTACTGCACAATTTTTTTTAGGCATTTTAAATTACCAGATATGTGTGAGAAATCACTAACTGAAAATAATATATCATAAATATGCAGGTACATCATGGTGGCGCTGGAACCACAGCTACAGGACTGAGGGCTGGGGTAACATTCTTGTTCATAGTTTTTCATTTTAGATATTGGTTGCATATGAGAATAATATCAGTATAATTATGATGTTTCAACATGGCTAAAATGTGTTTTATGTCTAGGAAATTGATTATTCTAATGGTTGCAAAGATAGTTCTTGGCAACAAGAGATGGTAGTTATGTGGCGGTAGACTGTTAAAAAATTAAAATGATTGTTTATTAAGTCCTTACCATTGTTCCCCAAAAAAAATTAAAATAATGTTTTATTTTTACAAATACAATTTTTATTAGAAGAGGTAGAAAATTACAAAACTATACCATATTCATAATTGTTATCTTAAATTTTATTTCATGAGTAGTTAAAATATTTTAAATATCAAATAGTTTTTGGAGGTATAAAAATATTTCAATTTTATATTAACAAAAAAATGAACCAAAATTTCAATGGTTCAAATTATTTAGATTAGTTATTTAATCTACTCTCATAATATGCTATAATCAATTTAAGGATTACTTTAATATGCTACCATTATAGCCAAAGAACTAGTGGTTCACTAAGCAATTAGTGCTTTTGATCAATTGTACATTCATTTCAATTCTAATTTAGCAGACTCCAATTGCTTTGGCAAAAATAGTTATCACTTAAATGAGGACTAATAAAAATATGTGGATGGATTATATCTAAATTATACTATCCTCATTTGATGATTACATTGGCTGTTCTTTTTTTATTAATTTATTTTCTCCTCCCTGGAACTAATAGTGTGCTTTATGAGAACCGATTTCCATTTCTACACACTATACCTAAGAAGTGTAGTTGGTTTTACCTAATGTCTACATCATGAAATGCAGTGTCCAACAGCCATAGTTCCGTTCTTTGGAGATCAGTTCTTTTGGGGTGATAGACTTTATCAAAAAGGACTGGGACCAACTCCAATCCCTATATCTCAGCTCAGTGTTGGAGCCTTATCAGATGCCATAAGATTCATGCTCAAACCAGAGGTAATTTATGTGCAAGTGAATGTGGGCATACTCAAAATGAACTCGTCTGAAAATGTTACGGATTAAACCATTCATTGTCATTGATCATTCTAATTAGCATGAAAAGTTGCCGCAAGTATAATTCTTAATTAGGTAGTACTGTAACTACTGGTTATTTTTATCTCTCCCTATATTATTCCCGCCCACCACACATTTTGTCTCTCCTTTTTTGTCAATTAATGATTTAGTGTGCTTGATTATAACGAAGGTTTCAAAAAGCGGTATTACGTAATGGTTGTGGCCGTAATGTAACGGTTGCGGCGGTAGGCACTATCTGTTACACCCGCTTTTGCGGTGTCACGGAAATTCACATATATAACGGTCGTAGAGGTATTGTAACGGCCTGTTGCACACCTTTACAGTATGTTTACAAAAAAAAAAAAAAACATTTACAAAAAAAGAACGAATACTTGACTGATCCAAACCTAAAGAAAAAATATTGTATGGATTTTTTTCTTTATAATTTATTTTTAAATTTTTGTTTAATTACATTAACATTTAAAATAAAAAATATATAAATAGTGATTGTATTTATTTTTATAATCATTTCATTTAATATTTAATTGTAAATATTTTTTCTTTTGTTACTATAATGTGTTGTCCAAAAATGTCTTTAAAAAAATAAAATAAAACCAGTAGCTCAAAAATAATTTTTGTTTATTGCATGATTTTTATTTTTATAATTATTTCATTTAATTCTTAATTGTAAATAATTTTATTTAGTTAGCTGTAAAGTGTTGTCTAAAAAAATGTCTTTTAAAAAAAATTATTTGCTCAAAAATAATTTTTTTGTGGCACAATTTTTATTTTTATAATCATTTCATTTAATAATTGTAAATATTTTTTATTTAGTTAGTTCAGGTATTGGTCAAAAATAATTTTGTAGACATTTAAAATCAATTATTAATAAAATCATTAACTATTGAAATAAAATGTAAAATGCTCTTTTTATAGTAATTTAAAAATATGAAATATATTGGATCATATTTAAAAACTAACAAAAATTGATCAAAATCTATTTTAAACCCCAATAAATGTGATTTTGGAAAAAAAAAAAAAATGCATATTGGTAAGTTTTTTTTTCAAATTGTGAGAAAAACAAAAAAAATTCACGGTTTCAGTTATCGTGACCGTTGCGCTACAACCTTTATACCCCACAACTGCACCACCGCAACCGCTTTTCGAAACCTTGATTATAACAACATTTAAAAAAATAATAGAACTTAAAATTTTAAAACAATGAGCAGAGGAATTAATGCAGCAGTGAAGCTTAATCTCAATCTCACAAATTCTCCGGAGAAGATGAGCAAGAATAAAGGAACATAGTTATTTTGTGTATTTCCCTTTTGCATAACCGGTGCCCCACTTCTAGTATTAAAGCAGTGTTGTTGCATTCCTTCCTCACTTTGAGCCCTATAATCTTAGCTCATGGGTGCACTATGTACATCTTTGGAGTTAAAATTTTCTTTTTTAATTGCTAGTGAGTTTGATAAATTAGTTTGGTGAGATGAGTGGCTGTGGACATCTAATTCATTTACAGGATTTGTCCACGAAGAAATGTTTTTTTGTGATCCTGCATCGGGGTTCCATACACATTGGAACAGGCGCGAGCAATTAGTGAAGTTTTGTTGAAGATGAGATTGCAAATGGATGTTAATTGCAAATTGCAGTTATTTTCTAAGGGAACTTGAGGATGAAATGAGATTTTGAAAATGAAAACTTATGCTTGAATGTTGTAGACTGTATGTCATCAATGATTTTGTTCTTAAAGTTCTAAACCTTCACATTTCCTTTCATTTTCCACCTTCCAGAAGCACAATTTGTTCTGCTTAATCTTAATAACTTTCTCCCAGGTGAAATCTCGAGCAATGGAAGTGGCAAAATTGATAGAGAATGAAGATGGTGTTGTGGCTGCTGTTGATGCATTTCACCGGCATTTGCCTCCAGAGATACCATTGCCAAGGTCATTTTTACAGGACGATGACCATCCAAACCCTCTACAGTGGCTCTTTATTCAAATTGGGAAATTATGTTTGCTTCCTTGTGGTTTGTAAGCTTGCTGCAGTAATTTATATGTATATGCTTCATTTTAGTTGTTTGACTTTTTTATTGTTTGCATCAATTTCTTCATTTTATACATTTCATTCATTGTTGTATTCATTTTATTCACATCATGTACACAAAAGAGATTCTTCAGTAAAGTTTGAATGCATGAAACTGTACATTAGGCTGGCTTGTTGATTCAATTCATGGATTTTATGCCAATTATTGTCATTGGCTTGGATTTTGTATTATCTCGATCTTGTTAAGGAATACATTGAATTGTTTGAATTGTTTGCATCCGAAGGACATAACATTTTCGACTGAGTTACCTTATTTATCGTGAATTTCAGACACCATTGATGAAGACTGTCACCTTCCCTTCATCCATCAAGTGTATGCAAATCACAATATATAGTTACTTGCTGTTATTGCTATGCACCAAGTTTAAATTTACACAATAAGTTCGAGTTCTGAATACTTCATTTATTTATTTGTTGGGTAAATTACTTTTCAATTTGCATCACTTGTATATTTTTGATGTCTCTCCACCTGGATTCCATATAGTAGCTTATATTAGTTGGTGCAGCGTATACCCCGCATTTGAAATACAAGTCCCCAGGCCCTTGATCACGTGTCTCAAATTTTTGTACACCATTGATGAACACTGACCTTCCCTCCATCCACATCATGAATTAAATTAACTCGAAACCATTTGTCATACAGATCAATATCAACTAGCTCACCACTGTAGTACCTCATGTCTCCATTATAGATCCTCAAAATTATTGTTGTTGCGCCATGAGATGCACCGTGAATGTGAATTTGTACTATCGTAGCACCGGAGGTTGGGTTTGGCACAAAACCATAGCCTTCGAATTGCCATATTCCGGATGAGTAGTCAAGCCCCTACATGAAGATCAACATGGTAAGCGGATGAAACAATTTTATGGAGCTTGGAAAAAGTTATTCGAAAAGTTATACAAAACGAATTGTGTGGGCCGGATTGATTCGAGTGTCTCACACCACAGTAAATTCGAATGTACACCATGCTTTTCGTGCTACTTTTCCATACTCAAGCGAATTTTCTAGTTTATGAAATTGTGAAATCTCACAACCGCACAATTTTTGTAGGGAAAATTTCACTTATTTTTTGTGGTTTGACTGTGTGTGGATACCTTCTCACATTTGAAAATAATTACATAGTTTGTGGTTTATTGATTGAAATACACCATTAGGCCAGTTAACTATTTAATAAAAAAGATTAAAATATTTTTGTATTTAAGTAACGTAAGTGTATGAATTATAGATATTTTCGTCATTTTATTAGAAGGCAAAGTGTCCTTTAACTCCCTGTGCTTTCTTCCATGTGCGGTTTATCCAATTGAAATTTGAAAATGAGCATATGATCTCTTTATGTCTAGCACGTATTTCACACTTGATGTTAAGTTAGACAGAATATTTAATGGTGCACTTTAGTCTACAAACTAGAAGGAGCCATGTGGTTATTTCTAAATAGAGGAGAGTAATCTGTACATGGACAAAAGCATAAGGAGATAAATTGAAATTTGTCCATTTTTGTTTTTGAGAAATTGCAAATTTTCACTGTTTTTGTATTTGAGAAATTATGAACATTTTCTCAAATACTGTGAAATTTTATGAAAACTCAAAAAATTATTAATTTTTTTAATAATCATTAAATTTCTTAGTTTGTATATTTGAGAAATCACTAAATTTAATTGTTTTGAAAGGCACCAATGCATAAAAGACTGTACTAATCTAACAACTAATACCGATTGATTTTCACCGATAAAAAAAGAAAAATGCATAAAAGACCGACTTCTCTCCAATTAGCTTGACTGAATGTCCTATACTGGGCCACAACAGTGTACTCCAATGAGAAAATTTATTAGGTACTCCCGAAATATTTCGTGCTCATATTTCTTCATCAATTATCATTTATCATGTTTTCTCATACTTCTCAATCACTTATACAAAATCATAATATTTTACCATTTTTACCAATTATAATACCATGAAATATCACGTGATTATATTCTGAGAATATCCAATAATCACCCGCCCCAGTGACCTTTTTACAGAAAAATCGGACGGAATGTTAAGTTGATTGGAGAGAAGTTCATCCCCAATACACAAAAAAGAAAGAAAGAGAGAGTGAATACATACACGTATGCGAACTTCGGTACGTGGCTGAGTATGACTGGTGGGGTCATGGGGCTTGTCATCAGCATACACCCACAGTCTTCTAACTCCATCTTCATAACTGTAACGCTCGTTAAGTGGAATGTCATATGGTTTCTGTAATTCGAAGTTATACTCTGTTAATGCCACATTGGTGAAGCCATCTGTTGGATCAGCACCACCACATAACCTCAGGCTGCAACAATCCAATAAGCCCACAACCACCACAAAGAACATTGCCTGGTTATTTGAAAAATTCATGATCTCTCTCTCTCTCTAATGGTGCAAAGCTTTAAGGGACTCTAGACAAGTATCTCTCTCTAAAGATGAGAGCACCATGAAGCATAAGCCATTTATGAAGTGGAAGTTGGTTGAAATTTGTCCTATTTTTTAATATTTTGAGTTTGGACTTGCTTTGTGTTTTTCTTCAATAAATATATTAATTAGACATAATCTTATATATATATATATATTTTACATTAAGTAATGTGTAATTTTTTGGTGTCTTGATTGATATATTTGTTACTGTTTCAATCAATCGTTATTATAATTAGGTTTGCAAACGGGTCTAGTCGAGCTGAACTTTAATATGTTTGTCCTTATTTATTAAGATTTTAACGAATTCGAACTCCTCAATAAAAATTTAATGAATCAAGCTCGAGTCGAGTTGGCTTAGGCTTGACTCAAGCTCGAGTTTGTTTACGAGCCTTAACGAGCCAAAAAGTTTATAAATTCATATTTATATATGAGACTAAAGTTACAATTAAAATTTTGATTATACAATTATATATACAATATATATAAACATTGAAAAAAAGAAGTCAATATTTTACTAAAATAATAATATCTATTACCACTATTATATAAATGTACTATCTATAGTTAACTATTATTTACATTTATATTTTTTAAATATATAAATAACATATTTATCTTAATTCTTATACATATTTTTATATTATTTAATATATAAATAATAAATATTAAACGAGCCAGTTAACGAGTTGAGTTTACGAGCCGAGTTTTAGAATGCTTAGGTTTGTTTATTAAAAATTTAACGAGTTTGAACTTGAGCTCGAATGCAAAAAAAAAAAAAAAAAAAAAAAAAAAAAAAAAAAAAAAAAAAATTAACGAACCGAGTTCGAACGAGTTCTTACTGAGTCGAGCTCGAATTTGTTCACGAACGACTCTGTTCATGTGCAACCCTAACTATAATTATAGTGATATAATGTGGTTATTGGGTGTAGTTTATAGGAGTTATTTATAATTTTATTTTTTATTTTGGAAGTTAATATTAGATTGCTTGATGCAATTTTCATTTATAATGAGATTAGTTAAGATGCGCTTAAGTCAATTCGGATATCCAGTTATCAAAAAAAAAAAAGATTAAATAAAAATAGTTTAAACAAATAAAAAAATTAATTATTTAAAATTTGACTTCTTATTAATTAATTAACTTGCACCAAACAAAACCTGTTATCTTAAACCATCTCCAATGGTTACTTAAATCTTTCATCAACTTTGAATTTGATGAAAAATGAGTCCTTTTCCTACTCCAATGACTGCGTCAAATAGGTATCAAATTGATGATTTCATTTTTCTTTCATCAAACTGAGGACTAATGTGTCTTTCATCAAATCACTGCTTATTGTCGTTGTCGGATATCCCTCCGATGTCCACCTCAAGGGAAAAAAAAAAGTGAAAAAATTATACTGGCCGGTGGACCACCCTATCAACCACCTCAAAAAAAAAAAAAAAAGAAAGAAAATTTTACACTGGCTGGTTGACCGGCTGGACATCCGCCCAATCGTCTGCCCAATGTTCTAATGAAGCTCTAAAATCCTCTGTTAGAGCACTTGATATCAAAGGAAGCTTTTACTCAAATTTTTACTCAAATTTAATGAAATAATTGATGCACCGTTGAAGATGCTCTTACTTGTAGGTTGTCAGTGCCCTAATCGTGTTCTAAATTGTAACGCCCCGAAATAAATATAATAACTCATCCACAGTATCAATAAATGACAATAATGATAAAGTAATTATCTTCCATTAAGTCCAATTGAGTTTACAAAAGAGCAACATATGCGAGTATATATTCACAAGCTTGGCCCTGAATCTATAACATATGTTGCAAAATACATAAATAAAATGAAAGTTAAACAGATAAGAAATGCCCTAGGGGCTTATAGCTTTCCAAGTCAATATTTGGTTACAACAAAAGTGGATTTAGATCCAATACAGTTAAAGCCCTTAACTTGTACAAAAATAAATATAAAAAATACACAAAATGAAGCTTTTGCTCAAAGTCCTCCCAAGTTATTACCTTGGTGGAGACATATTATCAGCACCCGAAATGTTTTTCCAAATAGGGTGAGCCAAAGCCCATTAGAAATAATCAAACACAATATATGAATCTTAACAAAGCTATAAAGTGAATGCTTATGCAATGCTTGTGCCAAAACATTTTATATCTCTTTCTAAAACTATGCAATGCCAAGTTAATATCATGATTCATAAATCATTTCCTTTACAGTAGAAAACAGGACAGTGAATCACATTCTAGGAACCTTAAAACAAATACAACTTTTCACGGAAATTTCATCCTCGGAAAACCGTAAGGCTGCACCTATGTAAACGTAGGCTATACAAACACTACTATTGCCATTTTACGGATATCGTGGATTGGCACCCATGTATACGCGCGGTTTTTAGGACTTTCACCATGGACACTCAGGCTAACTTGTTTCAACGAGACAATACATACTTCCCAGATTCACCCATTTTCTCAAAACGATAAACATTTCCAATGTAAAAGTGTGAGATAATGCTCAATGCAATTGAATGAGAAAATAGTTTTAATTCTCCTAATTCTCATGCAATTTCTACAACAATCATAGCTATCCTCCACCGATAGTCAAAACAGATATTTCTAAACAGGTAAACAATTATCAATAAAGATAAACTTTCCAAATTTCAAGATGGGAGTGATAATACATATTCAACTCCACGATCCTCATCAAAACCAATTCAATTTCATATTTTCAACACCAATTCCATAATTTGTATAAAATCAACATTTGATATAATTAGGGCAAAACTACTTTTTCTTCCAACATCAATCCCAAGTATCAAAATCAACCATTTCATCACAACCTAACTTTATTTCTAATAGCACAAACATTTCCAAGAATCCATTGTAAAAATCTCTCTAATCTTTAACCCCAAACCCTAGGTTTGTTTCAAAAATTTCCAAAATCACAATATTGTTTAGAAATTACAAATAACCAAGTTAAAAACTCATAAAAGGTGCGAAGAATCCTTACCTCGAGTTTTGAATGCAAGAGGGAGAGAGTAGGAAACTCAAAGACGCCAAAAATCAACTTTGCTCTGATTAGAACGAAACCCTCGTCGAGCTCTACCTTTTTAACAAAGGGACACGGGTGAAAAGATCGACGGATCTAGGTGGATTTGTGTGAAATAAATGAGTTTTAGAGAGAGAGTGAGAGAAAATAGGGTTTTGAAATGTTTAGAGAGAGAGAGTGAGGTGAAAAAGTGACTTAGAAAAGTGATTTTACAAATTGATATACGCACTGATCGCTCGAGCATAAGAAGTGTTGCTTCAGTAACCAGACATAATAAGTTGCATCGCTCGAGCGAAAGAATTTTCACTTGAGGGAAGAATACAAACTCCCAGACATTTTACAAACAGAAGGCCACCGCTTTTGTACAGGAAATGTCGCTTGAGCGAAGAACACCACGTTACTAGTACTTTTGCAGACATGCAAAAGTACTGAGAGTGTAACAACCCCGACCTGTGATTTAACTATTAAACCATGATTATGGATGCCTAATAAGTAATTAAGAAGAAATTTTGAATTAATTGCATGTGTGTTCCTATTATGTTGTGTTTGTATCTGTTTGTCGTAGAAATATTTGTCTGCGTTTCTGTTCTGTTCTGCAAATTGAAGACCTTATCGGCATCCGATTACGAAATTGACTTCATTTAAGTGTTATTCAGGATTTTTAGAATTTTGTGGTAGGTTTAATTGGAATTCGATTCGAAACAAATTAATTAGGATAATTAATGTCCATTTGATTAGCTTAAGCCAAACTTAATTAAGACTTATTAATGAGCCTATATAAGGCCACTTCCAACACCTTTTATACACTTTACACTCTCAACCACTCATCTTCGAAGACTAAAACGTGAGAGAGAGAGAAAGGAAGAAATGAGTCCAACTAAGGAGACTTGCTAGGGGAATTGAGAGGAACTAAGGAGAATTAGCTTGGTCACTCAAGAATTTGACTACTTGAAGCTCAATTGGGAAGTTTAGGCGAAAATTCAAACCTTTGATGATGTAATTAGGTAAGCTAATATATGAGTTCAAAAGAAATTCTAGATTAAGACAAGAGTTGAGCTTAGATAGATGAATATGAGAGTGTATCATGCATGCATGCATAATTCTCATGATTTTGAAGTTGAATTCAAAAATTTCCTCTTGTATGTCCTCATTTTGTTTTTTTTTCTCTCTAAGAATTCAACATGTTTTTAAGTCAAACACCTCATTTGATCATGTTTTGAAAGCTTTGAAGCCAAGATGATTCATACATGTTATGTTTTTAAATTCTAAGTTTGATTTTGCATAATTGGTTTACTTTTGGGCTTTGATTTTGCGAAAAGATTTTGAATTCACAATGTTTTATAAGTTTACACATGTTTCATTAAGCTTTTGGTCTAAAATAACATGATTTGTAGTTTTGAATTCGAGTTTTGAAGCTTGTAGAGCAATCTGAAAATTCCAAAATTCTGCATCTTCGATCAAGCGACAGAACCTGCGCTCGAGCGACCACTCTTTGTTTGGCACTTTTGCTTGAGCGTAAAATTCATGCTTCCAGAAGTTTTACAAAATTTTGCAGACCACTCGAGCGACTAGAGTTGCGCTCGAGTGAAGACCCTGTTCACTTAGTCTCATGCTCGAGCAACCGTCAAGCGGCCGTCGAACGGAAAATTCACATAACCAGTACTTTTGTAGACCTAAGGGCTTGCTCGAGCGTAGAAAGTGACGCTTGAGTGAGGTGTCCTATTTTTGAAAATTTGACTAAGTGTTGAACAACATGTTTTGGCATCCTCATTGCATCTTAGGCATTCCCAGGCCATGATTAAGACATAATAATAAGGATAAGGATTAGAAGCACACCAAGATAAGAAAGATTTGTGTTAAAGAAATTCCGGTATGTGTTTCAATATGTATCTGTTTTGTGTTTATGTAGGTCATGTGCCATAAATCGCCTGGTCCGTCTGCTATATCTATTTTGTCATTGGAGTCATCTGTGAGTAATAACTTTGTAAAGCTATGTTCACGTTTAAGTATTTTTTTATATGATATGACAAGAAATGATCTGTTTTCTGAAATGCTATGTTCTGTATCAATGAATGATTGTCTATATATTGAAAAGTATTCATGGCATCCTTGGCACATGGCCTTTGCCCGGGGGTAATAATACCGTGGTCTCATGGCCCTTGCCCAGGAGTAATAATACCGTGGTCTCATGGCCCTCGCCCGGGAGTAACAATATCGTGGTTTAAGTATGTCATCTATTTTTGGTACCGGAGGTTCTTTTATAGAACTGGTCAAGTATGACCCTTAATGCTCTGTATCTAATTTGTTAGCGCTAATGGGTGTTCCACGTATGATCATTTGTGAAATTGAATAAGTACATGCTTCTGAACTCTACTTTCTGAATCTGATATGGGACATCATTCAGTAAACCCTTTACCCTGTTATTATTCACTGGGCTTTTGTTCGGTATTTATATTATGTATGTTGGTGGTTAGGAGCGTGACCAGGCTCAGTGATGGCTGCCTGGAAGTCTGTTGTTAGACAACCTTTGCGCCTCCTGGGGAGGTTTCCGTCTGAAGAAGTCAAGTCTTTGTGGATCATGTTAAGGATTTTTGTTTTGTTTTCGTTTATCCGTACATTGGGTTAACTCCCTTTTGATAATATTTGTATGATGATACATGACTTATGTAATTTGACGTCATATGTATATATTTAAGTTTTAAATATTCTGTTCCATGTACATCTACACAGCTCAATGGACTATGTATATTTTTTATATTTGCTTTTGCAGCCCCGTATTACATGATGATCCATTCAGAGGCCTTTGGTAATCCCAAGATTATTGGCTAGTTATGACGCTAAACCTATAGGGGCAGGTTTGGGTCGTGATAGAGTGGTATTAGAGCACGAGTTATACCTCACACACGGGTCCATATGAGCTATAGGATGTTCTAGAAAGGACTAGGGGCATTCCATCTGCATGTGTGGGTGTGTGAACTATTTGAACATACTCAAACTAAAATGAAATGAAGTGAAAATATTTGAATCAATATGAAACAAATTGAATTGGAATTGAATACAGAGAACGGGATTATTCTGCCTATATTTATTATTGTCCTGTTTACCTATAGCAATGGAAAATATAAGAAGTAATGATACAGCTAGATCTTTAGAGGCTCGAATGAGCTGGATGGAACAAATATTAGAAGCTTTAACAGAAACAATGAGACAACAACAAAGACAACAACCTGTGCTCCCTCCACCACCTCCAGTGCCAATTGAACAGGAAAACACTGACATTATTTCACTGACACAGAAGTTTAACAAAATAAAGCTGCCAATCTTTCTGGGTGGTATTGATTCGTTGAAAGTCAAAACATGGCTGCTAGAGACTTAAAAGATATTTGAAGTGTTCCCGTGCTTGGAAACTTAGAAAGTTCTTTTGGTCACCTACACTCTGAAAGAAGAAGCTAGATGATGGTGGATGCTTATCCGAGATAATAGTGGGACTATGATGTGGAGCCAGTTTAAAGTGATATTTTATGATAAGTACTTTCCCCAATGTTTTAGAGATTGTAAAGTGTTAGAATTCCAAGAACTCAAGCAAGGCAAGATGTCCATAGCCGAGTCTGAGGCTAAGTTCACTGAGTTAGCTAGATTTGCTCCTCATATGGTCGACACAGATTACAAAAAGGCTTGGAAATTTGAAGGGGGCTAGATCTGGACATGTTTGATTGAGTAGGCGTTCTGAAGTTGCCTACATATGTGGATATACTTAACAGAGTGTTGATGGCAGAGGCCAATCTGGTAGCAATGAAACAAACTAAAGCACCAACAATAGAATGGAGAAGTAAAAGATCTGGATCCAATTTTCGGAAGGGCCGTTCATCCTTTGCAAACAAAAAGCAAAATACTAGATTTTCAAGCAGTTCAAGTCAAAGCAGTGGATCTATGCTAATTTGTTCTGAATGTGGGAGGAAGCATAAATACGTGTGTTACCGTGCATCTGGTTGCTTGTTTTTGGTGTGGCAAGACTGGCCACATGATCAGAGATTGTCTGATAAGATTCGACGATGTTAACCGTCCTGCTGTAAGTTCAGCCGGATTCGTTTTTTGCACCAAGAACAAATGTGAAAACCAATATTGGGAGAGAAACTCTAAGGTAAGGTCAAGTTTTTGCATTAGTACCTGGTGATGTTCAAAACATCGAGTTAGTGGTGTCAAGTATGATCTTTATTTGTGCTCAACATACCTATGTGTTGATAGATTCTGGTTCTCCGCACTCTTTTGTGTCGTATACATTTTCCTGAAAATTAACTAGACCCTTAGAACCTTTGAATTATTTGTTATCTGTATCTACACCATCTGGAGGCTCTATGTTATGTGCTTATGTGTATCCTATGTGTGACATCATGGTTAGGGATATGTTATTATATGCTGATTTGCTACCATTGGATATTACTCATTTTGATTGTATTCTAGGTATGAATTGGTTGACTAAATACTATGCCATAATTGATTGTGTAAGTAAATCTATTGTGTTTCGACCACCTGGTGTGCCTGAGTTTGTGCCTGAGTTTGTCTTTACTGGGAATGGGGTAGTTTCTCTGCCGTACTTGATTTCATTTATGAAAGCCAGGAAGTTGTTGAGAAAAGGTTGTCGGGGCTACTTGTGTCATGTAATGATTGTATCTTCAGATAGTGCTAATGTGGAAACTATTCCTGTTGTTTGTGAATTTCCTGACGTATTTCCTAATGGTCTACCCGGAGAGTAAATTGATAGAGAAATTGAATTCACTATTGATGTAGTATCTGGAACACAACAGATTTCTAAGACCTCTTATTGAATGTCAACCTCTGAGCTGAAAGAATTAAAAGTCCAACTCTAAGAATTGTTAGACAAGAAATTCATTCGACCGAGCACTTCACCTTGGAGTGCTCCAGTTTTGTTTGTCAAAAAGTAACAATTAACCAAATACCCACTGCCGAGAATTAAATAACGTAACAATCAAGAACAAATACCCACTGCCCCGAATTGATGATCTGTTCGACCAACTTCAGGGAGCCCAAGTGTTTTCCAAAATTGATCGTAGATCGGGCTATCATCAATTGAAAGTTAAGGCAGAAGACATTGAGAAAATCACTTTCCGGACTAGATACGGACACTATAAATTTTTAGTAATGCCATTTGGGGTAACGAATGCAGCTGTGACTTTCATGGACTTAATGAATAGAGTGTTCAAATAATTTCTTGATGAATTCATAGTTGTATTTATTGATGATATTATGATTTACTCCAAAAGCAGGAAAGAACATGAATCATCTGAGAATTGCCTTACAAATCTTGAGAGAGAAGAAATTGTATGAAAAACTTTCTAAATGTGAATTCTGGCTTGACAGTGTGAGCTTTCTGGGGCATGTAATCAATAAAGATGGCATCTCTATTGACCCACAGAAAATTGAAGCTATTGTGGACTGGCAAAGACCAACTAATGTGTCGGAAGTTTGAAGTTTTTTGGGGCTTGTAGGCTATTATCGCAGATTTGTGAAAGATTTCTCCAAACTTGCTTTGCCACTCACTCAACTGACACAGAAAACTACACCATTTGATTGGAATGATCAAAGAGAGTCTACCTTCCAAGAGTTAAAGACCAGGTTAGTAACTGCACCAATTTTGACTTTGCCTAATGGTACAAATGGGTTTCAAATTTACAGTGACGCTTCGTACGAAGGTTTGGGGTGTGTGTTAATGCAAAATGGGAAGGTGATTGCTTATGCTTCTCAGCAACTTCGCCCACATGAAAAGAACTATTTGACCTACGACCTTGAACTAGCAGCTGTGGTGTTTGCCTTGAAAATTTGGCAACACTACCTATATGTTGTGACTTGCGAAGTGTACACTTACCACAAAAGCCTCAAATATTTCTTCACCAAAAAAGAACTGAACATGAGACAGAGATGATAGCTTGAGTTGATTAAGGATTATGACTTGCAGATCTTGTACCATTCGGGGAAAGCCAATACCGTTGCAGATGCTTTGAGCTGAAAATCCATTGGCAATTTGTCATGTTTACTTACTGGTCAAAGAGAATTGTTACATGATTTGGAAAGAAATGAGATTGAAATTGTGTTGCCATTTCTGCACAACCTGCTATACTTGAAAAAATTAAAGAAAAGCAATTGCAGGATGAATATTTGAAGAAGATTGTGGATGATATTGACTCGACACCAAGGTCGGGCTTTGTGATTGCAAATGATGTGTTGAAATTTCAGGGTAGACCTTGTGTCCTGGATTGTTTTGACTTGAGAAAACGTATTATGACTGAAACTCACAACTCTAAATTTGCTATGCATCCGGGGAATACAAAGATGTACCATGATTTAAAATAGAATTTCTAGTGGCTTGGGATGAAGAAAAGTATTATTGACTATGTAGCTAGATGTTTGCATTGCCAACAAGTTAAAAGCTAAACATCAACGACCCGCCAGATTGCTTCAGCTGCTTCCAATACCAGAATGGAAATAGAAGCATATTACCATGGACTTCATTGTGGGATTGCCTCCCTCTTCTCGAGGTATAGGTTCTATCTGGGTCATAGTTGATCGTTTGACTAAATTTGCTCATTTCTTACCTGTGAAAGCTTTTTATAATGCAGATAAGTTAGCTAACATCTATGTGAATGAGGTTGTGAGATTGCATGGTGTGCTAGTATCTATCGTGTCTAACAGCGATCCTAAGTTCACCTCAAGATTTTGACAGAATTTGCAACAAGCTTTGGGGACTGAACTGATATTGAGTAGTGCTTATTACCCACAAATAGATGGCCAATCTGAACGAAACATTCAAACCTTAGAAGATATGCTCAAAATGTGTGTGCTAGATTTCCAAGGAAATTGGGAAAATGGGAAACCTACTTACCATTAGCTGAATTTGTGTATAACAGTTACCATTTAAGTATCGGTATGGCTCCTTATGAAACTTTATATGGTAGGAAATGTCGTTCTCCGATCTGTTGGGCCGACGTAGGTGACAGACCTTTGTTGGGACCGGAACTTGTACAAGAAACAACTGAAAATGTGAAATTGATTCAACAGAGATTGAAAACTGCACAAAGCCGCCAAAAGAGTTATGCGGATGTCCAAAGAGGAGATCGAGAACATGAAGTTGGGGATCATGTGTTTGTTAAAGTAACTCCTATGAAAGGGCAAACGCGGTTTGGAGTGAAAGACAAATTGGCACCAAGATATATTGGGCTATATGAAATTCTTGAGAAAATCAATCCGGCGACGTATCAGGTAACCTTACTGCCGGTCATGGAACATATGCATAATGTTTTTCACATATCCATGCTTCGGGACTATCTACAAGATCCATTACATGTTATTGAGCCAACACATATGCTTTTAAAGGATGACTATACATATGAAGAGAGGCCAATTCAAATTGTAAATCGTCGAATTAAAAGATTAAGGAACAAAGAAATTCCCTTGGTGAAAGTGGATTGGAAAAATCATGGAGGGACGTATACAACATGGGAAACAGAAGAGGATATGATGAAGTGATAACCTGACTTGTTCCATTTGAATCCAATATTCTACCAAAACGAAGGTAATTCAAGTTTGGAGGACCAAACTCTTTAAATGGGGAAGACTGTAACAACCTCGACCTGTGATTAACTGTTAAACCATGATTAAGGATGTCTAATAAGTAATTAAAAAGAAATTTTGAATTAATTGCATATGTGTTGCATTATTTGTGTTTGTATCTGTTTGTCGTAGAAATATTTGTCTGTATTTCTGTTCTGTTCTGCGAATTAAAGGCCTTATTGGCATCCGATTACAAAATTGACTTCATTTATGTGTTATTCAGGATTTTTAGAATTTTGTGGTAGGTTTAATTGGAATTCAATTCGGAACGAATTAATTAGGATAATTAATGCCCATTTGATTAGCTTAAGCTAAACTTAATTAAGACTCATTAATGAGCCTATACAAGGCCACTTCCAACACCTTTTATACACTTTACACTCTCAACCACTCATCTTCGAAGATAAAACGTGAGAGAGAGAGAGAGAGAGAAAGAGAGAGAGAGAAAGGTAGAAGCTTGGCGGAGCCGAAAACAACTCTTCTAATTAAAACGAAACCATCGATATGTTCTACCCTTTTCTCCAAAGGGCTAGGGTGAAGAAATCAAGGATTGAGTGTATTTAGAGCTAGAATGTTAGAACTAGATAGAGAAAGTGAAGATTTAGGGTTTTTAGAGAAAGAGAGAAGTGAAAAAGCGCTTCAAAATTCCCTTCTCTCGAACTGATATATGCGCAGACCGCTTGAGCGTCCAAAATACCGCTCGAGCGTAAGACACAATAAGTGATACCGCTCGAGCATCCAAAAATACTGCTCCAATGCACAATGACCCCTTTCTAGAAGTTTAGACCTATAAAAGACCACTCGAGCGCTAGAAATACTGCTCAAGCGAAGATACCACACTTCTAGTAGTTTTGTAGACTGTAAAAGACTGCTCAAGCGTAAGAAAGACCGCTCGAGAAAACAAGCAAAAATCTAGGCAACAACTCGTTGAAAAACTAGCTTTCCAACCTTTTTCAAACATAACCATAACTCTTAAATAGCCAAACTCAACTAGTAACAAGATGAAAACGAAATGAACAATAGTTAAGGACATGGATTCTCAGATTCAAAAGCAAGAAATGGGTCAGGTCTAAATTGAAATTGTTATAATCTCCCCTCCTTAAAGAATTTCGTCTCTGAAATTTAAAATCAACCAACAATCATCGAATGTAAATCAAATCATGGATCATCCATACTCATAACAAGGACAAACAGAGTCTTTCAGCCCAAAATAATACAATTCAACTTCCCAAAACATATACAATGTTTACATATTACAACATAAATAAGATTTTCAACACAAGTCTCAAATATTAATAAATAGGTCTGGATACTTCTCAAGAACTTCTTCCTTATGCTCGCAAGTCGCCTCCTCAATTCCATGGTGTCACCATAGCATCTTAACCAATGGAATAGTCTTGCCTCGCAAAACTTGGTGTAGGCACCCCATTTTGACCGCCCCTAAGACTTGGGCGCTACTAATGTTTTACTTGGTGATGAAAGATGTGAAGAGCAAAAGTTCGAGTTCTTTGGCAAGAGGAGAGTCAAATCCCAACCTCACACCCCATTTTGGACCAAAGCTATTTTGAATGGTTTTTAGACCTTAAAACCCTCTCTTTCAAAATATTTTTGAAATGAAGTTTCTATGATGCTCTGAGGCTCGCATTTTGTTAAATGATGCGCTTTTCGGTAAACCGAGCAAGGACAAAGTGGAAATAAATGAAAGAGAGGTGAAATCTTTGAAAAATCTTTCAAAACATCTTGTTTAGGGGTTTGGAGTTGAAGAAAAGAGGAGAAGAGGGAGGAAACCTAGTTGAGGAAGAAGATGGGCATGAGCTGTTAAGAGAAAGTCGAGCAACCCTCACTAAATCAGGCCTATCCTTTTGAATACTTGAATTTCAGCTATGAGGCTACCACTGTTGGAAAGCTTACTTCCGGGGCTTCATTTTTCACTTAAGAATCTCCTAAAGACGAGTCCAGATGGGGGAGATATGATTGGTTGAAGTTGGGCATCATTCTGATTGGACCGAAACTGAGCAGCCTTCACCAAAAGAGGGATATCTCTTAGCACACATGGAATTTTGACGTGAGGCTTCAATAATTGGAAAGAAGACTTCCGGGGCTACAGTTTGGGCTCAAGAATGACCTAAAAAGGAGTCCAGATGAAGGAGTTAGGCTTTCTTCAAGTCAGGGACCAGGACTGATTTTTGCCGTCGGCCTCTATGGAAGTGCATCGGCCACAATTGGAGCTCATGAGCCATAGGTCCGCCAAAAGTGAACCTTATTGGCCAAAAATGGTGGCTTGTTGGCACCAAAGATGGTCGGTCGGTTAGAAGTGTCCAGAAAGCCCAGAATTGGCAGATATTTCTCCTCCAGCTGTTGTACACTGCATCAGATATTTCCAATTGAGATATTTCGACCAAAAGCTCTTGAATTGCTATATATGAAGCTATATCTCATATATTCAAGGGCTTAGAACATTTCTTGAAGGTTTAGAAATTTGAGAGCTCCTCACTCTAGAATCCTCTCTCTCTAGAAGTTTTGTGAGCAAAACTCTCTCCCTCCCTAGAATTCTCTCATTCTCCTCTTGTTTTAGGCTTAGAAGTGAGAATTTCCTACACTTTTACAAAGAGACCCTTAATCAAAGTTGATCATCTTTGGGTTGAGATAGCTTGGGACTTTGTTTGAGCTCCAAAAGGCTGATTTTGGCTCAGATTTTGGCTGGTTTTGCTGCTGTGATTCAAGGGTAAGCACTTCTCATTTTCAAGCTTGTTTTTGCACATTTGCTTTACCCTCCTTTTCCCATTGTTTTGGACTATTTTGGGGCTGGTTTTGGACAGTCAAAAACTCTATTTTTAAGGTGTAAAAATGGTAGTTTAAGGCTTGGTGAGTTTGGGGGTTGTTCTCCTTTTTGTTCCTTGGCTTGTGAGGCCTTTTGTGCAACTTCTCACCACCTTCAAATCCAACTTTTTTTGGCCTTTTCACCACTGAAAATCAGAGGTATTTTAGTGGTGGAAACCATGTTTTGAGGCCCAAAATAGAAGGGGGTGGCCTCCCCTCCTTGCTTCTTGGTTGCATGCCTTGTTAGCCTAATTATTGAGCATGTTTTTCTAGCATGTGTTGGCTTGTTCTTAGCTTATTTTTGGGCTTATTTCAGCATGGCATACCACTATTTTGACTTGGTTTGATACCCCCTTGCATGCTCCATGCACTTGTAGTGCAATTCCATCCACTAGCCTAACATGCATCATACTTGAGCCCATCATTCTAGCATGATTTTGGCTTAACTTCAGCAAGCTTTTGGTCATGTTTTAGCATGTTTAAGGTCTGATTTGTGTTGTTTTGGTCATGCATGCATTGCTTTGTATAGCCATGGTTCATTCTAGCTCATTAGCCTTGAGTTTCCAAGCCACTAGCATGCATTGCTTAGGATATTTTCATGATTTGGCATCATTTCATATGTGATTTCAGTGCATGTAGTGTGGTCATACACTCGCATTTGTCACTCTTTCCATGCTTTGGAAGGTTGGTTCTTCATGTCTTAAACAAGAGTCATTGTGTATGCCACCATGCTTAGGCCTTTGAGCTATCATTTTAGTGTATTTTTGGTCTTGTTTTGCCATGACATAACTCTGTTTTTTGTTGGCGAAGCCATCTCATGCTTGGTCTTGGTAGGTGTAGTGTAATCCTCCATTTTGGCCTTGCAT
Organism: Camellia granthamiana; assembly: GCA_036172215.1. Lineage (NCBI taxonomy): Eukaryota > Viridiplantae > Streptophyta > Magnoliopsida > Ericales > Theaceae > Camellia > Camellia granthamiana. The sequence continues at coordinate 118,606,529 of CM069905.1, forward strand.
CCATCATGCTTCATGCTCACCATGCTAGCTTGTTTTGGCTTCATTCCATGCATGTTTTGGCCTTACTTTGACCTGCCTTAGGGCTATTTTGAGTTACCTTGGCCCTTTGGGGCTTGCTTGATGTGGCCATGGTGTAAGTCCCTTGGCTAGCTTTAAGCTTTAAGCCCACTAGCATGCTTTGTTTGTCATATGTGCATGGTTTAGCCTCATTTGGAATGTGGTTTCAGAGCCTACTTCACTACCACACTCTCACATTTTATACTCCTTCAATGTGCTTGAGAGTTGGTGCCTTCATGCTTTGTTTGTGGATTGATTGGCATGCATGCTTGCATATACTTTTGGACTCCATTTTCAGCGTACTTTGGCCATTGTTTTGGCATGCATGAAGCTTATTTGTGGTTGGTTTGGTCCTTTAAGTGTTGCATTACATAGCCCTTGCCATTGCATGTTGTTGCATGCTCATGTGGCTTACATATTGTTGTTGCATGTTCATGTTGTTCGCATGTTGCATGTTACATTACCTTTGCATGTTTGTTGCATTGCATTGTGTTTGGGTCGGATGTTGATCCAAACACCGGGAACGAGGGGCGTTTCATACTTGAAGTGATGAAACGCACCTCATTCCTTAGGTCACCAACACCTTTGATCATGCATGATGGAGTGGAGGTTCATAGAGTCTTATGTGGTATTTGTGTGCACTCATTGTTATTGATTTGTGCAACTCGGCCTCTTTGGCCATCATGTATTAAGATGCGTGATTGATGGCTCGAGAGCTGAGCACTACACTCCTTTGAGTCTTAGACATGATAAGGAGTGTAGTTGCATACACATTTTCTTGCAAATACACTGCCATGCCTCTGTTAGTGCTCTATTGCAGCAAAAGGGGAAATTGCAAGAAGCAGTGGCCGATCGACCATCTAATTTGCCGATCGACTATCAAAATTGGCTGATAGTCTTGAAATTTGGCCGATGACTATTACACTTGGCCGATAGCCTTTCCTCTTGGCCGACCACCCCTCAGATTGTTCCTAAGGTGGGTCAGAAGCACTATGGAAGTTGGCACAGTTTTCAGAGATACAGAAGAGTACAAACAGAGGCAACACGAGGCACGATAGTAGATTTCCGAGCAAAGCTGACCGAGCATGCATCTCTTTATCGCCCTCGAGGCCATTTCAGTATTCATGATTAATTCGTGTAATTTGATCATTTGATTTGTTGTGTAATATCTCAATTAGCTTAGCATGGCTATTTGTTTCAATTTGAATTGCAATAATTAATTAGCTTGTTAGTTAATTAGTTTTTGGTTTGTAAGTAATTAGCTTAGAATAGCTTTCATTCGGACCCTCCGTCGAGAGAGCAAATTTTGTAATAAGTGTGCGTGTGTGTGATGCATGTCTTCCAATCCCATTTTTTTCTCCCTTTTACTTATCCGCTTTCAGTGGTTAGTTTTAGGGCATATCTCAATTAGCATCCTTATGCTTGCATGCGTGCATCCATTCATCTGTCTTGCATGCACCGGGCTCGGCGTATCATACTAACTGCATTGTATTTCAATACCTATTTGAATACATGTTATCTAATTGCATTCACATGCCATCTTAGAATAGCCGAGCCTATTTTAGTTGCATTTTTGCATGTGTTGCATTAGCCATCTTAACATAAACTAGGATCATACATGATTTCTAACTAGTTCTCTGTTTTGGCTCGGAGTACACTGTGAGTGTTTACGCTTTAGCATACTGCATGAGATGTGTATGTTGCCATGTTAGTATGCTTACCATGAGGCTATTTGCTTAACTGATATAACTGCATGAATGCTTGTGGATGAAGGTTGGATTGCTTGAATTGGAACAATTCATCGAAATACGAGTTTTAAGCCCACTTGAAGTGGCAAATCACCATATTTTCTAAGCCCACTTGAGGGTGGCAAAATCCGCGTCTTAGCCTACTTGCGAGTAGCAAATTCAAACCATTTTCAAACAAACAAACACGGGATGTTTTGTTCCAACTTGAGTGATCTAGTCTATACTTGTATGTTTTGTGCATCACATAGTAATTCTAGGTTAATAACCGGAATAAGAACACATGTGTTTTCAAAAATAACATATCATGTTAAGTAAAGGCCGATCTTTGATCGGGCGAGCGGGGGTGCTCATTGCATGACCTTCCCCTCTCGTACCCAAGTTCCCGAGCCGAGGAAATTTTGGTGATGACGGACACGTGACCTTGGGCACGAGTCAGGGTTTCTTAAATTTTCCAAAAATAAAACATTTAGGTGGCGATTTTGGATCTGGCAAAGCAGTCCATGTTTGACATTTCTTTATAAAAATCAGTTTTCCAAAACAATTTGCCGGATTTGGACTCTTTGGTGATTTATCAGTCTTGCATTGCACTTTGCAAGATTAGATTCAGAACCGTGACACGAGTCCGAACTGTAGTAGCTAAGAACAACGATTTCGCGCCCTCGCGCGCGGAGTGGAGTTCCGAGCGGTCTACACTTGGTCCCGAGAGTCTAAAACCCGTATCGGTCTCTCCTCGTACTAGGCATCCTCATCTACCTCTAACTTGATCTAATCCAACACGTGTGAAAGATCAGGCTCATACTTTTGGAGCATATAAATATGAAACATATCATGAATTCCGGAAAGTTGGGGCGGTAAGGCCAAACGATAAGCTACCTCCCCGATTTGCTATAGAATCTCAAAAGCCCTAATAAATCTAGGAGACAACTTCCCGCGCTTTCCAAATCTCCTTAAACCCCATCTCAATGATATTTTCAAGAATGCATGATCTTCTACCTCAAAAGATAAAAGTCTCCTCTTATGGTCGGCATAGCTATTCTGGCGACTCTGATTTGAAACTAACCTCTTACGAATAATCGCAACCTTTTCCGTCATTTTCCAGACTAATTCATGTCCTAACATAGGTGCGTTACCCACCTTGGCTTAACACATTGGACATCTACACAGTCGGCCATATAAAGCCTCAAACGGCGCCATACCAATACATTCTTGAAAACTGTTATCATAGGCAAACTTCACTAAAAGGTAAATGTCTCTCCCACGAGCCCTTAAAATCTAGAACACAACCCTGAAGCATGTCCTCTAAGATCTGAATGGTTCGCTCAGAATGCCCATCAGTTTGAGGCTGATAGGCGATTCTAAACATCAATCTAGTGCCCAAGGCATTCTGTAGGCTCTACCACAACCGAGCCTTAAAACGTGGATCTCTATCCGAAATGATAGTCATAGGGACCCCATGAAGTGAAACTATGTCCCTAACATAAAGGTCAACAAGATAATTTACCTAGTCACTCGTGTGCATAGGTACAAAGTGTGCTGATTTGGTTGACTGGTTGACTATCACCCACACAGCATCATTACCCCGTTGAGTCCTTGGAAGACCCATAACAAAATCCGTCGTGATATGCTCCCATTTCCATTCGACTATAGGTAAGGGTTGCAACAAACCTGCGGGTCGTTGGTGCTCGACCTTCGCTTGTTGACAAGTAAGGCACCTCGAAACAAACAAGGCTACGTCTCTCTTCATCCCCCTCCACCAAAACTGGCGGCTAAGGTCATGATACATCTTTGTGCCTCCCGGGTGTACCGCAAGGCGTGAATGATGGAATTCTCAGAGCACCTCCTTCTTACAAGATTCTGGCATGAAAAGATGATCCAAATACCTCACACTTGAGTTAGAATATACATTTAAGCCCTTCTTTACCTTTCCACTAGATATCTTCCCAAGGATAGCTTGTGACAACCCCACTACGTATTATATTTGGCATTTAATTATTTAAGGAGATTTGGATTTTAATTAGTCGTTATTCTGATTTAATTTGGGATTTACGAGGATTATAGAGCCAATCGGTAAGTGATTCTAATAATGATTTATTTTAGATTAGAAACTGAAGGTTCTAAGGGCCTAAAGAAGTGAAATTAATAAGTTTAATCAATTTAATTTTAAATACGGAACCATTTGGGAGCTTAATTAAATATTCGATTAAGTTTAGTAAAATTAAGATTTGATTAATTAGGTCCAAATTGGAGTCAATTAAGTTAATTATGTTATAAGGTTTGAGAAATTAAGATTATTATGAATTAAGTTTATTTATGAGGTGTTCAATTGAATATGTAATTTATTGACGGAGATTTTGAGTTTGATTTGGAATTGAAGACCTTAATGGCTTGGGAAACCAAGATTGATGATGGAAATGAATTTAATTTGATATTTGGAGCCGTTTTGGGAAACTGATTAAAAATTTGATTCAATTGATAAATTTAATTATACTTAATTGAGCCTTAATGGAAGTCAAATTAGACGAATTAAATTATGTGGAATTTATGATTAGTAGTAATTAATTTCATTATGTGTTAATTAAGATTTATAAAGACTACGTGTTATTTAATTAAGCTAATCTTAATCATAAACCAAATTAAGGAAGAATCTGGAATTGTGAGTGTGTGTGGGTGTGTAGAGAAACCTGCGTGGGTGTGTAGAGAAATCAAATATGTGTGTATAGGTGTTGTGCTGGCAGCTTGGATCATGTGTAAGTGTGTAGTGTGGATGCATCAAGAGAAGTTGTGTGTGTGTCTATGTTAATGAGTTAAAGGGTTGGATTTATTTTTTTGCTTTGGGCTGGGAAACAGTTGACACAGAGAGAGAGAGAGAGAGAGAGAGAGAGAGAGAGAAACAAAGCTTTTAGAGAGAGAAAGCTCAACACTTCTGGAGTTTGAAGACAAATTGAAGAAGTCAAGAAGGAAATTGCCTCTAATCTTTGAAATTGAAGCCCTAGGTAAGAGATTTATGCTCAAATCTTGTAAGAAATCCTCCATAATTCATGAATCAAGGGAACTATTGTGCTAATTCCATGGTTTTTGTAAGAAACTGGGTTTGAGCAAATTCGTTGAGTTTTGAACGAGAAATTAAGCTTTATGCATGTTCATGGAAAATAATGTGTAGTTCCTCCATTGTGCTTTTTATTTTGAAGTTCATCATGCATAAGAAGCTTATATTTTCCATGTTTTCAAAAAAAATCCATGGATTCATGTCTTCAACTTCATGTTTTATTTTTAAAGAAAAAAGGAAAAGAAGTTTGGGGAAAATCTTTGCATGTATGAGGTTTTAGTGTTTTGTTTTGAATTTTTAAAGTTCTTACATGTATGAAAGCTTTTAATTTACATATGCTTTCAGAAAGATTCATGCTCACGTGCCTAAATTTATGATTTGAAACTCAAGGGAAAAAGAATTTGAAATGTCTTACACATATGAAAGGTCGAGTTAAGTTTAACAAAATTAAAGAAGTTTTGAAACTGATTTGTAAGAAAAGGGTTATGTATTTGTTAGTTCCAAAATAAATTCATGTTTTTGAGCAAGACAAGCATGACCTCCAAATTTTGGAATGGAATTGGAAGCCCCATTTTCAGCTCTGAAAACCCAGAATTTGTCATCATCGCTCGAGCGTAGACTGTAAGCAACCAGTATTTTTGTTGACTAATGGGTCCATTCGAGCGACCAAAGTTGCGCTTGAGCGAAGAATCCTGTTTCAGAAAACTTTGAAAAGCTGTTTCTTGTTCCAATTTCCATTCTCTTTTATTTATAAGCACTCTTAGGCATACATTGAGCATTATAAATGAATTAAAAGAGTAAGAAAGAAGCCTAAGAGAATTAAACAAGTTAAGAACGGAATGAATTGTATTGTGACTCAATTTCTATGTATATTATGAATTGTGTAGGGTCAACTACAAGGGTGAACCAGGCATCTAAACACTGTAAGTAATATCTTAGGATAGATATTTTCAAATATGTTATTTTGCAATTGCTACTTTTGTGTAAGCTTCATGGAATTGTTGATTTGAATTACGAATGAGTATTTTATATGTCTAATCTTTGTATAAGACTCTATGAAGAACATGATTTGGGCCCAAGGCCGTTTGATATGTGATAAGAGTACGAATTGGTCCTGAGGCCGTTGGATACGTTTGATATGTCTAAATTGGGCCTAAGGCCGTTTGTCGTTTGAATATGAATGTAATGGGCCAAAGGCCGTTTGAATATCATGATGGGCCAAAGGCCGTTTGAATAATGTGTGATGGGCCCAAGTCAATCTGAATACGAATGCAAGTCAATCTAAATACGAATGCAATGGGCCAAAGGCCATTTGAATATTATGATAGGGCCAAAGGCCGTTTGGATATGAATGTAATGGGCCAAAGGCTGACTGAATAAAAAGGTTATCATGATCACGAATATGAATATGCACGTAGATATGAATATGAACATGTAATATGATCGGACAAGTACTTTGGACCCAAGGTCGTTTTGCCCCCTCTGATATGTCTTGAGCATGATGAATTGGACCTAAGGTTGTCTTGATTTTGATTTACATGTAATATGCATTAATGTGATTTACTTAATTAAGAATCTCATTCATACAACTTCTTTACTTTGGTATCATTCATTGGGCGTTAGCTTACTATTTATATATATATATATATACATGTATGTGAGCAATTGGAGGATCAACATTAGAGTTTCCCCCGGAGTCTGCCTCTTTGTCAAGCCACCCAAGAAGTACCTGTATGTAGAGGCTTTATTTTTATTTTGTCAGGCTTGAGTTAATCTTTGTGTTTTGTTAAAAGTCCTCCATGTAGTGTGTGAGATATGTTATAAAATATGCCTTCGTACATGTATATATAAGTGTGTTAAAAATGTTTTAATTACTACTGCTAATTATGTACGCATAGCTCAATGGACATTATTATTTTTGTTTTGTCAGGCCCCAATTATATTTAAATATTTTGAATTTTGTCTTTGAGATCGTAGGTAATCTTTGGATTACTGGCCGGTTACGACGCTAAACTTATAGGGGGCAGGTTTGGGTCATGACATAGCCTGTACTTCATGATCAGTGCTTCTATAACTTGGCTTACTAATGTAGGTTGTGCAACTATAGTGAATAAAACGACGGACACAACGGACTCGCCAAAATGCAAGTCAAACTTACCAATAGCACCCAACATGTCCTATTCCCGGATGGCAATACTAGCTACACTACTTACAGATTTCCTATTCAAGGCGTCAACCACTACATTGGCCTTCCCCCGAATGATAATATAACTCCAAATCATAATCCTCCATAAACTCCATCTATCTCCTCTGTCTCAAATTAAAATCTTTCTGTGAAAATAGATATTTCAAACTCTTGTGATTGAATTGCTTCCAGATTTTTAAGGCAAAAATCACCGTCGCTAGCTCTAGGTCATGAGTAGGATAATTTCTCTCTTGTGTCTTCAACTAACGTGAACTATATGCTACCACTTTCCTCTCTTGCATTAACACACAACCTAAACCTTCTCGAGACGCATCACAATAAACTTAATAGCCCAAACCCCTCTTCAGAATAATCAATACTAGAGCAGTGGTGAGTCTAACCGTAAGCTCTTGGAACGACTTTTCACAAGTCTCACACCACACAAATTTAAACCCATTCCTCGTCAATCTAGTCAATGGCAAGGCCAATCTAGAGAAGTCTTTCACAAAACGTCGACAATACCTGGCTAAGCCCAAGAAATTATAGATCTCAAAGGCATTTTTAGGTTGTTCCCAATCTTGCATTGCCTTTATCTTAGAAGAGTTAATAGTCACCCCTTTCCCGGATAATATATGGCCTAAGAACTTAATTTCTTTTAACCAGAATTCACATTTCCTGAACTTAGCATATAAATAGTGTGCTCTAAGAAACTCAAGTACAATCCACAAGTGTTCCTCATGTTCCTCCTCAGAGGGTGAGTAGATTAAGATATCATCAACAAAGACAACCACAAAATGGTCTAAGAACTTACAGAAGATTCGATTCATCAAATCCATAACGAAGCCGGTGCATTGGTTAGCCCAAAAGGCATCACGAAATCTTCATAGTGGACATACCGCGTACGGAATGCCGTTTTCTAAATATCCTCCTCTTTCATCCTCAACTGGGGATAACCCAATCTCAAGTCAATCTTAGAGAAACAACAAGACCCCTTCAACTGGTCAAACAAATCATCTATACGAGGTAATGGATACTTGTTCTTAATAGTTACTCGGTGCAACTTCCAGTAATCAATGCACAGTCCCAAAGTGCCATCATTTTTCTTAGCAAAGAGAATCGGTGCTCTCTAAGGCGATGTACTAGAGCGAATGAAACCCTTATCTAACAGCTCTTAGAGTTGAATTTTCAACTCATGTAACTCGGCGGGTGCAAATCTATATGATGCCATGGAAATCAGTGTCGTGTCGGACACTAAGTCAATGGAGAACTCAATCTCTCGGTGGGGTGACAAACTAATAAGATCTTTTGGAAAGACATTTGAGTATTCACAAACTACCCTCGGCAATTCAACTCGGACCACATCACTTTCACTACCTAAGAAAGTTGCAAGAAGATAACTAAACTCGCCTCGACCACGTGAGTTATATACTGGTAACAAAACTCTATCAGTTCGGTTCCCTAGAAAATAAAAATAGTCACCACTCAAGATGCACACCAAACTCTCTGACAGTAACAATCTATAACAACATCATAAAAAGACAACCAATCCATGCCTAAAATGACATCGAAACCCAACATGTCTAACAATACGAAAGTAAAAGGAAGTCGGTGGCCAGCAACCTCTATCTTACAACTGCGACATCCTCGGTCCAAGACAACCTTACCCCCAACTGGTGACTCTGCCCTGAGTGAAGATGCTAATTGAGCCACCTCTAACTCCAAAACTGATACGAATACAGACGAAATGAAGGAATGAGATGCACCAGTATCAATCAACACATTGGCAATAGAATTGAACAACAAGAAGTTACCTCCCATAATAGAGGGTACTGGCAATTGATATTGAGTGGTAACAACATACACACGTCTTGTGGGTCTCTACTTTACTTGCTCACCCCTCAAAACATAGGATTGATACACTGATTGAGCCGAAGAGGCTCCCTGAGTGGTCCTCGAGGCTTGTGCTGAATGGGTAGGCTGATGGCTTTGTGTTTGCCTCAAACCAGATGCACCAGATGTACCACCTGCCTGTGGGCAAAACCTTCTCAAGTGCCTCGATTGCCCACACTGATAATAAGTAGGCAGCTGCCCTCTTCCTGACTCTGGCTTTAAGGACAAGCCGAAAATGATGTAGACTGTTGCCTTCCTCCTCTTTGCAGGCAAACAGAAGACTTGTGGCCCAACTGACCACACTTGAAACAAGCGATCCCACCCTGACTACCTCTTCTTGCACCAAAGTGGATCTAAACTATGCTGTTTGGGACTGCTATAGGGTGGAACCCCTCTGCCTTTTGTTGTCCAGAGTCTCCTCCTGAACCTCATGACTCCTCTATCTGGAGCCCCTCATCCACTCCTCCTTCACTTGGATTACAGTCTCGAGGTGAGCCGTCATCGCCTCCATAAGACGACTGTAATCCCTAATCATAGACCTAACCACCTTGAAAAAGAGCACAGTCCTTAACCTCTTCTCGAACTCAATATAGCGGTGTTCCTCCGTTACCACAAATTTCGGTGCAAATCTAGAGAGGCTAGTAAAAACAGCCTCAAGCTCGGCTACTGGTGTGTTCAGCTGCTTAAGCTTCAAGAATTGATCCCTCAACTTCTCCCTAGTAGTGGGAGGCACAAACTTGTCCTACAAGGCTTTGACAAAGGCCTCCCAAGTTACTTCAATGCACCATCGCGCATACTTCCACCATTGACCCGCATCTTCCTTTAGTTGGAAGGATGCTAAGGTCACCCTCAAACCATTGTTCTCAATGCCAAGCATAACATCTGTAACATCTGCTCAAGCCATTCATCTGCCTTCAGTGGCTCTTTTGGATCTCCCAAAAACTCATCTGGATTCAAACGGAAGAACACCCTCTTCAGAAAGGACAGCCATGTCTCAGCAACATGGGTTTGGACTTGATTCTCAGCCTTAAGAATGTTTATAGATTCCCACAAAGCTCCAGCCATTTCACGGGCCAAAGCGTCCATGGCTTGTTGACCAGCTGGCTCGGCCACGTTGGCCTGACCAACTCTGTGATGACCCCGATCTCCGTATTATTTTTAAATATTATTTTATTGAGCATATTTGCATGATAATGTGCTTAATTGATGCTTATCTATTTGTTTGTGAATTATCTATTAGAATACCGACTTAGAATTTGAAATTGAAAGCCTAAACGGATTCAGAAATCGAAATTGATTAATTCAATAGGTTAGTTGGAATATTTAGAACCATATGGTAAGTTTAATTAAAATTTGATGTGGATCAAAATAATTAGAATAAATTAACTGGAATTGATTAGAGTTAAGCTTAATTACTTAAGCCTAATCCCTTTTAATTAGTTAAGCCTAATCCACCTATATATATGTGTTAATCATGCTTAAGACTTCATTTCCATCAACTCTTGAGCTGAAAATTGAGAGAGAAGAAGAGAGACAACACTTGTAGAGAGAGAGAAGAAGAATTCAAGGTAATTCAAGAGAGATTGAAGGGATTAAGCTAATCTAAGGCCAAATTCAAGCTCTAAGTATGATCATTGCCCTTAATTCACGAAGATAATCCATGTGGGAAGATGAATTCATCAAATTGTAGGACCATTTGCACGAATTTGAAAGAAAAGAGTAAGAATCACCATGAGTTTAAGTGAGTTTGAGTGAATGGTGTACATGAATGCATAATTCTCCATCTTTGAACTTAGTTTTCTACAAATTCATACATGCATGAGACTTATACAAGTTATTTCTTGAGATTCTTCATGATTTTACACTCAACATCTCATATAAACATGTTTTGTAAAGAAAAGAGTTGAGTTTACTACATGCACGGCAAAAACATAGTGTTTTGAACTTTGTTTGAAGAATTGGAAGAGAATTTGGAATCATGGTTTCATAATTTTCAACAATCCATGTTTTATAAAGAGTTTCTAAACTTTTGAGACTAACCATGCAAGCTTTGAATAAGAAAGATGTGTTTTTGAGCTTCAAACTTAATTATGGAAAACCCAGAATTCGTCTAGTTCACTTGAGCGAAGAATCTTTGGCTCAAGCGAACATCGTATGCATCTAATATTTTTGCAGACCTTTGGCAGTTGGCTTGAGCCACCAAGTGTGCGCTCGAGCGAACTCACCTTTCTTCAGCACTTGGCTCGAGCGACCATCGAGTGCACATTTTGAACATCCAGTACTTTTACAGTCAAGACACACTGCTCAAGAGACCAAGTGTGCGCTTGAGCGAAGACCCTATTTTCAGTAAATTTTGACTAATGCTCATAAGTGCATATTTGCATCCTCATGTCTTTTTAGGCATTCTTTTGCATAATTTAAACATCCTTAGTCATGAAATGAGCTAGAAGCACACGTAAGAGAATTGAATTAAGATACGTTATTTGTTATAAACATGTGTTCAATGTGTATCTATGTTATGTGATTTGTGTAGGTGGTCAACCGAGGTTTACCATCAGTACCAACCCATTGTGAGTAGTATCTTTGTGAAGATATGTTGTTAAAGTATATTTTGATTTATTACAAGATTATTGTTTTGAAATGCTATTTTGATACGAATGAATGATTGTCTGTTTTGAAATGTAATTACGATATCCTTAGTGTAGCCCTCGCCTGGGGGTAACAATACCATGACCCTTTGCTATAAGACCCTAGCCCGAGGGAAACAATACCGTAGCCCTTTGTTATACGTGCACAGAGATCTCTGAAGTTGACTCAAGTGGTCCCTTCGCTTGACTAATATGGTCCCTTTGTTAGACCCATGTGGTCCCTTTTGTTATGCCTTTGTGCCCTTTGTTGCACTATTGGATGTACTACATATGAATATAATTTGTGAACTTTGATTTGCTTCGAACTCATGTTATATGATTTTGTGCTACAATAGACATCATTCATTTAACCTCTTTATACTGGTATTACTCACTAGGCTTTATCTTACCATTTCCTTTGTTACGATCCAAACCCGCCCCTATAGGTTTAGCGTCATAACCGGCCAGTAATCCTTGGATTAGCAAAGGTCTCTTAACAGAATAATATATAATAAGGGGCTGCGGAAGCAAATATAGAAAATATACAATGTCCATAGAGTTGTATTATCGTATGTGAGACAGAAAACTTCAAAACAACTTATATATATATATATGTACGTGACGTCATAAATACATGAGTCTTACATCACCCAAGTACACAGATAATGCCAAAAGGGAACTTAGCTCAATATACAGATAAACAAAACAAAACAACAATATCTGTAGCAAGATTACAAACTAAACATTTCAAAGAGAACCTCTTCGGGAGGCACGGTGGCTGGTTGACCCAAAACTCTAGGCAGCAGCTTAGGCCTGGTCACACGCCTACTCACCTACATACATAATATAATAGAGTGAGCAGAAGCCTAGTGAATAATAACAAAGTAAAGGGTTTAAATGAATGATGTCCATAACAGGTACAGAAATTAGAGTTCATATTAGAAATAGATTATGTTCATGTTCTTGTTCAATCTACAAACAAAAATCAGAGTCCTTGCTTCGTTCTACATGTACATCCATTAGCGTTAACTTGCTTGTTAGTCCCATAGAGAACCTCCGGTTTAGGGAACTTGTAATATACTTGAGCCACGGTATTGTTACCCCCAGGCAAGGGCCATGAGAACACAGTATTATTACTTCCGGGCAAGGGCCTTGTACTAAGGATGCCACAAATACTTGTCAAAAATTAAACAATCATTTATTGGACAAAATATAACATTTCATAAAACAAAGCATTTCTTGTCATATCATATCATATAAGAAATTACTTAGACGTAAACATAGCTTTACAAAGTTATTATTCACAGATGGCTCCACTTACAGAATAGATAAATCAGATAACTTGTGGCGCGTGACCTACATATATATAACAGAAACACATAATGAAACACACACTTGTTGGGTACATAACTTCTTTCATCTCATTCTTAGTGTGTTTCTAGGTCTTAACCTCTTATTGAGTCTTAATCATGGCCTAGGATGCAATGTGGGTGCCAAAAATACACTTTGGAACCTTAACAAAACTTGCTGAAAATAGGGGTCCCGCTCGAGCGCAACTTCCTACACTCGAGCGGACATGCAAACATGTGAGGGGCCGCTCGAGCGTAACCTCCTTCGCTCGAGCGGTCTGCAAACTTTGAAAAAGTACAGGTTGTGTGATTTTCACGCTCGACGGTCGCTTGAGCATGAGACTCAGGTCCTCGCTCGAGCGGTATGCAAAAACATGAAACTTCTAGGAGCTCACATTTCACGCTCGAGCGAACCTTAGGTCGAGCGAACCTTAGGTCGCTCGAGCTGAAGTGTAAGATCACAGAGTGGTCGCTCAAGCGCAGCTTTTGTCGCTTGAGCGGAAGTGCAGAATCTGGAATCTCCAGATTGCACTCCCAAGGTCCAAACTCGAACTACACACCTTAAAACTCATCTTTTGGGGACAAAACTCCAAAAACATTTAGAAACTTGTAAAATACCATGCTTTGAAGATCATTTCACTAAATTAAGCCCAAAAGCATGCTAATTGACCAAAACTCCAACTTGAAATTTATGAATATGCCATGAACATGACATACATGAATCACTTTGAACTAAGGCTTTCCAAAACATGATTAATTAAGATCAAATGGTAAGAATTATGATGAATTCTCAAAACCAAGTCAAGATAGACACATGCATGTGACAATTCTTTAGAAATCTATTCAAAATGCCATGATATATGCATGCATGCATGGAATTCATTCATTAAAGCTCCAGTCTCTTTCTTAGTCACCAAAACTTCTTGAATTCTCTTCATTAACAATTTAAATACAAAGATTAAGAATCAAACTCTCACCTAAGACTTTCAATTGAGCTCTAGGTTGTTCTATCTTTGAGCCTTCAAGTCAATTTCCCTTTGATGGCTAGCAATTCCCTTGTTTGATTTCAATTATTTTGGTCTCTCTCTCTCTCTCTCTCTTTCTCTTCACACGTTGGAGCCAAAAGACGAGGAATAAGAGTGTGTAAAAGGTTCTAAGGTTTATATTAGCCTTATATAGGCCCCACTAGTGGACTTAATTAACCTTAATTAACTTAGGCTAGGCAAGGGTATTAATTAATCTAAATTGATTCGTTCCGAATCGAATTTCAATTGAACCTACCATAATGTTCTAAAAATTCTAACTAACACATACATTAAGTCGATTTCATGATCAGATACCGATAATGCCTTCAATTCACAAAACAAAACAGGAATTCGAACAAATATTTCTACATTAGACAGATATGAGCACAAATAATGTGACACACATGCAATTTCTTTAGAATTTCACCTTAATTACTTATTAGGCATATTTAATCATGAATTAATGTTAATCAAAGGTCGGGGTTGTTACAGTCTTCCCCCCTTAAAGAGTTTGGTCCTCCAAACTCGAGTTACCTTCGTTTTGGAAGAATGTTGAGTCCAACGGAAACAAATCTGGATATCTCTTCATCATATCTTCTTCCGTTTCCCATGTAGCATAAGTCCCTCCATGATTTTTTCAATCAATTTTCACCAATGGAATTTCTTTATTCCTCAATCTTTTGATTCTACGGTTCACGATCTGAATTGGCCTCTTCTCATAGGTGTAGTCATCTTTCAAAAGCACTTGTGTCGGCTCAATAACATGTAATGGATCTCTCAAATAATCCCGAAGCATTGAAACATGAAAAACGTTGTGCATATTTTCCATGACTGGAGGCAAGGCTACCTGATACGTCACCGGGTTAATTTTCTCAAGGATCTCATACGGTCCAACATATCTCGATGCTAACTTGCCTTTCACTGCAAATCACGTTTGACCCTTCATCGGAGTTACTTTGATAAACACGTGATCCCCGACTTTATATTCTCTGTCTCTTCTTCGGACAGCAGCATAACTTTTTTGGCGGCTTTGTGCATTTTTCAATCTTTGTTGAATCAATTTCACATTTTTAGTCGTTTCTTGCACTAGTTCTTGTCCCAACAAAGGTCTATCACCTACCTCGGCCCAACATATCGGAGATCGGCATTTTCTACCGTACAAAGCTTCGTAAGGAGCCATACCGATACTTAAATGGTAGCTGTTGTTATACACAAACATGACCAATGGTAAGTAGGTTTCCCAATTCCCCTGAAAGTCTAATACACACATTTGTAACATATCTTCCAAAGTTTGATTTGTTCGTTCAGTTTGGCCGTCTATCTGTGGGTGGTAGGCACTACTCAATCGCAATTCAGTTCCCAAAGCCTGTTGTAAACTCTGTTAGAATCTTGATGTAAACTTATAATCTCTATCAGATACAATAGATACTGACACACCATGTAATCTCACAATTTCATTCACATACATGTTAGCTAACTTGTCCACGCTATAAATAGTTTTAACAGGCAGAAAATGGGCAGACTTAGTTAAACGGTCGACAATTACCAAATAGAATCCATACCTCGAGAGGAGCGAGGCAGTCCAACAATGAAGTCCATCGTGACATGTTCTCATTTCCATTTCGGTATTGGAAGCGGCTGAAGTAATCTAGCGGGTCGTTGATGTTCAACTTTGACTCGTTGGCAATGCAAACATCGGGCCACAAAATCAACAATGTTTTTTTTCATTCCAGGTGACCAGAAGTTTTGTTTCAAGTCATGGTACATCTTGGTATTCCCCGGATGCATAGCAAACTTTGAATTGTGAGCCTCGGTCATAACACGTTTCCTTAAATCAAGTTAATCCAGTACACAAAGTCTATTCTAAAATTTTAACACATCATTTTCAATCACGAACCCAGGCCTCGGTTTTGAGTCAATTTCATCGAAAATTTTCTTCAAGAACTCATCTTCATGTTGTTTCTTTTTAATCTCTTCAATGATTGCAGGCTAAGCAAAAATGGCGGCTAAGATCCCGCCTTGTTTATGCTGTACAATTTTAATCTCATTCCTTTCTAGATCTCATATTAACTCCTTCTGACTGGTAAGTAAACATGACAAATTACCCATGGATTTTCAACTCAAGGCATCTGCAATGGTATTGGCTTTTCCCAGATGATACATGATTTGCAAGTCATAATCCTTAATCAACTCAAGCCATTGTCTCTGTCTCGTATTCAGTTCTTTTTGAGTGAAGAAGTATTTGAGGCTTTTGTGATCAGTGTATACTTCACAAGTCATACCGTATAGATAATGTCGCCAAATTTTCAAAGCAAATACTACCGCTGTTAATTCAAGGTCATAGGTTGGATAGTTCTTTTCATGAGGATGAAGTTGTAGAGAAGCATAGGCAATTACTTTTCCATTTTGCATCAACACACACCCCAAGCCCTTATAGGAAGCATCATTGTAAATTTGAAATCCATCAGTACCATTAGGCAAAGTCAAAATTGGTGCAGTTACTAACTTGGTCTTTAACTCTTGGAAGACAGTCTCTCTTTGATCAGTCCAATCAAATGGAGTAGTTTTCCATGTCAATTGAGTGAGTAGCAAGGCAAGTTTGGAAAAATCTTTCACAAATCTATGATAATAACCTGCAAGTCCCACAAAACTTTGAACTTCTGAACATTTCACAATTGTGCTACCATTGAAACTGCGAACAATATTCTTTCTCATAGGTTCATTATCTTCCACAATGATCCCTTGCCTAATGGCATCCTCGATTTGAACCCCAATTTCATGGAGGTCCTTAAAGTTAAATAATGGAAGGACTATCATTTTCTGTAATAGCCTTTCATATAGATTTCTAACAATTATATGAACTTGCATTTTCTCTAGAGGCTTGTTTTCCATCATAGCCGCCTTTGCCCTCCTTCAGTTCCTGACACGTTGCCTTAAGATCACGAGTTGTGACCTCGATCTGCGTGTTGTAGGAATATTGGGCAACGAAGGATTCGGCCAACTCTTGCCAACTCTGTTTGATAGAGTCCTTCAATTTAACCTACCAGATGCCAACTATTCCAGATATGGTTCAGCTGAATAGTGACAACTTCTGTACTCGGGTCAAACCCATTGGTCGTAGGATATCAAAAAACAGATGCAAATGCACAATTGGATCTCTAGAGCCATCGAAACGGTCAATATGCGGCATCTTAAACTGCTCCAATAAGGTAACTGCCGATTTAGTGTGCCCATCCTCTATGTCTGGAATAGAGTTGACCCCTTGTGCATTTTTGAACAGCTTTTCTAGCTTGTTGACTTTGAACACGGTTGGATCAACCTCGAATTCGAACGGTGCTTCGGTTTGATACACTGGGGCTCTGGAAGTTTGTGCTGGGAAAATCGGAACATCGTCGGTTTGTAGATCTTAAGTAGTGCCAGCATTAGCTATGGTACCAGGCACAGGGATAGCTGCGGTGGGTACATGTGATGCAAAGGCCACTGCTGGCTCGATTATTATTGTTGTAGGCTAGTTATATCTCGGCCTGACGGGTCGCGTCATGCTGGAGGAAGTCAACTGTTTGCTGCAGATGGAGTAATAATTCCTCCAAATTTGTCGAAGGCTGAGCCATGATAGGGGTAGATGCCGAAGATGAGCTGAATAAAGGTAATCTAACTGGTGAATATCGAAACAGTGGAACTGGTGAACCCTGTCTGGCCCTCCTTCGTCTCACCACAGGCGAAAGTGAAGCAAACACTGGCTGCCTCTGAACTAAATTTCTGACCTGACAAAGTCTATCGACACGAGTCCAGAGTACCTGGGGGATATCAGAGCCTTCTTAAGCTACGGTTCCAGGCCTACCTTGCAAAAGAGAAAACAGACAGCACCTCAGCTCAATTTCACTAGAATAGGTATGATCACAGCTGAATGAATGTACTCCCCGCTACATTCTGCCCCAAAATAGATACCAACTTTGTAACTGATGTGCACATTCCTATACAGTTTCACTGTAAAAGTATGTACCAGTTAAAGAGAGCCAAAACACCCCTATGAGGGGGTAGGGTTACCCTGTCCTAGTTTCGTCAGGAACTACGGTTCACTACTCAAACAAAGTGGTTTTACGCAATCTTGTATTCGAGTAAGCATCATGTCCTAGTTTGGAACAGTCTCTATGGCTTTTCGATATGCAACTAGGCCGAATGGTCAAAAGGGTATCTCAGCAAGATTACCTAATATACCTCTCACACCTAACATCGAGAAGTGAAAGGAGGATCAAACGGTACAGCAGTAGTCCAGATCCAAAGGTTGTGTTCCCATCATAGCAGAGCCCGTGACCAGTCAGCCTTTTGGCAAGCTTTTAGGCAACGGCAAACCGTCCAGGAATAGTAGATGGCAAACACAGTAACTTAGGCACACCAATGCAAATGCAAATGCAAATGCAAAGAACATATAAGTGTAGATAAAATTTCACAATATGAAGTTCGAGTCAAGTTCTCTAATTTCCCCAGCAGAGTCACCAGAAACTGTAGCCCGACTTTTCGTGCCCCCTTTCAGAAGTCGAATAAGCCCTACAGTATTGAACTCCCGCGGTTCTAAATCTGATTCCACAAGTGCAATGTGAAATAGATAAACACCAAAGAGTCCCAATCCAGAAAATCTTTCGGAAAATCAATTTTGAATCAAATTGCCAAAAGTGGACTGCTTTGTCAAATACAGAGTCGTCACCTAAATATTTTTTGTTTTTGGGAAATTTTGGAAACCCATGACTCGTGCCAAAGGCCACGTGTCCGTCATCACCAAGATTGTCTCAGCTCGAGAACTTAGGGACGAGAGGGGAAGGTCATGAATTAAGCACTCCACTAGCCCGATCAAAGATCGGCCTCTACTAATCATGATATGAATCTTATGTACATTATATGCTCTTGTTCCGGTTTATTAGCTAACATTACTATGTGATGCGCACACATACAAGTATAGACTAAATAACAAGAATTGGAACATTTTGATTCATGTTTATTTTTTAAAAGAGTTTTGAATATGTACCATTTGAAAAAGTGATCGCATATGAACATTACTCAAATTATTCCAATTCAAGCAATTAGCCTTCATCCACAGGCATTTAAGCAATTATAGCACTTAAGCAATTAGCCTCATGGCAAGCATGTTAAAGCGAGTAAAGGCTCACCTAGTACTCCAAGCCAAAAAAGAGAAATGAGTTAGAAAAATGCATGATTCCTAACTATGCAATATGACTAATGCAACACATGCGATATGCAATTTACTAGGCTCGGCTACTAATGTGGCATATGAATCAATTTGATAACATGCGGTCTAAGCACGTATTCAAAGAAATATTTAAACGACAATGCAAGTTAAAATGATGAACCAAGCCTTGATGCATGCAAAACAAGTGGATGCAAACATGAAGTAGGCTAAACAAAACATGAAGCTTTAATCTAACCATCGTAAGCAATTAAATAAAAGGGAGAAAAGACGTGGGGTTGGAAGACATACACATTATTACAACATTGCACCCTCACACAGGGGAGTCCGAATGAATAAACTAGCTAACTAAGCTAATTAAAGCTAAGTTAAGCTAATTATTACAAAACAAATTAAATTAGCTAAACTACTTAACTAATTATTACAACAACAAATTAATTAACTAATCTAGCTAATTAAAATAATTACAACATAAGACAAATTAGCTATTCTAACTAATTAATTACAAAGAAACTATTTGAATCACAACACTAATGTACTTGTAACACAGATTCCGAGGATAGATGGAGGGCTCATGCATGGATGAGGTTTCCACTCGAAAAAGTCACCGTTTCTACTACTGAATGCCTCTATTGCACAGTATAACACATGCACTGATTTCTAACTCTAGACTAACTCTATTCTACTTTAGAAGAACACTGTTTGATTTTGCACTAGTGGCCGGCAGAGGGCCTGTCGTCCACTGATGATGGCCTGCCGGCCACCAATAGTGGCTTACCGACCATTGCTGACTGGGTTGTCCTACTGCAACAGAGAGCAAGTAGAGTAGAGACAGTGTATTCTCAAGGGTTTGTTTGCACAATTTACCCCTCCTTATCATGAATAACTCAAAGGAGTAGTAAACTTGGTTCACAAACCATCAATGGATGCAATTTTATTGCATGATGGCTTATGAACCAAGTGTGCAAGTTCAATAAATGCAACAAAACAAGACTCTCAAAACCACCTCCCTATCATGAAAGATCAAGGGAAGTAGTTGACAATGAATCTTGAACCATTTTCATCACCAATGAGTATGAAACGACTCAAGACTCAAGGGTTCAATTAACATCTGATTGAACCCAAACAAGTTATTATCTTGTACATTTTTTAGCCTCAATTTTATTACTTCATTTTAGATTGCCATCCATTCTTTAATCAATTGAGTCCAAAAGGTGAATTTAAGTCCTCTAATGGAAAGAAGGCCCAAACCAAGGGTTGCTTTGGGCATGAAAGAGACATCATACCGTTGGTAATGAACCCCTAAAGGGATTAAAACATTAAGCATACATCTCAATCTCATGCTTAAACAAACAAGTAATTTGAAACCACTTTCAAAGCAAAACAAAAGCCAAGAAATGAGGGAGGTTGCAGAGGTGATTAAGAGTGATCACAAGTATGAAAAGCCATAAATAAATGCAATCAACTTAAATAAGATGGTATCTAAAGCCTAAAACACCAAACTCATGAGGACAATTACAATACAAGCATGTAATACAAAGCTCAAATGTAACAAGAAGCTAAAAACAGTCCTAAAACATGCTGGAATTAAGACAAAAATAGTTAGAACAATAAGTTAAAACATAGAGCTATGTAAGTTAGTGAACAAGACACAAGGAGGGGAGGCTAACCCCTCTAATTTTGGATTTCAAAAAGTGTTTTTAGCCACTGAAATAACTCTGAAATTCAGTATTTAAGAGCTCAAAAAAAGGTGACAACAAGGTGGGAAACACAAGGGTAAAGGCCTTGGAAGCTAGGTAGAAGGAATGGTGAGCCACCCTTCCACCCTTATTGGCCTTAAACCACAAGTTTCAGCCCAAAATTTCAGAGTTTAGACGGTCCAAAAATAGCCCAAAAACAATACAAAAATGTGCTGGAATGAAGACAAAAGTAGCTAAAATAATAAGCTAAAACATGGAGCAATTTAAGCTAGTAAACAAGCCAAAGGAGGGGTGGCTAACACCTCCATTTTTGGGACTTCAAAATCACTTTTTTAGCCTCTGAAAACCTCTAAAAATCAATGGTAAAAATCTCAAAAAAAGTTGATGAAGAGATGAGAAACACAAGTGTAAAGGCTTAGAGAACAAGGTTCAAAGAAGGGTGATTAACCCCTTTGCCTTTAATAGCCTTAAACCACAAACTTCAGCCCATAAAAATAGTTGAAAAATAGTTCAAAATCAGCAAGAAAAGATAGAAAAGAAGTAGTGCAAAGGAGCTAGTAGTTATACCTCTTGAAGAGGAATAACACTTTTGTTCACAAACCAACAAGTTCTCACTCTCAAGGGCTGAAATTTGGACTCAATAATCTCAACAAGGAGAGCTTCAATATTGGTTTAGGAAGTATAGAGAGAGGGTGTATAGGTTGCAAGACAGAGATAGAGAGAAAATTTCAAGTTTTGAAACTTTTGAAATTTTTTTCAACCTTAAACTATGAAGGAAGGTCCCTTATATATAGAAAAACAACTCCTCAGGTCGAAAATATCAAACCTGGAACAGATGCAGCTTTTGGGGGACAGTTGGCCAAAAATATCTAGGTTTTTCACCAGTGGCTGGCAGGTCAGAAGTGTGAATTGTCGACCACCAATAGTGGACGGCAAGTGGCCGGCCGTCCACCTACCATCCACCAATAGTGGCCTGCCGACCACAAAAAAATCTACTTCTAGGCCTGACTTCAAACGTGCATATCTCCTTTATCCGGACTTGGTTTTAGGTCATTCTTGAGTCTAAATTGAAGTCCTAGAAGTCTACTTTCTAATGGCAATAGCCTCACATCTAAATTCTAAGTATTTAAAGAGATATGCCTATTTTAGTGAGGATTGCTCATTTCTATCTTAATCGGTTTGATGCCTAACTTCAAACGACCATATCTCCCTCATCCAGACTCTGCTTTAGGAGATTTTTTGAGTCTAAAATGAAGCCCTAGAAGTCCACTTTCCAATGGTGGTGACTTCACAACTAAAGTCTAAGTGTACAAAGAGATCGGCCTGATTTAGTGTAGGCTGCTCAGTGTTCTCTTACTGATTTCATGCCCAACTTCTTCCTCAACTTGTTTTCTTCCCCCCCTCCTATTTTCTTCAACTTCAAACCTATAAATAAGATGTTTCTAAAGATTTTTCAAAGAGTTCGCCTCTCTTACATTTATTTCCACTTTGTCCTTACTCGATTTACCGAAAAGTGCAATATTTTAAACGAAATGCAAGTCTCGGAACGTCGTAGAAGAATTTGGAAAATATTTTTAAAAGAGGGTTTTAAGGTCCAAAAAAGTTTCGATCCAAAATAGTTTTGGTCCAAAATGGGGTGTAAGGTTGGAATTTAGAAGCTGTTCTTGCTGAAGAAATCGAACATTTATATAGCATAACTTTCATCATAAAGTGATCAACCTGAGGCACCCAAGTCTTAAGGGCGGTCAAAAATGGGGTATCTACAATAGGTAGTCGTGTCGAGTCTCATCGGGTAGCCGTGTGAGGAAAAAAGCACTCTAACCATGCTGAAATTGTGTGAAAAGGTCCTGAGAAAAACCAATCAGGGGCGCATTCCACGCATCCTGAGATAAATTCCAAACACGCTAAAATTGTGTGAGGAAATGAGCACTCTAACCACGCTGAAATCGTGAGAAGAGGTCCTGAGAAAAACCAATTAGGGGCGCGTTCCATGCATCCTAAGAAAGCCCCGGGGGATAACAATCCTAAACGCTGCTCAGCGTAAAAGGATAAATGATACAAGATAACACAAGATGCAAATAAATACAATACGTGCGATGATATGATACATGTTACAAGCAATGTAGTGCATGATACTTAGAGAAATGTAATAAACAAACAAAGCGGCGCTTTAAAAAGCACCTTATGGGGTGAGTGATGATGAATTGCTCTACTTTGACAGGGATCTCCCCCTAACTCTTACCTTCAACTCACAGTTCAAAGGCCCTCAAATGTTGACACGGGGTAACCTCTGCATGTAGAAGCCCACGGATGCCGCTTGTCTTCCTGATCATATTCACAACTTTCCCTATTGTCCAACGGGGTGACAGACTAGGTTGGTTTAGTATCCAGAATTACGGCACACACATGCTATCTCAATCTATGAGGCTGCCATATAGATTTCAAGCCAAGGATACACCCTTGGATATTCAAACTAGACTTTAGCCTCAGAATTTCCAAACCTTTGTGTTCTAGGCATCGCCATTCGAACTCTTGTTTCCACCGTCGCAGTTGGTCTCCTAGGAACTCATCACAAACACAGCCAAGACGCCTTTGGCAGGGAATGGTACTCAGGGAGAGCACTTC
This sequence comes from Camellia granthamiana, assembly GCA_036172215.1. Lineage (NCBI taxonomy): Eukaryota > Viridiplantae > Streptophyta > Magnoliopsida > Ericales > Theaceae > Camellia > Camellia granthamiana. The sequence goes on from CM069905.1 coordinate 118,629,984, forward strand.
TGATCGCCATTCTGGCTTGAAGCAGGCTTAAGCTTGAGCTTGAGGTAGAGGTACACTCATACTTCAGAGCATTGACAAGACCTGAGGAGGTACATCTGGAATGCAATCTCGAAACTTTCTGAAGTTGAAACGCACTCAGATGCCCCACATTTTTTTCTCTTTTTTTTGCTTTGCAGTCTGGAACCCATGTAGCTTCAGATAGGTCCTTGTTCTATTGTTCACACATGACCTGGGTTGAACCCTGCGGTTTATGAAAGAAAGAATCCTGTTTTGTACAAATGTGGAGAACGGCACAACACTCTGAGTACAAAATGGTTTATTTTGGAAATCTGTTAATTGGGTATTGAGCCTACAACTGACCACAATCAAAATGACTCAACAAAGAGAAAACAAAGGTAAAACAACCTAAACACAAATATTGACACTCGAAACAACTCAAAACAAGAATCGAGACAAACAAAAACCACAAACTCAACACTCGAATGTATTCCAATGGCGAGAGACCTCTCAGTTCACGAGGAGTCAGTTTCTCCAGGTATTGTTTCCCACCCTTTCTTATTTGTGATTCTCACATCACCTTGGCACTCAATCTCTAGTTTTCTGAAAAAGCCCTTTATTCACTTTTTCTCTCAGTGCACATCCCTCTATTCTTTAATCTCTCTTATTTTTTTTATCCCTCCCCTGGGTGGTTGATGGATAAGCAGGAATGGACTATTGCCCTTAGTATTCAACTAAATTCTTCTTTTTCCACTCACAGCTCGTGAACTTTCCCACAGAGGGGTTGTGGGGCGACTGGATGTACAGCAGATTTACAACTAACATCAGTTGACGATGCCCCTAGCTTAACTTGACCGAGGTGAATTACAGCATGTCCCACCAGCCAGGTATACAATTGATTAGTTCCACACACATTGCATTTTCTATGTCCCCATTCCGGGTTAAATGCCAATTTGAGCGTGATCGTCCAAATGAGGGAACCAAATATCTAGCTTCATTTCCAGTTCGTGTTTTGCACTTGGCTTGATACCTCGTTGCTTGGAAGACGAGAGAGCTTTCGACTTTTTGTTGTTAGCTTCAGTTGTGCCCTTTCTGGTGAGTACATTGATAAGGGGGAAAAGACAGAAAACCTGACTCGACTGTGTCCCTAGTTCATCATTTTGACCAACATGAGAGTTAGATTAACATACTTGTTCAATTTTCTAATTTGAAATTATGCAACTCAGGTTGCGAGCACTGGAAATTTTCCTTTTTTGGGTCCAAGAAATGGTCCAGTTTTGGAAAATGGAATAATTTTCGAGAGAATTAGTCAACCTCATTAAAAATTCTCAAAAACTATTTTTGCAAATGGCCACTGCTCGACCAACATAGAATTTACTCTTAAGATGCACAACTTCAGATTTGAATTTGATTTGTCTTGCAGCTGAATCTTTCTAACAGAATAGGACAGTCCGATTTTGAATGAAGCTGAGCCAATTTGTACATGGATAGGATAGCCGAGTTAAACAAGGGTAAACCAATCAACATGGATAAGCCAAGCAGGCTGAAAATGATTGGGGCCGGACTTCAGGATGAAGTTGCCTACGTATCCCAAACATGGGAATCAGGCCGTACGTAGTTCCGGGTTGAGGTTCACTCGGGTGTTAACACTCTCTTTTTACGCTCTAACTTTTGCCAAAGCCGCCCTTTCGGGTTTTTAACCTTGTGAGCTCTGTTTTTATTTTCTTTTGATTTCTTTTCCTCTTCGTTTCTTTTCTTCTCTTCTTTTCTTTTCTTTTTCATTTTTTCATTTTTGTTCTTTTTCTTTTTGTTTTTTTTCGTTTCTGTTCTTTTCTTTTTTCTCTTTTTCTTACTCTAACTTTTGTCCGGGTCGCCCTTCCAGGTTTTTGGCCCAGCGAGCCTCTTAAGGATAGAAAAGTTTAACTTGTCCATGATGATTGATTTTAAGATCTCGAAGCCATCTGAATCTAGGAGAATGGCTGCTGTTCATTGATAATGTAGGAGTACATCCAACCGGGTCTGAATTTCCCCTAGTGTTGTGGATAGGAACTCGATTGTCTTTTCAGCAATAAATTTATATTCTCTCAGATTCTGGGATTTGGCTTTCTTGCCGGTCTTCATTAGCTTGAGAAATGATTTATCTTTGACTCTTCGAGCACATTTGACATTTTTGCCCCTAGTTCAAGTGCTACTTCTGATCTAACTTTGCAAGCTTCCTTTGATGACATCTGACCTTCTTGGTCTGACCTTCTTGCCCCTAGTTCAAGGGTTGCTTCCAATCCGGCCATACGAGCCTCATGTTTTGGTTGATCATTAAACATTCTGAATCAAAGTTCAAGGTTTGAAAGCAAAAGGGGTCGAGTCTCGAGGCCGAGAGTGATCCTATGCTGCACAATCTCAAGATCAATTCCATTACATGTCTTTGCAGGACTACGCAAAACATTTTTTGAAATCTTTTAAGAAAGCGACTAGTTGCTTGCGCTGAAGACAATGTAGAACCAATCGGGATCAAGCCAGGATCATTCTCAGTACTTACATTAACAAACATGATCTCATTCATTAAGGGCTTAGCATGCCTCTTTTTCTCTCAATCGATCAAATTTTTGCAAATCTTGAGGAATTCCTACCTCTTTGTTTTTATCATAGTGTTCAAAAAGTTTTGAAAAACTTAGGTCAATTCAATGATTTCAAGGCACAGAAAAATAGGTGAAAAGCACTGCCGTTTCATTCAGTTTTGCTGGCACAACTGGCTTCACGGCAGAAATAGACTCAAAAGAAAGAGTATAAAAGACAAACACAAAAAGATAGTGATGTCCGAGGTAACACCCCCGAAATCATCCAACTCCGACACAACAGGACTGACTCGATACAACAAGACTAATTCAAAACAATACAACAAGACTAACCCAATACCCAATTCAGAAAGTACAATAAACAGCATTCGCAAATTGCTTAAAGTAGTACGTGCCATCCACCACATCCAGAGTAGAATGAGCGCCATCAGCAGGTGGTTTATCCCCTGATCACATAGTCACATTATCTCCCCAAGTTTATTGATCCAGTGCCGATAGACTTTGTAGGACCTGGTGCGACGATGACCTCTTTATCAATCAGATCTTGTATTTCATGGTGAAGACGAAAACAACTGTTAGTGTCATGGCCGGTTTGTTGATGGAAAACACAGTACTTGGCCAGATTATGCTTAGCTGGAAGGGGATCCGGGAGAGGCCGAGGCTTAAAGGGCTTGAGATGGCCTTGTCCTATAAGGATTTATAGAGTTTTAGACAAGGTCATGTAAAGTAGGGCAAAGACCCTCTGGCGGGTTGGTGCTTTAAGGTTTGTGGAGTTGTGTTGGATATACCGGCAAAGGGATTGGCAGGTGCTGACTGGGTTTGATGATCTCTTCCGAGTGTAGGATTAGAGCTGAAAGGTGTGTTTCTGGTACGACACCCCTTTTCTCGGCTTGCCCCTTGATTCAGAATGCTCTCATCTTGAGTGGCAAAAGTACCATCCACAGTCTTTACAACAACTACGAGCACTTGCTGTTTGTTTAGTCCTTCTACCTTCAAAGCCTCAACAACCCATTGAAGATGTTCATAGGGACCAATGCCTGCCCCTACCTTGTTATTGCCATTTGCCTCCACTTTGCCAAGGGATCGGCCTTCTTCAAATGCATCTTGTCCCAAGATTGGGGAGCCTTTTGGCACGAAATTTCTGGCCCGTGATGTGGTTGATGATGGAGCTAAAATTCCAAAGGCTAAATCTACCACAGTTCTTTGCAAATCTTCAATCATGCTCATTAGCTCAGAAGTAGTGGGTTCATGGGTTTGAGATGATTGGGGTTCGAGTGCATCCATCATGCATAAGTCCGTGCTTTCTGGAATGAACACCTCAGGCTTGGGTAAATGAGCTGGGGTGATGTATATGCTGGGGTTGTAGGTAGATGGTAGTGTATGGATTAAATTGAGGTGTTGAGGTAACAGGTTAGTGTTAGCCTAAACTCCTTTTGGTGGAGCCACGATCTCTTCGTCAATAAGATCCTGAATCTTATGACAGAGGCGGATACAACTGTTTGTATCATGACCCTGTTGTTGATGATAGACACAGTATTTAGCTGGGTCATATCTTGGTGGAAGAGGATTTGGATGGGGTTGGGGTTCTAGGAGTTCTAGGTATCCTTTTTCTTGCAGCATTCTCAAAGCTTGAGAGAGACTCGTGTAAAGAGGATGGAAATTTCGGGCTTGAGGCCGAGTTGAAGTGGTTGGTTTTGGCCATTGAGGGGAGTGGTGACCATCTTTACTTCTGAGCATTTCACAGCTGTGCTACCATCAGTAGTAGCATTGGAACTGCGAACAACATTCTTCTTCAAAGGCTCATTATCTTCTACAAAGATCCTTTGTTTGATGGCATCCTCAATTTGAACCTCAATTTCATGAAACTCTGGAAAGGTAAACAGAGTAGAACGATCATCTTCTACAGCAACTCGCCATGCAGATTCCGAACAATCATCCCGATCTAATCTCTTTCAGAAGGCCTTGTAGTCATCGTTGAGGCCTTCGCTCTCCATCTCGTCACGAACTCTGAGAAACCCTTCTTTGGCTCTTAGCGGGTGACTTCGAGATCACGAGTTGTAACCTCGATCTGTGTGTTGTAAGAGTATTGAGCAATAAAGGCCTCAGCCAACTCTTCCTAGTTCGGTTTCACAGAGTCCTCCAATTTAGCATACCAGATTACGGCTATCCCAGACATGGTTCGGCCGAAGAGAGACAACTTCTGGGCTGGGGTCAAACCCATTGGCCTCAGGATATCAGAAAATAGGCGGAGATGCGCCATTGGGTCTCCAGAGCCATCGAAGCGGTTGATATGCGGCATTTTAAACCGCTTCGGTAAGGTAACTGCAGATTCAGTATACCCGTCCTTTAAATCTGGGATGGAGTTTACTCATTGTGCTTGTTTAAATAACTTCTCCAGTTTATTGACCTTAAGTGCAGTTGGGTCAACCTCAAATTCAAATGGAGCCTCGGTTTGATAGACAGGAGCTTTAGAGGCTTGTTCTGGGATTGGCTTCGCCGAATTGCCCTAAGTCTCTTGGACATTAGCAGTATAGACAGTGGCCTCTGGGTGTCGGGGTTACCCGTGGGAGGTATATGAGATGCAGAAGTCGCGGCCGACTGTGGCTATTGTTGTTGTAGCCGGGTTATCACTTTGGCCTGATGAGCCATGACTTCAGCCTGACGGACTGCGTCGTACTGCAAAGCCTCGATTATCTGTTGCAGGTGCTATATCTGTTCTTCCACATTGGCTGGGGAATACTGAGCCCATGGGAATGAGTGATTGGTCTCGTGCTAAGCTGAATACAGACAACTGTTCCCAGACCAGACTAGACCTAGGTAAACTGAGGTGTGACTGCTGTAGAAACTGTACTGGTGAATTCTGCATGAACCTCCTTCGTCTTGTAACCGGTGGGGAGTAAGGTAAACACGGGTTGCTTCTGAACAATTTCCGACTTGACAAAGTCTATCGACACAAGTCCAGAGTACCTAGGGGATATTGGAGCCTTCTAAAGCTATGGTTCTAGGACTACCTTGCAAAAAAGAAAACAGACAGCATCTCAGCCCAATTTCACTAGAACGGATATGATCACAGCTGAATGATTGTGGTCTTTATTGAATTTTTTCCTAAAACAAATACCAACTTAGCAATTGATATGCACATCTCTGTACAGTTTCACTGTAAAGCACATACCAGTTAAGTGAGAGCCAAAATACCCCCTATGATGGGATAAGGTTACCCTGTCCTAGTTTTGTCAGGAGCTAGGGTTTCACTATGCAAAACAAGTAGCTTCACACAATCCTGTATTGATATGCACATCTCTGTACAGTTTCACTGTAAAGCACATACCAGTTAAGTGAGAGCCAAAATACCCCTATGAGGGGATAAGGTTACCCTGTCCTAGTTTCGTCAGGAGCTAGGGTTTCACTATGCACAACAAGTGGCTTCACACAATCCTGCATTCGGGTAAGTAACCTGTCCTAGTTTGGAACAGTCTCTATGGCTTCCAATATGCAACTAGGTCGATTGGTCAAAAAGGGGTACCTCAGGAAGACTACCTAATATACCTCTCACACTTGACACCAAGAAGTGAAAGGAGGATCAAATGGTACAACAGTAGTCCAGATCCAATGGTTGTGTTCCCATCGTGGCAGAGCCTACAACCGGTCAACCTTTTTGGCAAGCTTTTCCAAGCGAGTCTCTGGCAAACCATTCAGGAATAGTATATGGCAAACACTCTGACTTAGGCGCACCAATGCAAATGTAAATGCAAAGAAAACACATAAGTGTAGATAAAATAACATATCATAAGTTCGAGTCAAGTTCTCTAAATCCCCAGCAGAGTCGCCAGAAACTGTGGACTCGCCTTTTTCTGCGACCTCGTCTTTCGGAAAGGGTTTGAAAAGAAGGCCTCAACAGTTCAGACTCCCGCGGTTCTGAATCTAGTCTCATAAGTGCAATGTGAGACTGATAGTTACCAAAGAGTCCCAATCCGGCAAATCTTTTTGGAAAATTGATTTTAAATCAAATAATGCCAAAATTGGACTGCTTCGCCAGATTACAGAGTCGGCCACCTAAATATTTTATTTTAGGAAAAATTTAGGAAACCCTGACTCGTGCCAAAGGCCCACGTGTCCGTCATCACCATAGTTGCCTCGGTTCGGGAACTTAGGTACGAGAGGAGAAGGTCCTGAAATGAGCACCCCCCGCTCTCCCGATCAAAGATCGGCCTCTACTAATCATGATATGTTCTTTTATAAACCTCATGTGTTCTTGTTCCGATTATTAATCTAACCTTACTATGTGATGTGCACAAGCAAATATAGACTACATCGCAAGAATTGGAACAACTCAACTCATGTTTGTTTTCGAAAATAGTTTGAATTTGCCACTCTCAAGTGGGCTTAAAAATGCGAATTTGCCATCAAACACAATGGGCTTAAAACCTGATTTTACCATAACAAAGTGGGCTTAAAACTCACATTCATTGAACTGTTCCAATTCAAACAATAAGTCTTTATCCACAGGCATTCATGCAGTTTAGCATTTAAGCACATAGCTTCATGGCAAGCATGCGAATCATGGCAATATGGCAATCACACTCATGCAAGTTTGCTAAAGCATAAAACTCACCGAGTACTCTAAGCCAAAACAAAAACTAGTTAGAAAAATGCATGATCCTAACTATATAAGATGCGTAATGCAACATATGCGATAATGCAATTAATAGGCTCGGCTACTAATATGGCATTTGCAACACTTTGGTAGCATGCTTTGAAACACGTATTCAAAGAAGTATTGAAATAACAATGCAGTTTGAATGATGCGTCGAGCCTCGGTGCATGCAATACGAATGAATGGATACAAGCATGCAAGCATAAGGTATGCCAATTGAAAATGTCCCTAATCTAACCATCAAAAGCGATTAAATAAAAGAGAGAAAGACGTGGGGTTGGAAAACACGCACGCACGCACGCACACTTATTACAACATTAGGCATTCGCGAAGGAGGGTCTGAACGAATAAGCTAAGCTATATTAAGCTAAGCTAATTATTACAAGCTAATACGAACCAAAACTAATTAACTTTTCTAGTTAACTAATTATTACAATATGATATTTAACTAACTATTCTAAGCTAATTAAATATTACAACACGAATTCATTAGTTAAACACATTAACATACTAATTACAAAGCAAGTAAACTAGCTACCACTAATTAACTAAATAAAGCAGTTAAATGGCCTCGAGGGGCAAGGGATGCATGCATGCTTGGTTGGTCCACTCGAAAATCTACCGCCTTGCCATTGAACGCCTCTGTTTGCACACATTTGACCACTGAAAATTGTGCCAACTCCCAGAACACCTCTGATCCACCTTAGGAGCAAACAGAGCAACCTTCTTTATTGATGGCCGGTCGGCTACCAATGGTGGCCGTCGGCTGCCATTGGTGGCCCGTCGGCTGCCACTGGTGGCCGGTCGGTTGCCACTGGTGGCCGGTCGGCCACCCCTTCCCTGAACTTCCTTTTTTGCTGCAACAGAGAGCAAACAGAGGCAAAGCAGTGTATTCTCAAGATTTGTGTGTACTGTTACTCTCCTTATCATATCATGACACAAGTTCAAAGGAGTGTAACTCTTGGCCCTCAAACCATCAACCAAGCATTTTCCATGCATGATGGCTAAGGAACCAAGCGTGTACAAGCTTAATGAGTGCAAAACAAGACTCAACAAAACCACTACCCTATCATGCATGATCAAGGGTGATGGTGACCAAGGAAAGTGACACGTTTCATCACTTTGAGTATGAAACGTCCCATTTTCCTTGTGTTCGAATTAACATCCGATCCGAACATATGCTATGCAACACAAAAGATGCTTTATCTTGCCTCTTTTACTTGTTCATTTTTGTTTACTCATTTTAGCTTACCAATCCATTCTTTAATTGATTAATCCAAAAGTGAATGTCCACTAATAGAAAGTGGGCTTAAACCACAAGTGCCTTGAGTATGAAAACGACCTCATGCCATTGATAATGAACCCCTGAGGGGATTAAACCATTAAGCATGAATGTCTCGATTTCACACTCAAGCCAACAAGGGGTTTAAAGCCCCTTTCAAAATAAATGAAAGAGTGAAGAATAGAGGAAGATTGCAGAGATTTCAGTGCTGAAATGGAGTGCAAAATTACACTAAAATATGCAAGCAACTCAAGCAATCCATGTATAAAGGCCTAAAACACTAAACTAGTGAAGCCCTTTACACTACAACTATGCAAAAGACTACTCATACAATACAAACAGCCCAAAACAGAGCTAGAACAGCCCAAAACAGTGGCAAAAACATGCTGAGATTAAACTACAAAATGCTAGAAAAACATGTAACATGATAGGCAACTAGGCATGCAAGTAAGACAACAAGGAGGGGAGGCCATCCCCTCCAATTTTGGACTACTTCAAAAGAAGGTTTTTACCACTGAAAAACCTCTGAATTTTAGTGGTTAAAAGGCCCAAAAAGTTTGATTTAAAGGTGATGAAAGATAACACAAAAAGCTTAACAAGCCAAAGAGCCAAAAGGGGGACAACCCCCTAACTCACAAAGGCTCAAACCACCATTTTTAAGATTGAAAAATAGAGGTTTTTGTAGTTGAAAACCTGGCCAAAAATATTGTAAAAAGATGGCAAAACAAGTATGGAAATTAAGCTAGCAAAGAGAAGTTTCTACCTCTTGAAGGGAAGACACAATTTAGGCAATAATTCAAGCCAAATTCAAGCTAAAATCACCTTCTAGAGCTCAAAACAAGTCCCAAGGAACCTCAGCCCAAAGATAAGAAACTTTGGTTAAGGGTTGATAGGCAAACTTGAAGTATTTCTCTACTTGTATGCACAAAAGGGCAAGAGAGAGAGAAATCTAGAGAGAGAGAATTGTAGAGAGAGAGGATTATAGAGAGAGAGGCCCAAATCTGTCTAACCTTGAAAACAATAGAGAATCGCCTCTATATATATAAATACAAGAGCTCAGGTCGAAAATATCTGAATTAGAGACAATTGGAGCAGCATGAAACAGCTGGAGGAAAAGATCTGCACAAAGTATCTATTTTTGCACCCATGGCCGGTCGGCTATCATTGCTGGCCAACTAACCACCACTGGTGGCCGAAAAGGGTCACTCTTGGCCGACATATGGCCGTCAAACTCCATTTTTGGCCGACACATGGCCGATAAGCTTCACTAGTGGCTGGAAAGCAAAAACTGGTTTCTGGCCCCGACTTCAATTAGGCATATCTCCTTCATCTAGACTTCTTTGAAGGTCATTCTTGAGTCTAAATTGTATCCCCAGAAGTCTTCTTTCCAATGGTGCAGCCCCACATCAAAATTACAAGTGTGCAAAACGATATGCCTTTTTTAGTGAAGACTACTCAGTTTCGGTCCCAACTGGATTGATACCTAACTTCAACCTGCCATAGCTCCCTCATCCGGACTCGTCTTTAGGAGATTCTTGAATGTAAAATGAAGCTCCGAAAGTCTACTTTCCAACAGTGGTGGTCTCATAGCTGAAATCCAAGTGTACAAAAGGATAGGCCTGATTTAGCGAGGGCTGCTCGACTTTCTCTCTTAACGGTTTATGCCCAACTTCTTCCCCAACTAGGTTTCTTCCCTCTACTCTAATTTTCTTCAACTCCAAACCTCTATCCAAGATGTTTTAAAGAGTTTTTTTTTCAAAGAGTTCACCTCTCCTTCATTTATTCCACTTTGTCCTTGCTCGGTTTACCGAAAAACACAACATTTAACGAAATGCGAGCCTCGAAACATCGTAGAAACTTTTTCAAAATTAGTTTGAGAGAGAGGGTTTTAAGGTCTAAAAATCATTCTGGTCAAAATAGTTTTGGTCCAAAAAAAGGACATGAGGTTAGGATTTGAAGCTCTCCTTGCCGAAGAAATTGAACTTTTGCACAAGATAGCCTGCACCATCAAGTAAGCAATCAGTGGCACCCAAGTCTTATAGGCATTCAAAAATGAGGTGTCTACAGTACTGGTTGTGTGATTTTCATGCTCAACGGTCACTCGAGTGTGAGACTCAAGTCCTCGCTCGAGCGCAACTCTTGTCGCTCAAGCGGTATGCAAAAACATGAAACTTCTGGGAGCTCGCATTTCATGCTCGAGCGGACCTTAGGTCGCTCGAGCGGAAGTGTAAGATCACAGAGTGGTTGCTCGAGCGCAGCTTCTGTCACTCGAGCGGAAGTGCAGAATCTGGAATTTTCAGATTGCACTTCCAAGGTCCAAACTCGAACTACACACCTTAAAACTCATCTTTTGGGGCCAAAACTCCAAAAAAACATTTAGAATCTTGTAAAATACCATGGTTTGAAGATCATTTCACTAAATCAAGGCCCAAAAGCATGCTAATTGACCAAAACTCCAACTTGAAATTTATGAATATGCCATAAACATGACATGCATGAATCACTTTGAACTAAGGCTTTCCAAAACATGATTAATTAAGGTCAAATGGTAAGAATTATGATGAATTCTCAAAACCAAGTCAAGATAGACACATGCATGTGACAATTCTTTAGAAATCTATTCAAAATGCCATGATATATGCATGCATGCATGGAATTCATTCATTAAAGCTCCAGTCTCTTACTTAGTCACCAAAACTTCTTGAATTCTCTTCGTTAACAATTTAAATACAAAGATTAAGAATCAAACTCTCACCTAAGACCTTTAATTGAGCTCTAGGTTGTTCTATCTTTGAGCTTTCAAGTCAATTTCCCTTAGATGGCTAGCAATTCCCTTGTTTGATTTCAATTCTCTTGGTCTCTCTCTCTCTCTCTCTCTCTCTCTCTCTCTCTCTCTCTCTCTCTTCACATGTTGGAGCCAAAAGATGAGGAATAAGAGTGTGTAAAAGGTTCTAAGGTTTATATTAGCCTTATATAGGCTCCACTAGTGGACTTAATTAACTTTAATTAACTTAGGCTAGGCAAGGGTATTAATTAATCTAAATTGATTCGTTCCGAATCGAATTTCAATGGAACCTACCATAATGTTCTAAAAATTCTAACTAACACATACGTCAAGTCGATTTCATGATCAGATGCCAATAAGGCCTTTAATTCACAAAACAAAACAGGAATTCAAACAGATATTTCTACATTAGACAGATATGAACACAAATAATGTGACACACATGCAATTTATTCATAATTTCACTTTAATTACTTATGAGGCATATTTAATCATGAATTAACGTTAGTAAAAGGTTAGGGTTGTTACACCCTTATATATATATATATATATAAATGTAGGTGAGCAAATGGAGCGTTAAGTTTAGAGCAACCTCGGGACTCCACCCTTCTGTCAAGCTGTTTTGAAGTGCCTCCATGATGAGGCGATCTTGGACTCATGTGGAGCCAAGCTGTGTCAATCTTGTGGATTAAGTTGTTTTGTTTAGTTTGATTTTGTTTTTGGAACTTGTTGTGTATGGATATGATGTCTAAGTATTAAGATGTTTGATGTAACTATGTGTTGTATTTATGTGTTGTATTTATGAAGAATGTTGTGTATGGATAGGGAGACTGAGATACCTAAAATGATAGATAAATACTCATGTAAGCATACACGCCAATAGGCCTAAGATTAAGGTTAACAAAGGAGCATTCTACTGCCACTACCCCAAGCAAACATGGCATGAGCTATACAACCAAAACAGAGTTTTAATACACCAAAATAAGTCCCAAAACCCATTGTTATGACAACTCAAATGACCCAAACACATAGGCATGCACAATGCTTCATTTCAAGGCATAAAAGGAGACTTCTTCAAGGCATGGAAGGAATGATAGATGCAAATATTTAAGCACAAAACATGGACTGAAATGGCATGGTAAGTGATTCCAAATCACTGAAATAGCCTAGCCAATGCATGCTAATGACTCACACACCCGATGCTAACATGCTAGAATGCTAAGGAGCCATACAAAGCATATCAAATACGACCAAACCAACACCTAACAGACCTCAAGTATGGCAAAATATGACCGAGAACTTCACAAAGCAAGGTCAAAACATGAGAGCATGGTGGTCAAATGGCATGATACACTTCTAGGCAAAATAAGGAAATACAAAGCAAGTGCAATATGCATGTAAAGGGGCATAAATCTAACCAAAGATAGAGGCAATATATGACTCAACAACAACTAAAAACCTCTGAAATGGGGCCTAAAACAACCAAGCATACATGCTACCCTTATGAGTCAAAAACATGGACAAATGGGACACAAAGGGGAGAGGGGTGTCCCTCCCCTATACAAGACCTCAAACCCTCTTCTTCACCACTGAAAATCCACTGGATTTCAGTGGTGAGAAGGCCAATACACCAAGGTAACCAAAGCTCAACAAAAGAAGCACCAAAAGGGCCAAACAAGGCCTAAGAGGGGGAGGTCGACCCCAAACAACAAAATAACCTTAATGAAGTATCTTAAGCATGCAAATACAAGACTTTTTTCAGTTATACACAAAGTCTAAAACAGTGAGCAAGATAGGCAAAAGTCTAGTGCAAGATTGGGGAATCTAAAGTAAGAATGTTACCCTTGAAGAACCCTTGAAGAATAGCAAGATCAGCCACCTTCCTCTGGTCAAAACCAGTCCAAAACCTCAGGAACAAACCCTCAAAGCCTCTCAAAGTCGAAGTATGGTGTAGTAGTGTGTGTTTGTGAGCAAAACTAAGGATAAAATGCACTTTTAGGCTTTCAAATACACACAAAGGATGAGAGAGAGGGAGATATAGAGAGAGAAAGTATATAACAGATATATATATGTATATTGCTCTGGTTTTTTTGCTAAACCAAGACAAAGGAGGGGGATGATCTCTTATATAGGCAAAGGGAAGGCTCTAAGCTTCTCAAAGAAGCTAAGTGAAAAGGGGCAAAGGGATCAAGCTTCCCATGGAAGTTATCCTAGGGGTGCAAGCTTACTGAGAAAGCTAAGACAAGGGGTCAAAGCGTCCTCAAGAAGCTTTGAGCAAAGGATGCAAAGAAAGGGGTCAAAGGTGCAAAACAGCCACACTTGTGCACGGGAGCAGGTCTAGTGCATTCCAACTGGCACAGCTGGCATGCACCATGCCTGAAAAAGGCAAAAATGTGGTACCGGCCAGAAAAGGGGGCCATCGGCCAAACATATGGTCGGCCGGCCACACTGAATGCTGACCGGCCAATGGTATATTTTACCAATGGCCGGTAGCCTCAAGCCACGGCCGGTGGGTGCCAGGAGTAGCTAACAAGCTACTCTCTACCCCTAGAAGCAAAAACACAAGTGTTTGGTGCAAAACCAAACACAAAACAGTCGAGTTGAGAGATCCTGAGGCAAGGCGCGCAGCCAAGACCTCTGGGAACTCAAAACGAAACACGAACATGGGTGATCACCGAGTGTTCAAGCGGTGACGTCCAAGTCCTGAGGATGGTCAAAAATGGGGTGTCTACACCTGTCGAGCGTGAGTTTCTTGCATCCAGTACTTTTGCAGTCCGCTCGAGCGAAGAAAGTCACGTTCGAGCGAGGCTCTTTTGTCTGCATGTCCACTCGAACGGAGAAAGCCACGCTCGAGCGGGACCCCTGTTTTAGCAAAATTTTGAAAAGTGTTTTAGAGTGCATCCTTGCATCCTCATTCCATTCTAGGCATTCCTAGGCCTAGTTTAAGGCATCTTAATGAGGATAATGCTGTACAACCACACCGAGTCAAGTTAGGGGTTAAGTTATTAAACCCAAGTGTATAACTTAGTGTGTGTTCATTCTGTAACTGTAGGGTTGGCATCCGGGGACGCACTAGCCTATCTGTAGCCCAGTGCTCTGTGAGTAACAATGTTGTAAAGATATGTTCAATCATGAATATTTTCTGAATGAACAACTGCACTGCTTTCTGAAATGATATTTCTTACCGAATGAATGTTTGTCTTATTTGTGAACTGTATTCGTGGCATCCATAGCAATTTACTGTTACTGTACTGTACTGCTACTGTCACAAAGATCTCTGTCGGTTCCCATGTTTGGAACCACTACTGTTTACTGATATGATGGCCTCAACTGACTGTTCGGTCTGTTAAGACCTACTGTACTGTTTTGCTATTGGATGTACCACATATGACTATTATAGTTTCGGAATGACTGTTATGGCATGAAATATGAGCCACAAACTGAATGACTGATATACTGATAAATGACTGTTTTCAATACTGAAAGGACATTCATTCTCAACCTCTTTACGCATATATTATTCACTGGGCTTTAACTCACTGTTTATATATATATGTAGGTGTTCAGGCACCAGATCGTTGCTAGGAGCGTCAGGCTAAGCTCCCGTTTTGTCAAAGCCAACCTTTGTGCCTCATTTCGAGGTTCCAGATCTGTTCAAGCCAAGGCTGTTTTGGGGTGTTTTAGATTTTCCCTTTTTGCCTCTGCTTTGTAATACTGTATAGACTTGTACTGTACTGTTATGGTAGGGATTCGGTCCCTAACCTGATGTCTGTATACGATGCATGTACTATACTGTTTTGGTTCTGAACGTGCGCATGTATGAAAAGTCTTTTCGCATGCAGACTGTCACAGCTCATTGGACATCTTCTATTACTGTTTTGGCTTCCACCAACCCATGTACTCTGTATTACTGTCTTTACTGTTAAGCAAGTCTTCGGTAATCACGGATTACTGGCCGGTTACGGTGCTAAACCCATAGGGGCGGGTTTGGGTCGTGACATAAGGGTTGTTTTGAGGTTGTCCAAACCTTTTGAATTGGTTCATGTCTTGTTTAATACATTTGTGATCTCATAAGTTAGCATATGTAACTTCTTGTTTGTTATATAGCTTTCTTTTATTTATTTCCGTGTTTAAGAGTCTAAGTTTAATAATCAATCCATTATTCATCTCTTTCACACTTGAGAATGATTTCAACCAATTGAGGTTGTTCAAAACATGTAAGAAAAGTTCCCACTTAATGGCTTAATCTTTTTGAAATTTCATTGCCAACAGTATGATCTTTCTCTCATGCTTTAGAAGAACCTCTTGGTTGAAATTACTTCTTGTTTAGAGGACTTTAACATCACCATAGACAAATGGACTAAAGAATGGCAAGGTCTAATAAAAATTGGTTTAAAACTTGGATCAGCACACATAAGAAAATGGCTTAAAATTGCTTCAACTTGGCCGGATGTTATGCCAAGTTACTTGTGTCAAGAGTCGTCACATGTTAACTCATAGCATTTTGATGATTCTTGAAGCGTTGTAACCTTTCTTTTTGAGTTCACACTATGACAAGAGGGAGGGATGGTCCTATTCTTTACATTATATCAATTTTTGTCCAAAATTAAATCTGAGATCATCAAGCAATCATATTGCTCATTTATGGCTTTAGAATCAATTCCAACCTACTCTCGAGGATTGCCCATGACAGAGAAGGAAAGGAGGATAAACAGAGCTTGAAAATGCTCTATCTGCATTGATTTCACCTCAGAACACAAAAACAAAGCTTTGCACCAAATTGATGCATGGCCGGTCATCTGTAGACTCGGCCGGCTCTTGGTGTGTGGCTAGCAGTGCAATTTTGCAGAAACAAAGGCAATAGCTGAAGGTGAAACAGAGACGGCTTGGGCAGACAGAGTAACTTTCAAGCAATGCACATGCAACCTTCATCCATCTTCCTTTATGCTCTTATCAAATAGGATTAATTGTTTTATTAGTATTATTGTCATAGTTGTGAATAAATTGTGTTGTAATATTTAATTAGCCTAATTAGTTGTAGCTAATTAGTTTGTGTTGTAATATTTAATTAGCTTAGCCTAGTTTTCTTAATTAATTGGCTTAGATAGTTAGTTAATTATTCATTCAAATGTTGTAATAATTAGTTAAGTAGTTAGCTTATTTCATTTATGTTGTAATAATTAGCTTAATTAGCTTAGCATAGTTAGCCAATTTATTCATTTGGACTCTCCTTCATGAGAGCATATTGTAATAATGTGTATGTCTTTCAACCCTATGTCTTTCTCCCTTTTACTTAACCGCTTTTTGATGGTTAGATTAGGGATATGTTTCAATTAGCATACCTTATGCTTTATGCTTACATACATTCATCTTGTCTTGCATGCACCGAGGCTCGACGCATCATTCAAACTGTATTGTCGTTTCAATACTGCGATGAATACATGTTTAAAACGCATGCTCTCAAATTGTTGCAAATAACATGTTAAGTAGCCGAGCCTATCAATTGCATATTACATATGTTGCATTAGACATTTGACATAGTTAGGAAATCATGCATATTTTTCTAACTCATATCTTCTTAGCTTGGAGTACTAGGTGAGTTTTTAGCGCTTTAGCATACTTGCATGAGTGTGAGTGATTGCCATAACTATCATGCTTACCATGAGGCTAAATGCTTATTTGTTAAACTGCTTGAATGCCTATGGATGAAGGCTTGTTGTTTGAATTTGAACAATTCAACGAATGTAAGTTTAAGCCCACTTTATCTAGTGGCAAATTCACAACTTTAAGCCCACTCGAGGTGGCAAAATTCAAACCCTTTCGAAAAACAAACATGAAACTGAATTGTTCCAATTTGGGCAAACTAGTCTATACTTGCTTGTGCGCATCACATAGTAATGCTAGCCTAATAAACCGGAACAAGAGCATACAATGTTGATAAAAAATCATATCATGATTAGTAGAGGCCGATCTTTGATCGGGCGAGTGAGGGTGCTCAATTCATGACTTTCCCCTCTCGTACCTAAGTTCCCGAGCCGAGGCAACTTTGGTGATGACAGACATGTGGCCTTTGGCACGAGCCATGGGTTTCCTAAATTTTTCCAAAATAAAATATTTAGATGGCGACTTTGTATCTGGCAAAGTAGTTCAATTTTGGCATTTTTTATTCAAAATCGATTTTCTAAAAGATTTATCGGATTTGGACTAATTGGTGTTTATCAATTTCACATTGCACTTGTGAGATTAGATTTAGAACCGCGAGAGTTCGAACTGTAAGGCTTATTCCGAGCTTCCGAAAGGGGGCGCGAAAAAGTCGAGCTACAAGTACATAGTTATGATTAGCATGATTTTTAGGATTTAATAAGAAGTTTTGTAAAAATTTGATTCATAATGAATTAAATAGATTTAAATTGATTTAAGCTTTAGTTTTATATATATATATATATGAGCCTTAGTTGAGTCATAGCTCAACAAAATATCTTCTGAGAGAGAAAAAACAAGAGGGTTCTAGAAAGCAAGAGGAAGAAGAGAAAAAACAAGAGCAAGGGAGATTAGGGTTTAATGTTCAACAAATTAACTAGGAAAGGTAAGATTTCTCCTCTAATTCATGAAATTGAGATGTCATACTCATGATCCCCTAGAATTTGGGTTGAATAAGGAAGAAATCAAGCTTACTTAGTGGTGTTATGATGTAGTATATATGAATGACCAAGATAAGAGAGGAATTGTAGAAATTGGTTCAAGATTGGTACATACATGGCATATTTCATGAAAAATCATAACCATAAACTTGTTTTCTTATATGGCCTCTCATGCTTTCAAAGGAATTTCTGCATATAAGCTTGAGTTGAAGCTTTTTCAGTTGTATTTCTTGATTTTGCCATGTTTCCAAAGAATTGGATCTCTTGTATTGGAATTGAGCTTTCATTTGATGTTATGATTTTTATTCAAAGTTAGATATGTTTATTCAAGATGTTTTTGATGAGTTTTGGGTCTTAAAATGTATAAAATTGAGGTTTAAAATTGCAAAACTCAGCTCAAGCTGTTATAAGCTTTCGTTAGCCTCGATTATTCTAATTTGTTCAAGAAAGCCTTTGGTAATCTCGGATTACTGGCCGGTTATGACACTAAACCTATAGAGGTGGGCTTGGGTCGTGACACAAGTCGATACTTGGGTACAACAATATGAGTTCAACTCAATACAATTAAAACCCAAGGCTTGTACAAAAAAAATTACATCAAAATAACAAAATGAAGCCTTTGGCTCCAAGTCCTCCCAAGCTATGTCCTTGGTGGAGACATATCATCAACACCTGAAAGTTGTTTTCCACATAGGGTGAGCCAAAGCCTAGTAGAGATACTTTAACACAATATATGAATCTTAATTAAGTCATAAGGTGAATGCACATGTATGCCATTTGTTAAACATTTCTCATTTTCCATCTTAAATCTATGTAATGCCAAATTATGTATCAATTCATGAAAATAATCATTTTATAACAGAAAACAGGGCAGTGTATATAAAACACTGTGAATCTGTAGGTACGTGTCTGTTAGTAGGATATACAAGCATTGCTAAAGCTATTTTATCGGTACTAATTGGAAGGATCGACACTTAACCACGCGAGTTTCTGGACTTTCACCAAGAACACAAAGGCCAACATAATAACCACAACCGCATCCTCTAAAAAGATTCGCCAAGGTATTCCCCTTTTTTTCTCGAAAGCAATATATTTTCAATGTTCAATATGAAACGATGCTCGATACACAATGTATGAGAAGTTGGTTTCAATTTAACCTAATCATCATGCAATTTCTACAACAATGAAGACTATCCTCCACTAATAGCCTAAAACAAATATTTCTACTTAATAAATAATTTGTCCAACAATAGATAAAATCTCATAAATTTTAAAATGGGAGCGATAATAAATATCCGACTCCATTCTCATCATCAACAGATACATTCTCTATATCTTTTCAAAACCCAACATCTTTTCATTTACTTCCATAAGCAAATAACAATGATTTTCAAACAAAATCTCTTTTGTTCTTTAAAATCTCATTTAAGGAGTAAGTTTTCAAAATTTTAACACAACCCAACAATATATATACTCCCACAACATTTCTCAAGCATTTATTTAAAAAACTCATTTTTTACTTTTCAAAATCAAAACCTAGGTTTAGCTAAAAACCACCAAATCACTAACCCTTTCCAAAGAGCAAATAACTAAGCTAAAAAGCATATTAAAGGTTGAAAAAATCACTATCTCAAAGTAGAAGACAAGAGAGAGCAAAGGTAGAGCTTGGTGGAGCTGAAAACAACAATTTCTCCAATTAAAACGAAACCTTCGACGTGCTCTACCATTTTCTCCAAAGGGCTAAAGTGAAGAAATCAAAGGATTAAGAGTATTTGGAGCTAAAATGTAAGAACTAGAGAGAGAAAGTGAAGATTTAGGGTTTTTAGAGAGAGAAAGAGAAGTGAAAAAGTGACTTAAAATGCCATTCTCTTGGACTGATATACGCGCAGACCGCTCACGCGACCAAAACACCGCCTGAGCGTAAAACACAATAATTGACACCGCTTGAGCGACCAAAAATACCGCTCGAGCACACAATGACCCTCTCCCAGAAGTTCAGACCTGTAAAAGACCGCTCGAGCGCAAGAAATACCGCTCAAGCGAAGATACCACACTTCCAGTTGTTTTGCAAAATATAAAAAATCGTTCGAGCACAAGAAAGACTGCTGGAGCGAACATGCAAAAATCTGGGCAACAACTCTTTAAAAGACTAACTTCCCAACCTGTTTCAAACACATCCATAACTCCCAAATAGCCAAACTCAACTAGTAACAAGATGAAAACGAAATGAACAATAGTTAAGGATATAGATTCTTGGATTCAAAAGTAAGAAATGGGTTGAGTCTAAATTGAAACTATTATTGTGGGAGCCAAAAAATAGTGGCCCAAATAAGTATACAAAGCCCAAAAACATAACTGAGTCCAATTCGAAATCGGCCCATTGAATGAGCCTATTAGGCTGAATCAGAGCCGAATAGAAGTCATTTGAAGGAATGAACGCCTAGTAATGACTCCCAATCGTGGGTACTCAAGTCGAGTAGTTCGTATAAGTTGGTGTTGACTCATTGAGCAGGCGATTTACTCCCATAAAGTGCAATGGGGAAGTGGGCCCTAGTAGGAAGCATAGTAAAAGATAAAAACCCGAAGGAAACACTCTATATAAAGGGGGAAGAGGGAACTCCAGTAAAAGGTATGATAAAAAACTATCAAGATACTAAAACTAAAAGGATTATACTTCTCTAGGAGGCTAACTAGACTGTCGAAGTACTAATTCTAACACCCTCGACCGGAGTTGTTTTTCTATTTCAAGTGACTATCAAAGGACTGTTACAAGATCTGCTTGGATACAGAAGTATCCTAAATCCACTTCCCTACAATTATATTTTACAAATATGCAAAATTTACAGGTACCAGAACTAAAGGGGCGACCTCCTTCTTTTGTTTTTTGTTATTTCAATCTTTCTATTAGCATTTCCGCTGTTATTTTTTGTTTGTTTTGTTTTTTCTATTCCACGTTTTTGTGGAGAGATTCAACATGAAAAGTAAGTCTTGCACTTTTTTTTCTTTTTTTTTTTTGTGGTCGTAATGTAAAATGTCAAATATTAGTAGAAAATTTTAATTCCAAATTTCACTTCTCCTTAAAATCGACTACATCACCATGGTAAAAAATGTCAGGATCTCACCAACCTTATACTAAAGATGATAACAATAGAATGTGCAACCATTATTTCTACTAATGTATTGAATATAAAATCAGTTTGAAAAGGAATCTTTCCCATTACTTATGCGAGCATAATGTATTCAAGGTACATTAGGATGAGGTTGGCTGAATTGAACAAGTGGGATAGCGTGATCAATTTAATTTTGATAACATATATTTTAATTCAAAAGATTGGGAACTGATTATCCAACCTAATAGTTATTGGTGGACTTATGCTGAAAGCTATCTCATGAGTTTAATATTATGTTTAAAAAAAAAAAATTATGATTTATTTAAAATAATCCCTCACATTCACTGTTGTTGAGATTCAACAAAGATAGTCCCATGAACCTGCAAGAGATAAATATGGTTGATGCCACCCAACCAGGGGTACCAGCCGAGAACACTCCGATGATGAAGTTAGAATTCATGAATGAAGAATATAGATCAAGAATTGTAAAGAGTTATGTGTGAAGTGCAGAGGAAAAGGCATACCTCTTGTGTATGCGGTCTCCTCCTTTTATAGGGGATAAATGATATTTATTTAAGATATTTTATCCCCTAACTAGGATATTTTTTTGGCTCCCACAATTTGAACTTGAAAGGTAAAATTTTAGGAAAATTTACTTAAAATTTTTACTTTAGAAATCTGCATACCATGAAATACCCCTCCCTTTTTTATAGATCGATAGGTCCTGGTTATTCGGAAATATTTTTTATGAGATTCTATTTAATATATTATTGTGTCATGTTAAAATGTTTTTGCCTTTATTAATTGTTAGGCTCAATTTTTTCTTGGAATGTGATTTTTGAAATGTAGCATAAGGGTTGATTTTCATAATGGGCATGCTATATTTTGGGTGAATTGAATGTGGATTGTGATTTTTGAAATATGAAATGTGGAATATGATTTGTCCAAACCAATAATGTGACTACAAAAACCTATTTTTTGGAATGTGACATAAACAACTAAAATTAAGAAGAGAGTCTTGACCATATCATAAAAATAATGGTAAATGTGTCAATTTACATAAACAATAACTTGTTTGTTTATTAAAATAATTGTAAGACTAGTTGGTTAAGTTCTCATTTTAGAATTTATGGGTGAATGCCCTTTTAACTTTTAAATGCGTGTTGGGGATTTGCCATTTTGGTAATTTTTTTTGTTGGTTTATTTTTATCTTTAGTGATTTTTTTATTTTTTTTTTAAATCTTTGAAAAAGTTGTAGACTTACCGATTGTAGCAAACGAGATGAATCCAAAAATAAAAATAAAAATTTTGAATTTTGAATTTTAAATTTTTAAATTTTTAAATGACAAAAAAAGAAAAATATAATAAAATTTTGGGGCTTATTTTGGTTTTGTTTTTTAAAATTTTTAAATTTGTCTATACAAGATGGACTGAAAAAATAAATTTTTTTGACATAATTTTAAAGAAGATCACTAAAAATCAAAAAATAAGAATTAAAAAAAGGCGGGTTATTTGAAAGTTCGCAAACAACCATTGTCATAGTAAATAGTTGTTTGAGAAGACGTTAAATTAATAAAAAAGTCACACAAAAAAAAAAATCAATAAAAATCCATTATTCCTGTTTTTTTGCACCATATTTTTATAAAAAAAATAAAAAAATCACTAAGAAAAAATAAATTTACAAACAAATCCTAAATGTGGTAATTAGTGATGATGATGATGATGGAATTTCAATTTAAATATAAATTTAGGTAGTATAATTTTATTGTCCTGGTTAATAGAGAGAAATTAAAATTTGTTTACATATTTTTTTATTTTTATAATAATTTATAGGTAACATGTATCTTGTTTACTGCGTTGTTTAGTTTTTGGAAAGTATTTTTGAATTTTTTATTTTTTTATATTTTTTTTTGTCTTTAGTAATTTTTTTTTATATTTTAATTATTTTTTTTACACTTTTTAAATACACCTTAAAATAGATATAATTAGAAAGTAAAATATATCTAAAAAACATAAAAATTATTGAATACAAAAAATTATAAAAAATATTATTTTTTGCAATATATATTTGCATTTACATTTTCCCCCCACAAATATGTTATTTTTTATATGTATATAAATTAAGTGAATTTAAGAAAATAAACTAAAAATAAAAACTTAAAAACAGAATTCGGATCTCAAATATAATTTTGGAAAATTTAACCTAATATCCCTCTCTAACTTTCAATAATAGGAGGTTCCACAATATTTCTTTTCGTAGCCTAAGATCCCTCATCCATATCCTCTCTCATCTCTCTCCCCCCATGACTGTCTAACATTTGGGCGGCGTCGGTAATCATGTTCTTGACATAGTCGGCATGGCTAGGGCAATTGACGTAAGCATAATGCCAATTCTTCATTTCATACTTAACTGTCGCGTGTTGATCGTGATTCCTCTTGCTCGCTTCTCCAACGCGATCGATCTCGTAGTAGGTCTCACTATCAATCTTCTCATTGTGCTTATGTTGTTTCTCTATGAGTATTCCTGTTCTCTCTCGATTACTTACTGGGTTTGTTTCTCTATTTGCATGATCTATTGAATTTGCAACTTGAGTTATCCTGAAAGGGCTTTCTTTTTTCACTTGTGTGATGTATTGGAGGGTTGGGAACATGGGTTTTGTGGAATTTTTCTATTTACATTGTTGTGTTATAGGCCTTGATGTGAATTAAGTTAGTATTGATATTGTTTAATTTGTTTATATTTCCTTTACTATGTGGGTGTTTGGAAAGTTGCTATTTTAGTAGGTTATTTTAGTTTTTGGCTATTTTAGTAGGCTAAAATTTTTGTGTTTGAAAAGATGATTGAATTTTTTTATAATTGGATGTGATGTTTGTAAGAAAAAAAAGTAAAATGATTATGGGTTTGATGTAACACTTTATCTTATTAGCTATTTTAACTTATTTTGTCTTTTTGTGAATTTTAGCCTAAAAAAGGCTAAAAACTTTCTTGCCAAACACCCCCTATGTTGCGTTAGCTATTTAATTTGTTGGACTTTGCTATTGTTTTGCATTCTTAATACTTTCATTCTCACTGCAAGGATGTGTTGTCTGCTTGGTTATTTAAGATTTTTTTTGGCTTGATTTTGATTTCCAAGATAGTGTTGCTAGAGAGGTAGATATCTGTTGCCAAAGAGTTTTGATGTTAACACTATGGTGGATCTGAAAATGTTGGAACAATCTTCTGTGTAAAATAAATAATCAAACAAATAAAATGAATTACTTACCGAAGTTATTTTACCCAACTGAATAAATATTTAAAAGATCAAGTCGAGTGTGTGACGCTCTGTCCTTAAGACAGATTCACCCCGCTACGGTGCTTACAGACAAATGACGTCTATCTCCCAGTATACAATGATCTTTACAAATTGTAGTAGCACTCTAAACAATTTGTACGACAAACAAAACTTGTGTTCTATACTCTCTGAATTTTTTCTCTAAAACTAGTATGAAGAAAAATAATGCATGAGAGCAAAATGAAGGCAAGAAAATAAATTTTTCGAAATTGAATGACTGCTGGAAATGGCCTGCTATATATAGACCCGAACAGGTAGGTTTTTTTGAATTGAACAGGTACAAATTCAAATTGGACAGATACAACTTCAAACTGGACAGATCTGTTAACTGTAGCAGTTATAAAAACTGTCCAGAATTGCTGGGCAATTTTTCTGATCTGTTAGAATATTTTGAACTTATTGAACCTCAGTTTGAATCTGTTCAAATCTGCCTAGGCAGATTTAAATCTGTTTGAAATAACAGAATTTGTCCGGAACTGTTGGGAACTACTGGGCAGTTTCTGGCAGTTAAAACCTGTTAAAAACTAGTTTATCTGTTAGGAATTTTGGATTGGAAGTGGTACAATTATGGATAGAAAATTTAAATTAAAATTTGGTGCAAAATTTTGAATTAATTTCCTTCAATAATTTTTGAAAAAATTTAAGTGAATTTTGTCCAAAAAATTAACATTAGAACCGACTCGACCCACAACCCATACCCGCGCCCGGTCCAGCTCTGCTCGCCCTACCAGTGAGACGGATGGACGGACGGACGGCGCGCGCGCACGTATGTGGTGGTTTGAGCCAAGGTTCCATTTGTCCATAACTTCTCCCTTCTACAAACTTGGGGTACCCCTTGGGCCCAACCCAAGTATTGCCACTTAGAGCTTATATACATACACAAGCTCTCTTAAAGTTTCAATGTGGGACAAGCCTTACAAGGAAACCCATATTTTAATTCTTTAAATGTCTATTCCACGAACCTGAAAACGACGTCAAGTTCCTATTCACTCATAAGTGGTTTTGATGAACCATCTTCACCGTGTGACTTGCTATGCGGCAATGAACACGTCACATTTTTAGACCCACCCAAAAGACATTTGGGACCCAATCAAAATTGGGCTCAAAGTTAGCTCAAAATAAGCCTATAAAACCAAAATTTCCAATAATCCCCGACATGAAAGGAATTTGACGGAGAGAAAATGTAACAACATGATCTAATTATAGAGAGTACAGATATTGGAAATATTCTATAAATGATAGGTAGGTTTTGGCTTTGAACCTTCCCTTGTGAGACACTATCGGATTTACTAGCTAACCAGTGAACATGATTTCTTGAACTGTTCAGCTATTTGTATAAACCAAGACAATAGAACTCACACAGTATATTACCAGACACAGTTTAGTTCTACGTTCATTTTGGCCCTGAACAGCTTGGTCTTTTAAGAGTGCTCTAAAGACTTGTAGCCCTTCACAAATCTCATAGAACCAGCCCAATTCACACTCATATAAATGATTCTTATGAATAGTATCCTACCATACTCCACTAGGTTTACCTAGATATAAGAATCATTAAAATTTTACTTAACCAAAAATGCTGCAGAAATCTCTATTTCATCATAGAAATGGGTAGGAGTTTGACTCCCCAATGATCCTTTTGAGTTATATACAACTCGGTTGTCCCTTTGAACCTAGATCTTGGGATCTCCAGTCAACTAGGTTGGGTTGCCGTTGTGGTAACTCTTATTTAATAGGCTTAAGTCCCACTCCCCTCGATGAATTCTCAACTAACTCTTTTCCTAACCCTTTGGTTAGTGGATTCGCTATGTTGTCTTTAGACTTCACATATTCAGTGGAAATAATTCCATTAAAGAGTAGTTGTCGCACGGTGCTATGTCAATGACAAATGTGTTGTGACTTACCGTTATACATATAACTCTGTGCTTTACCTATTGCTGATTGACTATCACAATGTATGCATATAGCAGGCACCGGTTTTGGCCACATTGAAATATCTTCAAGGAAGTGACAAAGCCATTCTACTTCTTCCCCAACTTTATCTAAAGCTATGAACTCTGATTCCATAGTAGACTTAGCAATGTAAGTCTATTTGGAAGATTTCCAAGATACAGCAGCACCACCAAGAGTAAAGACATACCCATTGGTGGATTTTGAGTCTCTAGTATCCGATATCCAGTTTGCATCACAGTATCCTTCAAGTATTGCTGGATATCTAGTATAATTAAGCCCAATGTTACAAGTAAATCGGAGATATCTTAGAACTTTTATAATTGTTTTCTAGTGTTTTATTCCTGGGTTACTCGTATATCTACTTAATTTACTTACTGCATAAGCTATATTCGAACGAGTGCAGTTCATTAAGTATATTAAGTTTCCAATAATTTGGGCATACTCTAATTAAGAAATACTTTCATGTACATTCTTAGAAGAAACAAATTAACATCCACAGGTGTTCTAGCAAGATGATCATCATCTTTGCTGAATTTGTCAAATATTTTTTCAATGTAATGAGATTGTGACAAAGCATAACCTTATGATATTTTGGTAATTTTCATACTAAGAATTACATCAGCAATCCCCATATCCTTCATGTCAAAATGTTTATTCAACATTTTCTTGGTAGTTTTAATCATTTCATTATTACTACCAATGATAGGCATATCATCCACATAAAGACATACTATAACATAGCTTTTGTTTGTGTTTTTAATATAAACACATTTGTCACGTTCATTAATTTTGAATTCATTTGACATCATTGCTTTGTCAAATTTCTCATGCCATTGCTTTGGCGCTTATTTTAAACCATATAATGATGTAACCAATTTACACACTTTATTTTCTTTTCCTGAAATAGAAAATCCTTTTGGTTGTTCCATGTAAAATTTTTCATCTAATTCACCATTTAAGAATGTAGTTTTCATATCCATTTGATGAATTTCTAGATTGTACAATGATGCAATAGCAATTATCATTCTAATGGACGTTATTCTAGTAACCGGTGAGTATGTGTCAAAATAATCAAGACATTCTTTTTGTCTAAAACCTTTGACTATAAGTCTTGCCTTGTATTTGTCAATTGATCCATCCGCTTTCATTTTTTTCTTGAAAATCCACTTGTATCCAAGAGGTTCACAATCTTGTGGTAGATCCACCAATTCCTAAGTGTGATTTTGCAGGATGGATTCAACTTCACTGTTTACAGCCTCTTTCCATAAAGAAGCTTCAGGACTGGACATAGCCTCTTTAAAAGTTAAATGTTCATTTTCTAACAAAAATGTTAGAAAATCTGGACCAAAAGATTTTGAGGTTCTAGCACGTTTACTACACCTAGGTTCCTCTTCCTCATTTTGATTTATCTCCTACTCTTGTTCTTGATCCTGACTAATAATAGTATCATGAGATCTTTTGTTAGTATTAGTTTATTGACTAGTTTTATTTGGAAACACATGTTCAAATAAAGAAGCGTTCCGAGATTCAATAATAGTATTTACATGCATTTCAAAATGTTCTGACTTATGTATCAAAAATCGATATGCACTACTATTCTTGGCATAACCAATGAAAATGCAATCAACTGTTTTAGGACCTATCTTAGTCTTTTTAGGACTAGGAATAGCCACTTTAGCCAAACACCCCCACACTTTTAAGTATTTGTAAGATGGTACTCTTCCATGCCACATTTCATAAGGTGTTTGATTCATTTTCTTTCAAGGTACTTTATTAAGTATATAATTAGCAAAAAGTATTGCTTCCCCCCACAAGTTCTGAGGTAATCCAGAACTAATTAACATGGCATTCATCATTTCTTTTAAAGTCCTATTTTTCCTTTCAGCAATTCCATTTTGCTAAGATGAGTAAGGAGCGGTGGTTTGATAAATTATTTTATATTCTTTACAAAATTCACCAAAAGGTGATTCATATTCACCACCTTTATCACTTCTAAGTTTCTTAATTTTCTTACCAAGTTGATTTTTAATTTCATTCTTATAGTGAATGAAAGTTTTCAAAGCTTTATCATTGGTTCGAATTAAATAAACATAACTATATCTAGTATAGTCATCTATAAAAGTGATAAAATATTTTTTCCCACCTCTAATTTGAATTGATTTAAAATCACAAATATCACTATGAATTAATTCAAGTGGTTCCGTACTTCTTTCAATTGAATGAAAAGGAGTTTTAGATAATTTTGCCTCAACGCAAATTTCACATTTATGATTTAAATCAATGTCAAATTTAGGTAAATATTTCATATTAATTAATCTACGAAAATATCCATAATTAACATATTCAAGTCTACCATGCCATAAATTTGAAGACTCAAACAAGTAAGAAGAAGATCTATTATTATTAATAACAGAGGGTACACACAGTCATTATATTTATTTTAAAAAGGCCATCAGATATGTAACCCTTTCCTACATATATCCCATTTTTGATAAGTACAAACTTGTCACTTTCAAAAATTAGCCTAAACTCATTTTTACTCAACAAAGATCTGAAAACAAGGTTCTTGCGAATGTCCAATACATGCATCACATTGTTGAGAGTGAGTTCTCTTCCAGATGTCATCTTTAGAATAATCTTTCATTGTCCTTCAACTTTGGAAGTTGAGGAGTTGCTCATAAAAAGTTGTTCACCGTTGTTTACTATAAAATAAGATGTGAACATCTTTTTGTTGGCACAGATATGGCGAGTAGCACCAGTGTCCACCCACCATTCTTTAGGATTTCCGACAAGATTTGCCTCGGAAACAACTGCAGAAAGATTTATGTCATCAACACCATTGGAAATTTTGTTCACTTCGGTCATATTGGCTTGAGTAGGCTTCTTGCTTGATCTTCCTTTGCCTTTGCAAAAATCAGTTCCTAAGAACTTCTCTAGTTTTTTACCATGATTCACTGGCACAGTCAGAACATGAGGAGGGATTGGCTCAATTGCAGCCACCATACCAGTACTAGTTCGAACATTAGTTTGACCAGTTTCCGTAGCCATGGATTCTAAATTATTAAACAAAATTATAATTAGAATTTTATGCTACACGAAAAATTTAAACCAAAACCACAGAACTAAATTCTGTAAAATAAAAGAGACAAGAATTATAACTTTTATTTTCAATTAATTTGAAAATAAAATAAAATTTTATTTAACTAAATTAATTCCACACAGAAAATATTTCTGTAACACTTTAAAAATTAAAATACTGAAAACAGAATTTTAATTAATGAACACTTTGAAATTATTTCTGAAAACTAAAATTAATTTCTGACAAATTTCACAAATAAAATATTCTGAATTGTTAATGATACTAGTATATTACTACTAGTTGTCAAAGAAAATAGATAGTATATTACTACTATCTGTCAAACAGTATATTACTACTATTTGTTTTTTCAACCAGAATATTATTTTGTAAAACCATAGAAAATAATTTCTGTAAGAAGAAGAAAGAGAAAAGGAAACAAACGAAAAATTCTGTATAAACAGAATAATTCGAATCTGTCTTAAAATTGTTAGAATAATCTTCTATGTAAAATACATAATGAAACAAATCAAACAAATAAAATGAATTACTTACTGAATTTATTTTACTGAAACGAATAAATATTTAAAAGATCAAATCGAGTGTGTGACACTCTGTTCTTAAGGCAGATTCGCCCCGCTATGGTGTTTACAGATAAATGGCGTCTATCTTCCAGGATACAATGATCTTCACAAATTGTAATAACACTCTAAACAATTTGTACGGCGAACAAAACATGTGTTCTATACTTTCTGAATTTTTTCTCTAAAACTAGTATGAAGAATAATAATGCATGAGAGCAAAATAAAGGCAAGAAAATTAATTTTTTGGAATTGAATGACTGTTGGAAATGGCTCGCTATATATAGACCCAAACAGGTAGGTTTTTTGAATTGAATAGGTGTAAATTCAAATTGGACAAATACAACTTCAAACTGGACAGATCTGTTAACTGCAGCAGTTATAAAAACTGTCAAGAACTCCTGGGCAGTTTTTTCAATCTGTTAGAATATTTTGAACCTGTTGAACCTCAGTTTGAATCTGTTCAAATCTACCTGGGCAGATTTAAATTTGTTTGAAATAACAGAATCTGTTTGGAACTGCTGGGAACTGCTGGGTAGTCTTTGGCAATTAAAACCTGTTAAAAACTAGTTTATCTATTGGGAATTTTGGACTGGAAGTGATATAATTATGGATAAAAAAATTCAAATTAAATTTTGGTGCAAAATTTTGAATTAATTTTTCGCAATAATTTTTGAAAAAATTCAAATAAATTTTGCCCAAAAAATTAACATTAAAACTGACCTGACCCACACCCGCGCTTGCGCCCCGCCGGATGGTGGCACATGCGCGCGTGTGATGGTTTGAGCCAAGGTTCCATTTGTCCATAACTCCTCTCTTCTACAAACTTAGGGTGCCCCTTGGGGCTAAACCTAAGTGTTGTCACCTAGAGCTTATATACATACACAAGCTCTCTTAAAGTTTCAACATGGGACAAGCCTTACAAAGAAACCCACATTTTAATTCTTTAAATGTCCATTTCACGAACCCGAAAACGATGTCAAATTTCTATTCACTCATAAATGGTTTTGACGAACCGTCTTCACCGTGTGAGTTGCTATGCGGTAAGGAACACGTCAACTTTTTGAATCTACCCCAAAAGACGTTTGGGACCTACTCAAAATTAGGCTCAAAGTTAGCCCAAAATAAGCCTATAAAATCAAATTTTCCAACAGAAAATGGTTAAAGAAAATAGAGTGGTGGTGGTTAGTGTTGGGTTAGGATTTTCTGGGTGCGATGAAAGTGAGGTTAGAGAAACAAGCACATGAAGGTGATGAAAATGGATAGAAATGAAGGTTTGACTGAAGAGGTGCCGAAACTTCTGTAATTGCATCCATGGAAGTCGTGTAGAGAGTTGGTAATTTTAGGACTGTGACAGTCTCTCTCTATATATATTTTTATTTGGTCAAAATATAAAAAAAATTGTGAATAAGTTAGAGAAATTAGTCAAAACATAGTGAAAATTGTGAGTAAATCAGAGAAATTTGTGAGCAAATCAGAGAAATTTCAAATCAAAGAAATTTTAAAACACAATAAAGAAATTAAAAATACAAAGAAAATCTGAAAAATTGAGCAAATCAGATAAATTTCAAACAAGATTTGAAATTTTTCTAAATCAAAATTTCTTTGGAAAAATTTTGAGAGATCACAGCCATTATGAAAATATTATATGTCATTTATCATATAAAATTTTAATAATAGAAACCTTAAAAAAAAATTCCCTTATAAATTTATCAAAAATATTGGCCCTGTTTGGTACAGCTTAATTTTAGTTTATTTCAGCTTTCAGCTTAATTTAAGCTATTTTCATGTGTTTGGTTTAGCTTAACAATACAGCTTATAGCTTTTTGTAAGTCAGAAATCAACTTATTCTTTGAGTGGGGCAGGAGAAGCTTAATTTATAAGGCAGAAATTAACTTATGTTCATAGTTATAAGCTATAAGCTGTTAAGGTATAAGTTATAAGTACTTTTCCACAACTCTACCAAACAGGGCCATTATCTGCATAAAAATTATCTAATTTTAAAGCTTAAAAAAAACAAACAAACAAACCATTTTTTATCGTAAATTTAAAATCCTGGGCACTGCATGCTATTGCAAAAACCAAACGGTCGTCCCCTGTGCCCTGAAAAGTTCAAAACAAAGGGCTTTTCACCAAAACCCTCCAAAACGAATCCAAAAATGTCAATGTTCCTCCAAAACCCATCAGCGCGAAGCTTCGCGTACCACCACATCCATCTTCAAGTTCTGCCTCCAATGTACTTTCCCGGGAAACGAACAACCAACTTCCCAAAATTAGGGTTCTTTTTCCCTCCCCCTGCCCCATTTACATATTCAAATGCCTTCAATCGAGTTTCTAATTTTGAACAGGTCATTTTGAGAAGTTTAATTTGATTGTTTTTTTGGCTATTTATTTATTGTGTTTCTTGTAAAGTTGTTATTTGTAGATATAAATATAGTAATGTATAAATCAAAATCTCTAGCTGATTCTTTCACTCTTCCTGCTCTGACCATGTTTTGGTTATTTATTTATATATGGAATAACACAGCTTGAGATTTTGATTTATACTCAACTTCCATTGACGTTCTTGGATTCTTTCACATTTCCAGCTCTAACTTTGTTTTCTTTGTTTGGTATATATATATTTATGAAATACAGCTTGACATCTTAGATTCATTCTGATTTGAGTTTTTTGGATTCTTTCACATTTCCAGCTCTCACCTTGGGAAACTTTCAAAATTTGGATCTCAAGAACCATTTTTGAAGGCTTTTGAACTTCTGGGTCCTGTCTTTGCTTTCTTCCATTGTCAATTTTTGGGTGAATTAGGAAATTCAAATGTATGGGTTTTGAGTTTCTGGGTCCTGTCTTTGCCTTCTTCTTGGTGCTAGTGCTTTCAATGGGGGCAGAGGATGAGAGGATAAGTGCAATGGTAGTGGAGAGTAAGTCTAAAAATGAACAGTTAGATGTCTGACAAATCTGTTGCAGCAGTCATCGCTGTTCTTCAATATTCTCAATCGAAGGAGTTGAGTGTTACTTGTTTACCTTGGATTTGGAGGGGTTGGTACATGCAATCTTTTTTTTGATTTATTTTATTTTGTTATATATATATATTTTTTTTCTCATTTATGAATGTGGAGATCTAACATTAAGCTTACCAATCCAAATAGTTATAGCACTTTCTTCATATTGAAATTCACCTTCAAAATAAGTGTGCTAGATCTTTTAGTTTATCCCATTCCCACAAGTAATATAAACCCTCTAAACTGTCTGTAAAAAGTTGAGTGAAATCTTCTTTGACCCTATATCATTTAAAAATCTGCAAAGTTTCTGGTTTGAGATTAAAGTGCACAATTAACACTATGAACGGATAATATAAAAGGACTTTTATACCCGCCTACCATTACAATGTCTTCCTCCCATCCACTGTGTCAAACACTGCCATCTTCAACCCACCACCACCACTGTATTCAATTTACAATACATTGAAATCAAATGGCTTTAACGCTTGAATTCATCCAAAAAAAAAAAAGGCTTTAACGCTTGACAACCAAAAGTAACATCGTAAGAAAAACAAAATTCATGTATTAGTGAATAAAAATTCAAACTCTCTAGTGGTGTAGCCTCAAAATGTTATGACTCATTTGTTTCAATGCCACAGATTTATATCTGAGCACCTGACTTTAGATATGGTTTGATATCTTGAACCACTTCTATGTGGTTTAGAACTGTTCCCTTTTTCTTTTGGGCTGTATTGTTGTTTTTATGCTTTCGCTGATATTGTGGTATTAATTTTCTTAAAGGTTTGGACCATTGCATCACTGCACCTGAGGGCTCTCACAAAAATCTCTTATGGATAGACTGTCAGACCTTGAGAAGGTGAATATCATAACATTGACTGCATATATTGAAGTATTCAACTGCTTATGCATTCTATTTTCACATCTCTACACAAATACATAAAAAACAATCAACAATGGTTTACAAATACACATGTGTATCATAAACATTAGGGGTGAGAATTTCCAATGTGACACGTTAACCGTACATGAACTTAGTGGGTTAGGGTTAGCCATTTTTTGACACGAACCCGATTGTGACACAACACGATGACACGATAAATAATCAGGTTAGGTCAGCGTTGAACCTACATAACATGAAGTTGACACGAATGACTTGTTTAATTTGAAGATTACACATCTTAATGTTATTTTTACTAAGTGGTGTCTTGACATGTTTAAATCCCTAATTAAACAAGCATAGATGGGATTATTTTATTAGTTTAATGCATGTTTTGTTTGTTGATACCTACTGTTTTCGTTGCTATCTCTTGATGAGTTTGTTGTAGATGATGTTATTTAGTGGTATGATATTCTGGACCACTTAGCTATTGGTTCTGGAGCAAGAATTATGCTATTATAAATATTTCTTATCATTATTTCATGATCTATAGTACATGGGCTTAGTATGAGTATCACGTGAGGGTGTGTCTAGTTGTTAGGATGTATGAATATGTACCCAAACTCAAAGTGGGTGTTTGGGAAGTGAGTTTTTATGTAGGTTTTTTTAGTTGTAGGATATTATTGGATAAAATTTTTTTAGTGTTAGGGAAGATAGTTGGGTTTTTTTGTGGTTGGATGTGATGTTTGTGAGAGAAAAAGTGAAATGATTATGGGGTTGAATGTGCTATTTTGTTTGGATTTGTTTTTTTTGGTTTTGCAAGACTTTTGTCTTTTAGTGGAAAAATCAAAAAAAAATTTGGGAACCAAGTTCCCAAACACCACCAAAGTCTTAGGATGCACATATTTTATGGTTCATGACTATAATATTTCTTATCATCATCATTATTTCTCCCAAACTCGAAGCCTTAGGACGCATTTGTAAGATTTATGAATGATTTCAGTATATTAAATTGTTGCTAATACAAAGATTACAATCGATATATATAACAATCCTTAACCTAATCTGAAATAGGAAATAATAACCCTATACAATCAATCTAATATTTACGCAATCAATCTAAAATATACAATTAACCTAATTGATATATTTCCATAAATTCAAGGTGTTTTAGCAAAAAACACTGAGAGTTTGCGAAGAAGAAATTGAAAGTGAGTAGTGGTACGAGTCTTCGTAAAGAAATCAGCAAGTTGCAATGTCGAAGAGACGAAAAGAAGCGAAATGGAGCCAGACTGCAGATGTTGACGTACAAAATGACAATCAATCTCAATGTGTTTCGTCCGCTCATGAAAGACAATGTTATGTGCAATCTGAATAGCACTGCGGTTGCCACAGTAAAGGGAGGTCGGAGAAGACTGAGGGACACCCAAATCAGTCAAGAGACAACGAAGCTAAACAATCTCAGCAGTGGCATGAGCCATAGCACGGTACTTAGCCTCGGCAGTGGAACGCGCAACAACAGTCTGTTTCTTGCTCTTCTAAGAAATCAAGGAATCACCAAGAAATATGCAGAAGCTAGAAGTGGACTTACGATCAGTGATATCACCAGCCCAATCAGAATTAGCATAAGCCACCAAGTCCAAAGAGAAAGTAGAAGACAATAATAAATCCTGAAATATAGTACTCCGGAGATAGCGAAGAATCTGAACCAAAGCAGTCTAATGTGTAGAACGAGGAGCAGAAACGAACTGACAAACCACATGAACAATATAGGTAAGATCAGGGCGAGTAACCGTCAGATAGACTAAGCAACTCACGAGTTCTCGATATAAAGTAGGATCATCTAAAAGAACACCATCAGTAGTGGTGAGCTTCACATTAAGCTCAATGGGGGTATTAGAAATCTTAGTATCAGTAAGATCGACACGATGAACAACCTCATTGGCATACTTGGCCTGAGATAAAAAGTAGCCATTGGGAGAAGAAGCTATCTCAATACCAAAAAAATACCGCAAGGGGTCCAGATCC
Source organism: Camellia granthamiana (assembly GCA_036172215.1). Classification (NCBI taxonomy): domain Eukaryota; kingdom Viridiplantae; phylum Streptophyta; class Magnoliopsida; order Ericales; family Theaceae; genus Camellia; species Camellia granthamiana. Next base: position 118,665,870 of record CM069905.1, read on the forward strand.
TTCATTTCAAAGGTGCGGAAAATATGCTACTTGACCTCAGAGATAGCAGAAGAGTCAGAGCCAGTGATGATCATATCATCTACATACAGTAGTAAGGCAACAAATTTAGCAGAGGTGTGGAGAAAAAATAAAGCAGAATCCTGAGCACAATGATGAAACCCAAGCGCAGTAACAACAGTTTGATAGCGATCATACCAAGCACGAGGAGACTGTTTTAGACCATACAGAGCACGCCGAAGGCAACAAACCTATCCAGAGGAATGGTGAAGGCTAGAGGAGAACGCATGCAAACCTTCTTTGTAAGATGGCCATTAAAAAAGGCATTCTGAACATCCATTTGATAAAGAGGCCAAGAACAAACAGCAATGACAGGGATCAAAGTACGGACAGTAGTCATCTTGACAACAGGAGCAAAGGTCTCCTCATAATTAATACTATACTCCTACGAGAAACTCTTAGCAATCAGGTGAGCTGTGTATCGCTCGAGAGAACCATCAGAATGAATCTTGACTTTATAGACCCATTTGCAACCAACCAGATTGTTGCTAGTAGGTAATAGGACCAACGCCCAAGTGTTAGTCTTTTGCAAGGCAAACTACTCATCTTCCATAGCTTGACTCATCTTCCATAGCTTGAACCCAATTGGGTTCCTGACAAGCCTCCTTATAAGACTGAGGTTCTGAAAAAGAATGAATAGTAGACAAAAAAGTACAATAGGAAGTAGAAAAATATGTATTAGACCAACCCAAGCTCTTTGGAGGATGACGCGCTCGAGTAAGATATCGGTGTGCAGCAGGATCAGAGTCATTAGAAGCAGGAGGATTGGCAGTAGCGGTAGTAGCGGCAGAGACAACTGGTGGAGGGAGAGCCTGGCAATGAGAATAAACTAACAACGGAGGAGGATGAGAAGGAGGAGGAGGAGGAGGAGGCTGGGGAGAAGGAGGAGAAAAGGGAGCAAGTTCAGGGGAAACAGTAGAGATGTACTCATCAGGAGAGACCTCAAAAGGAAATGGATCAATATGAACCAAATCTGCCTTGGAAACTGGAGCAGTGACAGGAGGAAGCTGAAAGTAAGGCAGATGTTCGAGAAAAGAAACATGACAGCAGACATAAAGACGATGAGAAACAGGTTCGTAGCACCGATAGCCTTTCTGAGTAGGACTATAACCTAAAAAGACATAGAGGACAAGCTGGGAACTAAGTTTAGTCCAATCTTTGCGGGGAAGAAGGACAAAACAAGCAAGCCTAACATACACGAAGGAGGGAGTAATTAGGAATTTGGGATAACAAAGCCTCATAAGGAGACCGATCAGAAAGAAGGGAAGTAGGCATGTGGTTGAGAAAAAAAGTAGCAGTAAGAACTGCCTCCCCTCAAAACGGAGCCGGAATTGAGGTAGAGAGAAGAAGAGACCTAGCTGTCTCAAGGAGATGACGGTATTTACGCTCGGCTCAACCATTTTGGGCAGGTGTATCCGTACAGGAAGTTTGGTGAATGGTACCTAAATTGGCCAAATACTTACCGAACTCATTTTAAAAATATTTCCCACCCAAGTCAGACCGTAACACTTTAATTGTAGACCCAAACTGAGTAGTAATCATAGACTGAAAAGTATGGTATATCTGATAGAAATCGGACTTATGAGTCATAAGATAAACCTAAGTATAATGGGTGAAGTCGTCAACAAATGACACATAGTATGTAGAACCCATTTTGGTGAGAACAGAAGAAGGGCCCCAAACATTAGTATGAACTAAAGAAAACGGTGTATCAGATATAGAAGTACTTTTACGAAAAAGTAAGGTTGTCATTTTGGCTAGTTTACACCCCCGACATTTAGCAAGTTCACTAGGAGAAACTTTACCCAATATACCTGATTGAGCTAAAGATCGAAAGCGGTCAATAGACAAATGTCCTAATCTAGAATGCCACAAGTAGAAAGGATTGGATAGAGAATCTAACTGAAAAGAGAAAAAAGCAGTCAGAGAGGTTGCTAGAGGCAGATGCAAACTTTTCACCACATAGAGATCTACAACTCTACAGCTGTTCCCAATCTGTTGCTTGGACATCCAATCCTGCACAGAACAGATAGAAGAAGAAAAGATAACATCAAAACTAGAGGCATCAAGCTGACTGATAGATAATAAACTGACAGATAACTGAGGAACATAGAGGACAGATTGAATAGAGACAATAGACATAGCAGACAGTAGGACAGACCCAACAGATATCACAGACATACCAGACCCATTAGCAGCATAAACAGTAATAGGAAAGGGAGGAGGAGTACAATTTTGAAGTAAGAAGAGATGGGGGAGTCATATGATGAGAGGCACCAGAGTCAAAAATCAAGACAGACGAAGAGATACTTGAAGAAGAGTAAAAAATCCAGACAAACAAAGAGATACCTGAAGAAGACCCAAGCAAACTTGAATGAAGAGAGAAAACAATGGAGATAGATGGGGATGGCTGAGAAGTAGACAATGTATACTAAAGTTGACTAATTTAAGCACTCAAGGAAGCCAAATTAGGATCAGGAGTCGGAACAGATGCAGTAGAGCCGGCGGGAGGCCGAACGGTACTTAGAGGAGGGGTGCAAAATTGGATCGAAAACTGCTGAGAAGACGAGGCAGACACAGGCAAAGCAGACCTTTCTGATGGCAGAAAGCACACTCATCTGAAGCTAGTGACCTATTTTTAGGCCTAATAATCTTAGCCTTTGACATTGGTATGAACCAGAGATCGAAAAGAGAACTGATGGACTGAAGTGTAATAAATTACAAACTAATGGGTCAAAATGTAATAAACCCAAAGAATGCCAGAACCACAGAAACACAAGATTTGTACGGTTGTGATCAAAGTGTAATAATCCAAAAACTTGTTTGGTCCAAATAAGAATAAGAGAGACTTGTAGTCAGTCCACGTCACAGTCAAAGAGGAACACCCAGATCACGACTCAGAACAAGTGAGAGAACCAGAACGAGGTCACGACTCAGAGAGAACAAGAGAGAGAGATGTCGCGATAGGGAACCAGGTCGTGAACAGGCAAGAAACAGTAAGAGAGAGAGATCGCGATGAAGTTAAACCAGAGAGGCTACTGAACTGATGTAGGAACTCCAGCGACAACCGAAGTCGAGATTCCGATGAAAAACATGACTCCAAAGATCACCCAAAGACTTTGAACCAAAAAATCACTATCAACAATAGCCGACAGCCACAAATTAGACGCAAACCAAACTCAAAGGGGTTGGGTTGCGATTGATAGGTCTTGATTCAAACTCAAATGGGTCGCGCAAAATTGATGAGACAGAGGATCAACTCAATCAAAGCTAGAGAACAGAATCAGAGGGCTCGATCGAACTAAAGCTCAAAACCAAAGAACCAGTTGCCATTTCTGTTAGGGTTTCGCACTTAGCTCTGATACCATGTAAGATTTTTGAATGATTTCAGTATATTGAATTGTTGCTAATACAAAGATTACAACCGATATATATAGCAATCCTAAACCTAATTTGAAATAGGAAATAATAACCCTATACAATCAATCTAATATTTACATAATTAATCTAAAATATACAATCAACCTAATTGATATATTTCCATAATTACAATAATATTCTCACAGAATATGTATCCAAAAGTTGGGTATTGGTACATGTGTGTGTTTCCACCACATTCAAATACATTGATTGTGCATTAAACTGTAGTGTAGTATGCTGCTATTAGTTAAAAGTATACTTGACATTAGATGAATTCAATGGGAAAAAAGGAATTTTTATTTCCCTACACACGTGAGAAGCACAACTTTTTATTTTTCCATGATCAAATGTAGGTTTCAGGTACCAGATTTGGGTATTAAGGTTGGACACATATCTGATACCCTTGTCATATTGTGTCATCACTGGTACCTTGGAAGGAAGAGAGGAGCACATGTCATACGGTTCATGTAAAAGCTGATTCATCTCTAGATATGTTGTTTTCTCTTTATTGGTTGAATGCTGATTAGTTGATGCGATTTATTGTTTGTTATATCTTGTAAATATGCTCTAAGCTAAGCTTTCTGTCAAGTAGTTACTAGAGAAACTCACTACTCATGTTTATCACTTCTGTCCTCCCGTAGAAGTCCTGTGTTTTTAGTGTATTATTATATTAAGTTTTTACTATTTTTTTTTCCCTTCTTATGTTTGTTCTCAGGAAAATTTCATTGTGAACCTGGTAAAGATTCAAAATGGCAGTACATTGGAGCTTGATCTATCTACGAGTGCACCTGTTGCTTCAAAAATGTCAGAACCTAAGTCTGTTGAAGGTCCACCTTGTAATATTGATCACGTCACCACCGAATTTAATAAATCAGTTCCAAAATTGAAAATTGCTATGGTTGTGGTTGGGACAAGAGGAGATGTTCAGCCTTTTTTGGCTGTGGCAAAGAGGCTTCAGGTATGTTTGACTCAAGTGCAATATATAATTCATAAGAAAAAGCAAACAACGGGCTATATTTGTTGGTTCAATGATAGTACAAATAACATAGCAATACTAGTTGCTAGTTTGTTGATTTTCACTGGTCCCTCCCAAAAAGAGTGGCATGGAGGATCTTTGTAATTCCCACCCATGGTATAACAATAAATCACCACAAAAATGAAGAAAAGTACCTTAAATCAATCAGTTATGTTTATCTGAAGCAACCAGCATCAGCACCAAGAAGAACCATAATCATAGATGGCAAAATCAAGCCTGAATCTTAAAAGTTTGAAGCCCCATTTGAGTATATCTAAGTATTTAAAACAAGTGGGGAGCAACAAGAAGCAGAGAAAGGAAGAAAAATGGTGTAAACTTGTATTATGTGGCTCTAATGCCTAATCTTAGTACTGTATTTAATAAATGTCTTATTTTACATTCTACAGTGTAAAAAATCAGGTACTTACGTTAATCTCATTTATCCTCCACTTCTTTTTTGACGGGAGGAAGATACTATTACCAGTATTTTTCATTATTGTTGTTGTTATTCATATATATATATATATTAACGTTATTGTTTGTTTTGATGTAAGCTGATTCTGTGTTTACCTGCAGGAGTTTGGTCATCATGTTAGGTTGGCAACTCATGTTAACTTCTCCACTTTTGTAAAGTCAGTTGGCATAGACTTTTACCCTTTGGGCGGTGATTCTCGGGCTTTGGCAAGATGTAAGATGTCCTTGACTTCCATTTTTTTTTCAATTTGTTTTCTTAATATGCATTACCTTTTTCAGTTGCCACTTTCTATTCTAGGCCCCAGATTTTGTTTTACTTGGATTAGTTTTTAATCTTATGCGACCTTTAGGAACTTGCAGTGAAATGCATTGTATCATTATTTCTTATTTATTTGTTTTTAATTTGGTTTTGATGTATGTGCAGAGCCCAGTTCTTTATGACCAATGATTTGTTCAAACCAATAATATGCCATTAACTGCAGCTCTTGCTACAATCTTGAGATTTCAACCTCTTTAGATTAGACTTCATACTGCCAATTCTGAACCTGTTTCTAGAATGTTTTAAACATGTTTGATACCGTCAATACTTTAGATGAACTAAGCTGTGCTTTCTTTCCTTGCATTCTCTCTCTCTCTCTCTCTCTCTCTTCTTCTTCTTTTTTTTTTTTTTGCCACTATTTTAGATATGGCCAAGAATAAAGGTTTAATTCCATCTACACCAGGAGAAATATTGATGCAGAGAAAGCAAATAAAGGCCATTATTGAATCTCTTCTTCCAGCATGTACTGGACCAGATATAGAAACTGGTCAGGCTTTTAGAGCTCAGGCAATTATTGCAAATCCGCTTGCCTGTGGTGAGTTCGGTCAAATTGAATTTGTAATGCTCATTTGTTTATTTTCTTCGTTCTTAAAATATTATTTCTGCCAACTTTTTATTTATTTAATAAAAATAGTAAGTTTAGCTAATCCTGAGGGGTGGACAAGATATGTAGGATTCTGCCTTGGAAACTGGAAGTCTTAAGTTTGAGTTGTGCCCTCCCCCTCTAAAGGTCATTGCCAGTGTGTCCTTGAAGAAATGCAAACAGCTTGTTACCCGGGGGAAAAAAATAAAACTAAAACTAGAACCAAAATTTTGAAAGTTGGTTGTATAGATTTTTGGCTGTGTCAATGTTTAAGATTTATGGACATGGATACATTATGATATAGACACGTTAACGAGGCTATTTTCAAATAATTAGGGCATGAGCACAATAGGGACATGACAAGAAATAAATACACTTATTTTGTATATCATATGACGATAATAACAAAATGTTCAAAATCTATGTTCATAACTTGGAAAAGAAATGGGAACCAAAAGCTCTAGTGCCTATTATAAAAATGCCCAAATATTTACGGGTAAAATAGAAGCACTCAGTGCTAATAATGACTAAAGGATGGCTTAACTTTTATTTTGTTAGATAACTGATGGTGATAAGAAGTTAAATAAGTTTCACAAGGACTAAAAAGTTAAGTAAGTTTCATGAGCACTAAATATCTTTTCCTGATTAGTGTACTCCAAGCATTTAATATGTCCTTCTGGCTTGCAGGACATGCACATGTTGCTGAAGCTCTTGGTGTACCCCTCCACATTTTCTTCACAATTCCTTGGACGTGAGTATTAGTTAAAAATTTTGTCCTTGAATTCTGTAATGTTTGTGATTTTTCCATGTTTTTTAGGGTAATGTTACAAGAAATATATTTTGCCACTTTGAAAGGAAATCTGGCCTTCTTTTTATTTTTTATGTTTATTTTTGTTTTGGATGACATTTATAGTTTGTTAATGAGCACTGAGCTCATTGTTACTTTCTGAAGTTGTTTTTTGCTTGGTAATTGGTGCAGGCTTAATTTACTGGGGGAACTTTTGTTTTATTTGCTCTAATATAATGAGGAAAATTTTGGATGTTCAATGTGTTATACTGTGATGGCTGCATATGTTATGTCCCCAACCCCACATGGTAAGGGTTGTGAAGATGATCAGTCAGTAATACCCTTCTGTTAAGGGGTTGGCCTAGTGGCAAGGCCTTGGGTCTTGGGAGCCTCTTAGGTGCTAGCAAATCCTTGGGGCCATCGGACTTGGGGAAAATCTTTGAATTAACCATGGTGCACTTGTGAGAAACTCCTTGCCGAGGGCCTGTGCACCCCTGGGGTTTAGTCGGGTTTTGATCTGAACACCCTACTGCCAATAAAAATAAATAAATAAATAAAATAAAAGATAATCTGAAATAGCGGATGCTATAAATTTGTAAACAACTGCTAAATTAATCATCAACGTACTATCTCATTTAATGAGATATTGATTATGAAATTCAAATCTTAACCCATGATCTCTAGCTGAAGGATCTGTTACACTTCTTAATCTCAAATACGAAACTTGACATACATTTGTCATATCTAACATTTTTTTTTTATACAAGTCATGTTGGCATGTTTGTGTCGAGTGTCTGTACTTCTCAGGTTATCGGTCATGGTCTTATATTTAACAAATCTTACTGAAAAATTGTTGTAGCAGAAAGTTCAAAAACAACACCATTAGCTGTAAGCAAAATTTTTCTTTCTTCAAAATTTAGGATAATTTATATATGTTATTTTCTACACCACAGCTTGTAGAATTCTTTGTTTGGTGTGACAAGATGTCTAGGGTGCAACTGTTTGTACTTTCTGCTAGGACTGACAATTTTTACCTCCCTCAGCATGGAAATATGGAAAGCAGGAGAAAGGATACTTGTGTGCACTTGCACAAAGCAGGAGAAAGGATACTTGTGTGCACTTGCACATTTCCTAGAATGTGCAATGTGTCCCAATATGTGATATTGGCATTTTAAAATGAAAAACAAATGCACAGTGCCGAGCCAATGTGCGCTTATTGATTTTGAAAGTCATGTGATTTTAATTCTAACCATTGGTTAGATTGTGTCAAACCTTTTTTCTGATCCTTACTTTTATTTTTTTTAATTTCACTAGACAATGGCCTCTTACATCCTTTTTCAATAGGCAGGCCAACAAATGAATTTCCCCATCCATTGATACGTGTACCCCAAAGCGCTGGTTATTGGGTATGTTCTTGTCTGATAATTTGTTCTGCATTTGATTTCCCAATTTAAGAGCTTTTGACTTAAATTTTACCAATGAAATATTCTCTAATTTTTTCTTGCTGGGTCCAGCTATCATATATAGTTGTTGATTTACTGATATGGTGGGGCATAAGGGGATTTATTAATGACTTAAGGACAAAGAAGTTGAAGCTTGCTCCTATTGCATACTTCAGTTGGTACCATGGGTCAATATCTTATTTGCCAACAGCCTATATGTGGAGTCCCCATGTTGTGCCAAAGCCAAGTGGTAAGGATGATATTGAACATTTCTTCTGTAATGCCTGAAGGACATCCTCCAATGTTGTCTAATTTTTTGTATTTCTAATGTAGTCATTTACTTGCATAACTATCTTCTTTTTTGACAAGTAAAGTCTTATTAACAAGTCTGGAGTGGGTGCCACCCACATACAACTAGAGAGCAAAACACCAAAAGAAAAATCTGCTATACAGATACTCCTCCCCCAAAAGTCACTGAAATTATAAATATCATCAGGGATGGGGAAACATTCCTCTTTTTATTCCAAACAGAGGTTGCTCCACCTCCTAAAAAATCCTCATCCTATTGTGCCCACCGCAAATGATTGACATCAAACATAATAACACAGCTGTCTTCTTAGCCTGTTTTCTTTGCATCGTTATGGGCAGATGCATGTCAAGCTTATTACTGAATGCTTGGTCAATGAATCTTTTGATGGTTAGGCATTATTCCATTTCTCAATAATTTTACTTGCACCTCTTTGGTTCCAATTTAGCTTCCATAGAGTGGTATTCAAGGGAGCTTACTTGTCTTCCATATTCATGGCTTGTTTTATTGTTGTCAGTTCACCACATATATTCACATTGCTTCCCCTATACCGGACTATATGGTAGGATTAATATATTATGTTTACTAGTATAGCATTTGTTCTAGACTAAGAAGCACATACACTTCTATGAAGGAGGCGTGTCATGTTAGACACGACACTCTGTTGACACTCCCAAAAGCACATCTGACACTTCTTTACGTGTTTTAATGAAAAATTTAATTCAAAATATTGGATACTTTATTGACACTTATCTTACACTTCAGTGACACTTCTTGAGTGCCCCAAACACAACCTATGTGATGAATCTATATTAATAATGTTTTACATTCTCAGAATGCAAATTGTGCACTCTAAATGATGGTTCAAATTTGCTCAATTTTGTGATTGATGCTAAAATCTTGTCATGTAAAGAGATATTTTTTTAGTTCCCAATATGATCATCATATATACTGCTACATCCAAGCCTTTTACTCCATGTGATTTCTTTTTTTTTTTTGATGCAGAACAGAAATATCTATGATTTGTATAGTAACAACTTACTAAAAGATTGATTTCATCTGACTAACGTGCAGATTGGGGCCCCCTGGTTGATGTTGGTGGTTATTGTTTCCTAAACCTTGGGTTAAAGTATCAACCTCCTGAAGAGTTTGTTCGATGGATTAAAAAAGGACCTCAACCTATATATATTGGTTTTGGGAGCATGGTATGGTGATCCCCTTAAAACTATGTAGAAATATAATTTGCATTCGCAAGTGTAGTTATTCTTTTGGCTACCAATCATTGGATTATTAGGGTTTAATCCTTCATGTTATGACCGAGTACAACAGTTTCATCTACCTAATGTGTTTTTTACTTTAAATGAATGAGTTAATTTATATTTTTCTCCAGATTATTTGAACTTAAAAGCATTTTGTCTAACTTAACAATATTTTGACATTTTTAATAGTTTATCATTGCATCATTTGTGTTCAGATTTGCCTAACCTTGATCTTCTTGGATGCATTTAATGGGTCTAGCAGTGCAAATTGCATTGTAGTTTGAATGTTTAATCGGTTGGAACTCACAGAATTTGCAATGGAGGTGGACTACATATGAGTTATATACATGTGGCAGCGGGTTTTAGGTCATTTGGTGTTAGCTATGGAGTCATAAAGGATGCATTAGTGGTTAGGATGGTGTTATGTGCTTCTTCCATAGTGAATGCCATTTTAGCCACTTTGAGTCAGTATGCCCTTCCTTCCACCTGTGGAATACTTCAGTTAGAGCGTCATTGCTCAGCAGCTATGCTGGTCAAGGAACGGAAAGTAAATGAAGGATTTCTATGAATGTAATTTGTTCACTATTAAATTTGTGTCACGCTTTAAAGCAGGCAGTGAAGCAAATAGATAAAGAAAGAAAAAAAATCAAGGTATCACCAATTTGGTTATGATATTTTTTCATAATTTGTTCATTTAACTGCACAAAGGTGTAAAATCAAGAAAGCTAAAGAGTAAACTACTTCAGCCTGTAGCTGGAGGCACAAGTTGAGTGAAAGACTGCTTATCAAGGTTTGTGAATTGGGATTCTTGGTAAGACTGGTGTGAGGGCTATCAGATTCAAGTCATTTGAAATTTAGAATCAAATCAATAATTAAAGTAAATGACATAGTAAAAAAATTATAAATATTTTTGAAAGAGAGCCATATGTTATGAAACAAAGTTAAAGAACTTGAAATTTAAAAAAAAATAAATAAGACTTGAGACAAAGCAAATTCCTATGTTTTTTTTTTTACTTCATCTCAACATTCAGGAAAGCAAATCAAAATGGTAAAACTATGGAATAGATTTAATTTATTTGTTTATGAAAAATACATGCAGTTGAAGACGATTAAGTAATTAGATTTTGGCGTTAATCATATCCCAGTCATGGATTCTAGTGTTGCAGAATCATCTCCCTTTCCAGTGAATCTGGACTGTTTTCTTGCTATATGAATATGACGTGAATATTAAGAAGTATAACTTCTTGCATATCTCTTGCCTCATCTTGTTTTTGATCTGTTCATTTGAGAGTTCATTGCACAGTATATTTGCTTCATTTTTGTGAATTAATTATTGGGTGTTTTATTTTATTGTGGTGATGGCGTTTGGTGTTGACATACGGATGTGTCTGCTGAATTTTCTGTGAACTTTTTGTTCAAGGCCTTGGCTATACTGTTGGTTGATGTTATGTGTTCTATTTATTGAAATTTTGGAGAGTTTATAATTCAATATGTTACTTATTGCTTCTTGCTTATCGCTTGTTAAGCTTCTTGAAGATCCCAAGAAAACTACAGAGATTATTTTGGAGGCATTGAAGAATACAGGACAAAGGGGAATAATTGACCGAGGTTGGGGAGGACTTGGTACACGTGAGTGTCCCTCTTCCCCCGCCCCCACAACCCCCCCCCCCCCCCCCCCCCCCCCCTCTTTTTTGGTTAAATGATTGATGCCTAATTCTTGGTTAAAATGTCTCTTTCAATACATTCACCTTGTATATGATATTGGTAACTATGGTTGACCATATTGCTTTCCAGAAATAGATGCATCTTCCTCCTCCCATGTTTCCTTCTTTGCCTCAATCAAGAAAATAACTTGGTATCATTTTGAACTGTTAACTGTTCTGTACTTGTATTGACCTGTATCTGATTTGGTACTTCTCAGGGCATTTCTTATAGTTTTACACTATTCGCGGAATGAAAACATATTGGTGTTCAAAACGAATTTTTCTTAAATTAAATTGCATACTAAGTAAAATCTCTTGCAGAACTTTTGTTATATCAATCTGTTTGTCACTCCCACTATGACCCTTATGTCAAGAATCAAAAGGATCTGTCATACAATTGTAATTGCTCTACATGTTGATTACCTGGATAATGACAATGACATAATTGCTAAAGAAAAATTTACTAATGACATGATCATGCAACAAGTTAAACCTTGACATCCTATTATATTGTGATGTAGTGGGAAGATCTCTAATCTTCCTATCCAATGGTGAAGAGTTGCTTGAGTATTCTAGAATGATTAGGGATGTGTATTGAAATTCCTCAGTCTCTCAATACCCTTTCCTCCTTTGATGCCATCCTTAGTTCTGCTTCACATTTTGTCTTTGATGCCATCCTCTCATTTTTGACAAATACACTCATTTATAAGCCATTGTCTTCATGTGTTCTGTGATTCTGTATCATTTCATTTTATTGGGTTCTGAAAATTCCTTGAAACACAATTTTTCTATATTTCAACCTTCTGGAATTTTCATGTATTATTACTTATCTTATCTGATATACATCATACGGCAGTTAAAACTAGAAATATACAAAAATCTGTCAAAATTAGGTTTGATTACTTTTTCTTCTTTTGTAATTATAAAGCAGGCATGTATTTTAGCAAACTGATTTCTATTTCACTTCAAATGTGTGTTGCAGTTCCAGGGATTCCGGACAGTGTTTTTTGTCTAGTAGATTGCCCTCATGATTGGCTGTTCCCTCAATGTTTGGCTGTGGTGAGATGTATTTCAAGCTGCCTTTAGATTGGCAAACCTGTTATTTGTTTTTCTATTTATTACTTCTTTAGATATAAATTCAGAGGAATTTACAGACATCTAAAGTTATATGATATATCATCTAGATAACTGCATTTTGTATCTTTTAAATGCTATTATGCATGCCAGGAATTGCTATACTCTATGAAGCGTGTGTACGGGTACGGGTACGGCGATACGGTAAAATCTAAAAAGTAGGGTTAGGGTACGGGTACGGGTACGGGTGGGTATGTTTGTGAAAAATATTTAATTTTGATTTAGAGTAATGCAAAAATTAGTTAAATGATTTAGTTTGTTACGATCCAACCTACAATTCACATTTAATGTCAAAAGTAAAGATATAAACCATAGTTAAATATCATCATATTAAATTACGTACAAACCATAGCTTAATTTTAAAATCATACTAAGCATAGTAACAATAAAAAAAGTCCAATGAAATTAATTTTACCTCTGTATTAGAAGAAAATACTATTTTGATTGAGGTACGACTTGAGTATATACTAGGTACATCTGTGGTATGACAAAAATTAAAAAAAAAAAATTGGATACATGTTTCGTGTACTCAGTATATATGCAAAAGTAACCATATGAAGTACCAATGCCCGGTACGGATACAACATGCTTGTCGAAGTATCCATGCTTCATAGGCTATACTAATGCACAATTTTTTTTAGGCATTTTAAATTACCGGATATGTGTGAGAAATCACTAAATGAAAATAATATATCATAACTATGCAGGTACACCATGGTGGCGCTGGAACCACAGCTACAGGACTAAGGGCTGGGGTAACATTCTTGTTCATAGTTTTTCATTTTAGATATTGGTTGCATATGAGAATAATATCAGCATAATTATGATGTTTCAACATGGCTAAAATGTGTTTTATGTCTAGGAAACTGATTATTCTAATGGTTGCAATTTGCAAAGATAGTTCTTGGCAACAAGAGATGGTAGTTATGTGGCAGTAGACTGTTAAAAAATTAAAATGATTGTTTATTAATTAAGTCCTTACCATTGTTCCCAAAAAAAATTAAAATATTTTTTTATTTTTATGAATACAATTTTTATTAGAAAAGGTAGAAAATTACAAAACTATACCATATTCATAATTGTTATCTTAAATTTTATTTCATGAGTAGTTCAAATATTTTAAATAACAAATTGTTTGTGGAGGTATAAAAATATTTCAATTTTATATTAACAAAAAAATGTAACCAAAATTTCAATGGTTCAAATTATTTAGATTTGTTTTTTAATGTACTCTCATAATATGCTATATTCAATTTGAGGATTACTTGAATATGCTATACGATTATAGCCAAAGAACTAGTGATTCACTAAGCAACTAGTGCTTTTGATCAATTGTACATTTCAATTCTAATTTAGCAAAGACTCCAATTGCTTTGGCAAAAATAGTTATCACTTGAATGAGGACTAATAAAAATATGTTGATGGATTATATCCAAATTATACTATCCTCATTTGATGATTACATTGGCTGTTCTTTTTTTATTAATTTATTTTCTCCTCCCTGAAACTGATATTGCGCTTTATGAGAACCGATTTCCATTTCTACACGCTATACCTAAGAAGTGTAGTTGGTTTTACCTAATGTCTACATCATGAAATGCAGTGTCCAACAACCATAGTTCCATTCTTCGGAGATCAGTTCTTTTGGGGTGATAGACTTTATCATAAAGGACTGGGACCAACTCCAATCCCTATGTCTCAGCTCAGTGTTGGAGCCTTATCAGATGCCATAAGATTCATGCTCAAACCAGAGGTAATTTATGTGCGAGTGAATGTGGGCATACTCAAAATGAACTCGTCTGAAAATGTTACGGATTAGACCATTCATTGCCATTGATCATTCTAATTAGCATGCAAAGTTGCCTCAAATATAATTCTTAATTAGGTAGTACTGTAAGTACTGGTTATTTTTATCTCTCCTTTTTTGAACAAGTGAATAAGAGAACTGAGTTTTATTCAATTTATCAACTAGTAATCAATCAAACATCAATTGAACAGTTCATCCATCAATCAATTGAGCAATTGAACTATCAAATCTACAAATCTCATAAGAAAACAAAAGGCAATCAATGAAGAAGCATTTAACCTGGAAACTATAGAAGCCCACTTCTGTAGGGATAAAACCATGATCCCAACACCAATCCACTGTTGAATCAAACGACTACAAGACTCAAATGATAGGAATTATGGCCTTCACCAAAGTTTACCTACAATTGAGTCTACCACATGCTTCAACAAGCTTGATCTTTGCTCCAAAGCGGTCTTGACATTCTCAAGCATTGTAGATCCCTTGAAGTGTGCTTAAGGTTTCAAAAAGCAGTGTTACGTAATAATTGTGGCTGTAACGTAACGGTTGCGGTGGTAGGCACTACCCATTACAGCTGCTTTTGTGGTGTGATAGAAATTTACATATGTACCAGCTGTAGCGGTACCGTAACGATCTGTTACACACCTTTACAATATTCTGAATAGCTTCCTTTCCCCCCCTCCCCTTTCCTTCCCTCCCCTCCCCTCCCCTCCCCTTCCTCCAAAAAAAAAATATTTACAAAAAAAGAACGAATACTCAAGTGATCTAAGCCTAAAGAAAAAAACATTGTATGAATTTTTTTTTCCTTATAATTCTTTTTATTTTTTGTTTAATTACATTAGCATGTAAAATTAAAAAAAATATATAAACAGTGATTGTATTTATTTTTATAATAATTTCATTTAATATTTAATTGTAAATTTTTTTTATTTTGTTACTGTAATGTGTTGTCTAAAAAATGTCTTTTAAAAACTAAAATAAAACCAGTAGCTCAAAAATAATTTTTGTTTATTGGACAATTTTTATTTTTATAATTATTTCATTTAATACTTAATTATAAATAATTTTATTTAGTTAGCTGTAAAGTGTTGTCTAAAAAAATTAATTGCTCAAAAATAATTTTTTTAGGGCACAAATTTTATTTTTATAATCATTTCATTTAATAATTGTAAATATTTTTTATTTAGTTAGTTCAGGTATTGTCAAAAATAATTTTGTAGACATTTAAAATCAATTATTCTTTAAATCATTAACTATTGAAATAAAATGTAAAAAGCTCTTTTTGTAGTGATTTAAAAATATGAAATATATTAGATCATACTTAAAAACTAACAAAAATTAATCAAAATCTATTTTAAACCCCAATAAATGTGATTCTTGGGAAAAAAAAAATTATGCATATTGGTAAGTTTTTTTTTCAAATTGTGAGAAAAATAAAAAAAATTACGGTTCTTGTTATCGCAACCGTTACGCTACGGCCTTTACACCCGCAACTGTGCCACTACAACTGTTATGACAACCGCAACCGCTTTTCGAAACCTTGATTATAACAACATTTAAAAGAATAATAGAACTTAAAATTTTAAAACAACGAGCAGAGGAATTAATGCAGCAGTGAAGCCTAATATCAATCTCACAAATTCTCTGGAGAAGATGAACAAAAATAAAGGAACATAGTTATTTTGTGTATTACCCTTTTGCATAACCGGTGCCCCACTTCTAGTATTAAAGCAATGTTGTTGCATTCCTTCCTCACTTTGAGCCCAATAATCTTAGCTCATGGGTGCACTATGTACATCTTTGGAGTTAAAATTTTATTTTTTTAATTGTTAGTGAGTTTGATAAATTAGATTGGTGAGATGAGTGGCTGTGGACATCTAATTCATTTACGGAATTTGTCCACGAAGAAATGTCTTTTTGTGATCCTGCATGGGGGTTCCATACACATATTGGAACAGGCTCGAGCAATTAGTTAAGTTTTGTTGAACATGAGATTGCAAATGGATGTTAATTGCAAATTGCTGTTGTTTTCTAAGGGAACTTGAGGATGAAATGAGATTTTGAAAATGAAAACTTATGCTTGAAAGTTGTAGACTCTATGTCATCAGCGATTTTGTTATTAAAGTTCTAAACCTTCACATTTCCTTTTATTTTCCACCTTCCAGAAGCACAATTTGTTCTGCTTAATCTTAATGTACTTTCTACTCTCCCAGGTGAAATCTCGAGCAATGGAAGTGGCAAAATTGATAGAGAATGAAGATGGTGTTGTGGCTGCTGTTGATGCATTTCACCGGCATTTGCCTCCAGAGATACCATTGCCAAGGTCATTTTTACAGGACAATGACCATCCAAACCCTCTACAGTGGCTCTTTATTCAAGTTGGGAAATTATGTTTGCTTCCTTGTGGTTCGTAAGCTTGCTGCAGTAATTTATATGTATATTTGCTTCCTTGTGGTTCGTAAGCTTGCTGCAGTAATTTATATGTATATGCTATCATTTTAATTGTTTAAATTTTTTTATTGTTTGCATCAATTTCTTCATTTTATACATTTCATTCGTCATTGTATTCATTTTATTCACATCATGTACACAAAAGGGATTCTTTGGTAAAGTTTGAATGTAAGAAACTGTACATTGGGCTGGCTTGTTGATTCAATTCATGGATTTTATGCCAATTATTGTCATTGGCTTGGATTTTGTATTATCTCGATCTTGTTAAGGAATACATTGAATTGTTTGCATCTGAAGGACATGACTTGACATTTTCAACTGAGAGTTACCTTATTTATCATGAATTCAGGCACCATGGATGAAGACTGTCTGTCACCTTCCCTTCATCCCATCAAGTATAAGCAAATCACAATATATAGTTACTTTTACACAATAAGTTCAAGTTCTGAATACTTTATTTATTTATTTGTTGGGTAAATTACTTTTCAATTTGCATCACCACTTGTATATTTTGATGTCTCTCTCCACCTGGATTCCATATAGTAGCTTATATTAGTTGGTGCAGCATATACCCCGCATTTGAAATACATGTTCCCAGGCCCTTAATCACGTGTTTCAAATTTTTTTGTACCATTGATGAAACACTGTGACCTTCCCTCCATCCACATCATGAATTAAATTAACTCAAAACCATTTGTCATACAGATCAGTATCAACTAGCTCACCACTGTAGTACCTCATGTAGGGATGGCAATTTGAAACCCGGCCTGACGGGGGACTTGACCCCCCGACCCCGATTTGAGCGGTTTTCTCTCAAAAAATATCCCCAATGGGGAGGGGGATGATATTCAAAAATCAATCCCCGATCAGTTTCGGGCCGGGGACGGGGATAAGTGTTCCATCCCCTGTCCCTGTCCCCGAAGTGAAATTATTATTTTATCCCTCTATATATATATATATATAAACCAACCCTCGTATCCCTTCTCTCTACCTCAGACCACGCCTCTCATTTCTCTCTCCCTCACTCAGATTTCTCCTTCTTAGAACAGATCTAAACAGATGTGAACAGATCCACCGATCCTCCACTGCCGCCGCCGCCATGGCTTCCTCTTCGACTCCCCAACGCCGCCGCCACCTCACTCTTACATCCGTTGAAACAGTGGCCGTAGCACACTGCCCCGTCCCTCCGCCGCAGCACATTGCCCGTCCTCTTCCGCCGCAACACCACCTATGTTCGGCTTCTGTTGCAGCTCCGGTGGATGATTTGGATTTCGATTATGAACTCAGATCTATATATAACTCAGATCTATATGGAATGAACTCAGATCTATATATGTGTATGTGTATATATAACTTATATATATATAACTCAGATCTCTCTTTTTTTTTAAAAGTTTTTAAGTTGTTGATGATATGTGTGTGTGTATGTGTAATGAACAATTTCAGTTTTTTTTTTTTTTAGCCATGTTCAACGATCATGAATGAATAATCTCGTTCAACAGCAAAGTATGCTTTCATCAATGAATAATCTCATTTTTAGCCATGTATTGAAGAGAGCCATGATGATGATTGTTGATGATGATGATGAAATATACTGAAAACAACAGATTAAATTTTTTTTTTGTTGTTTTGTGTTTAACAAAATTATAGAAAAAAAAAAAAAAAAAAAAAAACAAACAAACAAACAGGTCGGGGAAACCCGATCCCCGTTAGGGGGGGGCGGAGGCGGGGGTTGATGGCGTCCCCATCGGGGATCGGGGGGGGTAGGGATGGGGATTTTTTTACTTTCGAGGATCGGGAATGGAGAGTGTAATCCCCCGGCCCCGCCCCCCGCCCATTGCCATTCTCATGTCTCCATTAGAGATCCTCAATATTATTGTTGCACCATGAGATGGTGCCCGTGAATTTGTACTATTGTAGCACCGAGGTTGGGTTTGGCACAAAACCATAGCCTTCGAATTGCCATTCTCCGGATGAATAGTCAAAGCCCCTACATGAAGATCAAAATGGTAAGCGGATGAAACAATTTTGTGGAGCTTGACAAAAGTTATTCGAAAAGTTATAGAAAATGAGTTGTGTGGGCCAGATTGATTTGAGTGTCTCACATCATAGTAAATTCGAATGTATACCAGACTTTTCGTACTATTCCAAACTCAGGCGAATTTTGTAGTTTATAAAATTGTGAGATCTCACAATTTTTGTATGAACAATTTCACTTTACTCTCTTATGGTTTGCTCTATGTGGATTATTTCATCATATTTAGAAATAATCACATAGCTCTTTGTGGTTTATGGATTGAAGTACACTATTAAGTTAGTTAATAATTTAATAAAAAAAAAATTAAAATATCTCTGTATGTAAATAACTTAGTGTATGAATTACGAATATTTTTGTCATTTGATTAGAAGGCAAAGTGTTCTTTAACCTCCAGTGCCTTATTCCATGTGCGGTTTATTTTATTGAAATTTGAAAATGATCATATGATCTCTTTATTTGGTACGTGTTTCATACTTGCAGTAAGTTGGACAGACTGTTTAATGGTGCACTTCAGTTCATAAACTAGAAGGGAACCATGTGGTTATTTTCAAATGAGATGGGAGTAATCTGCACATGAATAAAAGTGCAAAGGGGTAAAGTGAAATTTGTCCATTTTTGTTTTTGAGAAACTATAAATTTTCACTGTTTCTGTAATTGAGAAATTGTGAACATTTTCTCAAATACTGTGAAATTTTATGAAAATTGTGAAATTTTGGTGGGTGATTGTGTAGTGAAAATTAAATTTATGTAATCTGGCATCTATATATAGAACAAATTTGAACATACGATAATAATTTTAGATAATTTTTAGGTAGTTAAGTTTGAATTTATAATATTTTTGTTTCTCTATTCCAAAGCCTAATATATATATATATATATATTGAAAATAGAGTTATTTTGAGAATACATTATCTTAGTAACTTTTAAATTTTGTAACTAAAATATGTAGTGAAAAAAATTAGTATGTTTGAGATGATTTTTTAATTTTTTACGAAAAACATACCAAAAAAAAAATAAAGAAAATAAAATATTTGAATTTTTATATATTTATTTGACACTTAAACTTTTTAATAATTTTTTAATTTTGACTATAATCTGAACTTTCCAAACTTACCCTCATTTTAATTTAGACCAAGGGTTATATTAGGGGAGGGGAGGAGGTGGGGATTGAATTCCAACCTCCTCATGAGCTGGGGTTGGTGGTGCGCCCAATCACTAAACAAGATTTATTTGGTATAATTTTTTACAATTTGAAAATTTGAAAATTAAAAATTAAAACATTTCTTTCTCAATTTATTTAATAATTAGTTGTTTTAATTTATTTAAAGAAAAATGATTTGTGGCTCTAAAACTGCTGACACTAATGGCACTAATTTCCTGTTTTGGTAACTTTATTTTGTTTTTTTTTTTTTTTTACCTGATATAGAAATTAGTGCCATTAATACTCAAAAATTTAGTGCTACAAATCACAACTGTTATTTAAATTCTCTTTACCACTAGCGAGTAGTTGTACTACCAAGTACTCTGATGCAAATATTAAAATAAATTTTTAAAAAATATAAAATTATCTATAATTTGCATCAAATGAAAAATTATGTAGTGATCTTGAAACATGGCCACATAATACCCCAACTCAATATGATTAGTTGAAATTATGGGATCCAATACTTTTTAGAATGGAAAATGATTGGTGGCCCTAAAACTGTGGCTCAAATTGGCTCAAATTGCCAGTTTTAGTAACTTTGTTTTTTTTTTTTTTTTTTTTAACCTAATAAGGAAATTTGAGCCACAATTTGAGCCAAATATTCGGGCCCCCTAGCAATGCCCTTTTAGAATAATGTTTCGTAGTTCGAAATATATTGGCCCAAATGGCTCAAATATCCAAAACGACATTATTTTAGGCAACTCTGTTTTTTTTTTTTTTTGTTTTTGCCCTTTTTTCTTTCCCTACTGTTTTCTCTTTGAAACAAATAGAAGAGGAGAAAAGAAGGAGAGAAGGAGGAAGAGAGAAGAAGACAAGGAGAAGAGAGTGCCGCTGACGAGACGAAGGCCTCGGCCGCCGACGAAGCCATTGTTGAAGAAACTTGAAGAGATTCAAAAGAAACACAGGTATTGTGCAAAAAAACTGGGTTCATCTTAAATGAATCCTTTTCCATTGTTTTAATCCATCACGGACCATATCTTCTAAAAACATTATGGAGTCCCCATAACTTGAACCAAATAAATCCTTACAGGAGACCCAAACCACCCAAAATGTTCCCAACAGATCTCCGATTGGCCCAAAATGTTACATTGCTGCTTTTTTTTGGGTGAATTTGCTGCTGATGGAAATTCAAATTGTTTGGAGAAACTGAGGAGTTTAAGCAGATAATGCAAAGAAGAGAAGAGAAGATATGTTTTTTAGAGAGAGAAAGTGGGTAAAGAGGAGAGAGAAAGCTTACTGAGAGAGTGTTTGGAGGATTGGAAAATGCAGGGAGATGAGGAAGGTTAGATCTGTGTATACACATATCTATATATATGTATGTATATATATAAGAGAGAGAGAGAGAGAGAGAGCCCACCATCGCAGTTCAAAAGGAAGAAGAAGAAGACCAAGGAAGAGGAGAGATAGAAAAAAAAGAGAAAGAAAGAGAATGAGAAAGAGAGAGAGAGGTCGGACCATTCAAGCCTCGTAAAAATCTAGCCACATAGCAGAATTGTACTTTTTATTAGGCTAGTAAGAAACAATTTGATAAGTGTCAAGTGTCTAGTGATGTGGAGCAATACTCCTAAACCACCCAATGACTCATCTGGTGCTTGGGGTTCAATTCAATTTTTTTTTTTTTTGGCATCTTGACTTTTACGAAATAATAATGTTACATCTCTTAATTTATTACCTTTAAATCACCTTTAATGATATGACATTGAAATTAGATCTCACATGATAAAATGTTTAATAAATCAAATTTTAACACTTGTCAAACACATCATAATGAATAATTTTTAAGAGTGATAAAATTAAATGTCTCAAATATTTTTTTACATAAAGGTATGTAAAAAAATTTAAGAAAAATTATGTGACAATTAATATGACCTTTTTACTTTAA
Source organism: Camellia granthamiana (assembly GCA_036172215.1). Classification (NCBI taxonomy): domain Eukaryota; kingdom Viridiplantae; phylum Streptophyta; class Magnoliopsida; order Ericales; family Theaceae; genus Camellia; species Camellia granthamiana. The sequence continues at coordinate 118,687,752 of CM069905.1, forward strand.
CTTTTTTTTTTTAAATTTTTTTTTTAATGAAGCCTCCAAACCAAGCCTCAGTTGCGGCGTAGGCTCATATATCCTTCCACATAGATGGGAACGCACATTTTTAACTAACTAAAGGGGGTGTTTGGTACAACTTTTTTGAGCCTGCTTATAGCTTCTGGCTTTTAAAAAGTTATTTTGGACTGTTTGGTTAAACTTATTTCAAACAGCTTCTGATTCTAACAGCTTATTTTAAGTCAAAAAAGCTGATTCTGAGAAGCTGCTCACCCCCTGCTTCTGATTATCAGCTTCTGCTGTGGACATGTTAATTCATGGTTATACTCTTAAATTTTTTTATTTTTTATTTTTTTAAAAATAGAAAAAGACCCAAATGGACTATAAAATATTATTATTATTTTTTATGAAAAATGTAGACAAATAGTGAATAATAAAAAATAAAAAATAATTGAAAAAGCTACTTCACAGCTTATTTAACAAACACTACTCAGCAACTTAAATCTATAATCTAACAGCTATACCAAACAGATTAACAGCTTCTGATTAAAGTCATAATCTATAATCTGTTAAGCTATAAGCTATAATCTGTTTTAACAGCTACACCAAACAGCACCAAAATCTCGTTGATTTCATCTTAATGTCTCCTTCTAGTACCCTTCACATCAATTGCCATTCAGGATTATTTTTATTTTTGGATGGAGCAATTGAAGATATTTATTTCATTTAATTTTACCTTAGCTTATCTCGTTGCATGTTTATTTGAATTGGAATTTTCATTGTTTCCAAATTTATGACAGCGAACAATTTACTAGAACTGAACTTCTCCGACTCTACTGAAGTAAATGTTAGAAATATGGTTTTGAATATTTTGGAAAACAGAATTTTTCTTAAATTTTGGTCTAATTTTTAGATGGACCCATGCGTCGATTTTCGTGGGTTTAAGTGGTAACGCGTTCTATGCCACGTTATGATTCACGTGGTATATTTGGTTGCTCAAAACCATTATCGGGTGAATGAAAAATTAAAGCCAAAGTGGGCTTCATGGAAATGGAGTTTTGGTGGAAATTCCTTAAGATTTGTATAATGGCTTGTCCTACATTGATTTAGTGGGAAGTTTTGAGTGGGTTTATAAGGCATGGGATTGGAACTTGGGGTAGGCTCTAAGGGACACCCAAGTTTTGTAGAGAGGGAGGTTATGGGCAAAATGGGCTAGATCCATTGGACCTAAAAATCACCACACGCACGCCGCTGTCCGGTCGGGCGGGCTGGGCTTGGGCGCGGGTGTGAGGTTGGATTGGGCTTGTCCGGCCCAATACCTATCTTTTTGGGCAAAATACATTTGAATTTTATTTTTCTAATATTAAATTCTAATTTTTTGAATTTTGGAAATTAAATTTAAAATTGGGTTCAATTTTTTCCCATCCGAACAGAATTGAATCTGTTTAAATTTAAAAAAAAACACCTGGTTGGAATTTTGTACAGGTTGTTATCTGTTCAAATTCAAATTTGAACCCAAACAGTACCAATTCAAACCCAACAGGTTCAATACGCTACCTGTTCAATTCAAAATAAAAGGGTGCCACTATATCTATAAATAAGACAAGTCCCTCGTTTGATTTTTACTACAATTTTCGTATTTCTTCTCTACTATAATTCTCTGCATTTTGCTGCATTTAATTTCTGTGAGAAAGAGTGTAAACACTTAATGTGTTCGTTGGGCAAAAAATTTGTAGTGCTGCTATTGTTTGTTATTGATCATTTTATCCTGGGAGATATACGTCCACATTCTGAAAGTGCCATGGAGAGGATGAATCTGTCTTAAGGACACAGTGTCTAACACTGGACTTGATCAGAATATTATTCGAGGAATTAATCAAGTAAGTTGTTAATTTATTTTCTGGTTTATTATTTATTTAAATCAGATTTTGATTTTATTTTTGTAACAAAATAAAAATTTGTTTTTATTTATTTATTTTTATTGGTTTAAGTTTTATAATCAAACAATCTCTCTCATTTTCTATTTTTCTTTTGTATTTTGTTTGACGTTTAGTACACAAACAGAATTAATTTATTTAAATACAATAAAGATTATCCAACAGTAAACTCAAATAAATTGAAATTACACGTTATTATCATTACTGTTATTATTTTACATTTTCTTTTATTTATTTTGATCATAACATTATTGTTTCAATACAAGTGGCAAGGTAACTGAGCTTGCTCAGAAAAAAAAAAAGAAAAAAAGAAGGGTCTGCCCTTGCCTTGGAAGCACTTTATACATGGGGAACGCACACCTTTAACTAGGGCTCTATAAAAAGAAAAAAGTTGTATTTTGCTACTTAGGTCAAAGATGTTAAAATGGCTTTTTTGTTATTAAAATCATTTGAAAATATAGCTAAAAGTTACTTGTGAAATTATAGTTATATCTTTCTTGTTGTTTAAATGAGTCATATAGATGAAAGTGATTATTTTCTAAAATAGGTGGAGATATTTTGATTATTTGATTATGATGTGACAGCATAAACAAATATTAAGTAAAAAAATAAAAAATATAACTTTTTATTAATTTTCTAAATGACTTTCTGAAAAAATTAAAAAACTTAATTAAAAGTCAAAATTCAACTTTTAATCATTTTTTCAAAACATCGCTAAGTAAAATCACATTGATTTAAGAGGCTTTTCCCATATTAAGCCTAATTTGTATCTTAATTCCCAAACTAGGCCTAGTTTGGACGGAATTCCCAAACTAGGCTAAAGCGCTATTACAAATCGCGCTTTCACTGTTTGGAGTCTAAAATGTGATGAATAGTGAAAACGCTATTTCAAATCGCGCTTTTAATTAAGAAAGCGTGATTGCAAATCACGCTTTCCACATAAAAAAAATTTCTGAAGAAAACGCTATTCGAGCGCATTCACCCTGCATTCGTTTTGTGAAGAAAACGCTATTCAAAATAGCGCTTTCACTTTGCATTATTTTTTCTTCATAAAACGCTATTTAGAATTACGCTTTCACTGTTGATTAATGAAAGCGCGGATTGAAAAAATGCTTTTAAAAGTTGTTAACACACCCAAGCCCCCTCATTTGCAATCACGTTTTTTACACTTACGTTTTTTCGTCTCTTGCTCTCTGCTCTCAGACTCTCTACCTCTCGCTCTCGATCTCCCTCTGCTTAGACTCTCTCGCTCTCGATCTCGCTCTGCTCTCAGACTCTCACTGTCGCTCTCACTCTCCCTCTGCTCTCACTCTCTATCTCTGCTCTCTATCTCTCTCCGTGGTGTGGCATCTAGCTCTGTCTGTATCATTTGAATTTTATGTATTTATTTATTCTGTTTGTGAAAATGTGAATGTGTGGTTGAAAATGTGAATGTGTGTTTGTGAAAATGTGAATGTTAGGGTTCTAAATGTCAATTATTAAATGTGTTAGGGTTGTAATGTGTTAGGGTTTTATCAGTGTAGTTATGAAATTATGAAATCATAAAATGTTAGGGTTTTGAATTGTGAAATCAGAAATTATGCTTGTGGTTTCAGAAATTAGGTTTGGAATTTTTTGAAATCAGAAATTAGGGTTTGGAAATTTTTTTTTTAAAACTCTTTATAAAGATCAAATCATGATTTTTTTTTTTTTCTTTTGTAATCCCTTTGTTTTTTTTTTGGTTGAGAAGTTTTAAGAAATTTGATAATATAATAATAATTGGCTATATTTTACGTGAAATAATTTTTATCTTTTTTGCATATGAAAATGAAAGTGAAGTAACTATGCCAATAATGATTGTGTAACAAAATTTTTACTTTTTTTTATACTTTTCACTAAATTATTTATTTATTTATTTTAACACTTTTTTTTCTCTTTCCTCCTAATCAAATTGCCGTTATTGACATTGCAACTGGCTTCTTGTTCTAGAGTAATATCAATATGAATCCAAAACCTCTGAACTTAAGTTATTTTTATTTTTGCGATGGGATTTGCTCCAGTACTAATCTAGATTGGAGAAGTGTTCTTTGAGCCCATAGGCTCATTACTTGTTCATTTTAATTATCTGAATTGTTTATTTTTAAGATTCTTTAGATATATCAAGTACACACAAAAATTAGATAGATCCGATAATTGTAACATATTGATTTCATTGCGTTTGTCTTAAAAAAAATACTAAATGATTTATTTTCAAAAACACACTCATTGATCATTTTTTTAGAAAGAAACATAATAAAATGAAAATTTCATAATTATCAGACCAATCTATTTTTTTAAATATAAATAATACACATGAAGAGTTCTAAAAATCAACTGTTTAGATAATTAAAATAGATCCCTGATGGATCCATAATTCCAAACAATGCCTATTCAATTCATATATGGACCGGAAAGAGTCTCATTCCTTATTTTAACACCTTTTATCTATTTCATCCTAATCAACTTACAGTTATGTAATTTTTTAATTTTGGATTATTAGGGAAACCGCAAAGAAATTGGTTGAGATCCCTATTCACTTTCATTCATCAAAATTAGTTGACTTTGATTGGATTGATTAGTATTTAACAGTCAATAATAAGATAGGTTCATGAAATATTAGGTTCGGAGAAGTCCAATTGCTATAGATTAGCTGGTGTGCTGGTAGTTTTCATTGTTTTTTTTTTTTTTTTAGGTCGTGACTGGTAGTTTTGATTGCGTGTCGTGTTTTATTTGACATTGAATAGGACTGAAAAATAAAAAATAAAAATAGAAGTTAGCTCAATTGATTAATAGTTAATTGAATAGGTTCCTGAAATATTACGTCTTGTCGTCCCTACTTTCTATGAAGCCTGATTTTACTTCTTCAAAATTAGCTGTTATTTGCCCATGACTTTGACTGCGATTGAACAACTAATGTTTTGAGCCCATGTTGGGCTCAGTTTGTCTCCACTGAATCACGTTGTTTGGTCATAAGGTTATTACTGATCCTTTTTTCAATAATTTCAAACGTTTATTTTTTACATTACAATGTGTAAATTATTCATAAAATATTAAAACGATCTAATAATATAACTATGTTTATTACTTTTGTTTTTTTTTAAATTTAATGATTTAGTTTTTAAATAATATTTGTCATTTATTCTTTTATAAATAAATGTCATGAACTAACGTGATTATGCTTATTCAGTTTATTTTTTTTACAAATAAATGTCATGAACTAACGTGATTACAGTTATCCAATTGACCTGATATATTTTATGAATGATCTATACGTTGTGGTTTAAAAAATAAACGATTTGAATCATCAATACGAAATCTATGGGTGTATCACACAGGTCCAAATAACACGGTGGAGACAAGCTGATAAAGGTTATTGGATAAGATTTAAAAAATTAAAAATTAACAATAATACTAATAAAATATAAAATAAAAAAAGAGTTTTGGGTTTGGAATTTTTTGAAATCAGAAATTAGGGTTTGGAATTTTTTAAAATCAGAAATCAGGATTTGGAATTAGGGTTTGCAATTTTGCTTCTGAATCAGAAATCATAAATTATGCTTGTGAATAAACTAACCTATATTTGTTGAATTGGAATTATGAAATGTCTATATTTTGAAATTTGAAATCAGAAATTGAAATTTTGAAATTATGCTTGTGAATCAAAATGTCTATATTTTTTGAAATTAGGGTTTGGAATTTTGAATTGTGAATAATCAACCTATATTTGTTGAATTGGAAATTTTATTTTTCGCTTGTTAAGAGGAATTAAAAGGAAATTAGGGTTTGAAATTAGGGTTTTAAAAGTAATTTTTTTTAATTAAGAATAAAATTAAAAAAATTGAAATTCATATAATTGATAATTGTTAATGTCATATTATGAAATTCATATAATTGAGAATTGAGAATTGAAATTCATATTATGAAATTCATGAATTGAGATATTTATGAGTAACATAACTAAGAGTTTGTTTGAATTGGAATTTGGAATTTTTCATGAACCAAAAAACATATGGCCCCATGCGTGTGGACTTTTCACCAATTATCCCTATTTTAAATTGATAATGTTATATATATTAATAAATTTTTATTATAATGTTGAATTAACTACTAGTATAACACCTATTACATCATTAAAATAATTCATGCTTTAATTTTAAAAATTTTATTAGTACATGATATATCAATTATTAAGAATAATTTATAAAATTTATTAATTTGTATAATGTTTTTCATTTTGTATATGTTATATATCAAGTTGATGTGTTAAAGTAAATTTGCTTTAATCATATATACAGTTAGAGTATTATTTATTTGTTACACATAATTACTAATATACATAGCATGAATTGTTGACTTTATGGTTGTATATTCAATTTTTTATTCAGTTTCTACATCAATTGGTTGGCATAATCTAGAACTAAGTAGGTAAATTTCATTTTCGATTTGCCACTCACCCAAATAATACTGACCTATGAAAATCTATAAGTCCAATCACTTGTATAGATATTATGGTACACTGTAAGGAATATTACCTTATTTTGTATTCACCCAAAAAACATTACCTTATTTTGTGAAAATAGCTTTTTAAAAAATAAAAATTGATAAAAAAATTATGTTTATCACCCGTTAAAAAAAAAATTAAAAAGCAACCCAATTTCATATTAACTTTTTTAACTTATAAAAAAGTCAAAAAATCATTAAAAAAATAATATCAAACAAGTTTTAGTCATATTATTTATAAATTAAGAGGTCAATAAATCAATTTTTACTTAAAGGCAATGGATGATTAGTGAAAAACATAAACGCAGGACTTTCCAAGAGTACCTAATAATTTTTTCTCATTAAAAAAATATCAAACAAACTCTTAGTTTGTAACGCCCTCAAAATAATAACAATAAACTCCACAATATTGACATGTATTGATATATAAAAGATCAACATCCTTCTATTCATCAGAGTATTTCCTTACAAAAAGTATTACATGTTGACAACAAAAGTAAACGCCCCATGGGCTTACAACTTTCCAAGCCAACACTTGGTTACAAGAAATGAGTACTAACTCATACACACATTAAGCCCTAGGCTTGAATTTACATGTAATACATCAAAAGCAAAACGACATCCAAAAAGTCTGACAGCCTCTAGCCTCCCAAGTTATGTCCTTGGAGGTGGCATGCTGCCTGTACTTGAAAATGATGTTCCCATATAGGGTAAGCCACAGCCCAGTAGAAATACACTAAACCAGCTATGAACAATGACTAAAAGATTAGCAGTCGATAGATGGTCAACACTGATACATCCACTTATATCACATTACAGTTACATGACTTACAAGTCTATGTTACTTTTCATTTCTTTCCATTTTCAGTAGATAAGCATACTAGCTAAATCAACATATCAACAGATAAGCATACTAGCTAAATCAACATCTCAACATATAAGCATATTAGCTATATCAACATCTCAACAGATAAGTATAAGAACTCTATCATACAACCAAAGAGAAGCATATGAGCTATATCTGCACTTCTCTAGACAAGCATATGAGCTGTGTCTGCACTTCTCAAAGATAAGCATATGAGCTATATCTACGGAGTTCATCCCCTATCTCCTCCCAACGCTATCCGGTTTAGAGGTACATCCCCTATCTTCCCCTAAACCGCGGAGTACATCCCCCATCTCCTCCTCTACACACAATGCATATAAACACAAAGGTTCTATACACAATCAACCAATACATAAAGTTAATGTATTCTATTAACCGTCATGCTCCATGACACATTCCATTGATTAGTTTTCGTTTGCCTAATCATCATGCATTGTCTACAACAATCAAGACTATCCTCCACAAATAGCCCAAAGCAGTTATTTCTAAACAGAAAATAAATGCACAAAATGGATAATATATCAACATTTCAATTTGGTGAGCGATAAATAAATCAACTACACCCTTTAATCCCATCCATTCCAAATATCAACATTTCCAATTTAATTCCTCATTTCCTTTAATTAATTATATGCATTAATTAATTAAAACAATTAAGGCAAATTCCCATAACTAACAAAACAACCCTAAGGTCCCGTTTTCATCCATAATCCATCATCTATCTCATCTTTCTATGCCAAACTTGCATTTAGGTTTATTATAAACAAAACCCCAACTTTTGTAAAATTACACAAAAGACCCAAACTTTCTCAAAATTTACCCAACAACACCCAACGTATCAAAATGCTAAAATTTAAAGACAAAATCCATAAGAAAGAGTAGGATATCCCTACCTCAAAGTTTGAGCTCCAACAAAGAAGATGAAGAAAACGAAAATGCTCCAAATCACAAATTTTTCGGATCAAAAGGTAGCCCTCGACGATCAACAACTTTTTTGTAAAGGCCAAAGGTGAGAAAATCACTCCTACTAGATCAATACCTAGAGAGAAGGTAGAGCTCTAGAGTGAGAAGCTCAACAATGGTGTTTTTGGAAAAGTAAGAGAGAGAAGAGATGTGAAAAAGTGATTTAAAAAAATCAAAACACGGAGCTTTAACCCAGTCGCCCCTCTCGAGCGGCCAAACCCCCGCTCGAGCGGCACTCACAGACTCCCGCTTGAGCGGCCAATCCCCCACTCGAGCGGCGGATGCACACTCACAGAACTATTGCAGACAGGTCCCCCGCTCGAGTGGCCAACTCCCCGCTCGAGCGTCCAAACCCCCGCTCGAGCGGATAACACTGCAGAGGAAATACTGGAAGGGTGATTTTCCCGCTCGAGCGCCAAAACCCCCGCTTGAGCGGAGAAGCTACAACAAGATCCCCGCTCAAGCGTCAAAAGCTCCGCTCGAGCGGACAAACCAAAATCTGGGCAATTACTTTTGGTTCTAAGTTCAACCAACCTGTAACAAACCTGCCCAACACATCCTATAACTCAAATACAAGGTATGAAAGGATGTAAACAAGATTTAAACAACTGTTAACATCTACGGAACCAAGTCCGGATCACTGTACACCAAGGGGTAAAACCCGGGATTGCTATATAGTTATGTTACTCATAAACTGATAATTCATATTTTGTTACTCATGAATTGGATTTTTTCCTCATTGAAATTCATATTATGTTCTCTCAAATATTTAATTTTGACTATATTTTATTCAAAAAAAAATATTTTTATTGACTTCAAAATAATAAATGAAAAGATCATGTTTTCTCAAAATATTTAATTTTGACTCTATTTTATTCAAATAAAAATATTTTGGTTTAGTTTCGTTTGGTTTATTTCACTGTATTTGGGGTCAGGCACCCAGAATATGATTAAAAATTCTTAGAATTTATTTTTATTTGGGTTTTGTAAGGACCCACATTTCATGCCTTAGTCATGCTTACATACAGTTATATGATTTGCCATGTTAAGATTTGCTATCATGAATTGTGCCTTGTTTTGTATGTATTTGATTTGCCTAAGTGTATATGTATGCTTTGTTCCTCCCTTGCTATGCTAAGCCTAGATCATTTTCAAGCCGAGGTCATCTTAAGCCTTTAACTGTTTTGGAATCCCTTTGTTTGATCTCTACCCTTGTTCTGGCATATTGGCCGAGATGATTATCATCTGGGCCGAGGTGTGTATCGCCGAGGCCGAGATGTGTATTATCTGGGCCGAGATGTTATCTTGAACCCAAGTGATCTTGTCCTGGAAGTGGTATGACCTAGACCGAGGTGTGGCACATCTAGGCCGAGGTGTGGCACAGTTCAGTCAAGTGTTGTCCCTCCTAGCCGGGATCATTGTCATCTTAGTTGCCGAGGCTCTGTCCTTCCAAGCCGATGTCATTGTTATCTTACTGCCGAAGTGTTGTTCTTAGCTGAGGTCATTGTCCTTTGTTTTGCCGATGTCTTGTCTTTTGCCGATGTCATCACTTGCCGGGGTGTTTGCTGTGAAGCTTGTTAGATACGCTTTGTCAGAACCTTGTCTTGTCAATCAGTCACCTTTTTGAGGAGGACCAACCCGGTAGTGCCACGTGGCCGAGCTGAGTGTTAAATCAGCCGGCAGAGAGAGAAACCTACCATTTGTTATATTTTGTTCTAAGGAAGAGAGAGAAGCTCTAGGAGGGAAGAAGGAGTTCTTAGAGAGAGAGGAGATTTCCAAGCTTGATTCCGAGAGATCAAACCGTTAGATTCGTGTTCTAAGGTTAGATTCTTGATCAATGTATGATGTTCTTTATGTTTATGTTATTGCATTGCATGATTGAATATGATTTGTAAGCCATGCATTGCTTTGAAGTTCGGTTTTAGAAAGAGAAGATGATATTCAAGTGTTCTTCAAGAAAAGTCATGTTTTGATCCGAAAGCTCATGCCAAGATTCATGTTTTCATGTTTGTTTTTGTATGATCTTCAAGTATGGGTACCCAGGTCCATGTTTTCGAACTCATGGCATGAAATCCCAGATTTTGTAATGAACAAGTTATGATTTTTAGCATTCATGTTCTTCATGTTCATGTTCATATTCTTCACGTTCTTCAACCCAGATTTTCCAGACTTCACTTTCCGAAGTGTAGTCGCCGAAGATCATTCTTACCTAGACCTCACACTTGGGCCAAGCATCGTATCTCACCTTGGCCTACCTTGCATGATCACTTGCACCTTTGGTTTGTCTTGTATGGACCTCGGCATGCAGCTGCACGCCGAAGCCTTGGTAGCCACACCTCGGCCAGGTGGTGTGGGACCTCGGCACAGACCTGGTTGGTACCCAGCATGTCTTCTTGACATGTAAAACAGTGTTTTGATTTCCAACATGTTTTCCCGAGATCATTTGCATGCATGTAAGACTTGTTTTAAGAAGTATGTTCAGTAGACTTTGCCATGTGTTTGTAGGACTTGGACCTTTGCCTTGATCCCGACGTCCCAAGAGCTATGTGAGTGGTATTTTTAATAAAGCTATGTTATAACGTTTTGATAAAGCCTTACTTTGCTTTGTTTTGGAAAAGTATTTGTTAAGCATGAATGATTATCCCTATTTTGTGTATCAAGTATTACTAGGGGACTCTAAGCCCATGTAGCATTATGTTTAAGAGATATTTGCTATCGACGGTCTATGAACGGATAGCCCCCCCACCGACGGTCTATGAACGGGTGGATTTGTCTAATTTGCTATCGACGGTCTATGAACGGGTAGCCCCCATCGACGGTCTATGAACGGGTGGGTATGTTTTGCCAAGTATGTTATAAGTTCAAGTACACGTTTTGATACAAGATATGCTAAGAATATGTTTCGGTCCAAGTTATGCTAAACACATGTTTTGAAAGGTCGAGATTGATGAATACGGTTCATCCCATGTTTTGCTATCGACGGTCTATGAACGGATAGCCCCCATCGACGGTCTATGAACGGGTGGGCATGTTTTGATACAAGTTAAGCCAAGTGTATGTTTTGACACAAGTTATGCTAAGTATATGTTTTGAACAAGTTATGTTACATGTACATGTTTTGAAGAAGCTATGATATATGCACCTTTTTGACAAGGACCTCGGGAATCATTCATTAACCCCTTTATTACTTGTACCATTCACTGAGTATCCAAGCTCACCCTCTCTATGTATATATGTAGGTTCCAAGCTAGAAGTCGGCTACGCCGAGACGTGTGTTTTGTGCCGATGTTTTGTATGCATGTTAGGTCGGCATCAAGGATGTCGGCAACTGTGAAGATTATGTTTTTAACCTTGTACTTCCTGTATTATATTTATGTCGGCCTTTTGTGTTTAGGTCGGCAATCTTGTAATGACGTCGGCAGTTCTGTGGATGATGTTTCTTGACTTGTATATATTGTGTTTTGTTTATGTCGGCTTGAGAAGCCCCTTTTGTCAAGATGTAACGTATATTCTATAAGTTGTAAAGTTATGTAATGATGTATGTCATTTCATTTGACTTATGCACAGCTCTTATGAACTAATTAGATTTATATATTTTGCTTCCGCACATGCTAGCCCCATATGTAATACTCTGATTGTGTGTGAATTTTGAAAGTTGGCCTTCGGTAACCGCGGGTTACTGGCCATCACGGCACCATCCTACTAGGGGCGGGTTGGGGTTGTGACAGGTTTAGCTAAAGGTTTCCACTTAGTTGTTAACTATCTAAATCCATACTTTAGGACATAGCTTATTGCAGGTGTCTGCATATAAGCACATAATCACTTGTAAATTGTATGTAAGATCGGATTGCACTCTGCCCCTCCAAGCTAACCATTCAAAATAATTTAATTTTGGGAGGTGCCACATTCTTCCACAACCATTTGGAAAATCAAACCAAACAATTTATTTTTGTCAAATTTATTTATATTTTTTCAAAAAAAATCAAAGAATAATTTAAAAAATCAAACCAAACCGCTATATCATGTATTATTTTTAATATACATTCAATAAAATTAATAATTTTTATAAAAAATATTAACTTTGATATTAGAATAATTTGAAGACATTTCATCATAAAATACTAACATTTAATTTCATAATCTTGTCATAGAAATTTTAAAAAATTTAATGAGCTGAATTTGTAATACATATAGTAGCATTATAGTAGAAATTAAAATTTCCTCACAAAACTTAAGAAAATTTGAAAAAGTTTTTGAAATGGGTATTAAACGAAGAGACTTATCGCCACTTCCGCTTTGTGACTGTCCACCACTATTGAAAAAGAAAATCTTATCATTATGTTTTAATAATTTTTATTTTGATTTATATAATTAGAAGTCATTATTAATTGCACCGTCCCTCAGGCACGGGCATACACTAGTTATAATATATGCATGAAAAGAGTCTTAAAACATGCACTATGAATGGAACAAATACTTGATAGAATCGAGTTCTTTCAACTCACACCATACCGTGCATACATTAGTGATTAATTTGATGAAAAGAGTCTTAAAACATACACCATGCCATCAATCAAGTTCTTTCAACTCAATGGAACAAATATTTAATTATCTACAAAACTTACTGGAACACTTGTGCCTTTTAAGGCTTTTGGTAAATATATTTGGACCTTTCATTCTATTTTGGGAACCTTTGGTGTGTTTGTTGGAAGTCCCACATCGGTTACAAGACACATTTTAAGGTGGATAAACTTCTATATATAGGTGCAAGTGCATAGGGTTAGCTTACCAACTTCTATGGTTCTTTCTTGGTTTAATTAGCCATTACGAACCGAGCTTGAGTTATAAATTTTAGTTGTGCCGAGCTGGATTTTGGCCATAGTTCCATTGGGATTTTGGCCATAGTTCCTTCGCCAAAGTTGTGTTAATTCTCGAGGGCTTTGTGGTGTGTGGTGGAGATCGAGTTTCGACTCTTTTCATCTTTTCCGTTTGAGCGCCGAATTTGAGGTAGGGATAACTTACTCCTCTTTATGAGCTTTGTCTTTAAATTTTAGCATTTTGATATGTTGGGGGTTGTTGGGTAATTTTGAGAAAGTTTAGGGGCTTTTGTGCAATTTTACAAAAGTTGGGGTTTTATTTATAATAAACCTATATGCATGTTTAGCATAGAGAAATGTTAGAAATGGGAATGTATGGGATTAAAGGGTGTAGTTGAATTATTTATCGCTCACCTAGTTGAAATGTTGATTTTATATTCATTTTGTGCACTTATTTTCTGTTTAGAAATAACTGCTTTGGGCTATCGGTGGAGGATAGTCTTGATTGTTGTAGACAATGCATGATGATTAGGCAAACTAAAACTAATCACTAGAATGTGTCATTGAGTATGACGTTTGAAAGAATACATTAACTTTATGTATTGACTGATGATGTGTATAATAATTGTTTATATGCATTGTGTTGTGTTGGAGGAGAGAGGGGATGTACTCCACGGTTTAGGGGAAGAGAGGGGATGGACCTCTAAACCGGGTGTTGTGTGGGAGAAGAGAGGGGATGGACTCCGTAGATACAGCTCGTATGCTTGTCTATTGAAGTGTTGATATAGCTCATATGCTCATCTTTGGAAGTGTGATATAGTTCTTATACTTATCAGTGGGAATGTTGATATAGCTCATATGCTTATCTGATGATGTATTGATATAGCTAGTATGCTTATCTATTGTGAAATGAGGAAATGTTTAATATGAGTTACTGTCTCATATCGGTTATTTGGTCAGGTTCTGAACCATGGTTATGAATTGAAAATTAAAAAGGAATGGAAAATGAAACTGTAATGTGATATGAAAGAATGTAAAAGTGTTAACCATCTATCAAACTGTTAATCTTTTAGTCATTGTTCATAGCTGGTTTAGTGTATTTCTACTGGGCTGTTAGCTCACCCTATACGGGAATATCATTTTCAGGTACAGGTATCATGCCACCTCCAAGGGAATAGCTTGGGAGGCTTAAGGCGGACAGACTTTATTGTCTTTCTTTCGTTTGATGTATTACATGTGGATTCAAGCCAAGGGCTTAATGTGTAGTTGAGTTAGTACTCTCTTTTTGCAACCAAGTGTTAACTTGGAAAGTTGTAAGCCCGTAGGGCATTTGTTGTTGTCAACATGTAATACATTTTGTAATGGAATACTCTGATGAATAGAAGAATGAGGGTCTTTTATATATCAATGCATGTTAAAAGTGATGGGTCTTATGTATTATTTTGAGGGCGTGACACTTACACTATGATTTAAGATGTTTGTATGACTTGTCCAATTTTGTCCAGTCTCACTGAATAAGAAAAATACTTGATAGAATGAAGTGTTTTTTAAATGTGTGATATATCTGTCTACTTTATCAAAATACTAAAAAATACATCAAGATTTATGAAAAGAAAACAAAATATGTGTTTTTAAAATTGGTCCCGCTTACATGCGTACGATTAAATCATTGCCTAAATTAACGGTTGTGTAGAGTCATTATTATTATTTATTTATTTATTAACTTTGATATTAGAATAATTTGAAGACATTTCATCATAAAAGACTAACATTTAATTTTATAATCTTGTCATAAAAATTTTAAAAAATTTAATGAGCTGAATTTGTAATACATATAATAGCATTATAGTAGAAATTAAAATTTCCTCACAAAACTTAAGAAAATTTGAAAAAGCTTTTGAAATGGGTATTGAACGAAGTGATTTATCGCCACTTCCGCTTTGTGACTGTCCACCACCATTGAAAAGGAAAATCTGAACATTATGTTTTAATAATTTTTATTTTGATTTATATAATTAGAAGTTATTATTACACTAGTTATAATATATGCATGAAAAGAGTCTTAAAATATTCTAATTAATAGTCCATAGCAATTTCGTAGGTAAGAAGGACAAAAAAAAAAAAAAAAAAAATGGCACTTTGATGGATAAGCCTGTGTTTCATAATACCAAATAATTGGTACGGATGCCCCGATAGATTCACATGGATAACTATCCAAAATTTACTACATAGATTTAACCACCAACTTAAATTTTCTCTCTAATTTTTGGCCATTACAAATTATCTCTGTAATTATTATTTTGTTTTTGTATGTATAAGAGAAAAAAAAGAGTAAATAAATTAAATTTTTTTCTTACTTTTCAGAACGAACCAAAATGAGTTTTTTGTTTTAATTTAATAACAAAGCCTCTATGACCTCTAAAAAGTGGACGAGGGTTACTAGTTCACATAGGAAATAACTTTCTCATTAAGGTCCCTAATGGCACAAGTTTGAGCAAATCAAATTAACTTATCTGTAATTATCCATAAATCTGAAGAATTGGATCACCAGTTTTAAAAAATTAATAACAATGTTTGAAACATCTATTTTATATTGTCCAAATCAATCGAGTTCTTTCAACTCAATGGAACAAATATTTAATTATCTACAAAACTTACACTATGATTTAAGATGTTTGTATGATTTGTCCAATTTTGTCCAGTCTCACTGAATAAGAAAAATACTTGATAGAATGAAGTGTTTTTTAAATGTGTGATATATCTGTCTACCTTATCAAAATAATAAAAAATAGATCAAAATTTATGAAAATAAAACAAAATAAGTGTTTTTAAAATTGGCCCCGCTTACATGCGTACGATTAAATCGTTGCCTAAATTAACGGTTGTGTAGAGTCATTATTATTTATTTATTTATTTATTTTCAGTGAATGCCTTTTAAAAATTGATCACATTGAGGGGGGGAGGCCCTTGCCGTAATGGTAAGGTTGTTTTATTATGCTGATAATAATGCTTGTGGTTATATGTATATTGTTTCGATATATATATATATATTATTGATATTTTAATGTTTATTGTTTCATTGAAGCAAGTATATGACAACTGTTCCAATTATCTTCTATTAGGAGGGAAACATAATTCGGGATCCCAATGAAGGTGCATCATATGATGCTGAGCCGAAAGGCATATATGGGGTGCAACTTGGCACCACACTTAGCAATTTGGAGGAGATGTTTATGTCCAAGGTGGCAAGTTACGGGGAAACAGTCCGATTGATCTTCAAATGTAGATATCCTTATCGCCAGTGGCAAGCAACCAGCAAATACAAAATATTACCGATCAATGACGATGAGGTGTTGAACACCGTATTAAGTATCGGTGGAAGTTTCCAACCACCAAATTGTTTGGAAGTGTACATTGAGAAAGAGGTTGTACACAATCTTTCAAATATGACACAGATGGATTCTCATCCATTCACTACATTGCTGACACATGGGATTAACATGACAGCGTTTCAGTCTCCTATGTATGAATCAAATGAATGTTATGCAGCTGGCTACACACAACAGACATTTCATGGCCATGGTGGAGAATCAAGTTCACGTGCTGGATATGAGACTGAATTTCACAATAACACCGAAGATGTGCCCACCTACAGCCATCATACCACTCCAGTTGAAGTTGCTGGTAATATGGCTGAAACGGTTAATTCTGTGCAGTTTGTTGACAGTGACATGTACGATCCTGATGTCGCCCTAGACAATGATGAGAATGAAATGTGTGATGAAGAAAATTTATTGGGCGGATCAGATGATGATGATGATGATGAAGATTATGCCAACGCTCCCGTTGATATTCAGAATGCCCCCATTCCACCTAGACCTGAAATCCCTTTCTATGAAAACATTCACATGGGTGGTGATTTTGACATTAGTAATCGCAATGTCGTTCCCCGTAACCGAATCTGGAATGCTGAAAATCCAGAGTTGGACAAAGGGATGGTTTTCGTTGATAAGAAGCAACTCGTACATGCTGTGAAATTGTACCATGCAACAAATAATTGAGAGTATAAGGTCGTAACCTCCAAGCGAGACGTTTGGGTGTGTGCTTGCAAGCACGATTGTAGATGGTGGTTGCGTGCATCTCTTAGTAGGATACATGGTCTTTTTGAAATAAAGCAGTATAGGGGTCCTCACCATTGTTTATACCCACGAATGAACAGGGACCACAATAATATTAGCTCCAGTTACATTGCTTGTCATCTTTTGGGACAAGTTACGGTGAGTATACAAAATAAATGTTTACATTTATATACATATTTGTTTGTTTAAAGTGTTCACACCAAAATAATCTGACTCATAGGTATTGTCGTATGCAGAATGAACCCGATATGCCCATTAAGAATGTCATCGAAGATATAAAAAAGACCATGAACTATAATATATCATACAAGAAGGCGTGGCATGCAAGGGCAAAGGCAATTAGAATGGTATGCGGGGATTGGGATGAATCATATAGGATGTTGCCTAAATTCATGCATGCATTACAAACATCTAATCCTGGCACCATCGTGCAATGGAAACATAGATATACCGGAAGTACAACCATTATGCCCGTCTTCCACTTTGTTTTCTGGTCTTTCAAACCCGTCATCGATGGATTCAGACATTGTGGGCCTGTTATAACCATAGATGGTACATTCTTATATGGGAAATACACTGGTGTGTTGCTTGTAGCAACGATTGTCACTGCCAATGGCAAAGTATTATCGCTTGCATTCGTTGTTGTCGACAGGGAGAGTTTGGAGTCTTGGTCGTTCTTCATTTCAAATATCAAGGAACATATTGTCATGGACCGACAGGGAGTGACTTTGATATCTGATCGAGCTGAGAGTATTTTAGCTGTTGTGAGGCGGCATTGCCTGAATCCCTCGCTCCAATTTGTTGGATATCATCGGCACTACCTTCGACATGTTTGTAGTAACTTTAACACTAAGTTCAAAAATAAGGAGCTGAAACAACTTCTATGGAAAGCAAGGAGTGCTCATCAACGATGAAAGTGTAATGGTTACTTACAACAAATATAGGCTATTGACCAAGAAGCCATCAATTGGGTTTACAAGATGAATCCTGAGGAGTGGGCCCTTTCGTATGATGGTGGATATCGGTGGGAGGTATTGACCAGCAATGATGCAGAGTGTTTCAATAGCGTCTTGAAAGGTGCAAGGAACTTACCTATCTCAGTTATGGTTGAATTTACATTTCGGCGGCTCGTAAAATATTTTGACGAGATGGGAACCCAAGCTGAAATAGATATACAAAATGAGTTCCAATACCCTAGAGAGATGCAAAAAACTATTGAGGATGGCATAGCAAGGGCAAATACTTTCAAGTTAATATCGTATGACAGGTTAGTTTGTAATATAAACTAAATTGTTGTTATTATGTTGTCAAGTTAAGTACACCTAAAAACATGAACTTGATTAATTTCTATTACAATTTTCTGATAGGCCACGCCGCGTATTTGAGGTGCAAATATCTTTTCGCCATGGACGAGGTCGCAATACACAAATTGTGCGGATGAATCAACCCAAGTGCAGTTGTGGGAAATATGAGATACGACACTATCTATGTTCCCATATGCTCGCTGTAATGTCTGAATGCGGTGACAATCCATTCGAGTACGTTGATCTAGTATATAGGCTTCCTCTATACATGAGGGTTTGGGAAACTAAATTCAATCCAATACCGCATCAAGATTATTGGGCTGATCCGCAGTGGACCTTAATGCCTAATGTACTGCGTCTGCGAGAAGTAAAACGGGGTCGTGCATCTATGTCTCGTATTCCGAATGAGATGGATATATCAGATAGGCGTTTGACTGCTCGTTGCAGTGAGTGCCAGCAGACAGGTCATGACAGGCGAACATGTCTGGTGCGACTTGGTCGATGAAGACTATTTAATACTTACATATTGTAATAGATCATTTTTTAATTCTTTATTTGTAATAGATCATTTTATTCTTTCTTTTGTAATTCATTATTTGTAAACGGGGTCGTACATTTAAATAGATCATTTTTTATTTGTAATAGATCATTTCTATTTTTTAATTCTTTATATATTGTAATTGTTTGATTTCCTTGACAAAATTTACAACTCACTGTAGACGTCCCCCGAACGCCTCGGGAGGATGACTCCCGTTCGGTTCACATTGGGTTCACTACAGTTCAAAGGACTCAATTTGTCACGGTTCTTAATCTTGAGCCAAAGAGTCCAACTCTGGCAAATCGTTTGAGAAAACAGATTTTTGAAAAGTAGTGCCAAACATGGACTGCTTTGTCAGATTACAGAGTCGCCACCTAAATATTTTAAAATGGGAAATTTAGGAAACCCTGACTCGGTGCCGAAGGCCACATGTCCGTCATCACCAAAGTGGTCTTGGCTCGGGAGCTTGGGTACGATCGGGGAAGGTCAGCTATGAGCACCCCCTTTCGCCCAGTCTGAAGACCGGCCTCTACTAACCGTGATATCCGTTTTTTTGAAAACATTACATGTTCTTATTCCAGTTATTAGCCTAGAATTACTATGTTATGCGCGCAGCAAACAAGTATAGACTAGATTGCCTAACTTGGAAATAAACATTGCATATCCGTTTTGTCTCGAAAAACGTGTTAGATTTTGCTACTCGCAAGTAGGCTAAAATACGGATTTTAATGAGTTGTTCCAACTCAGGCGATCCAACCTTCACCCACAGGCATTCAAGCAGTTTATAACACATAAGCATTTAGCCGCATGGTAAGCATACTGTCATGGCAACATTCACACGCATGTGGTATGCTAAAGCATAAAAAACTTACATCGTACTCCGTGCCAAAAACAATAACCCGGTTAGCAAACATGCATGACCTAGTTCATGTTAAGTGGCTAATGCAACACAGGCATAGATGCAATCTAGAGTAGGCTCGGCTAACCCTAAACATGGCATGTGAAATGCGCGAGTAGCACGTATTCAAATTGGAGTTGAAAATTGCTATGCAGTTTGTATGATGTACCGAGCCCGATGCATGTGTAACAAATGTATGGATGCACACATGCATTGCATAAGGTATGCTAAAATAAACGTGCCCTAATACTAACCATCAAAGCAGGTAAATAAAAGGGAGAAAGAAATGGGGGTTGGAAGACATACACCCACTCACACACACTTATTACAATTTTGCCCTCACTCGGAGGGACCAAAATAATAATACAGTCCCAAGAGAATAAACGAATAAATTAAATATTACAAAATTCTAACTATTAAAATTAAAGCAAATAAATGAAAGAAAAGGGGCCTCAGCCCTGCCTTGGGGCGCGCGAATGATGCATGCTCGATCCGACTTGCCCAGAAAACCCGTGTCATGGCATTGCTGCTTCTGTTTTTACTGCCTTGCCTCTCCAAAAATTCCCAAAGCTTCAGGACACCTTCTAAATGATCTGCAATAACCCACCGGCTGGGGGAAGTGATCACCGGTTGCTGCAATTGACCACCGGCTGCATGTGGGGTTTATCGGCACAAAAACAGTGCCGGTCGGCACAATATACTGCCGACCGGCAGAAATTCCCTGCAGCAGACAGTTTGACAGCAGCAGCAAGACAGCAAAGCATGGCATGGGTTTTGGGGGACATGTAAGCATGGTCATTGCCTCCTATCATGCTTGGGGACTCAAGGAGGCAAGACCCTTGGTTCTTGGGCCACCAATAGTGCATCTTGATGCATGATAACCCTAAGAACCAAGGTTGCATTTTGATATGAAAATGCATGCAACACAAAAATGCTAACTAAGTCCCTATCATGCCAATATCAAGGGCCTTAGTGACATGGAAATTGAGGTGTGCTTTGTCACTTGAAGTACGAACACCCCTCATTTTCCATACTTGGTTTGACACCCCAAACCAAGTGATGAAATGCAACTTATGCAAACATGCAAACATGCCAACATGCAAACGTGCAAACATGGACCATGGGAGCCAAGATGCTAGAATATGCAAGGCATAAAAAAAGTCACGCAAAGAGGGACCAATTAAGCATAGAACTAGCATGCGCTCAAGGCTTCATTGACTAAACATGCAACAACCATGAAATGAGCATACAATGGTGGACCAAACACAATGAGGCAGCCCTCAAACTCCTCTAAAACAGTGGCAAAATATGCCTCAAAACGTGATTAAAATGCTACACAAGCATGCTAGTCAATGGACCTAAGTCTAAGGCACCAAAGAGAGTAACTTGACACCACTTACACAACCACTCATGGCATGCATCTAACAACCAAAAACAGACTCTTAGCATGTGAAATGACACCCAAACCCCATGTATGGCAGCCCCAAAAATGCATCAAACATGGAAACATGCACAATGCTCATTCCTAGACATACAAGAGCATACCCTTATGGCATGAAATAGGCTAAACATGCATATATACAAGCATGATTTATGGACTGAAAAATGACCCTAGATGATGCCAAATCATGGGATCAAGACAAGTTAAGCATGCTAGGAGCCAAAACATACAAGGCTTACAAGCCTAAAGTACAAAACAACCATGTTAAGCACACTATTCATGGCAAAATCAGTGGCTCACAGCCCTTATACGTGGCAAAACAAGACCAACATCATCAAGATATTAGGCTAAAACATGGAGGCATATGAGGCTAAACACATGGCACATTTGTAAGCAAAGTAAAGCATTACTAAGCTAGTATGAAAGGCATGTTAAAGGCTACAAATCCAACCTAAAACAGAGATCAAACATGGCCTAAAACACACAGTAAAGCTCTGAAATGAGACCAAGAACAAGCAAGTATGCATGCTAGAGCTTCATACAAGCAAGGCCTACAAGCCAAAATACAAGGCAACCAAACCAAGCATGCTATACATGACTAAATCAATGCCTCACAACCCTCATGCATGGTAAAGAGATGCTAAAACCTCCATGAAACCAAGCTAAAACATGCAAGAGTCAAAGCTTAAAAGCATGGCATGTCTCCAAGCATAAAAGGGCATTTCAAAGCAAGTACAAGATACATTCTAAGGGCCATCAATCCGACCAAAAACAGAGGTTAGATGTGACCTAAAACACCCTAAAAAGTTCTGAAATGAAGGCAAATACAAACATTCATGCATGCTATGCTATGAGCCCAAAACAAAGGCAAGTAAAGGACCAAGGGGAGAGGGGTGTCCCTCCCCTATATGAGACTCAAAAAAATCATTCTCACCACTGAAAACCCACTGGTTTTCAGTGGTGAGAAGGCCAAAGAACACCAAACAAAGAGGGCTTAAGCAAAGGCACCAAAAGTGGCCATATAAGGCCTAATAGGATGGATCTTTGCTCAAACCAAAAAAGGACCTTAATGAAGGTTCAAGAACAAGTAAAAACAAGACTTTTTTTTTTATCTTAAACACAAACTCAAAAACACAAAGTAAAGAGGGTAGAAAAAGGTTGCAAGAATGGGGAATATAAAGCAAGATTCTTACCCTTGATGATCCCTTGAAAAACAGAGGTTGCAGCCACTCTCTAATGCTCAAAACCGGTCCAAAACCAACACAAACAACCTCCTAAGTCTCTCAATCTCGAGCTAAGGTGTAATGGTGTGTGTAAAGGAGCAAAAATGAGGTAAAACTACACTTTTTGGCCTAAAAACACACACACAAGAGGAGAGAGAGGGAGGTATATATATATATGGATGTATATCAGAGATATATGTATAATGCTCTGGTTTTGGCTCTCAAAAGGCTAACCCTTGAGCCAAGAGGAAGAGCCCTCCTCTTATAGGCAAGGAATGCTTAGCCACTAAGCAAGCCAAGGGCTCATCCCTCCATACACGTGTATGGAGGGGAGCAAAACACTTTACAGCTGTGAGAAAATATCTCAAAAAGCAAGTGTACAGTGCTCGGCCGGCAAAGAGTACCAAATGGCAAAATTTAGTGCCGGTCGGCACAAAATAGTGCCGGTCGGCACAATAAAGTGCCGATGGACAAACTAGCCAGTCGGTGGCCTCCAGCCCCAGCCGGTGGTGTGTAGGGATGCCTCAAAAGGCATTCCCTGCCCTCCCAAGGCAAAACACAAGCGTTTGGTGCAAAACCAAACACAAACGGTCGAGTTCGGAGGTCCTGAGGCAAGGCGCGCGCAGCCGAGAACTCCGGGAACTCCAAACGAACACAAACAGGGATAATCACCGAGTGTTCCAACGGTGACGTCCAAGTCTTGAGGACGGTCAAAAATGGGGTGTCTACAGTTGCCCCTCTTTGACAGAACTCGGAAGTCATAAGAATGACGGGAGTGAATGTCAAAGCCCAGAGACGACCCATTTTTGACAAGGCCGAAGGCTTAGACAAACATGCAAGACAAATTAGGTATGCGCCCGAAGGCAGGGGCAAAACGCAACTGAAAATGCAGGAAGCCGGGCATAACTTATGATCATGCAAAGAAAGCTGTAACAGAGCACGCATGCAACAGTTCTAAGCCAGAAAACTCCAAACTACCCTATAATGCAGAAAGGGTGTAAGAGAATTATGTAATTCTCGATACATCTCACGCGGAGGACACAATACCTGTCCGGTTCGTCTGGTTGCGCCAGCTTCAAATGAACCGTACATACAATATCGTGCCTGAAAAGAAAACAAACTTAACAGGTATGGTATTGTTAGCAACATGCAAATTACACGATTGGAGGTGTGTGGCAGATGCAACGTGTATAGGCAGTTGTAATTGAACACATGTGAGTAAAGCAGAGCACGCATACAATGCAATGTGTATAGTAGGAACTTGAACACATATAAGTAAAGCAAAGCACGCATACAATGCAATGTGTATAGAAAAAGGAACTTGAACACATGTAAGTAAAGCAAAGCATGCATACAATGCAATGTGTATAGAAAAAGGAACTTGAACACATGTAAGTAAAGCAAAGCACGCATACAATGCAATGTGTATATAAAAAAGGGACTTGAACACATGTAAGTAAAGCAAAGCACGCATACAATGCAATGTGTATAGAAAAAGGAACTTGAACACATGTAAGTAAAGCAAAGCACGCATACAATGCAATGTGTATATAAAAAGGAACTTGAACACATGTAAGTAAAGCAAAGCACGCATACAATGCAATGTGTATAGAAAAAGGAACTTGAACACATGTAAGTAAAGCAAAGCACGCATACAATGCAATGTGTATATAAAAAAGGAACTTGAACACATGTAAGTAAAGCAAAGCACGCATACAATGCAATGTGTATAATAGGAATTTGAAATTGAACATGGTAAAGCATGATGTTGAAATGCAACGTATTGCAACACAGTATAATTGAAACAATTTCTTTTGAAATTTACCAGACATAAAAGGATACGAGAAGGGACATCCTTCGCGCGTTCCGAGCATCGCTCACAGAAGTCACGGCTTGAAATCAACTCGAAGATCCATTACCATTCCAGAAGTGCACTTTCCCGCACTATTCTTGGATGACGAAGGTGTCAGACCGCACAGCCAAACCAGGCACGGGCGCGGGAGGTATTCTGACTACAAAGGGGAGGTTCCTGGTATTAAATCCAGCACTCTGCTACCCTGCTATTTTCTTGCTTTACTTTCCTTTTTTTTCTAGGAGTTTAAGCACATTGCACCGCCTCAGGCGGGTTTTATATTCTTTTGAAATTGCGGGTTTTTACAAAAACACATGATGGAAATGAAACAGCTATTCACTTGAAAAGGTGTTGCACTTGTGTGCATCGCATCACAAGGCATCACATAACAATGCGAATGAAATTGAAACTGTTTTTTGAAAACAAAGCATCGCATCGTAATAATCAGGTAGTGAACCGACTTACAACTCGATAAGCAAAACGAAGACTCGACAGACTAGCCAAGTGCAAATACAACTTGATAGACAAAGCAAAGACTTAAAGAGAGTGACATACAACTCGATAAGCAAAACAACAACTTGATAAACAAATACGCGCGACTCGGCGGGAATCAAATCACCGGAGAGTGCTGGAAGTGGTGGAATTCCCCAATATTCAGCATAAACAGCTTAGAAAACACAGGGGAGAGCCATCGGCCCGACAGAAAGTCCACCGGCCTCGAGGAATTTCCATCGGCACAAAACTTGGTCGGTTGGCACAAAATTATGGCCGGTCGGCACTACTTACTGCCGGTCGGCTGTAGGCTGCCTGC
The DNA here is from genome assembly GCA_036172215.1 of Camellia granthamiana. Classification (NCBI taxonomy): domain Eukaryota; kingdom Viridiplantae; phylum Streptophyta; class Magnoliopsida; order Ericales; family Theaceae; genus Camellia; species Camellia granthamiana. The sequence continues at coordinate 118,713,070 of CM069905.1, forward strand.
ATCAGCAGAATGTTGACATGTGTCCTCCACTCAACCCTATCCTCTTCAAAAGAGTCTCAACTTCGGGGTTTCCTTCATTTCCACACTGATTTGCTCCAAATGGAAGAGTTTCTTGCCCAAAATCTTGCAACTTGGATTAACAACTTGGATGGCTCGGAAAAGCTGAATTTCCGGGCTTTCGGCATGAACGCACTATTCACTTTGCGCCGTACCCCGCTGCATTTTCCATTCCTCCATGCCGCGGCAAGATTTTGGAATCCGGTGACACATGTCTTTAGCTTTAGCGGGCAAGAGGTGTGTCCTACGTTCGAAGATTTCCAAGCTTTGATGGAATCTGAGCATAATGAAGAGATTCTGCCCCAACTTCGCTTTGGCCATGCCCAAGCCTTAGGGCGAATGTGTGGGCTCTCAATACCCGACGCTCGTTCTCTTATTTGTGATGGGACATTGGATGTTCCGAGCTTGGTTTGCCGTTTTTCTGAGACTGGCGACCACGGTGACCGTTACTGGCAAGGCTTCCGGCGACACGCCCTTTGTTTGTGCATGTTGTCTCATTTTCTGTTTGTCTCAAGTTCCGGAGGATCTAGTATCCGGTTGATTGAGGTTGCCCAAGGCTTGAAGGAGGGCAAAAGTTGCATTGCCATGATTCTGGCTGAGACGTTGCTGGGCTTAGACGCCTTTTATCAGCGGGGGGTCCATTATTACTACAGGTAATGTTTCCCACCCAACCTCACATTTGTGTTTGCTCACATCACTCGGCTCTCAGGCTCGGTTTTTCTCACAAAAGCCCTTTTCTCACTTTTTCTCTCATCGCACGTCTCTCTATTCTTTATTCTCTCATTTTTCATCCCTCCCCAGGTGTGGTTAATGGATAAACTAAAGGTTGTGGACTCTTGCCCAGCATATTCAGCGCGCGGCTATTTCTTCAGGCAACGCCTAGTTGACGCCCTTGACGAGGGTTGGTGGTTTGAATGGATGTGCAGTTTGTCCACAGATCGCATTGCTTGGCGGTGCCCTTGGCTCAATCTCCCAATGATGAGTTATAGCATGACCCGTCAGCCCGGGATCCAATTGATTGGCTTGACTCACTGTGTCTTCTACTTCCCATTCCGTATCCTGCGCCAGTTTGGTCATAATCAGACTTGCCCACCGGAAGGGATGGAGTACCCGGTTACATTCCCGATTCGAGGCGCACAGCTGGCCAGGTATGCCACAGCATGGAGGACGAGAGAGCTCCTGGCCCCCGCTCCCACTTTCAGTTGCACTTTGTCTGATGAGTGCTTGGATTGGCTTAATGAAGAGGCACAGGAGGGGCCCACTTTGGCATCAGAGGCTTCGACCAGCTCTGGGAGGGGGCGCAGGGACATTTAACTTGACCATGCCCCGGATTTATTGCTTTATTGGTACTTTCAAGTTTTCTTCATGAATGTAATAAAAGCAACTTCGATTGTATGCAAGAGCAAGAGAACTCTATTTGAAATCAATGAAATTGAAGGTTGTGGTACTGAAAATTTTCTGTTTTGGTCCAGAAATGGTCTTAGTTGTAAAAAGATTTATTTGAACAAAGTCATCTTTTATCAAAACTTTTCAAAACCATTTTCGATATGGATCAGAACTGGACACGCCTGAAATTTGTCACTGAGATGCACAACCCCGGATCCTATCAACTGGAAAGTTGCCCCTTGTTTGAATGGAACCGCGGCACTGTACGGCAACGGAAAGTTGCCCCTAGTCTGAATAGCACTGTACCGGAGATTGTGATGAATACCGATGGACAAAGATGACCAAGATGATCAAACGGACAAAGCTGATCGGGGAAAATGTTTATGGCTGAACTTCAGGATGAAGCTGCCTACGTATCCCATGGATGGGAATCAACCCTTACGTAGTTCAGGCTTGGGTTCACTCGAGTATTTTCACTCTCCTTTTGCGCTCTAACTTTTGCCAAGGCCGCCCATTGCGGGTTTTCAACCTTGCGAGCTCAGTTTTTATATTTTCTAATTTTCTGTGCTCTGAATTTTGCCTAGGTCGCCCTTTCAGGTTTTCGGCCTAGCGAGCCTCTCAGGGATAATATTTCTTCAACTTGTCCATGTTGATCGGTTGGGAGAACTCTAGGCCATCTAGATCCATCAGAACCACAGCTCCACCTGACTATATAGACTTGATGATATAGGGACCAGTCCAATTGGGTCTGAACTTGCCCCTTGGGTCATGGATGGGAGCTCGGTTGTCTTTGAGCACCAAATCTCCTTCCTTCAGATTCCTAGACTTAACTTTCTTGTTGAAAGCCCGGGTGATTCTGCGCTGATATCCTTGGACATGGTACAGTGCTTTTAATCTCCTCTCATCGAAGAGCATGAGTTCCTCGAATCTGCTTTGTTGCCAATCTGCTTCAGCTATCTGACACTCAGCCAACACTCGTAATGACGGGACCTCAATCTCTATAGGTAGGACGGCCTCCATCCCATATACCAAGGAATACGGGGTCGCTCCTGTAGAAGTTCTAATCGACGTTCGGTAGCCCCACAGAGCAAACGGCAACTTATCTGGCCAGTCCCGATAGGTCTCCACCATTTTCTGCAGTATGTGTTTGATGTTCTTGTTAGCGGCCTCAACTGCTCCGTTGGTCTGCGGCCGATATGTGGATGACTTATGAAAAGCCATGATGGAAAGAGGTGTGTCCTACGTTCGAAGATTTCCAAGCTTTGATGGAATCTGAGCGTAATGAAGAGACATGATCAGGGGCAGCAGATGCAGGAGAGGGGGGGTCACACTCACAGGCTCCACAGGCAGTTGTAGACACCCCATTTTTGACCGTCCTCAAGACTTGGGCGTCACCGCTTGAACACTCGGTGATTATCCATGTTTGTGTTCGTTTGGAGTTCCCGGAGTTCTCGGCTCGCGCGCCTTGCCTTAGGACCTCCGAACTTGACTGTTTTGTGTCTGGTTTTACACCAAACACTTGTGCTTTGCCTTTGAGGGGCAGGGACTGCCTTCTAAGGCATCCCCACATACCACCGGCTGTGGCTAGAGGCCACTGGCTGGCTGGTGTTGCCACCGGCACTATTTTGTGCCGGTCGGCACTCTTTTTGGCAAAATGACCATTTTGCCCTGCCGACTGCTTTACAGCTGCTTTATGAGATATTTTTAGACAGCTGTTTAGCTCTGGTTTCCCCTCCATACACGTGTATGGAAGGATGAGCCCTTGGATGACTTAGTTTGTAAGTCTTTGTTGCCTATAAGGAGAAGCTCTCTTCTCTTGGCTCAAGGGTTAGCAAATTTAGAGAGTTAGAGAGAAAAAGAAAGAGAGAAGCTCTGGTTTTTCTAGGGTTTGAGTTGCATACACCTTCTATCTCTATCCTTCTCTTGTGTGTCTAGGTGTTTTGTGCCTTACTATTGCACACAAACACCTAGTGTTTCACCTTCTCCTTGCAACTGAGGTTCTAAGGGCTGGTTTTTGAAGTTTTTGACAGATTTTGAGCCTAAGGAAGCATCAACTACATCTTTGTCAAAGAGGTCAACAAGGGTGAGACACTAACCCTCTTTTTACCCCATTTTTGTACCTTATTTTTACATAGTTTAAAACAGTTTTTGGGCTTAGTGTTTGGCACATAAAAGTTCTGATTTTTGACCCTCTTTATTGTATATTAAGAGTGTTTTGTGGTTTGGGGAGGTTTGACCCCCTTTAGACCTTGAAAAGGGTCCCTTTTTGTGCTATTTTGGAGAGATCCGGGACTTGTGTGTTTGGGCCTCTCCACCATTGAAATCTTGAGGGATTTCAGTGGTGGAGATGGTGCCATAAAGTCCTAGAAAGGGGAGGGCCACCCCCTCTCCTTGATGTCCTTGAAAAGGGCAAGTTTTACCTCTTGAGAGAGCACCATGCTTGAGCATGTATTGAACATGTTTGAGTTGTTTTTCATGCTTATTATGCCATGTTTTAACTTGGTTTTAAGTTGGTTTTGGTCTCCTATGCATGCTTAGCATGGTTGCCTTGTAATGCCCTTTCATGCTCTAACATGTCTAGGTAGTATGCCTTAGTCTTTAACATGTTTTAGGCTTGCATTTGTGAAGATTTTGTGCTTATATTTCCATGTTTTAGGTCTGTCCATAAGTATTTTGGTCAATCTTAGCATGTTTAATATAGCCCCTTTGCATTCGGCTTGTTGGCCTTAAGAGTTTGGATGAGTAGCATGCCTTTGTTCGCATTGTTTTGATGGTTTGGAATCACCTAGCATGCTATTTCAGTCCATTTGGTGTGCTCGTATGCTTACCTTGCATGCTCCTTCGTGACTTCTTAAGCTTGTGTTATATGCTCCATGTTTAGGCCTTATTGCATGCCTTAGATTCCATGTCCCTTAGATGCCATCTAAGTGGTCCTTTGGGCCTAATTTGACATGCTAAAAATCTGTTTTGAGTTGTTAAGTGCATGCCATAATTGCCTTGCATAGGTGTAGTTCAATGCCCTATTGGCTTGCCTTAGCCTAAGACCATTTGCATGCTTTATTTGGCATGCTTTATCCCATGATTTGGCATCATGTTTAACATGAATTTTAGAGCTTAACTTGCATGCTAATTGTCCACGTTTGGTCCCTTCAAGTGTGCTTAAGAGTTGCCTTGCTTATGCCTTAGGTTTGGACCATAACACTTGCATGTGTGTGTGTGTTTAGTCTCCGTCTCTAGGCATTTTGGCCACTGATTTTAGGACTATTTGAGCTGCCTAAGTCATGTCTAAGACCATCATTTACTTGGTTTGCATGCTTGCCTTGCATGTTTGCTTGGATGCTTTGCATAAGTGTATTGCATTGTTCATGTTGCATGCTAGATAACATGCTTAGGATTGCACCACATTGACATGCATGCCAAGCCTCTTGAAGTGAGGTATGATGGAGGTTTGGCACCTTTGTTTGCTTGTTTACATTGCATGCATTTGAAATCAAAGTTGCATTCTTGGTTCTTAGGGCCATCATGCATGGAAATGCGCGATTGGTGGTCCGGGAATCGAGGCACATGCCCCTTTGAGTCAATAACATGATAAGGGATGTGTTTGGTGCATAAATGGCTTGAATTATATTGCCATGCATGTTGTTCCCTTCTGCTGCTGTGAGTTGCAGGTTCTGCAGGCATTAAGTGCCGGCCGGCATTATTTAGTGCCGACCGGCAGTCAACAAACAGCCGATGGCTTCTTTTTGTGCCGGTGGCCTCCTCCTTCAGCCGGTGGTGTCCTACCCCAGCCGGTGGTATTCCCCAGTGCCCTGAGAGGCACTCCTGGGATTTTGGCATTTTTCTGAGGAGGAGAGCAGAGGAAACAGAGGCAATCCATGCATGGCAGTGCGGTTCCGAGCCAGTCCCGAGCGCGCGCTGCTTTTGGCCCTCATCCCGAGGTGATTTACTGTTTAATTAGATTAATTATTTCATTTAATTAATTTAGTTAATTTGTAATATTTAATTAGCTAGAGTAGTTAGTTATTTATTCGGTTCTGTATTATTATTCGGTCCCTCCGAGTGAGGGCAAAATTGTAATAAGTGTGTGTGAGTGGGTGTATGTCTTCCAACCCCCATTTCTTTCTCCCTTTTATTTACCTGCTTACAATGGTAGATTAGGGCACGTCTATTTTAGCATACCTTATGCTACGCATGCGTGCATTCATGCATTTGTTTACATGCACCGGGCTCGGTACATCATAACAAACTGCATTGCAATTTTCAATTCCAAATTGAATACGTGCTACTCGCGCATTTCACATGCCATGTTTAGGGTTAGCCGAGCCTACTCTAGATTGCATCTATGCCTGTGTTGCAATAGCCACTTAACATGAACTAGGTCATGCATGTCTGCTAACCGGGTTATTGTTTTGGCACGGAGTACAATGTAAGTATTTATGCTTTAGCATATCGCATGTGTGTGAATGTCGCCATGACAGTATGCTTACCATGCGGCTAAGTGCTTACATGAGATAAACTGTTTGAATGCCTGTGGGTGGAGGTTGGATTGCGTGAGTTGGAACAACTCATTGAAATCCGTATTTTAGCCTACTTGCGAGTAGCAAAAACCAACACGTTTTTCGAGACAAAACGGATATGCAATGTTTATTTCCAAATTAGGCAATTTAGTCTATACTTGTTTGCCGTGCGCATAACATAGTAATTCTAGGCTAATAATTGGAATAAGAGCATGTAATGTTTTCAAAAACGGATATCATGGTTAGTAGAGGCCGGTCTTCGGACCGGGCGAAAGGGGGTGCTCATAGCTGACCTTCCCCAATCGTACCCAAGCTCCCGAGCCAAGACCACTTTGGTGATGACGGACATGTGGCCTTCGGCACCGAGTCAGGGTTTCCTAAATTTCCCCTTTTAAAATATTTAGGTGGCGACTCTGTAATCTGGCAAAGCAGTCCATGTTTGGCACTTCTTTTCAAAATCTGTTTTTCTTCAAAACGATTTGCCAGAGTTGGACTCTTTGGTTCAGATTTAGAACCGTGACAAATTGAGTCCTTTGAACTGTAGTGAACCCAATGTGAACAGAACGGGAGTCATCCTCCCGGGGCGTTCGGGGACGTCTACAGCAGTCAGTGGAGGGCCACATGCAGGGGAGGGAGTGCCAGATATTTAGAGACTCTACCGCAGGAGACCGAGAAGGGAGGTCCACGGTCGGGGTTGTGGGACTAGGGGCAGGTTAGGGCATTAGCGGTTGTGATATGGACTGTATAGTTTTTTTTTTTTTTTTGTGGTAATTGTTATAGTTTTTGTAAATCAAACTTGTACAACTGATGTAAATGTGTCATACTTATTTATTTGCAATTATAATTTCACAATTTTTTATTCTTACTTATTTTGATAAATCACACAAATCTCTTTCACATCTCTACCCTCTCTCATTATCTGTAGTCTCTGCATTATTTATAGTAATTTACGTTTTTTCCTCAATTTTACAAATTGAGACAACCATTTATAAAATTGAAGTTTAAATAAATTTTAAGAATTAAATTATAAATCCTAAACCCTAAAATAAAAATAAATAAGGTAGCGTTTGGTAACGTTTACGTTTTTTGTTTATGTTTACAAAAAAATTAAAAACTAATTTTTGTTTATTTTTAGAAAAACATAAATTACAAACGCGTTTGGTTTGAACAAAATGTTTAGACAACCCATAAGAACATAAAATAAAAAATATGTTTGTTCATGCCTAAAAAATATGTTTGTTCAAGCCTAAAAACAATTGAAATATCTCCCTTCATTGATAAGTCGTGGATAAGCATTACAAATCCATTACAACATAAATGGTTTGGTCATTCATCCAAACAATTTTATTCATTATCATCATCATCTAACATCTCAATATCAGATTCATACATAACATCCATGCTTCAGGCGAAGTATTGGTGTGCATCATCCATTAACCCATCTTCGGCACGCTCATTTGTGGTCTTCATTAGTGAGGACCTTTGCAAACGTTGGGTCATCCGATTAACTTCGTCGCGTATACGATGCAATGCCCTTTGTAACAACTGTGGAGTGTCAGTTGGCATACGCATGGCTAACCGGCGAGGAAATTTAATATTAACTTCACGACATAACTCAACGAGAACGTTTGCTCGAGTTATGCAAAATTCCCACTCAGCGCTCATGGTATTGACGGTGGCACGTGAGTAACGCAAATTTGGATTTAATGGGTATTGAAATTCATCTCCATCTGCAACCCAATAGCGACCCATTGCTGAATATAGATCAACCACCGTATATCTCATGATGATATCGCTCGAAATAGCTGTAAAACTTTTGTTGTGGCATGATGCGATATTTATACCATATATACACATGGTAACTGTATGTATGAAATTATTGTAAACAATTATGACAACTATGCATCAGAGTTGTCACGTCAACTTTGATGACCTGAACAACTATGCATCAACTTGATAGGAGTTGTCACTTCGACTTTTATGAATTGCATAATTTATTATTATTTGAAAACAAAAAATAAAAAATTTGTGAAAAAATATTTCAAGAAATTAATAAATACATGAAAATACAAAAAATGTACTGAATGCTTGTATTTTTTTTTAATATTTTTGGTATTTAGTGAATTTTTAAAAGATTTTGTTTACAATTTTTTTACTTTTTAAGTATATTTATGTTAGGTGTGTTTAAAAAGTAAAAAAATTGCTTAAAATATTAAAAAAATTCAATAAAAACAATAAAAAAAAAAACACGAAAATTAAGAAAGTAGAATTTTCTGAAAAAATCTTTTCTGAAAAATGAAAACAAGCAAGCTGATCAACCGACTAAATGTCTGAATTAGTCAAATTTTTCTGCCTGAAATTTTTTTTAAAAAATAAATGTGAAATTATAATTTAAAAATCCAAAACAAACATCACGCCCGTAAAAATCCAAGTACTAAAATATTTTAATTGATTATAATATTTTGTCTCAACCAATTTATGAGCATTTCCTGTTTGATCACATGCATGCCACTGACCTTATATAGTGCATTCGGCTGTCAGGACTCCACTTTTGTGAAGTCATGAACGAATCAAAGGCCTGTAGCATCGGCTGTTGTGCTGTAGATGGTGTCAGCTTGGCTGCTGTAAAAATGTAACTTTACCTTCTTTCAAAGGGAAGTTGAAAATTAAGAGGTTGTTTGGGATGATCAAAATAAGTGTATTTTTTGTCTTTTTACAATATTTTTCTACAATATATTTTTCTACCCATTGTTCAAACCACTTTTTCTACAATATTTTTTACTTTTATGTATTTATTAATTTGTTATTTTTTCACAAATTTTTTTACTTTTTAGGTGTATTAAAATATTTATTAATTTATTGTTATTTTGTTCTGACACCCCTTCAAAATTTGTATGAATTGCATAATTCACATGGGCACAGTAGGTAGGTATGTGACTTTGTGCAGCGATGCAGTGATGCATCTGACTTTGTGCAGTGATACAGTGATGCATGTGACTTTGTGCAGTGATGCAGTTATGCATGTCGCTTTATGCAGTGATGTGGTAATGCATGTGACTTTCTGACTTTGTCATGCTTGTATGCGTTGTGACTTTTTTCCTCACATTACGTGATGCATGTGACTTTGTGCAGCGCACCTTACATGCTTTTCTTTTTCCTCACATTTCAAAATTCATCTAAGTCACATTAATACAACTGTGAAAAGAAGCAGAAAATGCATAACAATGAAAATGGGATGACTGTGAAGTTCATTAAGTGAAAATAAGCTAAAATATAAGCTACAAATTTCCAATCGTGTTTACATATCAGGTGACCATTTTATTATTTTGGTGAAAAAAACAACGATAGTTTTGTAGGTCGAAGTGAGTTGGACGGTTGTGTATTTACTTGCACTCTGTTTCATAGTTGTTTATGAACAATATTACTTTAAAACAAAGAAAATTAAAGCCGTTGTTTCATTTTATGATTTCATTTATAATTTTTTAAAAATACCTATGTGTATTGAAATCGTCAATTCCAAGTGACTACTTACTGTATTACAAAAGTAAGCATGACAAAATAGTTTCATGTGGCGATGTGACAACTCACTGCATTTTGTTTTATTTGACAACTCACTGCTCGAATATGAAGGGATTGCATTGTGATCCTCTGTCCTACAATTATGATTTTATCTAACAACCACGTCCGTGACTACATCACAGGTACATAAAGTCACGGGTACTCAAAATTGCATGAAATGAATAACATAAAATAATATCACGTGTATCACTTCTTCCATAGTGCCCCAGCACGCATTATCGTCACCAGATCATCTGTAGTTAACCCCCACTATGATGTCTATAAATACCCCAATATGATGTTTGTTGAAGTCATAACAATAGTAATATATCTACAATTACTATTATTATTAATTTTTTTATTTTATCAACAATGTCTTCAAGAGGTGCAGGAAGTTCACGTCGACAAAGAAATTCGAAAGTGTGGCTGCTACCTCCATTTACCTATGACTACAAGAGCGAAAAGTACTCGAGTCCGAAGGATTATTATGCTGGTATCCGAACAGAATGGGCGTGCAGGGTAACGAAGCAAGAAGGATTGTTTAATGATCTACGTAACTTTGGGGCACCGGTACCTCATCATCGTTCATTGACCATGGCTAGACGAAATGTGAGTGACTATGAAAAAGCAGTTAGCAGAATTAAGAAGGAGAACAACAGAATGTTGATGCGGAGATGTCGACATTTCATGCTTCAGCTAGCCACCGAAATGGCAGAAGCAAGCAACAGAGATTTGACAGTGACTGAGCGAAATAATGTCTTAAACAATGAAAAATATCTCTCTGACTACTACATGTCAGATGAGGAATGAGAAATCAAACACCGTTATCTTTCATAAATGTTTGTATGTATGTTGTGTCGTATCTTCGTTACTGGAATGTAAGACAATGTTGTTGTTCATCTAACGTACGGATGTATTTCAAGTATTTGTTTTATGAACCTGAAGTTTATGAAATAACTACATTTATAACTACACATTTATTAGTTCATGACTTTCTTTATTGAATTGCAATGAGTTAATGAATGTTCTGGATTAATGAATGGATTAATGTATGTTGAATTATGTGAATACTTAAAACATATAAAACAGAACAGGTAGCTCGGTAAAAAGCTTCCCTTAACTGGGGCTCGTGAAATAGGAATCAATTTACAAAGAATTTCAATCTCCATCAAGAAAGAAGAAAGAGTCACCTTCCAATTCCTGGAAGTCCAGTAAAAATGATGACTCTGGTAATGAATGAGGGGTTGACAGAAAACTAAACTCGGTGAAACGAACTACCGCCTTCAATAACACATAAAACAGAACAGGTAGGTCGGTGAAAAGCTTCCCTTAACTGGGGCTCGTGAAATAGGGATCCTCTACGTAAAGAATTTCAATCTCCATCAGGAAAGAAGAAAGAGTCGCATTCCAATTCCTGGAAGTCCAGTAAAAATGATGACTCTGGTAAGGAATGGGGGGTTGACAGAAAACTAAACTTCGGGGGCTGGACAAACAAGCTCAAAGCCAAGTGAGCATGGCAACAGTGAATTCACTGATTTACCTTACAGTGAGCATGCCCTTATTTTGTCCGTATATGCAGATGGATTGTCAAGTCATGTGACTTGGTGCACAGGCTTTGGTTTTCTCAATTTTTTGCTCGATTAAATATTTTATTACAGTGACAACTCATCTCTTATTGATATATGTGGGATTCTCAATTCAGAAAGTCACATGGCAACAGTGAATTCACTGATTTACCTTACAGTGAGCATGCCCTTATTTTGTCCGTATATGCAGATGGATTGTCAAGTCATATGACTTGGTGCACATGCTTTGGTTTTCTAGATTTTTTGCTCGATTTTTTTATTACAGTGACAACTCATCTCTTATTGATATATGTGGGATTCTCAATTCAGAAAGTCACATGGTAACAGTGAATTCACTGATTTACCTTACAGTCAGCATGCCCTTATTTTGTTCGTATATGCAGATGGATTGTGAAGTCATGTGACTTGGTGCACATGCTTTGGTTTTCTAGATTGTTTGCTCAATTTTTTTATTACAGTGACAACTCATCTCTTATTGATATATGTGGGATTCTCAATTCAGAAAGTCACATGGCAACAGTGAATTCACTGATTTACCTTACATTGAGCATGCCCTTATTTTGTTCGTATATGCAGATGGATTGTCAAGTCACATGACTTGGTACACAGTATTTGCTTTTCTTTGTTTTTTCAGTCTAGTGACAACTCATACTTTGTTCATATATATGGGATTGTCATGCAGAGGCATCTTTTTATGGCCGTTCATAACCAACTATATAAACGACTAAAGGTGAAGACACAACCTTACAACTCATTTCGCCCTACGAAATTATCATTCATTTGTTTTGAAAAATTAGCATGGCTACACGATTCATGGGAGGGAGTGGGAATCGCAGAGGTGGTACGAACTTGCAAAGGGGTGACAGTTCACGACGAGGAGGGGGAAAGGGCCGTGGCGATGCTGAAGACGATTCATAGGAGGGAGTGGGAATACCTGTTTTAGATTATGCTTGTGGTTATCGTGATAGGTTTGGGAAGCGACATTTTTTGATGCCCAAGTATTATCCAGTTCAAGGAGGTTCATGTATGGAGCCATCTGACAGTCAAACAGGATATGGTTTATCTGACGCTGCTCGTCTCAAGTGGCCCGCACTATTTATAGAGCGGGTACAGCTGGAAACCTTAAGTCGGGAAAATCAACTTAAGGTGCCAAAAGCACGTTCTGTTGAGATCCAAAAAGAAGATCCTGATAATGTTGATCGACTATGTGAAAGACTACAATGTGAGATTTCTCAAATGCGCCGTAGGTTAGCCCGTGATATGCAGCTATACATAGTTAAAAAGGATGCCCAGAAGAACAAAACAGAACCAAATGTTGCGGCTATCAAGGGTATCATGGAGGATCCTGAACTTGTCTCTGACGCTGAGCTTTCGGATTATTCAGACTCTGAGCCACCTGCCGATTTAAGCGCGAATTAGGTGTTAATGTCTACACTTCGGCAATATTAGGTCATGCATTAATATGTAATGTCTGTGTTAGACTAAGTATAACTGTTATGTTATGTTTATGTTTATGTATTGTGTCTGTCAAATATTGCGGCTATTAATATGCAATATTAGGTAATGAATTAGGTGTTTCTCTGTCTAACTGTTATGTTTATGTATTGTGTGTTCAGTTCAGGGTGTCCAGGATGTATGTAATTTGTGTTCAATTCATGGTGTCCAGAATGTATTTTTGTGGGAGACTTATGTCTGTATTACCTATGTAACTGAAAACTATTACATTTGCAACTTCAGTTATGTTGTTTTCATGCCTGTATGAGTATTTAGAAAATTAGTGACTTCATATATTATGTATTAAGTTTTATTACAAAAATGTTGACAAAATTTATTTTAGGAGCTCTCGCGGTGGCCTTCGTCTTCTTGGCCTACTCCGCGGTGCTCTTCGCGTCTCACCCTTCGTCGTTGCTCATCGAACTGCACAGTGTGTGGGTGTGCTTCGGACTGTAGAGAATGTATGTCACCTTCTAACCCAAAACAAAGACGAAAGAAAAAATTTTATTTTTTTAATGAAAACGGGTACAAAACGGTTTTACTAAACTGGTTTTCTGAATTACATTCTCACCTTGTAACCCAAAACAAAGACAAAAGAATAAATATATATATTTAAATGAAAATGGCTTTAGTAAAGCCAAAATAATTTTCTGAATAACACCTTCTAACCCAAAACAAAGACAAAAGAAAAAAAAAATTTACATGAAAACGACTTTAGTAAAGCAAAAAAAAAATTATTAATTACATTATCACCTTCTAACCCAAAACAAACACAAAACAATAAACAAAAAAAATTTACATGAAAACGGCTTTAGTAAAGACAAAAAAAAATTTTGAATTACACTTTTTAAACCAAAACAAAGACAAAAGAAAAAAAAAAAATTTAACATGAGAACGGCTTTAGTAAAGCCAAAAAAAAATTATGAATTACATTATCACCAAAACAATGACAACAGAACAAAAAAAAATTAAATATAATTTAAATGAACAGTGAAAGCGTGGTTTCAATCCATGCTTACTGTAGTGAACAATGAAAGCATGAATTTTGTAAATGAACATGATTGGCTTAATAATATCTAAATGAACATGATTTTAAAATTATATATATGAAAAATATTATGTAAAATTAATATAGGAAAAGAGGCTTTTCCCTTAAAAATTTAAATGATATATAAATTGGCTTAATTCCCAAATGTTTGGTAATTAGTTAAAAATATTATGTAAAATTAATATATAAAGAAGAGGCTTTTCTCATATGATGTAACACAAATTAATATATGAAAAGAAGAGGTTTTTCGCATATTATGTAAAATTTCTGAATTACACATTCTAAACCAAAACAAAGATAAAAAAAAAAAAAAAATTAACATGAGAATGGCTTTAGTAAAGCCAAAAAAAATTTATGAATTACATTATCACCAAAACAATGAGAACAGGAAAAAAAATAAAATATTAAAAAAAAATAAAAAATGAACAGTAAAAGCGTGGTTTAATATCAACAGTGAAAGCGTGTTTCCAAATAGCGTTTTCTGAAGAAAAAAAATGCACAGTGAAAACGCTATTTCGAATAGCATTTTCTTCACAAAACGAATGGAGGGTGAACGCGCTATTTCGAATAGCGTTTTCTTCAGAAAAAAATTTTATGTGGAAAGCGTGATTTGCAATCACACTTTCTTAATTAAAAGCGCGATTTGAAATAGCGCTTTCACTATTCATCACATTTTGGGCTCCAAACAGTGAAAGCGCGATTTGTAATAGCGCTTTAGTCTAGTTTGGGAATTCCGTCCAAACTAGGCCTAGTTTGGGAATTAAGATGCAAAATAGGCTTAATATGGGAAAAGCCTCTTGATTTCATCTTAATGCCTCCTCCAAGTACCGTTAACATCAATTGCCAGTTGCAATTCAAGTTTGTTATTATTATTAATATTTTTTAACAGAGCAATTGAAGATATTTATTTCATTTAATTTTTAGCCTTAGCTTATCTCGTCCTAGGTCTATTTGAATTGAAATTTTCATTGTTTTCAGTAGGGGTGAGCAGCGGATATACCGATCCGCCAAAATTGACCGAACCGAATCGATCCACCGCATTTTGGACGGATGCGTGATGACGAGTGGACGGTTGCGGATTGATTTTCTCCAATCTGCCAATCTGGCTGACGGATGGCGGATTTGAGATTTCTTTGGCTGCAACCGAACCACCAAACCGCGAGCACCCCTAATAATTTATAGGACTTTATGTTTTCAGTTTGTTTAAATATTCTGTTTGTGTTTTTAATTAAAAAATAGTTTAAATATTCTGTTGAAAAAAAAGTTTTCAACTTAAATATCTTTTTTGAATTAAAAAAAAATAAACATATTATTTATCTATATTTTTTGGTTTTTAAATCTATCTTTAAAAATAATAAATAGAAAATATGATATGTACTGGTTGGTTTTTATTTTCAAAAATAGATATAGATGTAACAATACAGAGACATACAATATCTACTACTGCTCTGCTCATCGTTTTGGTGGTTTGAATTGTTTTTATATTTTAGGAACCACAGATTGTAATACTTTATGTGGATGAGGCATACTGTAATTGTAGTATGTGGATAAGGCATGCCGTGATTGTGATATTCTAAAGTTTCAAACTTTCTTGCTTTGGATGAGGTATGCAGTGATTGTAATATTTTTTTTAAGTCATTGACTGTAATACTTTCTTCTTTTTTTGAGGAAGTGCACAAGTTGAATTATGTTGAAAATTTATAAAATTTTAAACTGCCAAATCGATTCGCATTCATCCGCCAAACCGCCAATCCGCTCAATCCACATCCGCCGGATTGGCGGACGGATGCGAATTGATTTTCTCCAACCTGCCAATCTGGTGAACGGATAGCGGATTGAAGATTCCGTGGCCGCAACTGACCCGTGCCCACCCCTAGTTTTCAGATTTTTGAAAGCGAACAATTCACTGGAACTGAGTTTCTTTAACTCTATTGAATTGAACTCAAAATAAATTCAAATCACACATTATTTTTTTAGATAAATTACAAATACACCTCTGAGTTTAGTGTAAAATACAGATTACTCCTTGTAATTTGAAAAATTACAAATACCCATTTGTCAAAAAAATTATTTAACAAATTTAACAAAAAAATAAAATTCATAATTGTTCTCCTATACCATAATAAAATTACTTAAATTATTAATTGAAACATATTTATAATATCATTAAAAACTGTTAATTAATTTCATGATTTATTAATAAAATGAACGATTTGTTATGAAATTGAAAATCTCAGGGGTTAGAATATAATTTTCAGAATCACAAAAAGTGATTCGTATTTTAATCAAATTTCATGGGATGTCTTTGATTTCATGGGATGTATTTGTAATTTATTTTTTTTATTTTTTTTACATTTATTTATTTATTGTGATCATAACATTGTTGTTTTAATATAGGTGGCAGGGTAACCGAGCTTGCTAAGAAAAGGGAAAAAAAAAAAATTCTGCTCTTGCTTTGGTGGTACTTTATTCAAATTTATTTTCTAAACTGATGTGATAGCGAATTATTTCTATCATTTAATTTCAGTAAATCTCATTTTAAATATTAAGAGTTTACTATTCTTTGTGTTGGTATTTTTTTTTATAAAAATACAAGAAAAATATATAAAATAAAATAAATAAAATGGACAAAATAATTTAATTATTATTTATTATTAAACAATGAAATACACAATAAATTATATAGCTAAAACTACATAAATAAATTAGATTATATCATGGAACATATTAAAAGATGGATTCCCATGAACATATAAAATAATAAGCAAAAAATAGTTCAAATATAAAAGTTTGAAGAACAAAAGATAAAAGATGCAAATCGAAACTTGTGTGATATCACAATTTATTTAAACAGATTCACAGCCTCCCGATAAGTGCTAGAGGTATGCTGGTATCTGTTCCTAGGATACGACAGTCGAAACCAACTAATGCAGAAGCATCTTCTGAATATCTTTGGCGAACTTGACAATGGTTATACTCTCTAACAAGAACCAAAGAAGAGGCTAACAAAAGAAAATAGGAAAAAAAAAATTTGGTGTAAAAAATCATTTTCAACTTTTTATTTTAAAACACCATATCATTTTCCATCATAAAACCTCTCTAAAAAACAATCTCCTAAGTTAGAAGAGAAAGGCCTCTATTTATACTCATAGGGGAGAGCCTTAGCCATGAAGGCTAACATCAATGGGGTCATCAAATGTCATTAACTTTAGCCATTAGGGATAGAGTTACAAAAGTTCAAAACTCCAAAATCATTATATAAATCATAATGCGTATACAATGTATAGGTTTTGATAATTAAACTAGATGGGTTGCAAAATGGATACGGGTGTTAGGTCACAACCCGATCCAAGCCCAATCTCAAACACATGCACAAACTAAGCCCAGCACAGTTTAGCCCAAAGCTCAAGATTAGGTCCAAGTCCAAGTTTAAGACCAAACCCAACACATGCACAAGTACAAGTTTAGGCTCAGTCCAAATCTAAACTCAACTTTATTGATGTCCACTTTATGAGACAATTCTCATTCACAACTCAATGGTTTCGGCTCATTATTTTTGTATTGCAATCTTCTCACTTAAGAGAATACAAAAATCACTCAGCCCACCTCAACCAGCGGTTGGGTCTCACTTTAATTTCGAATTAAAGTTGCCAAAAACCCATTATTTTCCAACAATCCCCCACATGAATAAAATTGGTCGAATAAAGAAAAATGGACAACGCTTAACAATAAAGACTCTAAGAGAGAGCACACAAAATAACCCTACATCGGAAAAGGTAACTGTTGGTCTTGAACCTTTTGTAGTGAAAGCCTATCAAATTTACTGGCTGACTAGTGACCGTGATGTCTTAAATTATTCTGTCGTTTGTGTAAATCGAGACAATAGACCTCACACAGGATTTACTCCAACCATTGTTCTTGTTCTCACTGGTGTGTCTGGTTTGGCCCTAGAACACTAGCCTAGTTCATTGAATGTTTTTAAAGAATTTGGCCTTGTCAATTCTTAAAGAAACGGTCCCACTTCGCACTCAAATAGGTGACCTACATAAGGTATCTCGCTATACCACGGTTGACTATTTATAGCACTTAGGTCATTAAAAGCATTAGCTTAATCTTCCACCCCACAGGGTATCACTGTATAAAGGAATGGGCAGGAGGACTTACCTCCAAAGTGACTCATCCGTTATATGCAATTAGGTTGTCCATTTGAACCTAGATATTGGGATTTCTAGTCAATTAGGTTGGGTTTTCCGTTCCAGTAACATTTGTTAAAGGCCTTAACCTCATTCCTCTTGATGACTTCTTACTAACTCTTGATTTAACCCTTAGGTTAATGGATCCATAATATTGTCCTTAAACTGTATGTAGCCTATAGTGACAACACATGAGAGTAGTCATTGTATGGAATTATGTCTTCGACGAAAATGTCTAAACCTTCCATTACACGTATTACTCTATGCCCTACCAATACTTGATTGGTTGTTGCAAAGTATATAAAATTGCTAGCACAAGTTTCAATCAACATGGAATATCCTCAAGAAAACGACAAAGTCATTCAGCTACTTCAGTAGCTTTATCTAAATTATTGAATTCCGATTCCATCATTGATCTCATAATACACATCTACTTGGAAGATTTTCAAGACATAGTTGCACCTCCAATAGTGAAAACAAATCCACTAATGAATTTGTAGTCTTTATATCAAATATCCAGGTGACGTCACTGTACCCTTCTAGTACAACCAGATATCTGGGATAATGCAACCCATAATCCTGACTTCGTTGTAAGTACCTTAGTACCCGCACAAATGCCCTCTAAATATAAGCATTGGGATTACTTGTGTATCTGCTTAGCCTGCTAACTGAATAGGCTATACCCGGCTTTGTACAACTCATCAAATACTTCAAACTCCCAATGATCCAAGAATATTCCATTATTCTCGGTCAAACAGAGACTAAAGTCTACCGAAATCTTTGACACACTTGTATCTGACTTATACATCTCAAGACTCTTATCAAAATAATGAAACTGAGAAAGTACACTACTAGCAGATGGTCAGGAAATCTTAATTCTCAGATATATATCTGCAAAGCCCATGTCAAACTTAGAGTTCAACATCCACTTGGTAGTATTGAACATCTTCTCATAACTACCAACAATGAGCATGTCACCTATACACAGACACAACACGACATATACTATTGTCACTGTCTTTGACATAAACACATTTGTCAATACCCACTTGACAACATAGTGTAGTCAAATTTCTCAAGCCATTGTTTCGGTGCTTGTTTTAAACCATACAACGATTTAAGAAATTTACAGACTTTCCCACCTTACCCTAGAGCTAAAAACCCTTTCGGGCTGTTCAATAAAGATTTATTCAACTAAATCTTCATATAGGAAAGCTATTTGAGCATTCATCTTGATGTATCTTTAGGCTTCATACAATTGCAATCACACTCACCATAACTAGTGATCACGTATCAAAGTAATCCAGGCCTTCTCTTTGTCGGTATCCTTTGATAACAAGCCTGTCTTTCATTCACTTGCATCCAAAGATAACTACCTTTGTAAGATCAAGTTAATTTAATAACTACTTTCTAGAGAAATCACAACTTAAAGAGAAGCTTTTAGCCTCACTAGCTACCATATAGGTGTAAAAAGATTAGATAGAAGAACTTTAAAGTCCTAGTTTATTTACATCTTCTAGGCTTATCTCTTTCCTCCTGAAAATCACTTCATCAATTCCATGATTGTAATCTTCTGTAAATCTGAATATCAGATTCGTCCACAAGAAAACTGATATGTACTACTTTATTGTACATAATCGTTGAACATAAAGTCAACATATTTTCAAGCCTATCTTACCCGCTTGGGTTTAGGTATTGCCACATTCTACATGACACCCCCATATTTGCCACCTTTTGCATGACACTCCCATATTTGTAGAATTTATACGAAGGCTCTTGGCCTATCCAAAATTCATACAGGGTTTTTAAATAATTCCTTGTGTCATAATGAATATGAAACTCTCAAAATCATATCACAGAAAACATATTCCCAGACCATCATTAACCGAATTAGGTCTTTCTCGAATTCAATGCACCATAACAAGTTTGGTCCAACATGTCTTTCACAACCCAAACCCGCGCCTATAGGTTTAGCGTCGTAACCGGCCAGTAATCCTGGGATAAAAGGCCTCTAAACAGAATAATATATAATTAGAGGCTGCGGAAGCAAATATATAAAACACATTGTCCATAGAGCTATGCTGATGTATATGGGACAGAAATTTAAAACTTTAGTAACACATATGTGACATCATATATATATATACATTAGTCGTGCATCACTCCCATATATAGATAAAACAAAAGTGGGACTTAGCCCAGTGTACAGATGAACAGAACTTGTTCTATACCCAAAAGGAGATAAAGTCTTAAACATAAGCCATTTAGACTTGACCAGCTCACAAAAAGGAACCTCCTCGGAGGCGCAACGACTGGCTAACAAAACTAAGATGCCAGGTCATCAACTCTGAGCCTGGTCACCTACGTACATAATATAAATAGTGAGCGGAAGCCCAGTGAATACTAACGGAGTAAAGGGATTTAATGAATGATGTCCGTCATAAATATAACTTTCAAATCTCTTATTGAATAGAAGCATGAGCATATTCATATCAGAAACAAAGTCATAAACATATTCATATCATGAGTGGTGTATCCGTTAGCATTAAACATATCTCTTTGGTCAAGCATATTAAGTTCCACATTGGAACCTCCAGTACTGGGTTACATATCTCATACATAAGCCACGGTATTGTTTTCCCCGAGCGAGGACCTGGGCCACGGTATTGTTTCTCCCGGGCGAGGGCCTCTGCAAAGCATACCACAATTACATTTCAAAGAAGTGGATCATCCTTCATGTAGTCACAACACATTCTTTTCTACCATTCACACACAGTTCATATCATATCATAATATTCAGAAAGCATTTCATATTGAACATAACTTTATTTAGTTATTACTCACAGATAGCTTCACAAATAGCTTGATAGCAAACCAATGGACTAACAGCTCACGGCGCGTGACCTACATGAACATAACAGATACATATACTGAAACACACGCTTGGATCATACGTAGCTCATTTCATTTGGTTCTTAGTATGTTTCTAGCCTTTGCTCTCATTATTATGTCTTAATTTTGGCCTAGGAATGCCTAGGATGCAATAAGGATGCTAAAATGCACTTGGAAACACTTAACAAAATTTGCTAAAAACAAGGGTCCTGTTCGAGCGTAACTTCCTTTGCTCGAGCGGACATACAAAATGTGAGTGGTCGCTCGAGCGTAACTTTTGTCACTCGAGCGGCCTGTAGACTCTGCAAAAGTATTGGTTGCTTGATTTTTCCGCTCGACGCTCGCTCGAGCGCAACTCTTGTCGCTCGAGTGGTTTGCAAAATATGTAAACTTCTAGGAGCTTGCATTTCACGCTCGAGCGAACTTCTGATCACTCGAGCGGAGGTACGAAAACAAAGGTGGTCGCTCGAGCACAAGATCTGCCACTCGAGCAGAGGGGCAGAATCTGGAATTTCCAAATTGTATTCCCAAGCTCAAAACTTTAATGCAGAGCTGTAAAATGCACCCTTTGGGCCTTAAAACTTGAGAAAACATGTAAACTTGTAAATCATTGAAAATTAGAGATCA
Organism: Camellia granthamiana; assembly: GCA_036172215.1. NCBI lineage: Eukaryota > Viridiplantae > Streptophyta > Magnoliopsida > Ericales > Theaceae > Camellia > Camellia granthamiana. The sequence continues at coordinate 118,734,428 of CM069905.1, forward strand.
TTTCATGAAATCAAGGCCCAAAAGTATGCCAAATGCTCAAATCTAAACTCAATTCTTTGAAAACATAACATGCATGTTTTATCTTGACTTCAAAGCTCCCAAAACATAATCAATTGGTATAAAATGATACAACACAAGATGAACTCTTAGAACAAAGGTAGACTTAGCACATGCATGTGAGAATTACTTGAAATTTAACTCAAAATGTAAGAAAATGTGCATGCATGCATGATATGGCTCATGTTCACCCATTCTAGCTTAATCCTTGCATTACTCAACTAATTTCTCTTGAATTTGTGGTTTAGATATCATAAGTATACGATTCAAGAGTGGAATTCCTACCTCAACTTCTCAATGAAGCTCTAGTTGGTGAACTCTCTAAGGTTCTAAGTCAATTTCCTTGAATTCTTTAGCAATTTCTTTCAAGCTCTAGTGTTGATCTCAACTCCCTTGGTCTCTCTTCCTCTCTCTCATGTTTGTTTCTTGAAGGTTCAAAGATGATGAGAAAAATATGACTCAAGTGGTGTGTATAGGCCTTATGTAGACTTACTTAAGATATTTAATTGATCTTAACTTAAGCTAAGCAATTTGACATTAATTATTATTCAAATTTAATGCATTCCGAATAGAATTTTAATTAAACTTACCATAAGGTTCTAAAAATTCTATCTAGCACAAAAATCAAGTCAATTCCGTGATCGGATGTCGATAAGACCTTCAATTCACAGAATAAAACAGAAACAGAAACAGATATTTCTACAATAGACAGATAGGAACACAAATAATGCATCACACATGTAATTAATTTTGGATTTCATCTTAATTACTTATTAAGCATAATTAGTCATGGATTAATTGGTAATCATGGATCGAGGTTGTTACAATGTCACTCTAAAGTCAATAGCCTTACTATTTGGAATCACAAACCTAGTGATCAATAGTCTACTATTTGAAACTTCATAACATAGCCAGTAGTCTTATCACTAGGAATCACTAATTTCTCATCATGTGGTCAGTAGACTCTCCACTACTAGGAACCACAATGTTTTAAGTGATTAGTAGTCACTTTCATTTCTAGGAATCATCATGTTTTGACATATAATCAATAGCCTCTCCACTACTAGAAACCATCATGTCTTAACCTGTAATCAGTAATCTGTTTATTACTAGGAACCACAATCTCATAACTGTGCAGCCAGTGGTCTAACACCTCCTAGGAACTGCCTGTTTTTTATCTCAGTGATCAGTGATCTTGTACTCACTAGGAGCCACCAATTTAGGAATATATTTAGAATTTAAAATTTAGAAATATATTTACTCACCCTAACGGGTTGTCTCATCTTTGCTTTTAAATAAAGTCACATAGCAATCATACGTGCTATAATTGACACAAGGATAACATATTAATTGCCTCTGGTTCATTCAGAGATATTATCATGCAATCTTACGATTTCCTCTAATCACACTTGATCTCTCTAGATCTTCCTTTAAGAACCTCGCTGTCACGACCCAAACCCGCCCCTGTAGGTTTAGCGTCGCAACCGGCCAGTAATCCTTGGATTACCTACGGCCTCTGATGACATTAATATAAAATAAGGGGCTAGCGGAAGCAGATACATAAATATAAATGTCCAATGAGCTGTGTTGACTTATATGAAATAGAATATTTTAAAACTTGATTTACATAGACATAAGTCAACCATACATTATATTATACCACACACATTACAGTATTTTCCGTACAGACAATATGATTAAAATAAAGTCCCATGCATAAACAGAATTAATCAACCCTTGAACCCAAGACACTTCGGGAACCCCCACGTGAGGCACAAAAGCTGGCTGACAACAGAAACACAGTCCCCCACCAAAACCTTCGGGCTTGCACTCCAGAATGCTTACCTATATACATATATATACAAACAGTGAGCTAAAGCCCAGTGAATAACATTAAGGTAAAGGGGTTAGTGAACGAATTCCGAACATTTTATACGTATAAAACAGATCATAGCATAATCATAGTCATCTCATATCAGAACATAGTAATGGCATATCCCATAGAACATATCGAACATATCACATAACGTCTTCCGACTAGAGTAACCGGTTCCGGATACCGATTAAACACATATCACCACAATGAAGTGGCTAACGAGATCTCGTAAATGTCATGGACCCGCATTTTCATGCCGTCCCCCATGACTTGGGACTATCTATGGATGCCATAATAGATTTCAAACATGGATCTCCGTTCACAGAAAACATATATCATTTCAGAAATCATAGCTTGATATATCACATTTGGAACATAATTTCATATCAACGTATCTTTACGGTAACGTTACTCACAGTGGTTCCGTAGATGGTCAATCACTTCTCGGACGTTGACCTATAATCACAAAATACATAGCACCAACGAATCTTATCATTACTTATTCATGTGGCCAATAGGCTTAGTTTACATCACGTTGGTTCATGTTCATTTTTATCACATGGCTTAGAACACACACACCCTTGCAATCTCTTAGTGTGATTCATTCTTATTACAATGCTCAAGTCACATACACACTTGCCATTCCTTATCTTGTTACATTCTTTTCTTAGTGTGTGCTTCTAGCCCATAACCTCCTTACTATAGCTTAATTAAGGCTTAAGAATGCCTAAGATGCAATGAGGTTGTCAAAACATGCCTTGGAACACTTAGGCAAAATTTCAGAATTTAAGGTCCTCGCTCGAGCGAAGATTTCCTCGCTCGAGCGAGCATGCAGAAATGTGAGTGGTCGCTCGAGCGCACATTCCTTCGCTCGAGCGATCTGTAAATGATGCAAAACTTCTGGGAGCTTGAAATTTACACTCGAGCGGACTTTTGGTCGCTCGAGCGGAGGGCACGGCCTCAGAGTGGTCGCTCGAGCAAGAACCCCTTCGCTCGAGCGAGACTGCAAAAATCTGGAATTTCCAGATTGCATTCCCAAGTTCAAATTCGACATTCAACCTTTCAAAACTCATCTCTTGGGCCCTAAAACTTGAGATAACCCAGAAAACTTGTAAAATATGAAAGTTTAAAGATCAATTGGTAAAATCATGGCCCAAGGTTTGTCAAAAACTCACAATTTCAACTTGAATTTCAAGGAGTAAGACATGCATGTGAATTCCTTAAAACTCTTGTCTTCAAAACTCATGAAACTTGCAAATTGAGCTCCTAAGCTCCATGCATGCAAGAAATCCTTTTCAAAACATGAATTTAAACTTTAATACATGATGGATTACCCATGCATGAGTCAAATAACCCTTGATAACAACATAGATGCCAAAAATTAAACTCAACATGTCAAAACTCCATATATTCATGTATGCATGTGGATTTCTCCTCCAAATTCTCTTCCAAGACTTCAAAAATATGGATTTGTCTAACAAAACTTGATGGAATATGCATGCATGTACCACCCAACCTCCATATTCAACACAATTGATGCAAACTTGGTAATTTAACACCTACATGAGCATGCAAGTATGAATTGCTACCTAACTCTTTATTCTAAGCTCCAAACACATACTTAAACTCATAATCTTGAGGAAATCTCATGCTAGGTGACTTAGGTTCACAAATTAGAGGTTGAATTCTCACCTAGAGTCTTCAACTCAAGGTAGAGAGGCTCAATCTTGCAAATCTCCTACAAATTCTTCAAGTCTCCAAGTAAAACCATGATGAAACCAAGTTTTCTCTCCTCCCTCTCTCTCTAACCGGCCAAAGCTCTCAAGGAGGCCGAAGAAAAATGTTTTGTTGAGTGCAAGAAGGCTCAAAGTGTTTATGTATTAAGTGGGCCACTAAGGTGGCAAAGTGGTAAATAAACCAACTCTCGTAATTTGGCTTCAATTAGTCATTTAATCTAATTTTATCATACCAAATCAATTTCTAATAAAACTTGCCATAAGGTTCTAAAAATTCCAGTTAACATATTGGTGTAAACAATTCCCGGGTTTGGATGCCGATAAGGCTTTCAATTTTCATTTAAAGCGGGATTCTAAGCAGATATTTTTATAAGTGACAGATAGAAAGCCAATTATCACGCAGATTACATACTAATCCCGTATTTAATCTTATTCACTTAATTAGCATCATTAATTACCGATTAGTAGCTAATTACGGGTCGGGGTTATTACAGTCTTTCCCCCTTAAAAGAGTTTGGTCCCCAAACTCGAGTTATCTTATATCAGAAAAACAGTTCCAACTCCTTACAAGACAGAAACATAATCATATACAGGAGTTAGAGTTCGCATTAACACAGGGTCTTATGCATATTCAAATTTCATTCTAGAACAGATTCAGATACATACTCATTTTCATATTCTTGCCCAGATCATACATGGATGTCACATTTCTTGCTCAAGCGTACATGGTGCATTCATTAGCACTAACAGAGCAGAACAGAACGCAAAGCGTAACAGAACAGCTACTGATTCATATACGTATAAATGTTCGAATTTCGCACAAGGTCAAACGTGGTACACCCATTAGCTATCAGATCAGGTAGGTCTAAAGACCACAACAGGTAGGTCCGAAGACCACAACAGGTAGGTCCGAAGACCACATACATAGCCATGGTATTGTTACCCCCAGGCAAGGGCCATCGGCTACGGTATTCTTACCCCTGAGCAAGGGCCATCGGCTACGATATTCTTACCCCCGAGCAAGGGCCATTAGAGCTAAGGGTGCCACAAAACTTTCAGAAAACTGGACATTCATACAGTATGCATCATATAACATTTCATAAAGCAAAACTTATTTTATGACATAGAGCATAAATACAGTTGCACACAACTTTACTGCATTAATTACACGCACTACACACACCAAGCACTTATCGGGGCTATAGATTATACTAATCTCATTTTCATAAGTAATTTTCCCCCGTTAAGTTACAGAAATTCGATTTATTAATTTCTGAGTCAACCATTCGGTCTTGTTCAATTTGGTTCTCAGTTCGGTATTCCATCACAGTTAGTCCAAGTCATTCTGAAGTTATCCGGAGTACAAGGTAATTTCATACAAGTTATCAGTAAACGGAACTCCGAAGTAACCATTCATATACTTTCCCCCAGTCTTAGTTTTCACAGATTCAATCATACTATGTGTCGATACCGAAGCAGTCATATTGATTACATATACCCCCGGATAGTCAAAGTTTATAATCAAACCAGCCTGTTGTCAACAAATCTCATCAGTTCTGAAGTATAGTAACACCATGGCAGTCATTCTCTAGTCAAACAGGTTCATGGTCAAATGGTAATACCAGGTAAGTAATCACATGTCAAATATATACAGTATTCCCATGTCTCCCAAGCATAAAGTACCAGATTTCATAGTCACATAGTCTGTTACTGACGGTTCACATTCTTCCTAAGTGTTCAGGATCAACTCAAATTTTCATTCAGTTAATTCCCTTAGCAGCACGGTCCTGTCATTCAGTCATAAGCAATTTACAATCCCCCATAATGTAAGCAAATCATACAGTAGTTCTCAATAAGGATCTTCTCAGATCAAATCAATAAAAGTTCTACCCGATCATCTCAAATAACAGTTCAAGCGTGAGTCATCAAACAGAAGTTCTATCAGTCAAGCAAAGGTCTCGTCAAACTACAGTTCTATCAGATTAGATCAGGTAAAGGTTCTTTCCTTGTCACTCCCCGACGAGGTACATCAATTCTATAGTTCATACTCCATTCACTTAGGTGTATAGTCAGTAGTTTTCCAGTTGTTCTAAGTTCCCCAGTTCTCAAATCACAGCAGAGTTATGTATCACAGTAGTTCATATCGAAGAGTTCAGGTCATGTACAATGTTACATTCTCCAAGTAAGTTCACATGTGGTACATAGGTATATAGTTGTTCATATCAAAAGTAGGCATCCCATTCGATATAACAATTCCCCAACTGAGTTCATGTAAGCATAAGGTATACAGCAGCAGACCGTTATACAGAAGTTTCAGATTGGTCATACAATCATTAAAGCATAGGCTCTCTAGTCTAGTCAACAGTCTAGTCAATGTTCAACAATCACAGTCCACAGTTCAGAGGTCATCATATGGGGTTTTTACTTAGTCATACAATCCCAGAGTCAAAATTCCAATGGTCAAATTATCAAAACAAATATCATATCAATCATTCTGAGCAAAGGTATAGCCATATATGTACATGTCCAAAGTCTAATGACGTTCACAAGCACAGGTAATTGTTAGCAAAGGTTCACAGTATTTCACATACAGTTCACATCAACCAGCAGGTCTCAGAGTATTCATTAACCACAGTTCAATCCCATCAGTTCTAATAGGCTCACAAGCGAGGACATATATACGTACAGATACGAGTCTAGGATCAATTGTCATATAAGCATTCGTTCGCAAATTCATAAGCAGAAGTTCATTCTTCCCAACTGACATAGGTTCTCAATTTCAGCAATTCTCTACGTGACTGATTCATATATATAATACGAGATCATGGGTCTAATTATTCGATGATGTCAGTCGATATATAGCGGTTCAATTCTAGTCACGGTCACCCAGATTTCCCAGTTACAGTCAACCATATTACGTCCCCACATTTAACAGTTCTAGCATGGTTCAAATGTTTACACTTAACAGTTCATATTAAATTTTTCACAGTACGGTACAAAGGTTTAACCCGACAAATTCCCACTGTTCCCAAGTTCTAGTAATTTCCAAAGCACAGGTAATTCATTCAGTTCACAAGGTTCAAATAACATAAGTTCATAGTTCTAACAATTCAAATTACCCAACTAATATGTCCACAATCTGCATCAAGTTAAGAAACATATGATTCACACACAAGTTCCCATAAAACAATTACACATGGTTAGGGTAATACCTGCGTTAGTCATTTCGGTGTTCTGAGCATTTTCTGGAACTAGGGTGTAGATTAAGGCTTTTTTGTTGTTCGGATAGTTCGCGGGCAAGATTTAGCCAAGTGCCCTTTCTGACCACATCTAAAACAAGCTCTTGACAGACGACGACAAATGCCCCAATGTTGTTTCCCACATTCTCTACAGACAGGTATATCTTTGTTCACATTACTCCCCTGACCTTCTTTGTTCACAGTTATTGCCCCAAATTTTTCAGTTGTAGAGGTCATTGAATTACCTGTCATTTCAACTTTTTGTTTCTTCTATTTCATTCTTTCCGATTCAATTGATTTGGCTATTTTCAAAGCTGCTATGTTTGTTTCGGACATTAAGGCCCTATCAAGAACATCCACGTATTTTGGTAATTTTAAGATGCCGACTCGGCCATACACCTCTAAGTCAAGCCCACCTTCAAATTTCCTAGCCTTTTTGTCATCAGTGTCTATCATATGGGGCGCATATCGGGCTAACTCAATAAATTTGGTTTCATATTCCGTCACAGTCATTTTGCCTTGTTTCAGTTGCATAAACTCAGATACCTTCCTATCTCGGATACATTGGGGAAAATATTTTTCGAAGAAAATTTCTTTAAACCTATCCCATGTCACACCCTCATTATCACTTCGAACTAACATCCACCATCTCCTAGCTTCTTCTTTAAGTGTGAATGTTGCCAACAAAACTTTTTGTGCCTCAGTACACGGGAATACCTCAAATATTTTCTCGGTTTCTAAAACCCAAGCCTCAGCTTTTAACGGTTCAATACCCCCCAGAAATTCAGGTGGTTTCATCTTATTATATTTCTGTGTCAGTTCTATCATATCATACTTAGCTGGTTCAGGTACACATGTTTGCCCTTGTTGCTGTTGTTTCAGATTTTCAGTTAAGGCTTCAACCATTTCCTCTAACCGGCTAATTCTATCGGCGGAAGATTCAGATTCATCTACGTTCCTTGTTCTTTCCATCGATCTATACAGAAACAGGGTGCTTATCAATACAAGGGAAGTTCTTACGGATTTTACATTTCTTTTCATACCAGGCGTGTTTACACTTCAAGTTCAATTCATATACAGTCACATGATTCTTTTCATTCATACGTTCGTGTTCATACAAATTTCACATTCGGTATTTGAAATTATCAAAACATGTTATTCCATTTCAATTCATCCATGTTCACATAGTTACACATGATAATGCAATGTCCCTATTTCATTGCTAGGACATCCTATAGCTCATATGGACACGTGTGTGCGGTATAACTCGTGCTCTGATACCACTCTATCACGACCCAAACCCGCCCCTGTAGGTTTAGCGTCGCAATCGGCCAGTAATCCTTGGATTACCTACGGCCTCTGATGACATTAATATAAAATAAGGGGCTAGCGGAAGCAGATACATAAATATAAATGTCCAATGAGCTGTGTTGACTAATATGAAACAGAATATTTTAAAACTTGATTTACATAGCCATAAGTCAACCATACATTATATTATACCACACACATTACAGTATTTTCCGTACAGACAATATGATTAAAATAAAGTCCCATGCATAAACAGAATTAATCAACCCTTGAACCCAAGACACTTCGGGAACCTCCACGTGAGGCACAAAGGCTGGCTGACAACAGAAACACAGTCCCCCACCAAAACCTTCGGGCTTGCACTCCAGAATGCTTACCTATATACATATATATACAAACAGTGAGCTAAAGCCCAGTGAATAACATTAAGGTAAAGGGGTTAGTGAACGAATTCCGAACATTTTATACGTATAAAACAGATCATAGCATAATCATAGTCATCTCATATCAGAACATAGTAATGGCATATCCCATAGAACATATCGAACATATCACATAACGTCTTCCGACTAGAGTAACCGGTTACGGATACCGATTAAACACATATCACCACAATGAAGTGGCTAACGAGATCTCGTAAATGTCATGGACCCGCATTTTCATGCCGTCCCCCATGACTTGGGACTATCTATGGATGCCATAATAGATTTCAAACATGGATCTCCGTTCACAGAAAACATATATCATTTCAGAAATCATAGCTTGATATATCACATTTGGAACATAATTTCATATCAACGTATCTTTACGGTAACGTTACTCACAGTGGTTCCGTAGATGGTCAATCACTTCTCGGACGTTGACCTACAATCACAAAATACATAGCACCAACGAATCTTATCATTACTTATTCATGTGGCCAATAGGCTTAGTTTACATCACGTTGGTTCATGTTCATTTTTATCACATGGCTTAGAACACACACACCCTTGCAATCTCTTAGTGTGATTCATTCTTATTACAATGCTCAAGTCACATACACACTTGCCATTCCTTATCTTGTTACATTCTTTTCTTAGTGTGTGCTTCTAGCCCATAACCTCCTTACTATAGCTTAATTAAGGCTTAAGAATGCCTAAGATGCAATGAGGTTGTCAAAACATGCCTTGGAACACTTAGGCAAAATTTCAGAATTTAAGGTCCTCGCTCGAGCGAAGATTTCCTCGCTCGAGCGAGCATGCAGAAATGTGAGTGGTCGCTCGAGCGCACATTCCTTCGCTCGAGCGATCTGTAAATGATGCAAAACTTCTGGGAGCTTGAAATTTACACTCGAGCGGACTTTTGGTCGCTCGAGCGGAGGGCACGGCCTCAGAGTGGTCGCTCGAGCGAGAACCCCTTCGCTCGAGCGAGACTGCAAAAATCTGGAATTTCCAGATTGCATTCCCAAGTTCAAATTCGACATTCAACCTTTCAAAACTCATCTCTTGGGCCCTAAAACTTGAGATAACCCAGAAAACTTGTAAAATATGAAAGTTTAAAGATCAATTGGTAAAATCATGGCCCAAGGTTTGTCAAAAACTCACAATTTCAACTTGAATTTCAAGGAGTAAGACATGCATGTGAATTCCTTAAAACTCTTGTCTTCAAAACTCATGAAACTTGCAAATTGAGCTCCTAAGCTCCATGCATGCAAGAAATCCTTTTCAAAACATGAATTTAAACTTTAATACATGATGGATTACCCATGCATGAGTCAAATAACCCTTGATAACAACATAGATGCCAAAAATTAAACTCAACATGTCAAAACTCCATATATTCATGTATGCATGTGGATTTCTCCTCCAAATTCTCTTCCAAGACTTCAAAAATATGGATTTGTCTAACAAAACTTGATGGAATATGCATGCATGTACCACCCAACCTCCATATTCAACACAATTGATGCAAACTTGGTAATTTAACACCTACATGAGCATGCAAGTATGAATTGCTACCTAACTCTTTATTCTAAGCTCCAAACACATACTTAAACTCATAATCTTGAGGAAATCTCATGCTAGGTGACTTAGGTTCACAAATTAGAGGTTGAATTCTCACCTAGAGTCTTCAACTCAAGGTAGAGAGGCTCAATCTTGCAAATCTCCTACAAATTCTTCAAGTCTCCAAGTAAAACCATGATGAAACCAAGTTTTCTCTCCTCCCTCTCTCTCTAACCGGCCAAAGCTCTCAAGGAGGCCAAAGAAAAATGTTTTGTTGAGTGCAAGAAGGCTCAAAGTGTTTATGTATTAAGTGGGCCACTAAGGTGGCAAAGTGGTAAATAAACCAACTCTCGTAATTTGGCTTCAATTAGTCATTTAATCTAATTTTATCATACCAAATCAATTTCTAATAAAACTTGCCATAAGGTTCTAAAAATTCCAGTTAACATATTGGTGTAAACAATTCCGGGTTTGGATGCCGATAAGGCTTTCAATTTTCATTTTAAAGCGGGATTCTAAGCAGATATTTTTATAAGTGACAGATAGAAAGCCAATTATCACGCAGATTACATACTAATCCCGTATTTAATCTTATTCACTTAATTAGCATCATTAATTACCGATTAGTAGCTAATTACGGGTCGGGGTTATTACACTCGCAAGGCTTAAGGTTGTCATGTGGAACAATATTTTCTGTTGTCACCTCTTGAAGCCATTTTTGAAAAATCGCAATAGAATTTCACTATTCTATTTTTTAAGAAACTAAACTTAACACTAGAACTCCAGAAGTCTGAAATTTAATTCAAAACTGATCTCACCACTTACCATAGAATCGAACATGGTCAGAAAAGTTTCCAAGAAAACTGGAGGGGTCACACTGGTCCCATTTAAGACCCAGTTAACCTTAGACAAAACTTTCAAGAGCATGTTGACTCCTAGTACATGAAAAACAAATTTAGAATTAAGTTTTCCAATGGATAAACTAGGTTAAAACACACCAAGTTTACAAAACTTATAAGCATTTAAATTTGCTATAAGAATTACACCACTCATAAAAATTAACTGGTACTCCCGAAACTGAGCCTATTATTTCTGAATAAAAATCAAAATCAAAAATATTTTAACTAATGCTAAAAGTTGGTTTTTTTTCCCAAAACAAAACACTTTGGAAATAATTATATTATAACCAAAGACTTTCTCAAAACTTGGTTTCCTATCACTTTGGGAATAAAAAGATTAAACTCAAAGACTTCCTCTAACCACAAAGGTTTGAAACCAAATCCATCTTAATTGCCATTTCTGAACAAATCAGAAATACTCTTTAGCCAAGGCTAAACTTTGGTTTCTATTACAAAAAACTAAAACACTTTGGAAATAATAAAATTAATCGCAAAGACTTTCTCTAAACCTGAAAGTTTATAATTTCTTTCTTTCTCCCTTTCCTTTTACTATAGTGAAACTATTACAAATTAGAAATTAAAACCACTAAAAATGGAAATGAAAATACAATTGTTACAATTACAAATTGTCTAAATCTGCAAAACGGAGTTCATGGTTGCATTTGGAATCATCTGTTTAGCTAAGAACTCACTTCTCCACTTGTAATGCTTATCTTTGTATGAACACATTACAAAACTCTATCATCGTTGCCGCTAAATCTCCATGCTCACTGTTCACATACACACTTGGATACAAGATGAGTTAATGAACCAATAAAGTGAATATTACACAAGTAATTTCAATTATAACTCGCAATGTGTAGTCTAAAGGCTAAAGATACATTGCAGTTACAAGAATGCCATGAGTTGTGGCTATAAATCAATTATACATAAAGGAATATTATGGTCATAATGTTAGTAATCCAACCATGCAATTATGAGCAAATATATATAACAATAGTGTTAAACTTCCACTTACCATTCCATGAATACATAAAAATATTTAGGAGTAATTTCCTTGATTACCCATCAAGACATGAAAGAACTTAAAATTGATACAACCAAAAATAAATAGAATGAATAAGAGTTAATATCATTACAATGCCAAATTATACCACCATGCGATAATGCAATATAATCAAAAGCAATCACAGAAATAAGACCACTGTTTTACTAAATTTTCTCCTAAAATAAACTTGTTTGAAAATATTTTATACCAGTGAAAACCTCTTGACTAGCCGAATCTCTTGAAATTCTCAAAATTCAGCTATTAATTTTTCTCAGAATTTAATTAATCAAATTAAATCAAAATTATCACCACACTTTCAAAACAACATATGGAATAAATCCTAAATCAAATTGAACTATAAAGTGAATAATTAAATTACTAAAATTCCAAAGGTCCAATATTATTCCTTATTCCACGCAAAGGTAATCATGTTCAAATAAAAAATTAATAGTCCAATTTACTAATTTCAATTTATTTTATTTGTTCGTATATGTATCATCCTTTCTTGCTAAAGTAAACCTGTTTAGAAAGTTAGCTACAAAAGAAAACAATCAAACAAATCAAATAAAATAATAAGAATTTTACATAATAAAATTTTTAATTTTTATAAACTCCTACCAACTTAAATATTAACAATCAAATAACTCATGTAATAATAACTAATTAACATAACATAAATTGCATGAATAAATTATTAGAAATAAACAATTCAAAACAATCCAATAACTCTAGACAATTAAATTAATTTTAATTCTAAGAGTTACAAGAATAACTTAAAATAAAAACTAAATTATTTTTTCAAAACTATTTATAAGGAATCTGTTTTAAGATTATTGGTATTTTTTTAAAAAAAATACAAGAAAAATATATGAAATAAAATAAATAGAAATGACTAAACATTTATTATTATTATTATTAAAGAATGAAATACAGAATAAACTATACAACTAAAAATACACAAATAAACTAGATTACATCATGGAACATATTACTAGATGGATTCCGATGAACATATAAAATAATATGCAAGAAATAGTTCAAATGTAAAAGTTTGAAGAACAAAAGATAAGAGATGCAAACCGAAACCTATGTGATACTACAGTTTCCTTAAAATAGATTCACCGCCTTCCGATGAGTGCTAGAGGTATGCTGGCGTTTGTCTCCCAGGATACGACGGTCAAAACCAACTAATGCAGAAGCACATTCTGAATAGCTTCGGTGAACTTGACAATAGTTGCACTCTCTCTAACAAGGACCAAAGAAGAGGCTAACAAAAGAAGATAGAAAAAATTTTCTTTGGTGTAAAAAATCATCTCCAACTTTTTATTTCAAAACACCATCTCATTTTCCATCACAAAACCTCTCTAAAAAAACAACCTCCTCAGTTGGAGGAGAAATGCCTCTATTTATACTTGTAGGGGAGAGCCTTAGCCATGAAGGTTAACATCAATGGGGTCATCAAATGTCATTAACCCTAGCCATTAGAGTTACTGTGAAGACCCGACCCAACTTTTCGCCTTTTGTTTGACACCGTCAATGAACAGAGTTCACATCTCATATTTAATAACTTTATCAATGTCATGTTAATAAATATTATCTATAATTCGCCATCCGGGGCGGACCTATAGTAGAACAATAATTGATAATCCTCTTCGAGTGTGTCAAAAATGAAACTCATAAAGATGTATAATTTTTTTTTTTCTCTAGGCGAAACGGATCACACCATCGAACTCAGAGTGTCGAAATTAGTCAACAGTGATTAAATGGAATTTTCCTTGAACCGATTTTCGGACAGCCCTGATGTTCGCGCACTGCGTTTTATTCGAGCAGTACAATTTGTGGTTGTAAAATCAGCCACGATGGCTGTAATTTCTTGGTGAGGTGAAAGATATATCCACCTCACTCCCCTTCTTACCACATACTTCACCATTCAATCCTAGCCATTGATTCTACCTACCCCTTTCTTCCTATATATATCCTATATGTGCAGAAACTTCATCTTCTTGCTGAAAATCTGTAGATTTAAGAGAGAAAATCAAACACTTCCATCTTTGTTCTTCAAGCTTCAAGTCTAGGTAAATTCCTCTCTATATCTACTTTAATTCCATAAGTTAAAGCCTTCATTTCTTACTTTGATTTCATGTTACAATGAATCATGAATCTAAATCCTAAAATACAAATTTAGACTTTATTTCCTCCTATTGATATCATGTTGCAATGAACCATGAGGCTAAAGCTTAAAATAAGGATTTTACCCAACAAACAGTTTTTTTTTTTCCTGAACAGACAGTCTACTTTGAAAATTCGTCAAAAAATATTTAGGCCACTTTAACCGTTGATTTTTGGACCAGAGTTAAATTAGAGTGTTATCTTGCCAACCCAATTTGTTTCAACTTGATCTAACGGCTAGATTGTGGTGGAAATGATTTTTTAGAAACTGCAACGGATCTGGACCAGCTTTGTTTTACTGCCATTTTACCCTGTTTATGAGCATTTTTGGGAGACGAGTCCTACATGAAAAAGTTTCATAACATCTTGATTGATAACCTTGTAAAATTTCAGAATATCTTAAAGTATTTTGATTAGGATTTTAGCCTCTGATCTAAAGTGCTGCAAATTAAGAATTTCTGGACCATAAGAGAAGGACCCCTTTTAAATTGTACACTTTGGGATTATGGTTTGAATATTTATTTCATGCTTAGAATTAATTCCCAGACCTACTATAATGTAGTTTTGCATACATTGTGTTTAGATCTCAGTTCCGGTTGATTTTACCAAACTTCGTGTACATTTAGGTGAGTTTATGCTTACGCTTTTTACATGTATTTGAATATAATGACATGCTTTGATCAATGAATTATTTTGGAGCATGAGTTTGCATTGATTTATGAATAACCGAATAAACATATGATTTTGAACTTTAACAAGTATGCCTATGATTGAAAAAGTACCTTGAATACATTTTGAAAATCATGTTATGTTTTAGAAAACGTGAGCTAACGGGATAAGCCGACTCACATGTATTGCTTATCTACATATTGTTTTTATGAAGCCATGATTAAGACATTGTTATAAAACTCTTGCAAACGTAATAACGTACATTCGAACGGGACATCCCGGACGTTGGGGGAAATTAAAGATACCAACGGGTGAGGCGTTATAAGGGTGGTTGTTGGGACTCGGCCATCGTGCCTTGGCATGATCATGACCACTTGATATTAGTATGGGTAGCTCCTTACTTCTCTGGCAACATATCCAGTCGAATGGACATATGTATGTATATTTTGATATATATATAAGAGCATTTATTTTGTCTTTTCAGCCATTGGGCTTTTGAACATAAACAGTTATGCTTGAAATTTGAAATATTTATGTTTGAACCGTGGCAAACTTGTAAATTGTGTAAATATGTTCTCACAAGCTTTATAGCTCACGGGTGTGTTACTAACCCATTTCAGGTAAGGAGAATGCGTAGTGGATAGCCAAAGGCCTATTTTTGTGGTGTCTTGTGGCCTGAGATGGATTCTAGACTTATAGTTTTATATAAGTCATGTATTACCTCTTTTGTTGGCATAGGGCTAAGTTATTGTTATAACTTAACTTTTCTTTATGACTTATATGACTTATATAGCAACGCTCTAGTTAAATGTAATCACCTAGTATTTGCAATGATTTATTTATTTGTTCTCTAAACTAGTTAGTAGTAGGCCTAGGATGCAGATGAGGCGCTGGCCGGTCGCGATTCCGATTAACCCCTATTTCGGGTCGTAACAGTTACAAAGGTTCAAAACTCCAAAACTATTATATAAATCATAATGTGTATATAATGTATAAGTTTTGAGAATTAAACTAGATGGGTTGCAAAATGGATACGGGTGTTGGGTTACAACCTGATCCAAGTCCAATCTCAAACACATGCACAAACTAAGTTTAGCACAGCTCAGCCTAAAGCTCAAGACTAGGTGCAACTCCAAGTCTAAGACCAAATCCACCATATGCACAAGTACAAATTTAGGCTTCGTGCAAACTAAGACTAAGGCTAAATCTAAAGACTAAGGCTAAATCTAAACCCAACTTTATTGATACTCACTTTATGAGACAATTTTCATTCACAACTAAATGATTTCGGCTCATTATTTTTATATTGTAATCTTCTCACTTAAGAGAATACAAAACCACTTAGCCCACTTTAACTGACAATTGGGTCTCACTTTAATTTTAAATTAAACTTGTCAAAAATCCATTATTTTCCAACACTATGCACATTATTAGTTTGTAAATATATATATATATATATATAAAAGAAAAGTTTGTTTGTATAAGATTTTATTTATAAAAATGAGTAATGCATTACTAACAAACTTATTATCCAAATCGATGTGGCAGTTGACTTCCTATCGTGTTTGAGTTTATTAGTTTAAGGTTTCGTCTGATAATATTATTTTTTAGTTTAAAAATTAAAAAATTATTAAAAAACTTAAAAAATTAACAAATTATATAAAAAAGTCAACGATTTTATTTTTTCTTTACTTTTTAGATATTTTTTTTTGTAAAAAATTAAAAATTCATTTCAAATAATCATTATTTTTGAACTATCACGTGTCTGTACTTTTTAACAAATTATTATTTAATATATCCTTTCATATTTCTCATTCACTCAACACAATACGCATTTACATACTTATTCTATCAATCATAATACTATAAAATATAACATATATATATTTCAAAATTACTGAATAATTACGCGATAATGCATGTCTTTCGTATTTTTGTAACTTTTTTTTTTATAAGTTTTCCATTATTTAATTAATATGTTATCATACACTTGAGCCGCCCAAGTCACAGAAATATCCGCCAATCCCATTTGCTTGTTACTTACCCACGCCGCTATTATCTTCTCTCTCTCCATTTCTCTCCGAAGGTTTAGGAATCTCTCTCTCTCTCTCTCTCTCTCTCGGAACGTCAATGGCGATATCAGTAGCAGCGGTCACTGTTCGGCCTCTGAACTCGGACCACTCAACCAGCTTATCTTCTTCGTCTTCTTCAAAGCTGTCTTACTTGTCTTCTCTGCAATTCCCTCGGCGGCTTCGGCTCATTCGAATCGGAAACAAAGGGTTCTCCTCATACTCGCGGCCTCGAATGCTTCCACTGGTAATAATTACCGATTTCTTGCACCAAATTTGTGATTTCTCTGAGTTTTTTTTGAATTTTTTCTCATTTGGAGCGTGGTATCTTCATTTGGGAAAGACTATAACGATTTTTTTTTTTTTTTTCTTTTTTGCATAACTTCACATTCATAAATACGAAAGATGTGACGAGTCATAACTAAAATAAGGTCCTAATTGAAAAAGAAAATTAGTCGTAACGAAAATGACATAAATTTGGGGTGCTCCCCTCTTGATTTTTACAACTTTTCTTCTTGGAGCTTGAGATTCTTGGATTGAGCTGTGAATAAGTATTGGATGAGTGGCAAATTGATTGAGAATTTTAGAGGCTTATAAATTTGTAGGATTAATTATTGTTATCAAGATTTACATTGTTTAGTTTGTCTGAAAATTCTGTTGAGTTTCTCTAAGGGCAGTTCTATTGCTGGGGCAGCGTAAAAACTTTTTTGATGCATTGAGTGATTGTGCTCTGCCCTAGCAGCAGTCACTATTGCTCTGTTAATGGGGTTGCCCTTCTCTTATTGTTGGAGTTTAGGGTTTAAGGAAATGTTGGTAGGTCAAAATTTGGAAAGGTGGATTTCAGATGTTGACTTAGGTGGGGAGAGGAAAGTTAGGTCACATGAATCATGAAAGAGAGACAATTGTATGTTGCCCTTAGTACTTAATTATCATTCTGTCATATACACCCACTGTAGGATCTCTGTATACCCTTTTTGCCAATTATTGCCTTACCTTAGTCAAACTTATGTGTGTCTGTGTGAAGGTGAGAACTATGCTACCTGAAACATGGATTGTTCCGGTACGTGGAACAGGAACGGAAACGTGGTACACCACATGCTCTAAAATGTAATACAATAGGGGTAGACTTGTGTATATTATACTTCAGAATTTAAGGTATTTCTAGAGTTATTTTTTTATTTTTTTTTAACTATTAGATATCTAATAAAATGTAATATTTTCTATGAGTATTATGACCAATTTTTTGATATTTTTATCTTGTCAAAACTTAATTCACCTTAAAATTTAGTTCATTATATTTGAATTTTTTTCCTCTTACGGTAACATTTAAGGACATATATTGAAAAAAAATTTGGGATCACTTTGGATTACTAAATTTATCGTTTTAGAACGAAAGTGTACCATGTTTCAAAACGTGTGTACCAATACGTAATTTGCTAAGGTATTACCGTTTTCTGGTAACATAGGGTGAGAATACATAGTTGCTGGAACTCAACATACACATTGAGTAATTGATCTTCTAAACGCCTAGGGCAAAAGAGAAAAAATCATTTTATATGTCTTTTGCTGCCTTCTCTTTCTTGCTATGGCATGATACCTTGTGTAAGGATTCTGTATTCAATTTCTTCAAATTTAGATATGTTTCCAATTGACGTAATTAAGAATGCACAGTTTGATAAGTTGGCTCTGGACAAGCCATTTTACACTTCAACATTTGTAAAACAAATTTTTTTTTTTTTTTGGTTGAGATTTTACGGTTAAAAATGGAAATTGCTTACTTTGAACAGGTGTACCTGGCATTTGAATGCCATGGTTTGGGATGGAATCATTTTTTGTATTTATCTTAAAGTCATTGTTAGCATTTTAAAGAGGAGATTGGTGCTTGAATGTCTCCCTTAAGGTTGTACTTTTAGTGTCAAGCGAGTGTCTATTTTATCAGGCAAGGATTTTGATGGTTGACCATTTGGCTGATAGAAAATGTTTTTTTCTTTTTTTTTTTTTTCATGAAGTTGTTGGTAAAGGGAGCGCAGGGACCATAAATCATTTCCCAATTAGTTGCGCACTGCATTTTAAGTTTGTTGCTTCATTTCTCTTGGTTAGAGCAACTTTAGAATCTCCTCTATTAAAGACAGTTGGTCAAGGCGTCTGTGTTGCAATAATTGCAAGAACCATGTAGCAAGAGTGTTAGCTATTTAAGGCAGGCGAAGTTGGTTTATCTTAAATTGTACACCTTTGTCCACAGTAACTATAGTAACCAGCCACTTCATCCAGGGTTTAAAATCAGCTGGCATGAATTTTGATAGTTCAAAAATTGTCATTGCTTTTGGGCCTATTTCTGGCTGATTGAATGAAGGTAGTGTTCAATAGGTCATCTACTCTTTGAGAATATTAGCTAATAAGGTTGAAGTGTTTTACTTTTTAGCTGTGCGTCAGTTCCCTCTAATGTCTCTCTAATGTCTTGTTTGGTATGAGGGAGAGAAGATTGAGAGGATGGGAGGCTAGGAAGGACAGATTATTGAGAGGAAAAGAATGGATGGAGGGTTGGAAAAAGTTACCTAGAAAAAAGGATACTAGTTTTTCTCTTTGAGCAATTGGTTCCATACCTGAAGTTTACTAGTGTACTATTGCAAACTAACGCAAGTGTTGTTTGAAGGGAAAAAACATTAGACGCAAAGGTATATCCCTTTATCTTCTGCTAACTTTAGGGCAGGAAGAAAATAGTGAGTAGGATGGAAACTCTCTCCCTCTTTTATTTTCCCGTTCTCTTTTGCTGCATATAATGGACTGTTTAAATTGGAATCTCTACTATCCAGTCATGTTTTTGTAAGAAATTGCAAATATCAGATACCTTCCATTACAAATTTTATGTTGCCGATTAATTAGTTGTATTGTATGTCAATAAATAAGTTACAAATTTTAAGGCATAACTTGCTTTCTATGTATACCAGTGTGAGTTTCCCATGTATACTTCTATTTTTTATTGGAATTTGGAACCATTGTTGATACAATAATGTGGTTTAAATTCAGCTATAGCAGGACAGTTGACTTGAAAACTGGCTTTTCTGGGACTTCATCATCATATTTGTCTTGTTTATGTATTGCCTGATTACCAGTTTCGAATTCTCATAAAATAGTGGTTGATTTTTTATTTTCACCAATTAGGTTGAAGCCAAGAAGCAAACATTTTCCTCCTTTGATGATTTGCTGGCAAATTCTGACAAACCTGTATTGGTTGATTTCTATGCAACTTGGTAAGTTCCTTGTACTGTGTCTATATGATCATCTACTGTCTTTAAATAGATGACTGAGGATGGTATATGATTATATTGCAGTTTTATTTAATTGTCCTAGTGATAATTATGTGCATAACCATGTCATTTGTGTACTTGTGCATCTTCTTGTTTTGTTGGCAAATGTTGCAAATCCATGGGTTTCTTGCAAGTAAACTTGACTTATTGTAGTGAGTATGTGGAGATCTCAGATGGGGAACCCTTGCGGGTGTTACGTTCTAAAAAAAATCTTCACTACTAGGCAGTATGAAGCAAAAGTGAAGTGAAATTCAAATATTCAACTTGAACTCTTGTTGCAGGTGTGGACCTTGTCAATTCATGGTTCCTGTTCTGAATGAAGTTAGTGCTTCAGTGAAAGATAAGATCCAGGTGGTGAAAATTGATACTGAGAAATACCCAAGTATTGCTGATAAGTACAAAATAGAGGCATTGCCTACTTTCATCATATTTAAGGATGGAGAACCCTATGATCGCTTTGTAAGTGGAACTCCAATTCTATTTCTTTCAATGAGCAGTCTTTCATTTGTCAAGAATCTTAACTTAGATTGTACAGTATCATATTAGACTTGCTGTTTTTGTCTCACACATGCCTGGGGAAGGGAGAAATGCTGTGACATGATTTCACACTAAGTGATTGCATATTTCACTCAGAATGAGAAGATAATATTGGCATGATCCACCTTGTGGCATTTCGGCTTGTAATGTCAACATGATTATTACTTGATTCTATTTAAATTTACTCAAATAATGCTTTGTATATTTGCAAATGTTAGTGCTTTAGAACGGTAGATTTCAATAATGTAAATTGTCATTGTTGACAGTGTCAGCACTATCCTCTATTGGGGATCCTATATTTTCTAGCACTAGTTATTTTGAATTGTTTTTGGATTCTAGATTCAAGAGTTGTGCTTTCTTTGTAATCATTTCTGTTTAATAACATTCAGGAAGGGGCTTTAAATGCAAACCAGCTCATTGAACGCATTGAGTCTGCATTACAAGTTAAGCAGTAGTTTTGTGGTAAGCCTTCTATTTTTCTCTTTCATTCTTGTGGTTGGTTAACTAGTTGAAATAGCAACATGCTCTTGAGAGACCTTGAGAACCTTTTCTTTTTCCTCTTCTCAGGTTCAAGTAGGAAACCAATGATGTGATGTAGCAAATTCAATTGGAGTGCCTGGCTGCTAGTAGAATGAACAGCATGCTCACTTCATTCTCTGTCGCTTCACGAAATAGTTGGCATTGTGCCTTGGAAATGTGATAGCACTTGTTCGTGTTCTAATGGGTTATGTTGATCCAAGTCCAACAAATTTCAAAACAGATTTTTTTTTACTGCTGCTCATTTGCATAGCCACTGAATATGACAAAATTTGAATGAGAAAGATTTGATCCCCAACATTACCATTTTATGTTGAAAGATGTTTGTTTACGGTATTCATGGCTGCCTATCTGATAAGCACTTATCTCATTGGATTGCTTGAACTGCAACTGCATGCAAAATCTTGTATGCCGTGTCTGGTTGGGGGATTTGAAGAGGGATTTGGAAATGGAAAGTGAAAGGGAAAGGGAAAATGTGTGTGAAATTAGGTGAAATATATACATGTTTGATTCATATTTCACTTGCCTTTTCTATTTTCCTTTCTAAATCCCTCTCCAAATCCCTCAACTAAACACAGCAGTAGTCTCATATTAAACTTCAACTCACAGATGAGAATCCTTTGTATTGATTCAAGGCCAACTTATACTGAGTCAACAAAGTAGCAGTGGTAATATATTCATATAATATGTAGTCAATTTTTTATCTGTTGATATAGATATAGATAATGTATGAAACGAAGTAACTGACTTTTGATCTTCTCCATTATTCTGTACCTGAAGTAAATAAATGATTTCCATTTCAAACAATCAAATCTTGACTCCTCTCTCACACGCATACCATAAAAAAAAAATGTGCCATGTAGATTATTCATTACAAGTATGATATTGAATTGAGGATTCATATATGACGGGAAAAGAAAATGAAAGATACTAGTCTCTCATTTTTTATTTGGATAATTTAGAAAAATAAAGATAAAAGAGTGGATTATCATCTATTATTTGTTGAATGAAAAAAAGGAACAAGAGAAGAAAATAAACTTTATAAAGTGAGTAATTTACACATTTTTTTTTTTTTTTTATTTTTTTTTATTTTTTTTTTTTAAAGTACTGAAATGGATTCAAATATTGGGGAGATTTTATACATTTATCTGCATTTGTCCTCTTTTCTTATCTATATCAATTTGAAAGGAGGCTCTCATCACGTTTATTTGGCTCTATAAGATGGAGGAGTTTAAGAATACGGTGAGATTGAATGAATAGATTATTAGTATAGTGATATTAAGGCCTAGTTTGGCATAATATAAAAAATCTAAAAAGTCACTATCTTATTTAAGTCACATCATCTCATTTAAATCACATCATCTCTCTACAATATCACTTCAAACCCAACCCATATTTCACATTTTTTTGTAAAAAGTTAAAAAGTGTACTTATTTAGATCATCCCAAACAATCCCTAAGAATAGATTATTAGTATAGTGATATTAAGTTAGAGATGTAAGATAAAAAATATTTATTTGTACACTACCGGATTAGTAATACTATAAATAATATTAATATATAAAATTAATATTTTTTCACATCATAATTATTTTTTGGTTCTAAAAAATATAATTTTTACATAAAAAATCATTTAAAAATTTATCAATTTCCTCACTCAATTTCTAATTTTGACCCTCCCATAGCTTTATTGGTCTTACCACATGGGAAGATTACTAGTTTAAGGGATGAGTGCTGTTATTAGCACCTACTAAAATTCTTTGGACCCCTTATTTTTTTGGAACCCAATCCTAAACCCTAAATTTTAATAATATTTTTTTGGACGCCCCACTTATTACCAAATCTACTCATATTCATAATATTTTCACAATGAAATGCACACCCACCTAATTTTTCATCCCTCTCTGTTCCTGACTCACTCAATCTTCAGAGTTTGGAGCTTTGGTCCAGTATAGAATTCTTGGACCCTAACCCTCCATCACTTTCGTCGTCGTCTCGGCCGTCAACGGAGCATTCCGACGACTCTCATCTTCTCTAAACGCTCTCCGTATCGCCGAATGAGTAACCTCTCTCATCCTCTCATCATCATCTTCTTCGTTGCTTTTTGTATCTTTGTCATCGCTGAGATCGATCGAAGATACTCCAATTTCTATGGGATTTGTATAACCGTTTGCAAGGTGAGGAAAAACAAAATCATCGTCTAAATCGCTATCAGAATCATCGTTTGAATCGCCATCAGAATTCTGAATGTAGCCCAAAACAATTTGTTTACCACTGTGTAGCCGAAAAAATGTATTTTGTTCATAACTGTTTTGTCGAACAATAATGATCCTGTCAGCACTGCATGTCTGAACAAAATTTGTTTATCACTGTGTAACTTGAATCCATTCCAATTCACAACTTAAAATAACATGAATTAAATCCATTCAAAATACATAACTTAAATCCATTCCAATTCACTTTTTTCCATTCTAAGTTAGTTTAACAAAGAAAATTACATAACTGACTATTTGCATTAATGTTCGGAACCTATGTATTGAACGAAAGGATTATGTTCAGTGCTGTATTACCGAACATAATTCTAACAGTCAGCAAACCAATACCGAACAGCTCGAACGAAACAAGAACGACCGAAAACGACCGAGAATGTTAATGCAAGACATATAAACTTATAAGATGATGAAGTATACGTTATACTTGAAGCAAAACTTTCAAGTTCAATAGCGTTGATGATGGTAATGAAGATGACACATTCAAGATTTAAGATGATTATAAAAAATAATAAATTTAGGATTTATGTTAGTCGGTTATGAAAAGTAATAGGTTTAGGATTTACAAACATAGAATACGTATAGTTGGAGTTGGAGTTGGAGTTGGAGTTGGAGGTGGGCGTGGGGGTGGGGGTGGGTGTCCAATATTATAGACTATTAGTTCTTATTGATAGGTGGATATTCCATTTAATAATGTCTTTTAATATAATTTTACTTTAAGGTATAATTGTAATAAAAAATTTATAAAATAAGGAGTCCAAAGAATTTTAGGGGCTAATAGCAGCACTCTTCAGGGATAGTTGAGTCTCTAACCAAAAACTCTCGTTTGGGAACAAGCTAATTTAGTAACTTTTTGACTATTTGGCTAAAATATGAGCTAAAAAAAATTAGTATATTTGGGATGACTTTTTGGCTTTTTACGAAAAGATGTGCAAAAAGTAGAGAGAAAAGAGAATCTTTAATTTTTTTATATGAATTATTAACTTTTTGACTAATTTAATAATTTTTTAATTTTTTGACTAAAAGTGAAGGTTACCAAACGAGGTAAGTCTCACATACTATTAATCAAATCCTCTTTTTCCAAAAAGAGCCAAACAAAACACAGGCTTGTTTTCCATTTTATTTTCTCTTCAAATCATCAGATCCAAACGGACTGCTTCAATCTGAAATTTCTTCAAAGTTCAGTGACAGAATAAGAAAAAAATGGAGATGAGAGCGCGCGAAGACATCAGCATAGGCCAAGATCTAACCCCTCCACTGGCTCCCCTCGCTTTCTCACTCCACTCCTCCTCCCTCCTCTCTCACTGCTCCGCCTGCTTCTCTCCTCTCTCTCCTCCTCCCCACCTTCCATTCCCCAACCCCTCCTCCTCCTCCGTCCTCTACTGCTCCCCACAATGCTCCGAGGCCGACTCCGATCTCCACCTCTCCAGCGCCGAGCACCACCTCCTCTGCTGCCACTTCCACGGCGGCGGCGACACCTCCGACCTCCGCGCCGCCCTTCGCCTCATCCGCCGCTTCGAGCTCCTCAACCTCATTTCCCGCCAAAACTACCAGTTTGAGAGAATTGGCGGTTTGATGAGCAATCGCGATAAATTGATGTCTTCCCTGAACGAAGAAGAAGACGGCCACGTTTTGGCGAGGATTAGGGATGGCGCGAAGGCCATGGCGATGTCGAGAAGGATGCGAGACGGCTTGGCTTTAGAATGCTCGGGGTTAGGGGAGTGTGTATTGGAAGAGGTGGTGTTGTGTGTGGTGCTAACGAACGCCGTGGAGGTTCAGATTAGCGGAGGAGGTCCCGCCGTTGGGATTGCTGTGTACGATACGACATTTTCGTGGATCAATCACAGCTGCTCCCCCAATGCTTGTTACTGGTTTTCGCAGCAGCATGAGTGTTCCGGTGGCGAGTCACGGTCGCGCATTGTTCCTGCCAGCAGTGATGGAATTGAAGAAATGGGAAATGGTAACAAATGTGAATCAACAAAAGGTAATTCATTGTTTATATTTTTCCAAAAATGAGAAATCAGCTATTCTTTCAAATTCAGTGTAGTTCTTTTTTGTGTTTTGTGTTAATTATGATGCAGTGAGAGCTAAGGAATATGGTCCTGGAATAATTGTTGGAAGTATCAAGGCGATTAACAAGGGTGAGGAGGTATCTGTTGCTTACACTGACTTGTTGCAACCTAAGGTATTTTGGTCTTCTCCCTATTAAATTTTATACAAATGTGTAATTATTATTATTATTTTCTTTCAGTGGAATATGTTCAGTTTAACTAAATGCATAATTAGATGGTCACAAATTTTGGATTCAGGTATTATTCACTTCAGTGTAGTTTGTATTGTAACCTGGGATTGGAAAAAAATTTAAGACTTCTTTTTTGGTAAAGAAGTTTATCATATTTTAATGGTCTTGATTATTCAGAAATTTTGGGGGGAAAAAATGATGAAGGTATTTGTAATATTTTGGGGGAAGTCCTGGGGTGGTTGAAAACATGAAATATGCCAGGCTTAATTCGTACTTCTCGACAGAACTTGACAATCAATCTTGAAGAAGAAGTTGAAAAACTAGGGATTTATTGTTGATTTCTTTCATATCTGTTACTGAGACATTTAGCCTTTAGGTACGTATATTAGTAGATGTGCACGTGCGTTGCACGTGGTAAAATTTCTTATTTCTTATTTATTCATTTTTTTTGGTTATAAGCTTTTAGAATAGTTTTTAGCTTTTTGTGTTTTACCTTTTTATAATAGTTGCATTGGCTAGACCATATGAGTGGGCATTGAATGTAAGATAGAAGAATACAAATTAGTATAAACATTTCATATATTATCCTATATTTTTATATTAATGTTTAAACATTAAAATTTTGAAAGGAAATCGAAACCAATCACATAAAATAATTGTAGTTCATATCATATGGTTGGATTTATTCCTATTAAATATATAATTCACCAGATTGTTTACTTGTACATAGAAACCACTTAGTAATTAAAAGGTGAAGAAATAAAACACCCAACTAACATTGTAATATTATTATTAAAATCGGAACTCCATAATATAGAATAAGAGCACATGCGTAATCAGATATTAAAAATTAAATAGAAAATCGAAATTCAAAAAAAATTTCAAAACAGAGTTGAAATAACAAATTTCACAATACAGAAATTGTTTTATTGTCGTTGACAGAAGGGCTTTCATGTTCAAATCAATTGTTTTATTGTCCTTGGTTAATTTCCTTCGTAGGTCCTACAAAACGAAATCAATCAATACAAGTTTAACAATAACAGTGAAAGTTTGCAGTACAATTTTAAGTATTTCAACTTGGGATATTTGAATGGACCTTTATGAAGTCAAAACTTCTTTGTAAACTATATTTTCTGTGCAATTACTTTACTTTACTTTACTTTATTTTTATTTTTTTGTTTTGGATTCCATTTTAGTAAGGACTCTAGTTGTTGCCATTGAAGTTCCATGGGATAATGCAACATATAGTTGCCCATGGGAGAACATGTGTTCAAGTAAATATACTCCTACATGGGGTATAGTAAACGAATTGGAAACTGTGTACGCTTGAATTGGAAAGGATAAGATTCGTTCTCAGTTGCTCAATAAGAAGGGCTATTATATATCAATGTAAAAAATTAACCAAAAGAAATCAGTGAGAAGGGCTGTTCAATGATTTGATTATGTGGAGCTTCAATGCATTAAGTATGCCATTGGACCAATGTCCCTAGGTGGCTATTCTATTTCAAATTTTATCTCGAAAAGTGAGTGTATGGTGTAGATTTAAAATTAGTGAAATGTAGGTTACACCCACAATGAATGTAGTCCATTAATTAATTTATAATGTGGGAGAAGAAAATAAACTTCATTATTATTTTCTTTCAGTGGAATATGTTCATCTTTTGAAATTTTAACTAAATGCATAATTAGATGGTCACAAATTTTGGATTCAGGTATTATTAGTTTGTATTGTAACTCGGGATTGGGAAAAATTTTAAGACTTATTTTTTGGTAAAGAAAATTAATAATATTTTAATGGTCTTGATAATTTGAAAATTTTGGGGGGGAAAATGATGAAGTTATTTGTAACATTTGGGGGAAGTCCTGGGGTGGTTGAAAACTTGAAATATGCTGGGGTTAATTCGTAGTTCTCGACAGAACTTGACAATCATCTTGAGGAAGAAGATGAAAAACCAGGGATTTATTGTTGATTTCTTGCGTATCTGTTACAGAGACATTGAGGTATATATATAGAGTTGAAAACCGACTTCTAACAACTCAACTAACCCACTGATCACTTGTTCAGTAACTAACTTGTAGAACAACTATCTAAATATAGATAAGCATTGGGGCTAACTACCCGACCTAATAGTTCTTCCCTTCGATAAAAGTATCTGTATAAAATTGTCAGATTCTAAATAATAAATAAATAGAGGATAATTTTCTTAGTTTGGTTAATTTAGTTTAAGATAGAATTTAAAAGAATGAAGAATTTTGTTACTTCAATCATAGAGGTTACATAATCTGACTTGCATATTATGGCTACACACACATGTATATACATAATCCATTACGAATAAATACATGAGCTATTTGATTAGTGGATACACAAACTAATGGTAATAGGATAATAGCAGAATGGCATTGCAACATGCATGGGAAGTCTCACACACCAATGCAGCTAGTTAAGAATGATTATGAGTATCATCATGCCATATAATGATCCATCTGATACATAGTTTTATGCATGACTTGGCTACATTCCCCACTGGTTCCCCACTGGTTATGTAAACACTGCCTTACGCAAGTGTATGCCTGTCCTTCCATGTCACATTGCCTCAATCAATATGGACAGTGAATCTTCTTATACCAGTATGAGTAGCCAGGAACCCGTGTTATTAAAGGCGATAGGCGCACTAAGGTGCCAAGGTCTCCTGGGGCCTAGGCTCAAGGCGCAAAGCGAGGCGCAAGCTTCACTGAAGTGAGACGCACCTTGTACGGAAAAAAAAAAAAAATTTAATATAAATAAATAATTTAAGGTTCAACAGATAAAAAATATAATTTAATATAAATAAATAATTTAATATAAATACCAGTATAATTTAATGTTTAACATTTAGAGTTCTTCAGAGATTAGGAATTAGGGTTAATTTTTTTTGTATCATTGATTTGGGATTGAATGCCCAATGTATTGGCATCTGTAATAAGAATAGAGATCTTTTGTAGTTTCACCATATTAAATCAATGGTTAGATTTTAAACAAAACCAATTAAAGCAACAATAAAAAAAGCCCTCAAGACACAAGCCTTGGGCCTTATTGTGCCTTGGACTAGTCAGGCGGCTTATCGAAGTCGCCTAGCCTGGAACACTACAAAGCACAAACCTTGAGTTTGGATGGGACTTGGGCCTAGGTGCATGCGTAGGCGCACCTTTAATAACACTGCCAGAAACAAAATCAACTTTTAGAACTATTTCGAACCTTCTTATTAGACTTAATGATTTCCTAGTGCATTTTAGTTTCATATCTATCTAGGTTCAATTGTTCAATCATCCAGAATATTTTCTTATGCCAATTTTGTTTTTCTTTTTTCACCAGGCGATGAGGCAATCAGAGTTATGGTTAAAGTATCGCTTTTCTTGTTCCTGTTAGCGATGTAATGCATGGCCCCCAACTTATGTGGATCATACTTTGCAGGTGAGAGTTCCATGAAACTAAAATTATTGATGTAGATCCATCTTTGTGAGTCTGTGACCCATCTCATAATTTTTTGTTATTATTAATTTATTTTTCTTCTTCAATCTCTCTTTCTTCTTTTTTGACTTTATGCCTCATCATTTCTAGCTGACAAACATATTCTGTAGCAGCCCTTTCATTTTCTGTTTGCTTCGTGACGTATTTCACTCTGAAAATTATCTAAACTATTGCAAAATTTTTACCTTTCAATTGCTTTGCTAGTTTTTCATTTATTTATTTTTATTATTTTATATCTTTCACCTCCAATCACTATTTTGTTCCTGCTAGTCATATCCTATAATACAATTGAATTTTCCTCTCAAAACCCAGATGGTATTGGAAATTCTTTTCTATTCAACCTAGAAAAAGTTGTTTATTTAAGTCATAACTTATGAAAAAGATTTCTTCCTTTCCTCGTCTTTATCTCTACTTTTAGTTTCTGTTTAAGTAACTTTTTCGAAACTTTTTTTTAAAAATTTATTTATTTATTTTTTATTTTCAAGTGCTAAGCATGGTAGTAACCATATCCTTTATGTCAATCTTTTTTCAGCTTCACATTTTCCTTTCATGTGAGAATGTAACTATTCCCAAATCCTTTAACTGAACTTTGTGAATTAGCATTAACACATTGATCGTTTTGTTGGTTAGGAAATTTCTGCTGTCAA
This sequence comes from Camellia granthamiana, assembly GCA_036172215.1. Classification (NCBI taxonomy): domain Eukaryota; kingdom Viridiplantae; phylum Streptophyta; class Magnoliopsida; order Ericales; family Theaceae; genus Camellia; species Camellia granthamiana. The sequence goes on from CM069905.1 coordinate 118,764,534, forward strand.
TTGCAATTGTGCCAACTTGAGTTCTGATCACAACTACTACGGATATGAGGCCATTACAAGGTTGACTGACTATGTAGATGATGCCATAACTGAATATTTGACATTTGGTAATCCCAAATCTTGCTGTGAGAAGCTTGAGAACTTGCTTACTCATGGTCTCCTTGAGAACTTGCTTACTCATGGGCAGTTTGAATCAAAAGAAGAAAAATCAAAGCAGCAATTTTGGTTGCATCCCCTCCACCATCTCTCTTTGAGTTCCTACACCACACTGGCATCTGCCTACAAAACCTGTGCAAGTGATTTGTTGGCGGTGGATCCTGAAATGGACGAACTTCAGCTGGAAGCTTTCGATATGAGTAGAACTAGTGCAGCATACTCCTTGTTGCTTGCAGGTGCCACCCATCATCTATTTCTATCTGAATCTTCTCTAGTTACATCTGTTGCAAATTTCTGGACAAGTGCTGGGGAGTCCTTACTAAATGTTGCTAGAAGCTCTGTGTGGAAATTGTTAGCAAAACGAGGGTTAACTATTGCAGAGCTTTCACATTTCCCTGGTTATAAATGCTGTAACTGTGCATTGGTGAATACGTTTGAAACAAACTTTGCTTTTAATCAAGCTCGAAATGTAGTGTTTGAGGACATATCAAGGGAGTTTCTTAATTGTATCACGAGTATAACACCGAAGGTCTGGACCTTTCTGATACAGCAGGGCTGTTACTTAAAAATAGTTGAAGATCCCATTGATTTCAGATGGGTTCGGACTATGATGTCTTTCAGAATGCTGGATTGTGAATTAGGTGAGGCAGATGCAAAAAGTAGTGTTTCAGGAGGTGAAGCATGTGTATGTATAAACCCAGAAAATATAAATCTCTTTCAGCTTGGTGTCCATTGCGTACTATATGGGGGTTTTTTATCGAGCATTTGTTGTGGAAAAGAATCTCATTTGGCTTGCGACATTCAGAACCTTTCATATGGTTAAATCAAAATGATTTATTTTGTTCATATAACAAATGAAGATGGAAACGTACATGTTTTCATGCCCTGCCCTGGTTATATGCCCATGGCCTGAGGTGAAAACTTGGAATTCTGGTTCAATGTTCTGCTTGTTCATATCCTTTTTTGAAAAAGTAACTACTGAAATTGATTTTTGAAGCAGCAGTGGAAGAGTCAATCAAGGTTTGCAAATGATGTGGAGAATGAATCTTTATTAGCAGAATTGAATCATAATTAGCAGTAGATTTGGAGGAAGAGTGTCTACTGGCTGTGGACGTGGCAATGCTATACCATCCGGGCTTGGGTTTGTATTGCAAGTAAGTTTATTTTGTTGTTTCTTTAAATATATTACCAAATAGAGATGCATCTATATTAAATTTATGCAACTGAATCAGCGCTATTTATAATGAATAGCATATACACCCATCCTGTCTGCAATTAACATCTCTTGAAGGCCATCCAGAGCTTCTGTACCCACCCAATACTAATAAGGGGTATATAATTGTTTAAAAAAAAAAAAAAAACTAGGATCAAACTGATCATCCTCAATCCACTTATTATTTTGTAGCAACCATACATGAGGAGACGATTTCAAAAATGATGTTTTTCAAAAAAATATTTGTGAAAAGCTTTTTTGTTGAAAAAATATGTTTCACCATAATTGCATGTTAAAAAGAGTAATGCTGTACTAGTAAAATTTTCTTACTAAATTTATAATTTGTTATGTCAATCGAGTTTATCTTATCATTAAATTTTAGTGGGTTCATTTCAAATATCAGTACTTTGTTATTGCATGTGATATCAACTTGTAAGAAAAAATTATCCTCTAATTTTATTTTATTTTTATATAATGTATTTGCTTACAATATAGATGGGGTGAACTAATTTAGAGAAGTCAATAATGTTATGATAACTACAATTACAAATAATCGCAAGGGGTTAGCCAAGTGGGTGTAGCTTGGTGTCTAGAGGTGTGCTTCGTGGGCATTTTGAATGGGTCACGGGTCTTTTTTTACTTCTTCTTACTTTTCTTCCTACATTTCAGTTCTACAGTGGGAAAATAATTCTGTTTTTGTGATAGTGCAAGTCTTTTGTTTGTATGATTAAAGTCTTTATTGTGTTTGGTGCAAATCTCTTTTGTGTGTGTTAGAATTGAAAAAAAGAAAAAAAAAATACCATACTATAATTAGTTTGAAATTGTCTCACTTATTAGTTGTAGTTTTTCCTCTGTTTTTTTTTTAAAGGATAAATTATATTTATACTCCTTGAGGTTTACACTTAATACAGATTCCCTCTCCACATTTGAGAAATTACAACCCCCTCCCCATGTTTTCCAATCACATTACAAGGAGCCCCTTGTCGTTGAGTGACTGTTAAAAACTAAACAGCAATTGATGATGTCATGGGGTGCCTCAATTTACACATCACCTTTCATCTCAAGGCACACGTTTAGTAATTTGATAAATAAGAAATTTGCTCAATACACAGCATAATCCTCCATCTTTACCCTTACGCGCACACCCCACCCATAATCTTCCATCTTTACCTTTACTCACACACCCCACCTACAATCTTCAATCTTCCATATTCTGTACCTCCACTTCAAAAACACACACAATGTCCCCCTTCATTCTTTGTTTCATTGTCATTCCAGAGGTTTGGGAACCAGTCTAAACTAGTCTAAATTGATCTCCATTCGTGCTAAAGACGACTTCACTCCATTCTCCTTTGGTTCACGACCCCCTCCATTATCTGTTTCATCAAAGGCACCGGTGGTGATCGTTGTTATCATCACAGTTGGAAACAACTTCACATTGGAGATACAGTAGGTGAGAATTCTTATTTGGCTTAAATTTTAGGGTTTTAATAATAAATTGGCTTGTGTAGTCAACAAGACACTCAGATCCAACATTATTGCCTTCCATGGATGCACAGTTCTGGGAAAAAAAAAAAAAAAAAAATTGATGCAAGTGTTCAAAAATACAGAATCGAGCTAAATTCAAAAGTTTGACTGTTGAAAACCGAACAAATGTTATAAGTTCAGAACTTATTAACCGAACATGTGGACTATGTTCGACACTAGAAAATCGAACAATTAGAACTTGTTCGGTTGTAGATAGTCAAAATGAGTACATTGTTTGAATCTGGGTATCTAAACGAATACAAACGGTTTACCACTCAGCAAGTACACAAAAACAGAAAAAAAAAAAATGAAAAAACATTTTCCTTGCTCCATTGTTTCAAACCAATATTGCCAGATGCATCCATCATTCAGTCCAATCAAAATCTTCAATAATACGTGTATTGTTGGTTGTTCCTTTAAGGGTTTTTGCCTTTTGTTTTAGGATTTTTGGGTTCTTGAGAGAGAAAATACGTAAGTAACGTTTCAGAAGAGGTGTGTATTGTATTCATTATTGTTTTTTATGGTAATTTTACATAAGGTGTGTATCATAGCCATTTGTCATTTGTGATCATTTTACATTAGGTTAATATTGTAATAAAAAATAAACTAATTAATGGCGTGTCTTGAGATGAAAAAGTTGTGTGTAAATAGAGGCACCCGATGTCATGGCCTCAAAATTTTTAAAAGACTATATTACCCTCATCTTTACAAACCCTCATCCTATTCTAACTCTACTTTCTTTCCTCTTTTATATTCTCCCATTATCTTCTCTCTATGCTTAACTCTCATCCATCTCCTCCCTCACAAAGCAACTACCACACACCAAGGTTATCTCCGGAAACTATCATCTGTCAGCACCGGACTACCATCTGCAACAACCACCAAGCCACAAAAGATCATTTTCCTAGCCACCGCATGCATCCGCTACCCCTATGGCGAGATCCTCCGTGGCAACCATCATCTCTGGGCCAGGCTCGTCTGTAAATGGATCATGGCTATGATCCCTTGAAACCCAAATCTCGGTCATCACACATCTTAAAAATCTCTACACCACCATGGCACCATCTCTCCATCTTTGCTCTCATCACCATCACCATTCATTCTCTCTCTCTCTCTCTCTCTCTCTATATATATATATATATATAAGTAAGTTTGGATTTTGATTTAAGATTTTATTTGGAGTATTTGAAAGGCGTTGAAAAGTGCTTTGATTGAAACCCAGTTTGATGATATTGGATTCCACAGCATTCACTAGATAAACTCCTAATGTGCTGTTGCTGTTTTGAATTTTATTAAAGAATTCATTAATTGAGCTTCTCTAATTTTAGATAACAACATGACACTGGTTCAACAAGCTCATTGGGTCAAAAAGCATGCTCGCATGGATTGATAATAAGGCTTATGTAAAATAAATAAATAAATAAATAAAGAAGAATGATATTATTTAGAAGTTGCTATACCTGATTTTCTTTGTTTTTGTGTTTTTGATTTTATTTATTTATTGTTTGATTGATCATAGGACTCAGGATTTTATATATTATTGTTTGGGTGTAACTGGTGGAGGTGCATACCAAGTGTTTGAAGTAATTCCTAAAGGCAATTGTATGGATTTTTGTTTTGTTTTTTTGGGAGCTGAATTATATTACTATCTAGGGTTTGGCAGCGAGTCGAATTGTGTCGGACGAATTGTGGTGGTTGGTGGTAGGGAGTGAGGTTGTTGTAAGAGTTTAAAATATTGTAGTGATGTGTAGTGGCCAGTTGTTATGGGTTGAGAGGGTTGCAAGATTAGATTCTTATTCACAGTAGTGGCCAGTTGTTATGGGTTGAGGGGTTGCAAGATTATGGGTTGTTTGGGATGTCCTAAATAAGTGCACTTTTTAACTTTTTGGATTAAAAAGTTGAGGAAAAAAATATGGTTGTTTGGGTTAATTTTTTGACTTTTTATGGAAAAATGTGTATTAAATAATTGTATAAATTAGTGTATAGGGGAAAATTAGGATTGAGAGTTGTACAGCCGTACTTTTTGACTTTTGATGAATAGTAATAACTTTTTAACTTTTTGTGTAATTTTTTGACTTTTTAATATTTTGGGTACATGCCAAACCTGGCCTAAATTTTTATTCATAATATTTATTGATGATCTCTGTCAATACATCATGAAAGCAATCTCAACATTTGTTTTACATCAGATTGTGGTGCAATACAAAGGAGATGACATGAAAGGGTAATACAGTCATTTTAATTTTTCTGTTAAAGGATGTTAATCAATAAATTATGACAAGGAGGGTATTATAATTTTTGAAACCTCAAGGAAAAATCTGTATTAATAACAAACCTCAAGGTGTGTGGGCGCAATTTGTCCTTTTTTAAATTTTATTTTGTGGCATTTTCTATAGCATGTGGGCTCCATTTTTATTGTGAATAGGTAATAAAAAATGTAATAAAAAAATGGTGTGTCTTTAACTAGATTCTTTCGATTATGCTTGAAAATGATATGGTCAACGAGTCATATTAATTTTTTTTAATGTGAAATTACATTGACGGTAATTTTATTTATACATAACACAAAATCTCAGTAAACATTTTTATATTTGAATAATTCATTTTTATTTATACGTTTAGATTTGAATAGTTAATTTTTGTTTGAAAATTTATATCCAAATGACATAAATAGTGTGTGTTGAGATTTCATGTGGTGCAAATAAAATTTGCCTTACATTGATCTCTCTTGAGATTTAGAAAAAATATAATAAATTTTACAATTTTGACATAATTACATTTGGTTTCTTTAAGGTTTTAATTCGTATAAACTTAGTCCCCTTGTCATTAAAAATTTGTCAATCATATGAATATGTAAGTGATGGCATCTTTTTTACATTAAAATATATATTTTATGTTGTTTATCTTTGTGTCTTTACACTTATATTAGTTTGAATCGCTTTAGTTTTATTAAAAGTGAAGTGGGTGTAATTATGACAAAAATTATGAAATTTATTATCTTTTCTTTAAATCTAAAAGAAGGTCAGTTTAATTTATCTTCTTCTTTTCTATTTTTTTTTTTTTAAAAAAAAAAAAAATATGATATGTAACTTTTGAGTGTTTGTATAATTTCTCTTTAAATATAGTAACATAATGTAAGTTTGCACCTTTCTTTTTGTGAAAATTAGAAATACGTGAGACACTCATTTAACAATTGCAGAAAAAAAATTGTGGTGTAATTCTAGCACACAAAAAAGAATTGCACTAAACATATGACATGATTTGCACCATACATACAAGAATGATTATAAAAATAAAATTATTTCTCCATTGTTCTATTGAAATGCAATTTTCCCCCTCTTTTTTTTTTTTTTTTTTCATTAGTCAATTATATGATTTTTTTTTTTTTTAATTTTAATTTTCTTGCCTGTCATGTAAATGTAATGTCTTAGCAAGATTTGAAGAATGTTTAAATTCTATTAAACATTTTTGTTCAATTAATCAAGGAGAAATTAGTGAAACATCTCTTCAACTTTTGATAGTATGAGAGGTTTAATATGCTCTTTCTTATTAATTAAAGTTCTTCAATAATATTATTAGAGAAATTTAAGCTCATCACAGAAAAATTCTTTGTGATGAGCTAATTTTTTTTTTTGAAGAGCTCAAATTTCTTTGTGAAAATATTAAAGGACCTCAACTATTATGTAAATATTACATGTAGTTTATTTTATAAAATTTTAACATCAGGACCTTAAACTAAAAATCCTATTAATCAATAAGTTTGCTACTTTATTATCTTGAATATAAAAGAAATTAAATATATATATTCAGAATAATAATAAAATTCAGGCAGAGCAAAAATATAAAGGAAATTAAAAAAAAAAAAATCAGATTTTAACCATTGTAACAAAATAAATCTTGAAATTTTAATTTTTTCAATTTAAATCTTAAACTTTTTATTTGTTTTTCATGTAAACCATTTGCATATTTTCATTAAATAAAATTGATAGAGAAATAGGTATTATAGTCATTAAACTCAATGAAAAATAATATTTTAGACATTATATATATATTGAGTTTAATAATTAAAATATTTTTTTTCATCAATTTTACTTAACAAAAATAGACTAATAATTTAAATTAAAAATATATTAAAAAATTTAAATGTAAATTTAATAAAATTAAAATTTTATTTTGTTAGAAGGCAAAAAAAAAAAAACATTCTGGTTTTGTCTTGTGCGGTTGGCTTCTACCACAATCCCAAATCACCTAGCCTGAGGAATCTGAAAAAAAATCTCTTGAGTTGGTATTTTGAAAAGTGCATATTATTAATTTGTTATTTATAATTTTTATCACAAAAGAATATAAATATTTGTAATTTTTATCATAAAAAATTATAGAAAAAATTACAAAAAAAATTTAATGTTTAAGCCTTATAACAAAATAGATATTAAGATTTTAATTTTATCAAATTAAAATCGAACGTTTTGATTTGTTTTTAATTTAAATTATTTGTCTATTTTCGTTAAGTAAAATTGACAGAAAAATAATATTTTAGTTATTCTAGGTGTATGGAAAAATATCTAAACTATTCTTTTTCATTAAGTTTAATAATTAAAATATATTTTTTTTCATTGGTTTTATTTAACGAAATAGATAAATAATTTAAATTGAAAACAAATCAAAATATTAAGATTTAAATTGATAAAATTAAAAATTTAGAATTTATGTTGTTACAAAGCTCAAAATTTAAGATTTTTTAGTTAGCAAGTTGACTGGACCGCTCTATGAGATCCATCATGGGTCTTGTTTTAATGATCTGAATCGATCATTTTTTATACGACAATGTGTAAATCATTTATGAAAAAAATTAAATTGATCCGATAATTATAGTTATGTAATTTTATGACATTTATTTACAAAAAAAAAAAATGAACGACAAATATTATTTGAAAACTAGACCATTCATCTTTTAGAAGACAAATGTAATAAACTAACGTATCAATTTGAATTTTATTTTATTTTATTTTTATAGATAATCTACATGTTCTGGTCTAAAAAATAAACAGTTCAGATTATAAAGACGGGTAGAGCTAGGCAAAATATCGCTCAATTTGCTAAAATCACACTAACCCGCATCAATTCGCAATGCTCTATGCGCTAATCACGAATTACACTTTAAAATTTATAATCTTTTTTCGAAACCGCTCTGCTCTGCATTAGTTAATAGATATATATTTTTTAACCTACAATGAAATATCAAAGTAAAAATGAGTGTGAGAGAAATTTAAAATGTGAAATTTGTTACATATTAATAGTTATATATATAAAAAATATTATGTAAAATTAGTTTGTGTTATATATATGAAAAATATTATGTAAATGTTTGATAATTGATTATGATATTTTTCAATCCGTTAATCTATCCAAAATTGTTCAAATCATAATTTATCAATTCACCATTCGATTTGTAATTTTATTCTCAAACTATTCGAATCACACTGTACACACCCCTAAAGATAGGACTCGTGGTGAGTTTACGGGGTCCAAATAGCACGGTCCAACAAGCTAATTATTTTTAAAATTTTTTTTTTATGTAACTGTCGTAAAATTATGACTTTATTAGTGATGTATTACCCCTTTTTAAAATGTACCCCATCAATTTCTTGATAACAACATTGACATATAAAAAATTATTTATCAATCTTTTTTCCTTAATTTAATTATCTCGTCGCCCATTGTTTTGTTTTTTTGAATCTATCAGCAAAATTGTGAGATGGTAAAACATTAGAATAATGCTGAAAGAGATGGCATACGTGTAAAAATCGAACACGTGTTGGACGTGGGCCGTGGGGCATTCCGCTGAATAAAAGGTGGTAGCTCGAATTTCCAAGGGTCGAATGGCCCGAAATTTCAAAAGGGAGAGAAGAGAGGGAGAGCAGAGAAGAGAGGGAGAGAAGAGAGGGAGAGAGGGAGAGAAGAGAGGGAGAGAGGCTCGTCTGGTTCTGCCGACGACAGCGGAGGACGAGGACGACCGCGAGGAGCTCGTCGCCTCTGCAGGAGCTCGTCGCCTGTGACTCCGCCGTCGCCTCGCCGCCGATCGTCGCCTCGCCGTCCTCGTCGCAGCTCCGCCTTGCCTCGCCGCAGCTCCGCCTGTCTCGCCGCCCCGCCTCCGCCCCTGCCTCACCCCGAGTTTGTTGGCCCCCTCCCCTCCCCTCCCCCCTCCTCCCCTCCCCTTCCCCCTTCCCCTCCCTCCTCTCCCCCTCCTTCTTCCTCCCGTCGTCTTCTTCTTCCCTCTGCAGAAAAAAAAAAAAAAAAAAACACAAAGGGCAAAACGACGTCGTTTTGCCCATTCGACCCATTCGACCCACGCTCTTTCGAGCTACCAACCGGGATTGCATTCCGCTTCCGCCGACGCATGCGGACAAGAGTAGATATAGGTAGGTACATCCACCGCTCTTTCTTCCCGCATTCGCTTTTCTTCTTCCTTGATTTTTCTTTGTTTTTGTTTATATAATTATATTTCTTTAATTTTTTATTGAGATTTTTAGTTTATAAGGAATCATTTAAGATGATATAAATGAGTATATTTTTTTTTATTTTTTATAAAAATATGTACAAAAAAGTAAAGAGATAATGTGACTCAAATAAAAAGAAATTATTCAATAATCCTGGAACACCACGTGACTATATTCCAAGCCAATCACTAATTACATAGTTCCATGTTGTTTCCCATCCTCAACATAAATCGTGGGCTCCTGCCCCTCTTTACTAATCAAAACTTTATAAAATATTACGTATCCATACTCCGAAAATACTGAATAATTACCCTTCAAATAAGTATACTTATTTAGTTTATGTCAAATAGTGCTTAAGATTTTATAAAATAAAAGATATATAATATTTTTGTAATAGTTGAGATTCCTTAATATTTTTACAAAGAAATTTCAGTACAAATAAATTTTGGCACAATGAAAATTGTCTTCACAGATAAATTTTAGCTCTTCAAAAAAAAAAAAAAATTCAACTTTATAGAGAAATTTATCACAGAGAAATTTGTGAAATTTTTCTGTGATAAATTGAAATTTATATGTGAAGAGATTAAATTCTAATAATATTATTGAGGAAAATTAACTAATAAAAAAATATATATCAGACCTTTTTTATTATAAAAAATTAAAGAGGAATATTTTACTAATTTTTCCTAAAATCAAAATAAAAAAAGATTTTTAATTTAAGTCCTAATATTAAGTTTTAATAACATAAATAACATATAATATTTTCATAATAGTTGGGATCTATCAATATTTTCACAGAGAAATTTTAACACAAAAAAATTTTAAATCTTTAAAAAAAAATTTCAACTCGTCACAAAAAAATTTCATACTACAAAACGTTAAAGAGGATATTTCACTAATTTTTTTCATTTTATTTTTCATCAATTTAATTTTTAATTACTCAAAAAAATAAAATAAAAAAAATACTAGCATATTGGAGCAAACTAATCTTCGTTCTTCTCCTTGCAACCCACCCAGCACTCTGTTTCCTTCCTTTTCAAAGAAAAGAAAAGAAAAGAACATGGCCGACGCGTTGGTTGGGGGAGCATTTCTGTCTGCTACCCTTCAAGTGTTGTTTGATCGGTTGGCCTCTCGCGAGGTCATCAACGTCTTCCGGGGCCGAAAGGATGGCGATAGACTCCTCAAGAAGCTCGAGCTATCATTGTTGGGACTTAATGCCGTGCTGAATGATGCTGAGAGCAAGCAAATCACTAACCTAGATGTGAAAGAGTGGGTGGAAAAGCTTAAACATGTCATCTACCAGGCAGATGATTTAGTAGATGAAATTGCTACCAAGGCTTTGCAGTCCAAGTCCGAAGCCGACTACCAAAGCAGCAGCAGCACTAGCAGCCACAGCCGCCTAAGCCAGGTACTAAGTTTAATCTCTCTGACCTTGACATCCTCTGGCTCTACTACTGCTAGTTTCTTTGATGCTGGGATAGAGTCCAGGTTAGAGAAGATCATTGATGACTTGGAATATTTTGCACAAAAGAAAGATGTCCTTGGTTTGAGAGAAATTCGTGGACATAATAACTGGTTTCACAAGTCCCAAACCTCTTCTTTGGTCGATGAATCTGGTGTTTATGGAAGGGATTTTGCAAGGAGGATGTAATGAAGGTGCTGCTCTCCGATGATGACTCAGGTGGTAGTAATGAGATAGGTGTGATTGCAATAGTGGGGATGGGTGGGGTTGGCAAGACCACCCTTGCTCAACTTTTATATAATGATGATAGAGTGGTTGATCACTTTAAAATGAAAGCATGGGTTTGTGTCTCTGAAGAATTTGATGTTCTAAGCGTTACCAGATCAATTCTTGAGGCAGTTACTGGACAGGCTTGTGATGCCAAGAACCTAGATATGATTCAAGTCAAGCTGAAGGAGTTGTTGAGTGGGAAGAAGTTTCTTATCGTCCTGGACGATGTTTGGAACGAGAACTATGGTCACTGGGAAAGCTTGAGTCAGCCTTTTAGATATGGTGTACATGGGAGTAGGATTATTGTTACAACACGCAAAGATAGAGTTGCATCTGTCATGAAAACCGTTCATATTCATCGTTTGCAGGAATTGCCATTCGAAGATTGCTGGAAATTGTTTGCCAAATATGCATTTGAGAAGGGAGATTTCAATTCACATCCAAACCTTGAAAATATTGGCAAAGAGATCGTGAAAAAATGTAAAGGTTTGCCTTTAGCTACAAAAACGTTGGCGGGTCTTTTGCGCTCTAAACGGGATGCTGAGGATTGGAATAATGTATTGAAAAGTGCCATATGGGATTTGCCAGAGGATAACATTCTTCCAGCATTAAGATTGAGCTATCATTATCTCCCTCCACATGTAAAGAGATGTTTTGCTTATTGTTCCATATTTCCCAAAGATTATGAATTTGAAATGGGGGTATTAGTTCTATTATGGACTGCAGAAGGTTTTGTGAAGCCAAGAAGTAACACAACAATAGAAGAAGTAGGTTATGAATGCTTCAATGAATTGCTGTCAGTGTCATTATTTCAGCGAAGTGCTAGAGCATCTTTTTTTGTCATGCATGATCTTGTTAATGATTTAGCTCAATCTGTGTCTGGAGATTTTTGTTTGAGGTTGGAGAATGACGAACCACATATTATTGCTAACAAAGTGCGCCATTTCTCATATGCTAGAGGCATGTTTGACGACTTTCAAAGATTTAAGGTAATCAATGAGGCTAAGTTTTTAAGGACGTTCCTATCTTTAGGACGTAGAGATTCTCCGTACTGGTTGAGTAAAATGGTTTTGGATGTTATTTTGTCGAGACTAATTTGCTTAAGGGTGTTGTCTTTGCGACATTGTGAAATTTTCGAATTGCCTCATTCAATTGGCAATTTGATACATCTACGCTATTTGGATCTCTCTGACACGCAAATCCTACAATTGCCAGATTCTGTTTGTAACCTGTATAATTTAGAAACGTTGCTGCTGATTGATTGCCGTAATCTTACTACCTTGCCAAGAGAGATTGGAAAATTAATTTTCTTGCGTCATCTTGATATCAGTGGAACTTACAAGTTAAGGGAGATGCCAATGCAAATGAGTCGATTAAAAGATCTCCAAACATTAACTGCTTTTGTAGTGGGAAAGTGTAGCGGGTCAGGTATAAATGAGTTGAAGGAGTTTCATCATCTTCGTGGAAGTCTCTCCATTTCCTGTTTGCAAAATATAACAAGTTGTACGGATGCAATGGAAGCAAAGCTAAAGGAGAAAAAGTTCCTAGAAACATTGGTGATGAGCTGGGATAGTGGAATTACTAATGATTCAGAAAGTGAAAGAGATCTACTTGACAAACTACAACCTCATACAAACTTGAAACACCTCGAGATAAACGGGTACAGAGGCACAGGATTTCCGGAATGGTTGGGTGATCAATCATTCTGTAATATGGTGTCTTTACGTTTGCAGAATTGTGAGGATTGTTTTTTCTTGCCGTCGCTTGGTCAACTGCCCTCTTTGAAACATCTTACCATTTCAGGGATGCCGAGAATAACAAAAGTGGGCCATGAATTCTACGGAGATTGTTCTTTAAGCAAACCATTTCAATCTCTAGAGACTCTTAGTTTTTCCAAAATGTTGGATTGGGAGGAATGGTATATATTAGATGATGGAGAGTTCTCTCAGCTTCAAGAGCTTCGGGTAACCAACTGTCCGAAGTTGATTGGAGGCTTACCCAAACACATTCCATCTTGGGTAAGAATTGCGATTAGGGACTGCCCAAGGCTTGTGGCTTCACTTCCTAGGACATGTGCTGCAAATAAATTAGTATTGCGGGGATGCGATAGTGTAGAATTGGGATGGCAAGGTTTGTCTTCTCTCGTAAATTTGGAAATTTCATCTGCAAGTTTGAAGGAACTGACACCCGAACTATATACCTTAATAAATCTGAAGGCTTTGACGATAGTGCGATGTCCAGACCTATCGTTATTTCCAGACACAAGGTTGCCGCCCATGCTTACAGACCTTACAATCATTGATTGTAGGGCTATACGTTGTTTGCCGGAGAAAGTGATGTGTCTCAACAGTTGCCTTAAACGTTTGTTTGTTGGTGCCTGTCCGAAACTAGTTTTCCCACTATCTGAGGAGATGGAGAACTGCTACACATCCCTGGAATCTTTGTCCTTGGAAACCTGTGATTCTCTCCCATCCCTGCCACTAGAATTGTTTCCGAAGCTTCAATCTCTAAGAATCCAAGACTGTAGAAATTTTGAGACTCTTTTGACTCTAAACAGGCTTGGATTCCAAAATTTCGCATCACTCGAATGGCTTTACTTGGATGGGTGCTCTAATATGGAATCTTTTTCGCAACAAGTATTAATTGCTCCCATTCTGAAAACGTTTTATCTCTGCGACTGCAAGAAACTGAAGTCGTTGCCCGATCGAATGCATAGCCTCACATCTCTTCAATCATTGAGTATATGGAACTGTCCAGGAATTGAGTCATTTCCGGAAGGGGGTCTGCCCTCCAGCTTACATAGTCTTAAAATCAGGAAATGTGCGAAACTTGTGGCTCGGAGGAGAGAGTGGGGTTTGCAAAGACTCCCTTCTCTTACAAGTTTTTTAATCTCGGGTGAATATGTAGAAGATGTGCTAGAGTCCTTTCCGGAGGAGGGGTTGTTGCCCTCGACTCTCATATCGCTCTGTATCCAATCTCTACCAAATCTCAAATCGCTCAACAACAGGGGCCTTCAACATCTTGGCTCTCTCAAAAACATGAGGATTGCGTGGTGCCCTCAACTCCAATCCTTGCCGGAAGAAGGGCTTCCAGCCTCCCTCTTTCTGCTGGAAATCTTGCGGTGTCCATTGTTGAAACCTCGTTGCCTAAGGGAGGAAGGACAAGACTGGCATAAGATTGCTCGCATCCCCTTGCTACATACGGATTCTGAACTCAGCTTTGATCAACGCACTCTCGCTCCAACACAACGTTACTCTCTGTTTGACTATAGCATTCGGTAGTCAGAAATCTTCTCAACTTTCCAGTCAGGTATTTGCTAACACGCTATAAAATATTTTCAACAATTAAATAATAGAAAATGTTATATATAATTTTATTTGTCATCTTTTCGTTTTTTTCTTTTTTTTTTTCCTCACTTCTAGATCCAACTTAATGATTGTCACGTGCAGTTATTGATGTGAGCCCCAATTATTTTTATGTTTTAGAATGAAAAAAAATGATGTAAGAAATTACGATTGAGTGATTTGGAAAGAAAAGAAAAGAAATGGAGAAATATGTATTTCTCTTACTTATTTGGATAACCTAAGTGGAAAGAAATGAGAAGAAATGGAGAGAAACCCATTTCTCTTATAAGTCTCATTTTCAATCTTCTCAAAAGTGGAGAGATTGGGAGAGAAAAGAAATCACTATTTTCATAATATCAATTTTATTCCTATAAAAATAAAAGAAATAAAATGATTAAAAATAAAAAAAGGTTATTTTGGTAATATAACATAAAATAATTTCTTTTCTTTTCTCTTAATGAAATCTAATCAAACAAGAATGAGAGAAATCATAATCATTTTTTTTCTTTTATTTCTTCCTTATTCAAACAAAAAGGAGATAAATCATAATCATTTCATTTCATTTCTTTTCTCTTATAACTTAAGCCTCCGTTTGGGAAGTGGGTTGGCTCTTTGGCTTTTTGGCTCTTTTGGCTATATGAGCCTGGGCTCAAAAGCTTGGTTTGGGAATGGCTTTTTGGTTTTTTTGGCTTTTTTGACTTTTTTTGTGAGAGAAGAGTGTAATGATTATGGGTTGGATGTGATTTTTTGTCTTTTGTGGCTCAAAATTGTTATTTTGTCTTTTGTGGCTCATTGAGCCAAAAAAGCCCAATGAGCCACTTCCCAAACCATGCCAAGTAATCATTTCTTTTCTTTTCTCTCCTAGGTTTCCAAACATAGTGTTAATCTATCAATAATTCATTTTAATTCCTTCCATTTGGAAAAAGGTTCATATAAATCCGCTCATTTGTCACCTCTAAATCCAAGTAATGCAACACTTCATGATTGGTTAAGAGATTACACAATTAAAAAATATATATATTTGGAATCCTAATTATTTTAGATAACTTGTTTATCTTTTTTGTAATTGTTTTTTTTAACTATCAAATTGTTCCACAATAGTATTGTACAATTAGTACCAATTTAAAATTTACATACATTAAACAACACTCTGTGCCGTAGAATTTTGTTAAAAAAATTAGTTTATTCGGTTTAATTTTTGTAAAATATGTTTGAGTTTTTTTATCTTATTAATTTATTTATTTTTTTTTTGTCTTTAGAAACTTTTTGATATTTTAGTCAATTTTTTTAAAAAAAATTAAAATATTTGTGAAAAAATCTAAAAATAAAAAATAATTTTTTTTACTAAAAATAAATAAAAAAATGATTTTTAATATATATATATCTTTAGTCAATTTATCCAATATTTCTACGACAAACAATATTGCCAAACATATGTAGATTTTTAATTGGTACTAATTGTGTGATACAATTGTGAAACAATTTAATCATGCCAAAAAAAAATAAATTATGGATCATTCAAAAATTGCCAAAATTAAATTATATATTTTTAAACAAACATTTAATTTTAAAAAAATACACAAATTACCTAAAATAATTAAGCTTTCAAATGCATAGTTAATCTCTTGGTCCATCATAGAGTGACATCACCTAAGTTGCAAAAATTCCTATATCCTAGATTGGTGGAAAATCTCTTTCATTCCATTCACCTCTAGGCATCAAAATTAAACCTATTTTTTAAACTTAATAATATGACAATTTATTAGAATATTTAAAATAACTTTTTCTCGATATTTTCTTTAATTATCAGTCAATTATTTGACTTATACATCAATGAGTATAGAAAATGAGTTGTATATCATTTTTCATTCCATTCACCTTTATTTATTAATAATTTTCACTCCACCGCTTCTCTCTTTCTTTGCTTGATAGAAAAAAAGGTCAAATGTTTGAATATTTCGTGTATCAATAACAAGATTGCTACCTCCTTCTCACTCAATCAGGTACGCGCTTCTGCTTTCATATCATATGGTCTTAATTTATTTATTATTTCTTTTTGATGCCCAAAACATCATCCTTAAATTTATCCACACGTGGTAGGAGGTTAGATCTTAGTTGATTGATTTCTAAGACTATATTTGGATTAAGAATTTGAGGAGGAATTTATAAAAGGAAATGAAATAGAAAGGACTAAAAGAAAAGTGAAATAGAAACTAATTTTGTTGTCCCATTTTCATTTTCCTTTTCAAATTCCTCATCAAATCATTGATCCAAACACAACCTAAAATAAATCAACAACTTATAATAACAATCCATGTTGGGAATAAACTATTCTAAACATTTTAGGGGGGTCTTAAACATTTTTTTCATTAATTTTGTCTACATTTGTTACAAGGCTAGTTAGATCTTGAAAGTTATGTTCCATACACTACTCTAAATTGGTGAAATACTACTTAGGATGGCATATGAACGTGTCCATGGACAACTAGACAATAGTTAAGGTTCCATTCGTTTTGATGTAAAATATTTTATACTCGAAAATATTTTTCTTCTAAATTGATTTTGCATGAAAATAAATAAAGAAATGGTTGACACTTTGAAACCAAAAATTTCTATTGTCGCGTGGATAGAAATCAATGAAGAGCCACCATTTTATCTTTGAAAAGATTAATGTGCTTGAAGGGCCTAGTTGGAAGTAAACTTCCTAAAAATCAACTTACAAATTCTTTAATGGTAAATCATTTTGGGAGATTATGACCAAAAATATTTTTCTTAAAAAATGTTTTGCTTACTTTTGGTTCAATGAAACAATGGAAAATATTACGTCGAAACAAATAGAGCCTAATGAAAATTGTATTTAAAAAAGTATGAAATTTTGTTGTGTGGTAGTAAAATTTTTTGGGAGTAGGAAATGAAAATTAGATTTATCCGATACTTGGACTAATATCCACACCCAACAAATGTATCCGAATTCTTGTAACAGAAAGCATTATTGTGAACCAATTCTTCTTCAACAATAGTGAGTTCTAAACATTTTTTTTTTCCACGAAACCTCTATTTTTTTTTTTTGAAAATCAGAAAAAGGTGAAATTTTAGTGATGCGGCAAAAGAAAACAAACTTATATCAATAAAAAACTAAGCTCATTAGCATCATTGGTACATACGACCTACCAATCACAATAACCAAGGCCAAGAGAACAAACAAAAGCAAGTTAGCATGACACCAACTAAAACTCCCTCTATAAAACACAAAATCCCCAAGATAATACTAGCTAAACAAACACCCCCAGTACATAGCAGCCCAAAATAAACAGGAAACAGCTCCTCTAGATATTCAACAACTACAAAGCTGTTGGAAGAAAAACACTATTGTTTTGTTGTAATGTTTAAAACAAATCAGAAATACATGTGTTTTGTATAAACCAGAAACCAAAACACAGAAACTGCTCAAAGCAGAAAACTGAAAACCAAAATCTGTATTAGAAAGAAAAAACACAAACAGTATTTTGTGATTCTATGACAGTGTTGAAACAGAACAGAAATAAATATCTGAAAAACAACTCTGTATAAATCAAACGGAAATAGAAAAATCTTACAGTTTGTATGAATGCAGAAAATCAGGTTGATCAAAGCTTAGTGTTTGACACCAAGTACAAAATTTCGTCCCTTGCATTGGTTCTTACGAACTTCTTGGACGCATCTACATGGCATGCAATTTGTCGCCAGCTGTAACTGAAGATTTCTGTTGCAAGTAGAAGAAAAGATGTTCTGGTGCAGTATAAGTTCCTTTTTTGTGACATATACTTTGATTGCAAGCAGCCTCTTCCAGTAATAAAAAAGATTGTAAGTGATTTTTGATCACTATTACAAGCTTACTTGTAAAATTCATGGAGGGTACTGTAAATTTTCCCTAGTATTATATTTTTTAGATGAGCACATTGGCATATGTAAATTCTAATTTGTTCAGCTTTGTGGATTGTGTTCTTGTTCTATCGAATTGCTATTCAGATTTTTTTCATGACTATTTATATCTTGATGTTCCTACCAGCAATTGTTTCGATTACAGAAAAATTAGATATCATAAGCTTTTCCTTGTTCACTCTTTGAAAACTGTGCAGTTTATTATTGAAGTTGGTGCTAATTGCGCAGTTTGCCTCAAAAAATGTTCTTGCAATATTGAAATACTCTACTTTTTGTTCTTCATTTTTTGAAACTCGTGGCTTGTTTAGATTTTTGCTAATTGAAATACTATAACTGGTTCCTATTACAAGTTAGATTTTTTTGCTTCATTGTTGTACATCCATTTGCCTGAACACTTTTTTTCACTTTTCTTAAGCAATATTTGCTTTCATCAATCTAAAACTTGTTATGTTCAAGAAAGTAAGATTATTGGTGTTTTGGCAATAGGCAATAGGCCAAAAGCCACAAAGGCAACTCTTCTCTTTACTTTTTTTTGTATGTTTTTCATAAAAAATAAAAAAAAAAAACTAAAATAGTCAATTCCCAAAGTATTTTTTTTTCATTTTTTTTTATTGAATTTCTGATGGCTTGTGTAGCGCTTGATTATGCCTCCTATAAGTTGAATTCTTCCTCAAAGTCATGTAGTTTGTTTCATTGATTTTTATTTTTATTTTTTTCTATGTTTGCGGTATTATTGCATTTCACTTGGTGATATGATGAGTTACAAGAGTTCTGGATTTGTTATAGAATTCACTCGAATTTGGCTCCAACCAAACATTGTTTTGACTTTTAGTGTTGAGTACCTACTTTGTTGAGTTTTCAGAATTTGTTTGTGAAATTTTTTCAAAAATATTACAAATTAATTTCACAAAAATAAACACAAAAAAGACTTTATGAGTTTTTATTTTTTATTTTTTATTTTTATTTTTATTTTTTTTATTTTCAATAAACTAGTTTTTGAAAAGTTTTCAAAAACAAATTATGAAACTTAACGACCATGACATAACATTGTACTGTCTTGTATAAAGATTTTGTGTAGCATTGTAAAAGTGAAGTCTTCTATTACAGGACTATAAAAACATTGTATGTGAAAATTTTGCAAGGTCTTTGGCTTCTATGAGCCTGAAGTGAAAAAAACTACTTATTAAAAAAAAAATTAAATAAAGTGAAAAAACTATTTATGAAAAGGCAGGTTTCAAGTTAGAAAGTGCAAAACAATAACCTCTTTTATTTTTCAGGATTGATAGAAATATTTTCATCCAATTTGATTTAAGAGATTGCTCAATGCTAAAAAGGTTAGGCTTAGGTTGCCTAATCTAGGGTTGGAAATGAACTGAGTCGAAACGAGTTTTGTAAGGCTCAAGCTTGGCTCGATAATTAATCCAGCTAGAGTTCTACTTGAAACTTAATAATGAAAATTTTTAATATTATTTAATATAATTATCCTATTATTTATAGACATTTTTACATTATTTGATATATAAATAACATATTTATCTCATTATGTAAATAATAAATAAATAAGCCGATGAAGCTCAAGTTCGGTTTATTTAATCAAATGTGCCTAAAAAGTGTAGGTTAAACTCGTTTACTAGTATAGCTCATTTATTTATTTACTTAATACACTGAAGCCCTTATTAAATCTAGTCAAATTTACAAAACAATTCGATTTATTTATAGCATTATTCTAACTTAACATGTTGAGTTAAGGCCTTATTTGCTACCACCACTCAAAAAGTTGCAGTTAGTATTACAAACGAGCCAAGCCGAACTTTTGAGTGTTCAGGCTTGTTTGTTAAGAAGTAGTTGAGCTTGAGCTCACGTTGAGCTTAAATAATTGAGCTCGAGCTCAGCTCATCAAATATTTAATAAACTCGAGCTTGGTTTGAGCTTGCTTGATTACATAAACGAGTCGAGTTCGAACTCGAACCCGAACTTGAAAAAAATTAAATTTAAATTTATTTATTAATTAATATAAAAAAATATGAACTAAATATATAAAAATGCTTATATTAATAATAAATTTTATAAATGAAATATGTAAATTTATACAAACATCAAACACAAATAGAAAAATAAAAATAAATTATTAAAAATTTACTAGATATATTATTAAAAATAAATATTAATTTATTTTCTTTATATTCACTAGCTGAGTTTGGGACTACTTGAGTTCGACTCGATTGATAAATGAGCTTAAAAATCAAGCTCCAGTTCGTTCATTTAATAAACAAGCCCGAGCTCAAACAACCTTTAAAGAAGTTGAGCTCCAATTATTTGTTAACAGTTCGATTTGTTTGAAACCCTAATTACAGTAGAGAGGTTCATGATCATTAATTGGACCTCAAATATATGACCCATTTACATCTTTTAGAGCCCAATATCTATCCATTCTAGTATATATATTTATTTTAGGGTAATGACCAACTAGTCCCATTAAGTAAATTTAAATATTATTAAGTCTTATTGACATTTTGAATTCACCAATAAGTCATACCCTCATTAAATTATTACTTATCAAATTCTTTCATCTTCTCTTCTCTGTCTCTATTTCTCTCTGTCTCTATTTCTCTGTCCCTCTCCACCATTTTCCCAAAAGTTTTACATCACCACCGTTGTTGTCCACCGGCTATTGCGGTCGCCACCGCCATTGTCTACCCACCACAACTATCGTCATCATCGTCTACCCACCACCACCATTGTCGTAGATCTACACAACCACCATATCATCACTGCCTCCTTTGTTTTAGATTCATATTTATTTTCTAGTGATAAATTTATTAGTCTCCCTTGTTCTTTGTGTATGTGGAAGAGGATAGTGGATTCTTGTAATTGAATGAGTCAATATGAGTAAGGATGGTAAACATTAATGAATAAATTTATAATAATAAACTTATCACTTGAAAGGGGGATTTATGGCGAGTAAATGGCCCAAGTTAGTTTGGGCTTGGAGCAAATTGCAAGGCTGCTCAACCAAGACGGCATGGCATGGTGTGACTTGAGTCAAGGTTCTAAATCACACAGTTAGGCTGGCCCGAGATCTAGACTCAGGACCGGGCTAGTTGTTGTACTTGGATCACGAGGCGAGGTCTGTGCGCCGAGCTAGGTGCTCCTGTGTCACGACCCCAAACCGCCCCTAGTAGAATGGTGCCGTGATGGCCAGTAATCCGAGATTACCGAAGGCCAACTTTCAAAATTCACACACAATCAGAGTATAATATATGGGGCGTACATGTGCGGAAGCAATATATGTAAATCTATCTAGTCCATAAGAGCCGTGCATAAGTCAAATGAAATGGCATACATCTTTACATAGCTTTACAACATAGATATACAAACAAAATAAAATACATTTTACATCTTGATAAAGGGCTTCTCGAGCCGACATGTTCAAAATACATAAGTCCTCAAGATTGTCGACATAACATGCATCAAACATCATCTTGCAAATAACACATCTCGGCGTCACCGCCTTCATGCTTGTTACCTACATATATACATAGAGAGGGTGAGCTTGGATACTCAGTGAATGGTACAAGTAATAAAGGGTTTAATGAATGATTCCCGAGGTCTTGTCAAAACAATACATATATCATAGCTTGTTCAAAACACGTACTTGGCATAACTTGTATCTAAACATGTACTTGGGGTGATGACATTCTGGGCGAAACAAAAGCATAACCTCGGCATCGAGCACACCCGTTCATAGTCCGTCGGTGGCCGATATCTTAACAAGGGTGCTACTTGGGCTTAACGTCCCCTAGCACGAAAGGACGGTGCTACCTGGGCTTAAAGTCCCCTAGCACGGAAGGACTATGCTACTTGGGCTTAAAGTCCCCTAGCACGGAAGGACTATGTTACTTGGGCTTAACGCCCCCTAACACGAAAGGACGGTGTTACTTAGGCTTAACGTCCCCTAATACGAAAGGACGGTTCCAAGAATGTCATCCAAAACAAAGCTTATACTTGATACATAAAATAAGGGTAATCATTCATGCTTAACAAATACTTGTCAAAACAAAGCAAAGCAAGGCTTCTCAAAACATGATAACGTAGCTTTATTAAAAATACCACTCACATAGCTCTTGGGACGTCGGGATCAAGGCAAAGGTCCACGTCCTACAAACACATGGCAATCACATTCTCAAAACAAGCTTTACATGCATGCAAATGATCTAGGGAAAACATGCTGGCAATGACCTAGGGAAAACATGCTGGAAATGACCTAGGGAAAACATGCTGGCAATGACCTAGGGAAAACATGCTGGAAATGACCTAGGGAAAACATGCTGGAAATCACCTAGGGAAAACATGCTGGCAATGACCTAGGGAAAACATGCTGGAAATGACCTAGGGAAAACATGCTGGGAATGACCTAGGGAAAACATGCTGGAAATGACCTAGGGAAAACATGCTGGGTACCAACCAGGTCCTGGAATGGATGCACAGAAATGATCTAGGCAAGAGTGGTCTCGGTGATCACACCTAGGGAAAAGAAGTCTGGAAATCTGGGTTTCCTCCTTGAAGAACATGAAGAACATGATCATGAAGAACATGAAGAACATGAATGTTAAAATCATAACTTGTTATTACAAAATCTGGGATTTCATGCTATGAGTTCGAAAACATGGACCTGGGTACCCATACTTGAAGATCATATGAAAACAAACATGAAAACATGGATCTTGGTGCAAACTCTTGGATCAAAACATGACTTTTCTTGAAGAACACATGAATACCACTTTCTCTTTCTAAAACCGAACTTCAAAGCAATGCATGGCTTACAAATCATATTCAATCGTGCAATGCAATAACATGATCATAAAGAACAACTTGAGCAGATCAAGAATCTAACCTTAGAACACGGATCTAACGGTTCGATCTCTTGGAATCAAGTTTGGAAATCTACTCTCCCTCAAGAACTCCTCTTCCTCTCCTAGAGCTTCTCTCTCCTCCTTAGAACAAAGATATAACAAATGATAGATTTCTCTCTCCGCCGGCTGATTTAACACTCAGCTCGGACACGTGGCAACGGCTGGTTGGTTCTCCTCAAAAGGTGACTGAATGATAAGACAAGGCTATGACAAAGCGTACTCAACAAGCTAGACGGCAAGGCACTCCGGCAAGTAATGATCTCGGCTAAGGACATAGGCTTCGGCAAGTAAGGTCTCAATGACCTCGGCTAGGAAGGATAACACTTGGCCAAGCTGTGCCACACCTCGGCCTAGATGTGCCACACCTCGGTCTAGGTCATTCCAGTCCCAGAACAAGATCACTAGGTGCAAGGATTAAGGATCTCGGATGCCTAGATGATAACATCTCGGCCTAGATGATGCATATCTCGGCCTAGGTGATGCACACCTCGGCCTAGATGATGACATCTCGGCCAATATGCCTAGGTGATGGTGGAGGTCAACCAAGGTGGTTCCAAGATGGTCCTAGGCTTAAGATGACCTCGGCTTGGAATGACTTAGGCTTAACATGACCTAGGCTTGGCATGACCTAGGCTTGGCATGACCTAGGCTTGACATGACCTAGGCTTGGCATGACCTAGGCTTGGCATGACCTAGGCTTGGCATGACCTAGGCTTGGCATGACCTAGGCTTGACATGACCTAGGCTTGGCATGACCTAGGCTTGACATGACCTAGGCTTGACATAGCAAGGAAGGAACAAAGCATGCATACAACACTTAGGCAAATCACATAAGCACAAAACAAGACAGGGACCTTTACTTAGGAAGAAACAAGTCAAAGTCTACAAATGCAAGCTTAACAGGATGAAATCATGCAAATGCACATGAACATGACCAAGATATGAATGTGGGTTATTACATCCTTCCCCCCTTAAAGAAGTTTGGTCCCCAAACTTAACTTACCTTGTCCCCAAAACAATTCCGAATGTCAGATTCTCATCCCTTCTTACCATCTCTAGCCTTTACCTTGGGACAATCCTTAATATGATGACCCATCTCACCGCATTCAAAACATGCTCCAGATGCCCGATGACAAACTCCAAAATGTCGCATCCCGCAACTTGTACATGTTGGCCTAGTGAAACCTTCCTGATTCGCGTTGTTGGAACTCCCCGCCTTTGTCTTCTTCCCGGCATCAGTCGGACCTGCCTCTTCTTTGCAATTGTCATAGGTGTGCCTCTTCTTCTGATTCTCCCCCGAACTCTGACTTCTGTTCAGGTTAGCTTCTGCCAGGATGGCTTTATCTAGCACTCCAGCATACGTCGGCATGTTGAGTAGATTAACCCGATCTTGTATTGGTCCCCGAAGTCCACTCTCAAACTTCCTAGCTTTTCTGTATTCGTCATCGACCATGTGCGGTGCATACCTTGCTAACTCGGTGAAAGCACGATCATATTCGGCCACTGTTTTGCTGCCCTGTGTTAACATCTGAAATTCTGTGGTCTTGCGATCTCGGACACTGAGGGGAAAGTGCTTGTCATAGAACAACTCCAAAAATCTAGCCCAAGTCAAACCTGGGTTGCCTTCTCGGATCATCATCCACCATCTACGGGCGTCGTCTTCCAATGTGAATGCTGCCAATGACACCTTCTGGGCGTCGGTGCTGGGAAAAACCTCAAACAACTTCTCTATCTCAAGAACCCATGCTTCTGCTTTCATCGGCTCTATACCTCCATGGAACTTCGGCGGCTTCATCTTCTTGAATTCTTTGATCAAGGTCAAGGTGTCGTCTCCATACAAAGCTGGCTGCGGTTGCACTTGTGGTACTGGAGGAGGTGGAGGTGGAACTGCATGTCGGCCCTCTGTCTGCTCGGCTTGAGTGGATGTAGTACCGGTGTTCTGCTGCCTTGCTTGCCTTAACTCATGGGCCAAACCTTCTACCATCCTTTCTAATCTGTCCAGTCTGTCCTCGGATTGATCTCGGCTAACTGGAGGTCTACCCCTTCTCATGATGCTAAAGGTATGCAAAATGTGACTCTTAAATCAAAATGAGTAAATAAACATGTATGCAAGTAGTAAATGATCATGCCGAGATGATGCATGAACAAATAGACATGTATGCAAGTGAACATGATTATGCCGAGATGATGCACATCTTATCAAGTAGCAAGCAATATGATGCAATCCTAATATCAAGTCTAAGCGAGATCCTATGCTCTTTAGGACTCAAAGTGTGTGACCAACGTACTATAAGGATCTTGTGCTCTGATACCATTCTGTCACGACCCCAAACCGCCCCTAGTAGAATGGTGCCGTGATGGCCAGTAATCCGAGATTACCGAAGGCCAACTTTCAAAATTCACACACAATCAGAGTATAATATATGGGGCATACATGTGCGGAAGCAATATATGTAAATCTATCTAGTCCATAAGAGCCGTGCATAAGTCAAATGAAATGGCATACATCTTTACATAGCTTTACAACATAGATATACAAACAAAATAAAATACATTTTACATCTTGATAAAGGGCTTCTCGAGCCGACATGTTCAAAATACATAAGTCCTCAAGATTGTCGACATAACATGCATCAAACATCATCTTGCAAATAACACATCTCGGCGTCACCGCCTTCATGCTTGTTACCTACATATATACATAGAGAGGGTGAGCTTGGATACTCAGTGAATGATACAAGTAATAAAGGGTTTAATGAATGATTCCCGAGGTCTTGTCAAAACAATACATATATCATAGCTTGTTCAAAACACGTACTTGGCATAACTTGTATCTAAACATGTACTTGGGGTGATGACATTCTGGGCGAAACAAAAGCATAACCTCGGCATCGAGCACACCCGTTCATAGTCCGTCGGTGGCCGATATCTTAACAAGGGTGCTACTTGGGCTTAACGTCCCCTAGCACGAAAGGACGGTGCTACCTGGGCTTAAAGTCCCCTAGCACGGAAGGACTATGCTACTTGGGCTTAAAGTCCCCTAGCACGGAAGGACTATGTTACTTGGGCTTAACGTCCCCTAACACGAAAGGACGGTGTTACTTAGGCTTAACGTCCCCTAACACGAAAGGACGGTTCCAAGAATGTCATCCAAAACAAAGCTTATACTTGATACATAAAATAAGGGTAATCATTCATGCTTAACAAATACTTGTCAAAACAAAGCAAAGCAAGGCTTATCAAAACATGATAACGTAGCTTTATTAAAAATACCACTCACATAGCTCTTGGGACGTCGGGATCAAGGCAAAGGTCCACGTCCTACAAACACATGGCAATCACATTCTCAAAACAAGCTTTACATGCATGCAAATGATCTAGGGAAAACATGCTGGCAATGACCTAGGGAAAACATGCTGGAAATCACCTAGGGAAAACATGCTGGCAATGACCTAGGGAAAACATGCTGGAAATGACCTAGGGAAAACATGCTGGGTACCAACCAGGTCCTGGAATGGATGCAAAGAAATGATCTAGGCAAGAGTGGTCTCGGTGATCACGCCTAGGGAAAAGAAGTCTGGAAATCTGGGTTTCCTCCTTGAAGAACATGAAGAACATGATCATGAAGAACATGAAGAACATGAATGTTAAAATCATAACTTGTTATTACAAAATCTGGGATTTCATGCTATGAGTTCGAAAACATGGACCTGGGTACCCATACTTGAAGATCATATGAAAACAAACATGAAAACATGGATCTTGGTGCAAACTCTTGGATCAAAACATGACTTTTCTTGAAGAACACATGAATACCACTTTCTCTTTCTAAAACCGAACTTCAAAGCAATGCATGGCTTACAAATCATATTCAATCGTGCAATGCAATAACATGATCATAAAGAACAACTTGAGCAGATCAAGAATCTAACCTTAGAACACGGATCTAACGGTTCGATCTCTTGGAATCAAGTTTGGAAATCTACTCTCCCTCAAGAACTCCTCTTCCTCTCCTAGAGCTTCTCTCTCCTCCTTAGAACAAAGATATAACAAATGATAGATTTCTCTCTCTACCGGCTGATTTAACACTCAGCTCGGACACGTGGCAACGGCTGGTTGGTTCTCCTCAAAAGGTGACTGAATGATAAGACAAGGCTATGACAAAGCGTATTCAACAAGCTAGACGGCAAGGCACTCCGGCAAGTAATGATCTCGGCTAAGGACATAGGCTTCGGCAAGTAAGGTCTCAATGACCTCGGCTAGGAAGGATAACACTTGGCCAAGCTGTGCCACACCTCGGCCTAGATGTGCCACACCTCGGTCTAGGTCATTCCAGTCCCAGAACAAGATCACTAGGTGCAAGGATTAAGGATCTCGGATGCCTAGATGATAACATCTCGGCCTAGATGATGCATATCTCGGCCTAGGTGATGCACACCTCGGCCTAGATGATGACATCTCGGCCAATATGCCTAGGTGATGGTGGAGGTCAACCAAGGTGGTTCCAAGATGGTCCTAGGCTTAAGATGACCTCGGCTTGGAATGACTTAGGCTTAACATGACCTAGGCTTGGCATGACCTAGGCTTGACATGACCTAGGCTTGGCATGACCTAGGCTTGGCATGACCTAGGCTTGACATGACCTAGGCTTGACATAGCAAGGAAGGAACAAAGCATGCATACAACACTTAGGCAAATCACATAAGCACAAAACAAGACAGGGACCTTTACTTAGGAAGAAACAAGTCAAAGTCTACAAATGCAAGCTTAACAAGATGAAATCATGCCAATGCACATGAACATGACCAAGATATGAATGTGGGTTATTACATCCTGGGTCAGGCGGAGTTTGCCTTGATAAATGAATGGAACTTGAATGGACTAAATGTGGCGAGCCAAGATGATTGAACACTTGAGATCGACAAGGATCAGCTCGGCCCAAAAGATTAGTCAAGGTTGGAGAGCTTGGCTGGACTCGGTCACGGTTAGCTCTGCCATAATTACCACGTGGCCCAATTAAGGTATGAAGAGGGGATTCCGCTGTCCGTATGCATCAATACCATTAAGTTGTTTTGTTGATGCTATTTGGCGGTATTGATGCATACATGTGTAAGGCGGCGAGAGGACAGTACATTCACATGTCTAGGAAAGGAAGAGCAAGGTAGTGCGTGCATAAACTATATAAACGGTGTGGCGCCTCTATGCAACAAGTCTGGAATTCTTGCTATCAGAGCTATTTTTCTTTTTGTCTCTTTTGGCTCTAGCTTCTTCTCCAAGGGTGTTAACTTGACCGTTGGAGGGGTTTTCCGACAACACACCTGCCGGATAGCTCATCGTCGCTTTGTTCTCAGGTTATATGACGTCACCTAGAGTAACGCGGAACTTAGACCCAAGGAGTACGGAGAGAGACGAATATTTCCTCCTCATACAGTCATAATTGTAAGTAAATATGTCTAGTCAATAGGACTGGCCTGTAAGTGCCTTTATATATTTTACTCTCAACAAGATCCTATCAATATATATTTTTAACATGGAGGTAATACTATGGTACACACTCTCAGTATATATCATATGCAAGGTATGGCATTTGTAAATTTGATTACTATAAATATTGTAACTTAATCTTATAAGAGTTATAATTACAAAAAAAATAATAAATAAATAAATAAATATAATCAAACACCAAATAAGGTATAATCTAAGAACGTTTACATGATAATCAAAATAATATCACAATTAATACCATGGCGAACAACGATGATGTTCCGAAGTCCGTTATCGATGCATCACTCCAGAGTCAATTCGGTATTGAGATGACTTGCCTGCCGTTCCAACGATGGCTAGCTTGGAGACCTCCACGTGAGAACCTCTCCGAGATGCGCGAGACAAGTGCGCAAGGAGTTCTGGGGGCTCACTAAGCCCAGAGGGGTGTCGTCGACGGCAAGAATCACACACTCATCACTTGGGAAGCAAGCCGAGAGACCAAGATACCATTATCAAGAAGATGGCAATGGAGTTGAAGGCCATGAAACGCCAGTGGAAGGGATAGGGCGTCGTTGGAGTGGGAAACCACAGTGAGCATGCCCAATCTCACTGTTTTGGCAGTCAAAACAGACGACAAACTCCTTCACTCTCCGTTACAAGGAGCTTTAGAGCTAGTGACTCTGTTACACCGGCCAGAGTATCTCGCACTCAGGACAACAGCTATCACCCTTCACATTCGACAACGGCGTCCAGATGCTGCTGTTTCGATTGTTCGAGAGATCTATGAGATGTGTTGGAAGAGCGTGCTCGCCGGAGGGACATTCAAGCCTTATAAAATATTTTCAACTTTCCAATCAGGTATTTGTTCAAGCCCTATAAAATATTTTCAACAATTAAATTATAAAAAATGGTACATATAATCCTATTTGCTATGTTTCTTTTTTTCCTCCACTCCAAAACACTAGGAATGGGTGTCGTGCATTTATTAATGTGAGTTCACTTTGTTTGGTTTTAGAGTTTTTAAAAATAAATTTTGAGTTTTCAATTAGTATTTTATTGTTTTTAGTGAACTAGATTAAATAACAGATTAGGGGTAGAAAGTTACTAAACTATCATCAAATTATCTAATTTCACTTAAAATTATAAAATTTATGGAAAAAAAACCACCAAATACTAATAAATACAAAAAAATCTATACATTTTTTCGATTTTTTTTTGTATTTATTGAATTTTTTTAAAGATTTCTTCTTAACTTTTTAAAAACTTTTTAAGTATATCTAGATTATATGCATCTAAAAAAAAGTAACCAAAATATTTTAAAAAATCATTGAAAATAAAAAAAATACGAATTGAAAACGCAAAACCAAATAGAGGAATTAATTTTGTCTAGGAGTGAAGAAATGAGATTATGTATATCATTGTTCATAAATAATTAAGAGTAAATTACACTTACCTTTCCTGAGGTTTGGAAAAAATACATTTAACTCCACACATTTTTGAAATAATTACACTTACCTCCTTTGAAGTTTTAGTTCACATAATAGTGAGACCATTTTTCATCGATAATTTGTCA
The DNA here is from genome assembly GCA_036172215.1 of Camellia granthamiana. NCBI lineage: Eukaryota > Viridiplantae > Streptophyta > Magnoliopsida > Ericales > Theaceae > Camellia > Camellia granthamiana. The sequence continues at coordinate 118,794,894 of CM069905.1, forward strand.
GTTTTATGAATTAAAAATGATGTCATATTTGTTTCAACTAAACTATATATTTATATCTATTTATTTCAATTTATATCCACCATTTGTATTATTTTCAGTTGTTTTAACCTTACTAAAAGAGAAGAGAAGTCAATCTAATTATGTGAGAAGTGTTGGATTAATTATATTTTTATCAAAGGTAAGTGTAATTTGCCCAATAATTAACCTATACCAATAAATAATTCATTCAATTTCATTCACCTTTATTTATTAATAATTTTCACTCTACCGCTTCTCTCTCTCTCTCTCTCTCTCTCTCTCTCTCTCTCTCTCTCTCTCTCTCTACTTAATAGGAAAAAAGGTCAAATGTTGGAATATTTCGTGTATCAATAACAAGGCTAATGTCTCCTCCTCACTCAATTAGGTGCACGCTTCTGCTTTCATTTCATATATGCTCTTTGTTTATTAGATAAATTATAAATACATTTTTTTAAATTTGTTTAAAATATTAATTGTTCCTTATGATTTTAGAAATTACGTAATGTCCCTTCAAATTTCTAATCGCATAGCAAATGACCTCTTTTATTAGTCAACAATTATGTCACTTAACAGTTTTAAATAATGTTAGAAATATATTTCAATTAATAGTTGTGTTGATTTTATTGTTGTATAGAAGGGTAGTTAGGAATTTCATTTTTTTTTTTGTTAATTTTGTTAAATGACAAATTCTAATAATGGGAAATTTGTAATTTCCAGAACAACAGGGGCAAGTTTGTATCTTTAGTAAACTTGAGGGAGTGTATTTGTAATTTACCCTAATTTATATATTGAATAAATTTATTTATTTATTTATTTTTTTACATCCAAAATATCACTTTTAAATTTATCCACATGTGACAAGAGGTTAGATCTTAATTGACTGATTTCTCATATTGTGTTTGTAAGAGGGATTTACGGAGGGAAATGAAATATGAATGGAAAAGTGAATGCAACAGAAGCTAATTTTGTAGTTCTATTTCCTTTTTTCTTTTTTCTTTTTTCCAAATCCCTCCTCAAATTATTAATCCAAACAGAGCTTAAATAAATCAACTATTGGAAAATTTGAATTAAAATTTACTCCAATGGTTGTGTCTTTTGAGATGGAAGGGTGTGTCCTTTTGAAGGGTCACAACCTTTCTAAAGAGTCATGGAAGAATTTATAAATTTCATCCCCCTCACTTCAATTTAAAAGGGAGAATGGTCATTTCTTCTTCACTTTGCATTTATTATTCATATTTCCTGAGTCTGATATTCCTATAAATAGAGTACATGCACAGCGAAGTTCGCTAGGCTTGCAATAGTGGTGCTGCTAGTGCAAGACATTGATCGTTGTATCTTGGGAGATAGACATCTATTGAATCTTGAGCATAAGTGGGAGGACGAATCTGTCTTAAGGAGAGAGTGTCACATACTCGACTCGATTGGGTTTTATCTATTTATGTACTGTAAGTTTTATCATGTTATTATGTCGATTTATTTCAGTTTTGGTTTTGCCCAAAAAATTGTTTACATATTTTTAAATTATATTTTTCATATATAGTTTGGTACTATTTTTTCTAACAATCTTAAGACAGATTGGTAAAATATAACTGATATGCCTGATCTTTTAATAACTAGGAGTTTGAAAAGAAAAATCTGAGAAACTTTTCTTATTATTTGAAAAAATCTGAATCTTTTTTATGATCTTGATTGTTGTTTGTGGTCAAGAATTTATTACACACATATGTGTGTGTGTGTTTGGGACATTGAAGGTTCCAGATATATTAGGATGATGGCTTTTTGTCCAAAATCTATACTGTGATGTAACCCACAATGAAGTAACTTGAATAATCAGATTCACATCAGAATAAGAAGGGTGAAGTTCTTCATCGATTAATTTTAATCGGTTACATACTCTTGCGATACTCGAAATGTCAGATCTACTGTCTTCTAGAGCTTTCCGGTGAGATCTCAGCGAACGCATCGCTTAGATATTGGATTTCCATGTCAAAATCGGATCGCCGCTTATTTTGCGTACAAGTCTAAACTGAAGCGATTCTCGATTGATTTCGTTCTATTTGAGGCTAATTCAGGATTGTAGATAACATGCTGTTTGCTCTGATAGACGCTGTGTACTTTGCAAGGAGCAAATATAAGAGAATGCGAAGAAGTATAATAGCAATCTGATAAAGATGATTGATGATGAGAAGAAGAAGGGGACGCCGTTGAGGTCGAATTGGGAGATGAATGTGTATGTGTTTGGTCTGTTCAATAAGAACATGAAGCCAGGGCCGACGTCGGAGAAGAATTCCGGGTTGTTCATGGCGGATGGGATGCCAGCATATTCACTCGGACTTGACGGAGGTCCAACTACGAGTTTCGCATCGCCGACTCGGAGATTGGGTCCTTAAACATTGAATTGAGTTTGGGTAATCCAATCATCCAAATATCAAATCTAATGGTTTATTTATTTATAAGGGAAATTCTATTGTCGTTTATTAGTTGAACATAATGATCAAAATTTTGGAAAGTCAATTGGAAATGTTTAAAATTAAATTTTCTAATTTAAAATAAATATATAAATATGGCATGTTTGTGTGTTTGGCACAATGGTTTTTTCCAATATTTTAAAGAAGTTATTTGATGATTTTGAAATATTTTTCAACGAACTCATAACATAAATTGGTGAGACTCTTTGCTTGTCAATAGACTAGTAATGAAATTTTATGTCAATGCTTTTGATGCAAAACATCGAATCGATTGGTCATGGCAGTTGCTGCACAACTGGAGAAAACTATTGGTGTGATGATTTGTTTTAAATCACTGTTTCTTTTTGTCATTAGATTTTTGATATGGGCCAATCTATTTGGTACCACTCAAAGTATTCTGGGCTTAGATTTGGGTCCAATAGTAATGACAAATTATTGGGCTGATCATTAATGGGTAATGATTTAAATTTTATGAAGTGGCTCATATTTTTTGGGTTAGTGTTATGATTCTATTTATAACTTTTTTCTTCTTATTCAAAGTATGCATTTAAATTTTATAATTGTTAGAATTTCAATTATGTATATTTGTTTATAAGTTAGAATCTCAAGTTCCTTTTAAGGAAAGGCACAAATATTTGACAAATATTTTGTGGAAGTTTTCAATAATGTGCTTTTAAAATCAAGAGATGAATTTAATTACTAAAATCTGGTATGATTTTTGGTTTGTGAATTCTTGAAACTTGAGAAAATATAGACTATATGTTATATACTTGGGAAATTTTTTTGAATGTAATTGATGTCATTCATTGATATTTTTGATATATCAATTTGGTCTATGGTGTATTATAAATGGATGTCAATTATTTTTCAAGGTGTTGATAAAAATATGAACTTATGTGTTTTGATATAAAAGGAATTCTAACTATTCTTTGGAATAATGACTGAAATTGGTGTGGTGACCAATAACTCTATAATGAAATATTATATGAGTTAAAATATTTCATGGGCGAAAGACATTTTGGTAATTGTCGATGTAGTCACCAATGCTAGATAAGACAAATAAGATGTAAATGTAATTATATAGTGATATTTATATTCCATGTTGAGATTGGAATTAAAGGTTGCAGTAAACAAAAAGAAATAATGCATGACTAAAGAAATGTTATTTGACAAAGTGTTGTGGCCACAACCGGTATTAGCCATTTTTTTTTGTACTGCAAAAGAAAGTTATGAAGTCTAATTGTATTTTAGACAAATTAGTATTGTGATTATATTCACAAAGCAATTTACATCTTGTTCAAGGACGCCAATTAATGATATATTCTGATTTAGCTCAGAATTGTGGAGGTGTATTAATATTTTTGTGTAATTATACATCAGCAAGAGAAATTAAGTTTCCTTAGAAGGCTTAAAATGTAGGGGTGCTTGGAGGATTTTACCAAAGTAACGGTTCCGATAATAGGTCCATAAAGAATCTCAATTCTTTCTATAGGACAAAGTTTGAGTAGAAGCAAAAATGGTTTCATTAACTCCTAAGGAGCAACTCTATGTTTATTATTTGAAAATGGGAGTGACATAGAGTAACGGTAAGTCTCGATGTAATCAAAGACTTAAACACCGTAGGACATTTGCTTTCAATTGTGAATATTGTCTAAGGATAATATAATGGATCCACTAACTACTCAATAATAAATAATTGAGAAGGTCAAATGAAAAATAACGGCCGCTAAACAAAAAGTTTGACTAGAGAGAAAATGAGGGAAAATTCATCGAGGGGAATGTGATTAAAGCCTATTACATCAAAGTCATCATAATGGTAACCCTACTTAGATGACTGGAGATCCTAAGAATTGAGTACAAATGGACAACTAAGTTATGTGTGGTTCGCCAGAAATCACTAAAGGAGTCTAACTCCTATTCATTCCTACGATGAGAGTGATATCTACAACATGTGTTGTATACAGGGAACTTAGGGTAAGCTATGCTTTTAATGATTACTTATATCTTGAAAACCCTAGATGGGTATCTTTCAAGAGGAGTATTTAAGAGACTCGAAATAAGTATTTTCAAAACTCTCCAAAGCACTCATGAAATACCAGGAGATGCCCAAGGCCAAAACGGGTACAACCGTGAGAACTAAACTGTGTCTGGAGATATTTTGTATGAATTCTATTGTCTTGGCTTACACAAACGGCTGAACAGTTCAAGGCATCACATCCGCTAATTAGTTAGTAAGTTCGATAGGCTTTCACTAGGGAAGGTTCAAAGCCAAAAGCTACCTATCCCGATGCAGAGTATTTCCTTAATGTACTTTCTCTTTGTCTGCATATTGTTGCATGTCTTTTCCGTAAATTTCATTCATGTGGGGGATTATTGGAAAATTTGAATTAAAATTTACTCCAATGGTTGTGTCTCTTGAGATGGAAGGATGTGTCCTTTTGAAGGGTCACAACCTTTCTAAAGAGTCATGGAAGAATCTATAAATTCCATCGCCTCACTTCAATTTAAAAGGGAGAATGGTCATTTCTTCTTCACTTTGCATTTATTCTTCATATTTTCTAAGTCTAATTTTCCTATAACGAGAGTACATGTACAGCGAAGTTCGCTAGGATTGCAATAGTAGTGCTGCTAGTGCAAGACATTGATCATTGTATCCTGGGAGATAGACGTCTATTGAATCTTGAGCATCGGTGGAAGGACGAATCTGTCTTAAAGAGAGAGTGTCACACACTTGACTCGATTAGGTTTTATCTATTTATGTACTATAAGTTTTATCACGTTATTATGTCGATTTATTTCAGTTTTGGTTTTGCCCAAAAAACCGTTTACATATTTTTAAATTATATTTTTCATATATAGTTTGGTACTATTTTTCCTAACATCAACAACTTACAATAAAAATCCACATCATTTAGAATAAACTTAGTAGTGATGTTTTAGGGGGTCTTAAACATTTTCTTTATTTATTTTGTCTACATTTGTTATAAGGCTGGTTAGATCTTGAAAGTTATGTTGCATACACAATTCTAAATTGGTAAAATACTACTTAGGATAGCTAATGAATGTGTCCTTGGGCAAGCATACAATAATCAAGGTTTCGTTTGTGTCAACATAAAATATTTTACATCGGAATATATTTTTCTTGTAAATTGATTTTGCACAACTATATATATTTATATTTCTTTTTATTTTCTATGAAACAAAAAAATGTCCTAAGATAATATTAACAAAACAAACACCCACAATACATATCAGCCCAAAATAAATAGGAAACAGCTCCTCTAGACATTCAACAACTACAAAGCTGTTGGAAGAAAATTACTGTTTGTGTGCTACTGTAATGTGTAGAACAGAATTAAAACAAATAAGAACACAACTGTGTTTTTATGAATCAGAAACCAAAACATAGAAACTGTTTGAAGCAGAAAACTAAAACCAAAATCTACATTAGAAAGAAAAACACAAACACTATTTTGTGATTCTATGACAGTGTTGAAACAGAACAGAAACAAACATCCAAAAAGCAGTTCTGTATAAATTAAATAAAAACAGAAAAATCTTACAGTTTGTATGAATGCAGAAAATCAGGTTGATCAAAGCTTACTGTTTGCACTACAACAAACTGCCCATTTGGCGGCTAAAATTGGCGACCAAAACAATTTTAGTCGGCAAAAACATCATATTGGGCGACTAAAAACCTGATTTAGTCGGCATTAGTTTAATATTTTTAGCTGCTAAATTACTTTAGTCGCCATATTGTCTTATTGGCGACTAAATTGAGTTTTAGTTGCTGTTTACAACCATTTTAAGTGACCAAAATTTCATTTAGTCGCCATATAATAAGATTTTTGTGACAAAAGATTTTTGTCGCCAAAAAATGGGTGTATTTTGATGAGTTTTTGGCAACCAAAGCTAAATTAGTCGTTGTATGTTAACCATTGTTGACGAAAATTTTAAAGTAGTAGCCAAATAGTATGCTTTTGGCAACTAATTTTTAGTCGCTGTTAAGGATATTTGCCGACAAATAATCATTTAGTCGCTAAAGCTTCGAAATTTTTTTGGAGGGAAACTCATTAATATTGGCGCCTAGTATATATTACACAGACACACATTTTTGTTATGTTTTGACTCACACACCAACATACAGAGCAGTCGATACACCTAACCTCACCATCGCTCACCACCGCCGATCATCACCATTGCTGGCCACCGGCGGTCGCCACCACGACCACTGCAAATCGGCCCTACCACTGAATATAGGTATTTGTCTCTCGTCTCTCTCCATCTCTGTTGATCTGGGTCTGTGTGTTTCTATCTCTTTCTCGCTGTCTCTCCCATGCCCGTGTCTAACGATTTCTGTAGGGTTTGTATATGTTTTTTTTCTTTCATTTTCTGTTGATGTTGTAAACAATTTGTTAGGGCTTTTTCTGATTTCATGAATGGGTTTGTGATGTAGGACAAGATTTTAAGAATTTTTATATTTTTAGTTTTAATATTTTTGATATATTATTTTATTAGGATTCTTGTAATTTAGTATAAATAATTTAGAATTATTAGGTTTCTTAATTTTATTATTTTGGAATTAGATTTTGATTAGGATTTTAAATAGTTTAGAATTCTAGTTTCTTATTCTCTTAGGTTTCCTAATTTGCTTGATTTAAGTTTCCTAGTTTATTTTAGAATTACTTTTCCTACAAGTATTAGCTAGGTTTAGTTTATTATAAATAGCTATGTAAGTCTCATGGCAAAGACAACTTTATTCAACTTTTATTCATTCAATCAATAATATTAAGATATTTTCTTTTCTTTGTGGATTCAAGGTTCTATTTTTCTCGTGGATTCGAGAGCCCTTTTCGTCTACTAGAACGATATCTAGTCCCCGTGTATTCCGCTGCGTCAAGTGGTATCAGAGCATGGATTCGCCTAGCTTGATGACACAAGACAATGGAGAACACACAATCCCTATTGACGTTGATCGTAGGGTGGAAGCCATATGGGATGCGATTGAGGAACATCGGCTAGAGGTGCACGAACTTTGCAATGAGATTTGTAATCTACTTGCCGATTTGGGACTAATCGTCAACCAGAGGCTACCAATAGTTGACAACAATTGCGCTGGAGGATTCACCCGAGGCCAACCTGTTAGTTTATGTTATTTTGCACAAATTTCATATTTTAACGGTTCAAGTGAGTTTCAAAACAAAGATTTTCTTGATTGGTTGCTTGATCTTGAAAATTTCTTTGAATTCATGAAGATTCCTCATGAAAAGAAGGCTATATTCGCATCCTACAAACTTGATAAAATTGCATTAAAGTGGTGGAATGGATTACAAGATTATCGAGTTTGCAAAGGTAAAGACAAAATTCATTCATGGTTAACAATGAAAAAGTTTTTAGCATCAAAATTTTACTTTCATGATCATGAAGATATATTGTCATATACAAATCAAGATACTTCCATGGAGTTGGTAAAAATTTGCAATGAAATTGTATTTACGAAAGAAAAGAATTCGCATCCCAATATTATTTGTGGTGAAATTGTTTGTAAAACTAATGAAGAAGATACAAAGTCTTGTTCAAGTGTTGATAATGCATCAACACATGCTAATTTGAATATTGGGGAGAAAGTTTTACAAACAAATCATAAAAATATTGAGGAAGAAGAAGATCTGATTGAGCCCAGTAACAAAGAGAAAATAGAAGAAGAGATAATACCACTGCTTCATGGAACAAAGAAATTGGTTGATGCTACACTTGATATTCCAAGGTTGATAATTGAAGGATCAATTGAATCTGAGATGGTGCAACATCAAGAGAGCATGCGAGTTCTACACAAAGTAAATTTGGTTGATTTTCTTGGTGTAGAGCATTTTAACTTGATTTTCAATACTTGTCTAATTAATCTTGTCAACCAGTTGAAGCATATAGAGAAGAATTTTCAGAAAGAAAACTTTTCTAAATACAATTTTTGGAAGAGGGGCAAGCAACTGAAACATTCAAACTATCTCTTTATTTGGCATGGAAGATGGCAGATCTCTAATATGAACTCGAGGACGAGTTCTTTCAAAGAGAGGAGTCTGATGTTGGACAAGATTTTAAGAATTTTTATATTTTTAGTTTTAATATTTTTGATATATTATTTTATTAGGATTCTTGTAATTTAGTATAAATAATTTAGAATTATTAGGTTTCTTAATTTTATTATTTTGGAATTAGATTTTGATTAGGATTTTAAATAGTTTAGAATTCTAGTTTCCTATTCTCTTAGGTTTCCTAATTTGCTTGATTTAAGTTTCCTAATTTATTTTAGAATTACTTTTCCTACAAGTATTAGGTTTAGTTTATTATAAATAACTATGTAAGCCTCATGGCAAAGACAGCTTTATTCAACTTCTATTCATTAAATCAATAATATTAAGATATTTTCTTTTCCTTGTGGATTCAAGGTTTTATTTTTCTTGTGGATTCGAGAGCCCCTTTCGTCTACTAGAACAATATCTAGTCCCCGTGTATTCCGTTGCGTCAGTTTGGTTGAAATTTTGGATTGTGGATTTCTGATTCTCGATTTTGGATTGTTGAACTATATGACCAAATTGAATTTTGTATTGGTATTAGGGACAAACCACCAACAAAAACCTCTGAACCTCTGATTGCATGTTCTTCACAGCACACAAAAAAAAAAAGAAGCATAAACCAACCCATTAGTGACATGACAATTTCTAGAAATGACATACAAAACCACAAAGAAATCGCATTTAAATTTTAAGCTTATCAATGACTCATAGGAACTATAAATAGATATATCATATATAGACATAAACATAGGCAAACATATATATATATATATATATATGAAAGAGATTGTAGCTAAAATCCATATCAATTTTAATATGTAAAAACATATTCTAGTGAATATATTTATGCTTCAATTTACTTTTAAATGTGTTAGATCAGACAACAATGTGAGGATAGTTACTATAATATGATAGATAGTTACTCACGATGGTCCATTGAATGATGATCCAGTGGATGACTCATCTGAAAAATAGAATGACAACAATGTCAATCCTGTATAAAGGTCAAGAAATCTAAACATGGAAAGTTAAGTAAACACTGTTACCAAAGAACACTTTATGGTTTGAGGCTTTCAAAATAATGGGAGGTTAACAACTATGTTTCAATGAAACTTCTCTATAATTCTTTGAAATATGGAAGGTTCTTATAGTTTACATATCTGATAATGGTTCTAAATCAATCTTGACCTTGTTGGGTGTTGATGTTCCTGCTTTTGTTGCGGCTTTAGGGTTTTTCCATGTAGGGCTTCTGTTGTTTTCATATGAGTGATGTGAGTATTCTCATTCTTAGTTATATTTTCCTTTCTCATTAGTTCTCACTCTCTACCAAACCTACACACCATTATTTTTGGGTTTGAGGAACAACTTCTAATTGGGTATGTATTAAGCAGCAATCAATAACAGCTACATTCCTAATCTTCATGTGTTATAGTTTTCAGAATATTTGCCGTCATTTGATACAAATTTTCAATGATTTTATTTGGGAATTTTTTCCGCTCATTCTTTGAATTTGGAACTCTATTAATGATAGTCTTGTCAATATACCATCTTTGGTGATTTTCTTTCCCTCTTTTAAGTGTTAGTGGTGGTTGTCTTTAGTTTTTATAGAATTTTCCAAATTACATAGTTAATTTTGAATTGTTTTATGTCTTATTCACCCAAGTTTTTTTTTCAATTGTTGAAAAGGATTGGTGATTCTAGCATTGATCTCAGAAGTAGAGCAAGGGTTTTTTCCTTATTTAAATATTTAGTTTCCATTTTATTCTTTTTTTTTTAGGACGAATTTCCATTTTATTCTTGTAGTATTGTTTATCTTCTTGATTAGCCATAATGATTTGTAATATATGTTGGTGTTGGTCTTATGTAGACTTTTTACTCTTTTTGTACCTTTTAAAGGTCCTGAAGAGCTTCCCAAGTGGAACTATGATGGATGTAGCATATGCCAAGCTCATGGAGAAAAGTGTTAATTGATCATATTGTATGTCATCTTGTTTTCACTTTTTTTTTTATTATATTGATTGCTCTTTTCTAGTATTATTTTCCATCTTTTGCTAGATTTAAATTTAAAGATCCATTCTGGTGGGTTAACAATATATTGGTAGTGGTGAATTAAGCCTGTATTTTGCATTCAATTTTGTTTGGTTTTTGGAGAATTTTTATTATGATGTGGTAAACAAATTTTGTTTGGTTGTCTTTCTCATTACATTGTCTTCTTCATTGGGCATGTGTCAATATTTTTCTATACTCTATTTTATGTTTTCTTGCTATTCATATTCTAAGTCTATCATGTTTTTAAAAAAATTATAATATTGACTTTTTTAATACTTGTTATTTTCCTCTCTAAGAGTTCTTAAATATGATATAATTGTACACCCAATACACGTGGACGTTAGGATATGCATCTTTAACGAATTATAGTTGAAGAACCAGAAGTTTGCTTTGGGTATTTTGCTTTGGGATTATCAGTTAACAAAACATTTTCTTCTCCCTTCAGCATGGGTTAGCAATATAATGTCATGAACTAAAATTATGGAAAAACATTGCTGATGACCCAACAATGAACACATACCCTATGACGGCGTGCTGATGACCAATCAACAAACACACTACGAAAAACTTGAGGTTTACACTGTGGTTGCTTTGTATAGTTGAAAATAATTTCTTTAAAAGTTAGCCTCAGTTGAGAAATCTATGGCCAAAACATAACAAATTAGGATTAGAAAGTGTGATTAATCTATAGCCTAAATACTCTCACATCTTTCAAGTGCAAACCTTTGCAACTCCATTGAAACAACAGAGGATAATCTGGTGTAGCCAACAAACCATATTCTAACTAGATTTTTTTTGTCTAGGCCCTCACTAGGCTTGAGCCATCTCTGCTATAGACCAAAATGCCCTTACTGCAAGAACACGAAAGCCATCAGAAAGTAGAGAACTCATAAAGGGGTGGTAATCTATGTAAATATATCACATTCGAACATTCTACTTCAAATGTAGAATGTAAATAGTACTAGTTGTTCGGGTTTCAATTTTGAATTTTAGTAATTGAATATTAGATTTTGTTGACTTTTTAACAATTTTAAGTTAATAGTCTGTTTCATGTAATATTTTTCATGACTTTTAAAATTATTTTTCTACTTATTGGAACAAATATATAGAAATTAGTATACTGTTTGTTAAATATAAATTAATCTTGCACCAAGACTAGCAAATGCCCCTATTAATTAATATAGAATTGAAGAATCATATTAAGGGTATATATTTGGAATACTACTTAGAAGGAACAATCAATCCATGTAATTAAATTAAATATTTTGTAATATGAAAATAAATTTGTTCACACACTTTTTTAGTATATGAACAATATAAAATATAATTATAGTTGAAATATAATTGTTGTCAACTTGATTAACACTCTTCTCTAATGAAAAGAAGAAAAAATATCCCAAATCATAGTTTATTGACATATTATGCACAAAATTAGACCCTTTTAACAATCTAACATCTTCGAGCTACCTTCAAAACACATAAACGTCAACTAATTTTATTGATATTATATATTTGTCACAGCTTTAGACCCAAATATGCAAGCAGCAAATAGCCAATGGTCATCTACTACACTATACTCACATGAACTTGTACTTTGTCTAGTATTGAATACACGTCAACTACTGCGTAATGCTTAAAAGAGTCTTTAATACACTCTTATTTGTGAATAATGCATAAAAATAGTATTGAATACACTAATATGTGGAGGTGTTAGTTTCACATATAATTATGAATGTATTGTGAATGTATGTCACATTTGCATATGAATACATGCCAAGTTAGTAGTGAAATTAGCCAACTATATGCAATTGACAAATAGGCAAAACATCCCGATCTATTATTACTATTTCGTTCATTTCAAAAAGCAATGCTAATCGAACCCCTAAACTTTGCAGAAGCTCTCTTCCATTACAGAGTATTTTTCCAAGTTGCCGTCCATTCCCAGGTTCATCTTTGCTTGATGTGTACTGTTCCAATAATGGACAAGAGTTGGATGATGATCAAAGATAGGCTAAAAAGTAAAGAGTATCTAGAAGGTGTTTAGTCATTTATTGAGTTCGCTACGAAGAGTTTAGGGCCGCAGGACGAAATCCGTTGTCCTTGTGTTGATTGCTTGAACTGCATGAAATTTAGTCGACACATTGTACGGTTGCACTTGATTCGAAGAGGAATCGCATGTTCTTATCGAACTTGGGTCCACCACGGGGAACATGTTCCCATGTTTTGTGCTTATCCTACTATGTGAAATGATGATACTGAAAGCCACCGAGCTGGAATGACAACCAATCACGAAAATGTGGGTGAACTTCCAACCATGTTAGAAGTGATTTACATGAATGGTCTCATGGATGATCATATTGACGAAGAACGTACTAGTTCAGATAGGCACAATTTGTTGAAGTTCATGAAGTTGTTCGATGATGCTCAACGCAATGTATATACAGAGTGTGAAAAGTTCTCCATCTTGTCCTTCGTAATTAAGATGCTTCACGTGAAGCAACAAATCTTTCGGTATGGTTATGCAAGTTTTCAAAGACATTCTACCAAAGTGTGATGAAAATGTTCTATGGACCTTTTATGAAGCGAAAAAGTTCTTACGTGAATTGGGTTTGGGATATGAGGCCATTCATGCATGCAAGAATGATTGTACTTTATTTTGGAAGGACAACGCCACGTTGGAGAATTGCCCTACATGTACAGAGTCTAGATACAAGTTGAACGACAAGACGGGTAAGAAAATTCCACACAAAATACTGAGGTACTTTCCTTTGACACCGAGGTTGAAGAGATTGTACATGTCGAAAAAAATAGCCGCACATATGAGATGGCACAAAGATAAGCGTGTGGATAATGGAGTATTGCGACATCTAGCTGATGGTGAGGCATGGAAGGACATTGATAGGTTGCATCCTACGTTCTTTGCGGATCCCCGGAATGTAAGGCTTGGGCTTGCCACGAATGGTTTCAATCCATTCGGAAATATGAGTACATCGTACAGCATGTGGCCCGTAATCTTAATGCCTTACAATCTACCCCCATGGAAGTATATGAAAGATCCATTTTTCAGGATGTCATTGCTTATTCCCGGACGATCCGCACCTGGAAGAGACATCAAAGTTTACTTGCAACCATTAGTAGAAGAGTTAACTAATCTGTGGGAGCATGGTGTGCAAACATATGATGCCTCAAACGGCCAAATATTTACAATGCATGCAGTAGTCATGTGGACCATCAACGACTTTCCTGTATATGGTTCCTTGTTTGGTTGGAGTACAAACGGTTACTTAGCCTACTCTAATTGTAACATGGATGCATCATCTCAGAGGTTGCGAAGTAAGATAGGGTATATGGGTGCTCGGCGGTACTTACCTGAGAACCATAATTGGCGAAGAAGTAAGCTATTCAACGGTGAAATTGAGAATCGGTCCAAACCTGTGGAGTTATCAGGAGAACAAATACTAGACCAAATTAATTTGGGGACGTACAGGCTATATGGAAAGCATCCAACCAATCAAAAAAGACAACGGACTGAAAATCCAACTCCGAACTGGACAAAAAGAAGCATTTTGTTCGACCTACCCTATTGGAAAACACTTAGGCTTCGACATAACCTTGATGTCATGCACATAGAGAAGAATATATGTGACAATCTACTTGGGACATTATTGAGCATAGATGGCAACAACAAGGACACGAACAAAGCACGTTTGGATCTGGAGGACATGCGAATACGAAAGGAGTTACACTTGATAAGGCATGCGAACGGCTCTTTTGAGAAGCCTCTGGCATTGTACACATTGTCCCCGGCAGAACGAATAGGGTTTTCTGATTTCTTGAAATCGATTAAGTATCCTGATGGCTATGCAGCAAATGTATCCAATTGTGTCACCGCGAATGGTGGTAAGTTAGTTGGCCTGAAGAGTCATGATTGTCATGTCATTCTACAATGACTTCTTCCCATTAGGATGCGAGGATACCTTCCTACCGAGATTGGGACCACATTGTTTGAGTTGGGAACTTTTTTCAAATAGTTGTGCTCAAAGACATTGAGGGTGACTGATTTGGAGAAATTGCAAGAACAAATCGTACTTGTACTGTGTAAGCTTGAGAAGATTTTTCCTCCTGCTTTTTTCGATGTGATGGTCCACTTGGCAATTCATTTGCCTTACGAGGCTAGGCTTGGAGGGCATGTGCAATATCGATGGATGTATCCTATTGAGAGGTATAACTACGAGTCAAAACTTTTTTCATGTAATTATAGTTCAATACGACCATACTGACAATCAGGCCGATGTTTACATGTAGGATGCTCGGACTTCTTAAAGGATTTGTAGGCAATAAAGCTCGGCCATAAGGTTCCATTGTGAAGGGCTACATATCAAAAGAGTGTATGACATTTTGTTCATTGTATTTGCATGGAGTTGAAACGGTGTTTAACCGGGAAGAAAGGAACTACGATGGGGGTGACAATGGCCCGGGGTTGGCGATTTTCACTTAAAATGTCCGTCCTTTTGGTCACCTCCCAAGGGAAATTGATGTGTCCGTAGCTGACCGTGAATTGGCTCATTGGTTTGTCCTACACAATAGTTTGGAAGTGGACGAATATCTAGAGTATGATTCCTCATCATATATGCAACATACATTTTCTACATGGTTTTTATTTTTTAAAGTCTTCATTATTCCAATTACTTATGACTTACATTGTATTATCTAGGGAACACAAGCTCGTGTTGCAACAAAAATATGGAAGTTCATGCAACATTGCAACGCGATAATGCAAAGAATTTCCTAAATCGTAAGCTCAAACGCGATAATGCAAACATCGCGTAAGCTCAAACTCGTTAGTGTGTAGTTTGCAGATAACGTTTAATTATTCTAAGTTTGAATTGACATGACATACTTTCTTGTGTAGATGAACCAATTGCGAAATCAAAAGTCACCCAAAGCAACCGATGAGATGTGGTCATTAGCCAATGGACCTAATGCCTTAGTGAACACATATTCGAGATGCATTTGTAATGGCGTCTGATTCCATACTATCGACCGTGATAACCGTCATAAATGTCAAAATAGTGGGTTGGTAGTGGAAGGTGACCACCAAGGCCAATTGATAAAGTTCTACGGCTACCTTTGTAAAGTGTGGAAACTGACATATTTGTTTGGACATCGGGTTGTTTTGTTCCAATGTGAATGGTATAACACCGGTAGTAGTCGAACTTTGCGTGTCGAACCACATGTGACAACTGTTGACATAAGAAGTCGATGGTATAAAGATGACTCGTTTGTGTTCCCAAGCCAAGTTCAACAAGTTTTCTATGTTCATGATACGAAGTTAGGGCCGAATTGGCGAGGCGTGGAAAAGTTTCAACATCGACGAATTTGGGATGTGCCAGAGCTGGATGTGCCAGAATTTGATGAAGTGTTGCAAGATGATGAAACCAGTACTGTTGTACCAACTGAGTCTATTGATGATGATGTTTTTTTGTGTCGGGATGACATTGAACCTGAAATTATTTCAATGGAAGTTTCTCAGTCCAATAAGCGTGTACAACCCGAGGGTGTTATGGATGATGCTTTCATCTGTGATGACGATGATGAACTAACAATCGCGAGTGATGACGAAGAAGAAGATGAGATAGAAAGTGATTTTGATACAGATACGGACCTAGAGTTTTAACTCAGTTTGTTTCTTTGTCCGGCTTGTTTTGTTGATGTAATGGGGGCAATTAAGAATATGGTGAGTAGACTAGTTATGTCTTGATTCTTCTTCTTCTTCTTCTTCTTGTTCGGACCCCAATTTCCCAAGTACATTCATATTCTATGAACTTAATACCCTTGTAATTAATTTCCTCTACGATTTCTATGAACTTTGTCAGAAAATTGAAAATCAAATTCATACTCAGGTCAGATTTTCCATTCGGTCAGCTGTGCTGTTTGGCTGATTTTCCCACAATCTGTGGCAGATTTACTCATCTGCTCTGTCTCTGTTTGCTGAATTTGATAGTTCACTGCTATTTTTGTCCACTTTGGCTGCTTGATGCTTGACTGCTATGCGTAGGCGCTAGCTAATGGTAGGATGGTTGGTTGGCTGAGTTGGGATGTTGTGTTGGTTGCTTAAATGTATTCATGCTGCTCTGCTGATGCCTTGTTTTGTTGTTTTGTGTGCTGCTGTTTGGTTGTTATTCATGTTGTGCTGGTTGTTAATCTGATACAACATTTAGGCATTTGAAAATATGTTTTGAAGGAAACAATGCCATGAGAACACTCACATTTGTTGCTAGTTTTGTTTATGCTGAGAACACTCACATTTTGGGAAGTCATTTTTTTGACACTTTGGT
This sequence comes from Camellia granthamiana, assembly GCA_036172215.1. Lineage (NCBI taxonomy): Eukaryota > Viridiplantae > Streptophyta > Magnoliopsida > Ericales > Theaceae > Camellia > Camellia granthamiana. The sequence goes on from CM069905.1 coordinate 118,811,841, forward strand.
TGATATTGCTTCCCAAAAGTCCAACATCCCTACTGTTTGGATGGGGGATTTTAATGTTGTTAGGTTCTGTCATGAAAAAGTTAGGGGGTCTAATACTTGGTCTAGTGCTCAAGAGTTGTTCAATACCACCCTCCTTCAAGCTTCTTTGGATGATATTTCTTATACTGGTTGTCAATTCACTTGGGCTAACAAGCAAACTGATGGTCTGTATATTGCTTCCAAAATTGATAGAGTTATTGTCAATGATAAATGGCTGCAATGTTTTCCTTCTTCCCATGCCAATTTCTATCCTACAGGGCCATCTGATCATTCTCCTGCTGTTTTGACCATCATTCAAAAACGGCCTAGCTCTAAGAAACCTTTTAAATTTTTTAATTTCTGGGCTGATCACCAAGAATTTCTACCTACTGTCCATAAGATCTAGTGCAAATATGTGCAGGGCTCTCCTATGTTTAGGATTTGCTGCAAACTTATGTCTCTTAAACCTCTATTAAAAAATCTTAATAAAAACGATTTCAGTGATGTGTCTGCCAGGGTCATTAGTTCTAGAGCTGAGTTAGATAATATTCAAATCACGGTAGATAAAGACCCTTTGAACCTTAATCTTCAAACTACTGAGATCGCGCTGTGCAAGAATTACATCAACCTCTACCAGGTTGAGGAGAGGTTAGCACATCAAAAATCTAGGATTCAGTGGCTTAGTTTGGGGGATAGAAATAGTAATTTTTTCTTCAGATCTGTCAGGAACAATCAGAATAGGGGTAGAATTTGGAGAAAAATTGTCATGGCTTTGTTTTCTTTGAACAAAAAGTTGAATTTCTTGGAGCACAAAAAAATTTTCACCATTTTTTCCCTCTTTTGTGTGTGTGTGTGTGTGTGTGTGTGGTATTGTTATGGTTTTTGAAAATGCAATGTGTAGAATTTTAAAGGGTGACGTTGCTTGGCTAAGTTGTACTTCAAGGTTTTGTTTGGGTATCACAATATGTATCACCTTATCTGGCTTTGTTTGAAGCAAATAATAAGTCTGCTTTGGTTTCTACTTATTGCTTGCCATTATGAATAATGAATGGTTTTGTTGTAAAAGGGGGGGAGAACTCTGTTTGGAAATAAGATGAAATTACATTCAATCTGGTTTTGGAAAACATTCTTCGTGTCATCCTTACCAAACATGCTTCATTTGAGTCATACCTAGCCTAATATATATATATATACATATATGTTTGAATCACATCACATCATATTATCAATTGGCTCTCTGTTAAAAAGGCTTCTAATTCTTTCTCAAATCATAAATTTAGCTTATACTTGTATTACTGTAAGTACATTAAGCATGTGTAGTTTATTCTAGTGAATACTTATCTTCAATTTTAGTTTTCATTCTTTTCATATGGACAAAAGAATTGGGACATAGAAATGATAATTGTGTTGATGTGCCACTTCGCAGTCTTTGGTTTATGATTCTATGTTAAACACAGGACTCGATTACTTGACACCTATGAAGTTTGAATGAGTCAAAATTCGTTCACACTATTTTTGTTCCATGTCCTTCCTAGATAGCAGTCATAGGAGCATCAATTAATCACTATTCTGGAACTACCACATTATCTTTGATATTGATTGCTCATCTCAAACAAATGAACCTTGGACTTTCAATTACTAGAAACAAATAGTTATTCCATGTTGTATCAGCATATCAAGTGATATGCTTCAAAACTAGTATAATTGGTGAAAATAATGCGATCCACACCCACATAGTGTTCTCACCCCAAATAATTTGTCACTTGAAATCCACCTAATATATGACATGAAAAATAAAATAGAAAGCCATCAACTACATTAATAAAATTTTCAATGTAAATAATAAATCAAATTGTCTGATAACAATTTTGAAAACATTAATTACTTTGGACGACACAACTCAAATAAGTAATTCGTGTCTAAGCATACAGGTTGATGTCCCTCGAAAATAAAATTTTCAATAGTGAGATATTATCACTTTGATTCCTCACTTGCAAGCCTCTCACTTAGTATCCTAACTCCCATGTATTTGCACCATTTACAAACATAGTACTTATCAGTGATAATTAAGCACATTAATTCTAAAGATGATTAAAACACAGACAATTTCATGGAATAGATACAAGAGGGGGTCTCTCATCTGAGAACCTTTATGTATTTTATTTATGTGCAAGTAGACTTTTTGTAATGCAAAAGATCTGTCAGGAACAATTATTCATGTATGTTTGTTACGTAATGTAGGTACCATGGTTCCTAGAATCAAGACGGGGCAGCGGAAGAGAGCAACAAGTGGCAACGTATTATCAGCCTCTAAAGCATGTCTACAGGAGATTGGCACCCTGTTGACGTTCTCTGATGAGACGCAACCACCAGATGATACACAAACAGTGGTGGACGAGACACAACTAGGTGGAGTGGGTAAGAGCATTGAACTTAGTTGTAAGCTAAAAATTTTGTTTTTTTTTTTTGGGGGGGGGGTGCATAAGTCATCAACTAGGGCAATGAAAACCCCATAAAGACAAAGAAAAACAAAGAAAAAAACAAACAAACATTACTTTGCACATAACAAGGACACTTCCACAACAAATAAAATATTAGCTAAACAACCTTGAAATCAGCTACAACAGCAGCAACAGCCAATTGAATGTTGCCCCAACTGCATCGATAGCAACGAAATCCAAGTTGTAGCATAATTTATGTTTGACTTTATGCAGCCAAATAGTAGCTGGCAGCAACAGTAGGCAGCAAAAAAACTAACAGGACCCACGACCAGCACTTTTTTTTTGAAGTTCATTAGCAATTTTTGTCATTTGTGACTTCCTTGCCCTTTTGTACCAGGGCAAACGAGGTCAACTCGTGTATGAGGACCAACATTAGGCAAAGGAGTGCAGAAAAAAATTACTAGGAGAAAGGGGGAGAAATTACATGTCTATGTCAATCGGGTGTTGAACGCAATCACATGAGGGAATGCCACCCCAACGACGAATGAGTTGGGCCTTCAAATTAGACGGTTGTGCCCTCTTCAGAGCGTGAAGTCATGGAGAAAAATTGATCAAACTACCAAAGATGCGGTCGTCCAAGCAGTGCTAGTATGAGAATCATCTTGCCATAATGCCTTCATTATGTTATTTGTAATTGCATAAATTAATTGTTGTACTAATTCTCTTATTATGTTTGTAGGACAAGTTTGTTATCGGCGATGATTTTGATGATGATGAACAAGCTCAACAGATCCTCGATAGAAAGGCATATTTGCTATACAAGGATTGTAGGTACAATCTAAAGTAAGAGTTTTAGATTTCCTCGAACTTGAGGAAAAGGGTGTTGATGACCCCTATAGTCATCCGCCTAGTGGAGTGAGCTTGAAGGACTGGAAATATCTGATTGATGTTGCTTGGAAAGACGAATCTCACTTGGTAACAAATTAATTAGAAACCCCCATTATTGAAATTAATTTATGTTTTAATATGTAAAAATTCTTCACTAATTTTTTTTTTCCTATTTTTTTAGAAACACTCAAAAGCTGGTAAAACAAATAGGGGTATGCTCCCCTATAATCATACAAGTGGATCGCGATAATTTCCTATAGCAATGTCGCTTATGGTAAGAAGTTAATTTACTAATGTAATGGATGATTGATTCTTCTTGATTTTGAATATTACCATGTACTAATTCGTCAATGGAATTTTTCCAAACCTAACAGGCAAATGAGGATGGAGATATAGATTTTCCTGAATTTTATAAGAAAGCACACAAGTCCAAGGAGACGGGAGATTGGATTGACCCCAAATGTGGTGAGCTACATGTGAGTATTGAATGTTGAAACCAAGTGTGTTGCATATCTATTAGTAAAGTTGTTTTACATTCCTTCTCCCATCTTGACTTTATTTTTTTTTTCCATGACAGGATGATATGGTGAATCTACAAGTGGTAGCCACCGATGCGGGGTTGCCATTGACCCACGAAGAAATATCAAGGCAAGTGCTCGGGGGAAAAAAAAAATTACTTGCGTGGATGTGGGATAGGCCCACAACCGTCTTCCACAGCTTCTAGTGCGGCACGAGCACGTGATAAACATATGGAGTCAATGAGAGCCGAACTGGAGGTTCTTCGTGAGGACTGTCGAAGAGATCATGAGGAGTTGCTGAAGGAGAAAGAGGAGCGCCAAAGAGATCACGAGGAGCTATTGAAGGAGAAAGAGGAGTGCCGAAGAGATCACAAGGAGCTATTGAAGGAGAAAGAGGAGGCCAAAGAGATCGGGAGGAAATTATGAGGGAAAAAGAGCAGTTGATCAAACAGGTCGATGAAGAAAAAAAAGCACGGGAGGCACAACAAGTACAACTCAATCATTTGAACGACGTGGTGTCATGACTCACTACCCTCTTGGAGGGTTCAGATGGTCATCCTACTATTCGGTAAACAGAAATTTGTTTGACAAGCTAGTGCAACTTCTACAAAAAATATGGATCATATTGACATAGAATTGTTTTCTAAAGTTGCTATGCAAATTTTTTTTTTTTTTTTGTTATGTGCTTCGAATAGGTTTTGAGGCATAATGTGATTAGACTTTGCAGCAGCCGACCTGGTGTTTTGATACATTACACAAAGGACCGTAATCTGATTTCCATAAGGTAACCACATGATTTCAATGAAATATTAAGTTCCCCAAAAGCAAATACGATGAGCCTATGAATATGAGGTCAGTTACTTTATTAGCAATGATATCCAATTGAATGTCATTTCAAATTTAAGACTAATTGAATAAACCAAGTTAAATTGGAATGAATTTTGATTTAGTACAATATAACTAGTACAACTGGACTGGTCTAAAGTGCATGCAAGCCATTATTGGTTCATAGTGATGAGTTTGAGAAAGAGAAGAGCTATGAAGATACAATGCAAATTGAGAGCACTGAAAGGTACAGAAAACTGATTTTTTAGAAAACTAAAATGTTATTTGAATTTTTTAAGTTAGAAATAGTCGATAGGTTTTAGTCGAGTCAATCGGAATATATTTTTGTAACGCTTCTATGTACAATAAGTCTATCATTGTTTCTAGAGTTTTGGGGTCTGTTAGTGAACAACAATTTTAGTTGTTATATACCCAATTGTTTAACAATATTTACATTTCACAAGTATTTTTTTTGCCATGCCTCAATAATTCCACTATACAATTGTCATTTTTATTGCGTAAAAAGGATGCTAATACGTGAAATAAATTAATGAAACCCTCATTGTGCATTAGGAGTTGTCAACATTGAATCATGACTTTATTTGGGTTGTAATCAACATAATTCCGGGTCTATTTCCCCCTATTGACCATGTTCAATATGTTGGACAATTATGAGCTTCATTATTGTCATATTGGAAAAATATATTAGTTCAGTTAGTCTCCTATGTAAAATGTCGTCTTACCAGAACGCCATAAACTTAGCCGAAAAAGGCCTTCGAGGGCCGAAATTTGAAAGCATTCCCTGAACCACTGTGGGGATGGCACGGGTAGCTTTCTCATGTCAAATAGGACCTATAGGGACAGACGGGACGTAATTAGCACGTATACGTTGGGAGTTGGCGTGAAAAACGCCATAAACTTAGCTGAAAAAAGGCCTTCAAGGGCCGAAAATTGAAAGCAGCCCCCGAACCACTGTATGATTGGCACGGGTAGCTTCCTTGAAACAAATAGGACCTGTGGGGACAGACGGGACGTAATTAGCACGTGGACGTTGGGAGTTGGCATGAAAAACGCCATAAACTTAGCCGAAAAAGGCCTTCGAGGGCCGAAAATTTAAAGCAAACCCCTAACCACTATAGGGATGGCATGGGTAGCTTCCTTGTGTCAAATAGGACCTATGGGGATAGATGGGACGTAATTAGCACGTGTATGTTGGGAGTTGGCGTGAAAAAGGCCATAAACTTAGCCGAAAAAGGCCTTCGAGGGCCGAAAATTGAAAGCACCCCCCCAACCACTGTAGGGATGGCACGGGTAGCTTCCTTGTGTCAAATAGGACCTGTGGGGACAGACGGGACATAATTAGCACGTGTATGTTGGGAGTTGGCGTGAAAAAGGCCATAAACTTAGCTGAAAAAGGCCTTTGAGGGCCAAAAATTGAAATCAGCCCCCGAACCACTGTAGGGATGGCACGGGTAGCTTCTTGGTGTAAAATAGGACCTGTGGGGATAGACGGGACGTAATTAACACGTGTACGTTGGGAGTTAGCGTGAAAAAGGCCATAAACTTAGCTGAAAAAGGCCTTCGAGGGCCGAAATTTGAAAGCATCCCCCGAACCACTGTGGGGATGGCACAGGTAGCTTCCTCATGTCAAATAGGACCTATAGGGACAGAGGAGACGTAATTAGCACGTGTACGTTGGGAGTTGGCGTGAAAAAGGCCATAAACTTAGCTGAAAAAGGCCTTCGAGGGTCGAAAATTGAAAGCAGCCCCTGAACCACTGTAAGGATGGCACGAGTAGCTTCCTTGTGTAAAATAGGACCTGTGGGGATAGACGGGACGTAATTAGCACGTGTACGTTGGGAGTTGGCGTGAAAAACGCCATAAACTTAGCCGAAAAAGGCGTTCGAGGGCTGAAAATTGAAAGTAGCCCCCCAACCACTGTAGGGATGGTACAGGTAGCTTCCTTGTGTCAAATAAGACCTGTGTGGACAGACGGGACGTAATTATCACGTGTACGTTGGGTGTTGGCGTGAAAAACGTCATAAACTTAGCCGAAAAGGCCTTCGAGGGCCGAAAATTGAAAGCAGCCCCCGAACAACTGTCGGGATGGCACGGGTAGCTTCCTCATGTGAAATAGGACCTGTGGGGTTAGACGGGACGTAATTAGCACGCGTACATTGGGAGTTAGCGTGAGAAACGCTAGAAAGCTTATAAAAATATATTAAAGCTTAAAAATATATATGTTCTATAAGCATCTCTGTATATGTACATTTATGAATAAAATACACATATGTTTACACATTAGACTAAACTTGACTTGGGGCTCATGCTTGACTTGGGAAATTTCTTTGCACTTTAAATTTATACTTTAAATACAATTTAAAGTGTAAAGAAACTATATTGAAATTCCTAAATTCAAACTATAGTTAAATACAATTTCAATTACAATTGACGTCCTTGCAATTTGTGTTTTGTAGATGGCTATAACTTTTTGTTTACAATTTTTGTTTACAATGGAACTAATGGGTGTAATTTTTGTTGTGTAGATGGCTTTTGGCATTGACATGTGGATCTTCAATTTTTTTGTCCGAAAGATAATTCACAGTTTTGCAAATTTGGGAAGTTTTTTGTTGTCCTATACTTTTTGTGTGAACTGTGGATGCATCGTACATATAATTTTTGGCGGGGTATATAGTATTTTTGGAGCTTCTATTAATTGCTCTGGTGGTATAGAATCAATGGACCGTGGAATTTGGATGCATCGTACATATAATTTATGGCGGGGTACATAGTATTTTTGGAGCTTGTATTAATTACTCTGGTGGTATATATATAGATTACCTTTTGTCGTGGTACATATTACCATGGTAATTTGTACCTTGGCAAATGGTCATTACAATGCGTAGTATAGTAAAAATGTTGTGTAAGGAGGACACTGTTTTGGTAACGTATTTGGAATGTATGACGTTATTATTTGTAATTGGAATATATATAGTTGGTTTGTACATAAGTTTACATTAGCAGGTGTTCTTTTTTGTTTGATGGTTGTAAGTGAAACATGCATTACGGAATATGTGATAATATATATAGGTTGTATACCTATTACAGGTTGCGGTGGATATATACAGGTTCTAACAAAATTTATTAAAATGAAAAAAACAAAATAAAAATATAAAATGGCGTTTTTGGTGACAAAACAATTGGTAGCCAAAAAAGAAATAAATCTTTTGGCGACTAAATACTTAGTAGCCAAAACAAATCTAAAACACTTTTGGCGACTAACTGTTTAGTAGCTAAAACTCAAAACACTTTTGGTGACAAAATTTTTAGTCGCCAAAACAAATCGAAAACACTTTTGGCGACTAACTGTTTAGTAGCTAAAACTCAAAACACTTCTGGCGACAAAATTTTTAGTCGCCAAAACATAATAAAAAAAGCATAGGCGACTAACCTCTGTAGTAGCCAAATAAGAATGAACCTTTCCGCGACTAAACATTTAGTAGCTGAAATAACACTATTGGTGACCAGTAATTTCGTCGCCGTAGATATTTTAAGTTTTCACAACAAAAGATTTAGTAGCTAAAGAAGTGAGTTAAACAAATTAATGCACCCATTGGGCGACTAATATGTTAGTCGCTAATGTGAGTCATCAGCGACTAAGGCTCTTTTCGTCGCTAATGCCTGTTTCTTTTGCCTACTAACGTGTTCGCCGGTATTTTTGTAGTACTTTTGGCGACTAAATGTTCTTTAGTCGCTAATACCTTCGGCGACGATGTATCCCCAACAAAGTCAGCGACCAAAATTTTTGGCCGGCAAAGTATTTTGGCGACTAAAATCAATACTTTTGGCGACTAATTTTTTAGTCGCCAAAAGTGTATTTTCTTGTAGTGTTGACAATATGTACAGAATTTCGTCCCCCTCATTCGTTCTTATGAACTTCTTGGATGCATCACCATGGCATGCAATATGTTACCGGCCGTAACTGAAGATTTCTGTTGCAAGTAGAAGCAAGAATGTTCTGTTGCAGCATAAGTTTCCTTTTTGTGACATAGTTTGATTGCAAGCAGCCTCTCCCAATAATAAAAAAAGATTGTGAGTGGTTTCTGATCACTATTATAAGCTTGCATGTAAAATGCATGGAGGGTACTGTAAAATTTTCCTTAGTATTACATTTTTTAGATGAGCACACTGGCATATGTAAATTCTAAGTTGTGCAGCTTTGTGGATTGTGTTTTTGTTGTATCGAATTGCTAGTTAGATTTTCCTCATGACTATATATATCTTGATGTTTCCCACCAGCAATTGTTTCGATTACAGGAAAATTAGATATTATATTAGAAGCTTTTCTTTTTTCTCTCTTTTAAATTTGAGCAGTTTATTATGGAAGTTGGTGCTAATTGTGCTGTTTGCCTCTAAAAATGTTCTTGCAATATTGAAATACTCTCCTTTTTGTTTTTCATTTTTTGGAACTCGTGGCTTGTCTAGATTTTTGCTAATTGAAATTCTATTACAAGTTCCTCTTACAAGTTAGATTTTCGCTTAGTTGTTGTACCAAACCAATTTTTTTTATTTTTTTTTTCACTTAGCAATATTGCTTTCATCAATCTAAAACTTGTTGTAGGGACATATTTTTTGGATAGCAAAACGTGGCCAAGGTGGCACCGAAGTGCCAGCCGAGGTGCCATGTGTCCTTGACTTCACGTTGAGGTAATCTCGGCTAGGCCGAGGTTATCGGCGGAGATACCGGAATCCAAGATGAGTGAATAAGGGATAAGAGTCTTAGAATGGGAGAGGACCTCAGTTTGGATAAGGATAAAGCTCTTAGGGAGTTTATCTCTATCTAACTGGGAGTCCAAGATAGGCATTAAGCCAGAGTCCAAGAGAAGCTAGGCTTCTACAAGGATCAAGTCAGTGTTGGCTATAAAAGTAAGGCACCCTCATGGGTCTAAGGTACGCTTTTTTGTATTCTGGCTAGTGAGTTAAGCACTAATTATTATCTTTGAGAGATAATTGAGTACTGACTTGATCGTCGGAGTCCCCCTGGATGGAACAACCACCGCCGGAGTTTCATCTTTCTGTTTCAGGTCGTTCGGGCGCAATCTATGCTGCCAGTGTTCTCCAACTGAGTACCTGTTTGGCAGTGTGGTCAGAAAACAGCACACACACTTGTTATGCACAAGAAAATATGAATATTATTGACAATGATTAAGTATTCAACTTGTGATGGTTTGTATAGTGTTTGTTTATGCCTATAAGTTGAATTCTTCATCAAAGTCATGTTGTTGAATGCATTTATTTATTTATTTTTTTAAAGTTTTTTTGTGTGTTTTCTGTATTAGTGCATTTCTGAAAGAGTTTAACATGGAGATGTATTGCTCAATTAATCAATATATTACTGTTTTAGCTTTATATGGCAAGAGACACACTTTTAACCATAGTTCTAACTAACTCTAAACCATAGCTAACTACCTCTAGTTATCCTAACTACTTAACCAAATCAGTTACAACAGATGAGGCCACTTAGGCTTGATTGAGTGTGACTGAGGCCATGGTTGTGGCCAAGGCTGAAGCTTATGTGTCTCATTATACTTGGTGCTGTAATGAGTTACACAGAGTTCTGGATTTGTTATAGAATTCTCTTGAATTTGGCAGCAACCAACACTCTTTTTGGTTGTGTTTTTAGAATCTATTTACAAATTTTTTTAAAGAATTACAAATTAATTTGACAAAAATAAATACACAAAAAATTAATGAGTTTTTGATTTTTATTTTTTTTTTATTTTGAAAAGTTTTCAAAAATAGATTCTGAAAATTTAACTACCATAACATAATCTGCTTTCTGCAGAAAGAAAAACAAAATTAAAAAGTATTGTCTTGTGTAAAGGTGTTGTGTTGCATTGAAAAAGTTAGTCTTCTAAAACAGCATAATAAAAACATTGCATGTGAAAATTTTGCAAGGTCTTTGGCTTCTTCGATGAACCTGAAGTGAAAAAAAAACTATTTACGAAAAAGGTAGGTTTGAAGTTAGAAAATGCAAAACAATAATCTCTTTTATTTTTCAGGGTTGATAAAATCTTTTAATCCAAGTTGATTTAACAAATTGTTTAATGATAAAAAGGTTAGGATTAGGTTGCCTTTAGCCTAAACAAACCAAGTTGAATTGAGTTTTGAAAGGCTCGAACTGGACTCCTTTGTTTATCAAGCTCAAAAATTCAACTCGAGTTTGGCTTGGCCCGTTAATATTGATCAAACTTGAGTTCTAACTCAAAACTTGATAATAAATTTTTCTATTTATATAATCTATACACATGGTTACATTATTTAATATATGAATAATATATTTAGTTATTAAAATAAATTATAAACAACAAGCCAAAACTTGTTCGAGCTTAAATTTGACTTATTTATTAAATAAACTTAAAAAAAATTAACTAGAACTCATTTATTGAATCGGGCTGAAACTTGGAAACAACTCGATTTATTTGTAATCCTACTCTGCCCTAAGAGGTTGAGTTAGGACCTGGTTTGTACGTTGGAGCAGAGGTTCATAATCATTCATTGGGTCTCCAAATGTCTCACCCATTCACTTCCTATATAGGGGTGTAAAATCGGTCCACCGATCTACGGCTTACTTGAAGCTTTCCTGTGGCCCAGAGCGGCTATGCCGGCCCAGGCCTCGAGCGCAAGCCCAATCCGTGACCTTGAGTGGGTACTTGGATGTGTGTTTTGAGGTACCCAGCCTGAAACCTAGCCCATCGACCCACTCAACACCTGGCTTGCTTGAAGCTTAATGTCATTTTGTTGTGGAAAAAATAAAATTTTGATAGAAAAAAATAAAAAATGATTAGGTCCGGCCCAAGTCCGCCCCCAAGCTCAAGCATGGGTCTAAGCCACTCGACTACCCCCTGGGCTTGGGCATTGGTCGTAATTTTATGTGAGTGGACCAACTTGGTCTGACTTGAATTTTGGCGAGAGCTTGCATGGCCGACAATGGGCAGACCCGAGCCCTTGCTGGGCCAAATTTACACTCCTATATAGAGCCCACCATCCATATCTATATTATTATGTTTTTATTTTTAGGGAAATTCTAATATATACACCCTTTGAAGGTGCACCATATGCATCTTACTTATGTCATTTTTTTTATAGTTATGATCAGTTTTCTTATTTAGTTATGACTTATGAATTCTTTAATTATGTCTCATGTTATGTTTAGTTATAACAAAAAAAAAAATTTAAATTATAATTTAAAAAATATTAAAGTATGTCATTTTCTTCTTTAATTATAAGAGACATATGGTAGACACATTTTTGAGGGTGTGTACGTAGTGTTTCTTTTTTCTTTTTTCTTTTTCTTTTTATTTTTAATGTGATTGGACAAAATATAGATTTGGAAGGAGAGGCTTTTTGTTTTCCTCTTCCTCTTCTCAAATCATCGGATCCGAACGGGTTGCTTCAATCTGATATTTCTTCAAAAAATGGAGATGAGAAGGAGCCAAGACATCAGCACTGGCCAAGACCTAACTCGCTCCCCTCGCTTTCTCTCTCTCCGCCGCTTGGAGCTCCTCAACCTCATTTCCCGCCAAAACTACCAGTTTGATGAGCAATCGCGATAAATTGGTGTCTTCCCTGAACGAAGAAGACGACGGCGTCGTTTTGGCGAGGATTAGGGATGGCGAGAAGGATGCGAGACAGCTTGGCTTTGGAATGCTCTGTAGCAGCAGTAATGGAATTGAAATGATGGAAATGGTGATTGTCAGAAATGTGATTCAACAGAAGGTAAATTCATTGTTAATATTTTGTCCAAAAAAGAGGAATGAATGAACTTGTCTTTCAAATTCAGTATAGTTCAGTTTTTGTGTTAATTATTATGATGCACTGGGTACTAAGGAATATAATATGGTCCCCAGAATAATTGTTGCAAGTATCAAGCGTGAGGAGGTATCTGTTGCTTACACTGATTTGTTGCAACCTAAGGTATTCTGGTCTTCTCCCTATTAAATTTTATACAAATGTGTAATTATTATTATTATTATTTTCCTTCAGTGGAATATGTTCATCTTTTGAAATTTTAACTAAATGCATAATTTGATGGTCACAAATTTTGGATTCATTATTCACTTCAGTGTGTTGTAACTTGGGATTGGAAAAAATTGTAAGACTTCTTTTTTGATAAAGAAGATCTATCATATTTTAACGGTCATGAATTATTCAGGAACTTGAAATATGCCGGGCTTAATTTGTAGTTCTCGACAGAACTTGACAAATCAGTCTTGAAGAATAAGATGAAAAACAAGGGATTTATTGTTGATTTCTTTTGTATCTGTTACAGAGACCTTGATTTGTAGACTTGAAAACCAACTCCTAACAACTCAACTAACCAACTGATCAATTGATCAAACTAGTTTCTTTCTTCTTTTTTTTCTTTTTTTTTTTTAAATTCAAAAAAATATTTTCTTTTGATATGGTCCACTTCAAAACAGTTGAAAAAATGTTTTCGAGAATCGGATGGTTAAAAATATTTTGGATTAACCTGAATTTTTAAAAAAAATAATGCATCTACAAAATTTATAAAAAGGTCTATTTTTAAATTTTCTGTTTTTGGATTATTTTATAATTTTCTTTTGCAACTATATTTTTTTAAAGTAATCACAACAAGTTGTAATTTTTTTATTTTATTTTATTAAAATAATTAATAATATTTCTCATCATACATGATTGATAGTATTTACACCATCATTCATAATATAATTATGATTGTTTATAACTTTCACTTTATTATGTGTTTGGTTTATAAATTCAAGTAGGGATTTGCAAAAAAGAAAAATAAAAAGAAAAAATGTGGGTGAAGTGTGAATGAAATGCAATTATATTTTATGTATATTTCACACATATTTTTCTCTTTTTATTTCTATTTTTTTAATTTAAATTTATGAACCAAGCACAAAGTATATTATAAAATTTAGTATTCATTACTCTCAGGGGAAAATTATAGTTCAATGCAACTTTCAAAAAATAAAAATCTCTACCCAAATTCAAGACAAAATGACATAACACATCTCACAAATATTTATCACTTTTATCATAAAAAAACATTATGACTTTTTGATTGCGTCTATGCTTTTAAAAATATTGGCAGTTTTATCCACACAACAGGTGTGCAATTCAAAATAAGTAGAAATAAAATAAAATATTAATCATATATTGTGTATTATTCAAGTGGTACTGATTTTAAGGTCTTATGTTCAAATCGCACCCTTATCTTTAATAATTAGAAATTGACACTTGGCAAAAAAAGAAAAGAAAAGAGAGATATAGGCTGCAGGACACTGACAAACTTGTTTTATATAATATATTAGGGGTGTGAGTTCATCTCATGGGTGTGCTTAAAATATTAATTTTAATTTTGAATAAAAAACATATCTTTTATGTTGTTTAAGTGGTAAAACTATTTTTTATTAGTCAATGCTTATAAGTTCAAGTCTTGTGTTCTTTTTGTAACAATAATATATATTGATAGAGAAATTGACACTTGGTGCAAATGAGCAAAGGCAACTTGACAAAAGGAGAGAAGCAGATTCATGGAAATCAAGTGAGATGTTCACTTTTAAATTTTAATAATAGTATAGATGGAGAATTCTATTATACACACCACTTACCATATTCTATACATCCTTAGTTACGCCATTTTCTTCTTTAACTACGATCAATTTTCTTCTTTAATTATAACATTATTTTGAGATATTTGATTATAATTTTTGTATTTGTTTATGACTTTTTTTTTTTAAAAAAAAATTATTTTTAGTTATGACTCCAAAAATATAGAGTTATGTTATTTTTTTCTATAGTTATAAAGTGAATATGGTACACACTTTTTAAGGTATGTGTACCATAATCTTTTCCCAATATAGATAGATAGATGTATTAGGACCTTGTATCCTACTCTGACATTTCATCAATAAAATCTTGGGCAAATTACCAAAAAAAAACCCTCAAGGTTTGCGTAATGTAACAAATAAATATTAAAATTTTAATTTTGTTAAACCTTATATTTTGGGTTTGTTTTCAATTTAATCTATTTGTCTATTTTTGTTAAGTAATATCGATGGAAAAATGAATATTTTAGTAATTAAACTCATGAAAAAGGTTATTTTAGATATTATATATATATACTTATGTTGAGTTTAATTATTAAAATTCTTTATTTTCTCCCTTTCTTTCTTTCTTTCTTTCTTTTTTCCTCTTCTTCTTCTTTTATTTATTTATTTATTTTTTATTTTACTTGACGAAAATAGGCAAATAGTTTAAATTAAAAAAAATAAATTAGGATTTAAATTGATAAAATTAAAAATTTAGAATTTATTTTGATACAAGTTCAATTTCTAGAGTTATATATATATATAAATTATCCCTAAAATCTTTCTTTTTATTGATAAAAATATAAAAATGTTGTTGGTATATGTGATCTAGCAATGTCACGTACGGTTCTGCAGGCTCTATAAAATGTGGGTTTGAAGGTTCTACTAGGTCTCTCTCTAAAAATGACCGTTACTGATACTGTGAATGATGGAGAACGGAAGAAGGATCATGGGTGCTTGACGGAAGAGAATGATTATCTGATCCGAAGGACCAAGAAAATCAAAAGCAATGGAGACCATGAGGATGAAGTCATGGGTGAAGGTGTCTCGATGGGTAACGAAACAAGGGAGGAGATATCAACCCTAAAAAAGTGATTGAGACCATGATTGAGGGGAAATCACTCCCAAATGGTGAGAACTCAAGTTCAGATCAAATGGAGAATGCTGGGGATAAAGAAGATTCGAAGTCTTTCAAACAAGCACCTCATTCGATTACGATTCAACGAAAATGAAATGAGAAAAACTTTGATTAGATGTGGAGGAGCTATCTTTTGATGATGAAGAAACAGACATGTTGAAGGCTACAGAGAAAGAGGATTAGAAGACGAAGAAGGAAAGGGATGGGATCCCTAAAGTTAAAATACCAGCAAATCTGTTGAAGAAAATTAGGGAGCCATGGAGGAAACGCTTGATTGTAAGACTATTGGAGAAAACTATAGGCTACAAGTTATTTATGGCAAAAATGATTAAGATTTGGGGCCTTCAAGTTGATTTCGAAGCCCTAGATATAGGAAATGGATTTTTTATAGTCAAGTTTGACTTGATAGATGATTATACCAGAGTATACACTAGAGGTCCATGGATAGTGATGGATCACTATGTAATAGTGAGGAAATGGCAAGAAGATTTCAAGTCAAATGAAGCTAAAGAGGATACCACAGCAATATGGTGAGGTTTCCCACCTTACCCATCGAGTACTATAACGAGAAGGCCCTCTTCCACATTGCTAAAGTGCTAGGAGTTCCTTTGAAGGTTGACATTAACAAAGCTATGGCAGCATGAGGGAAATATGATAGAGTCTATGTGGAAATGGACCTTAGAAAGTTTTTGATTTCCCAATTTTCCATAGGTAAATATACTTACGGAGTTGAATATGAATACTTGCACTTTATTTTGCTTTTCTTGTGGCAAGGTTAGGCACCGGAGGGAAAGCTGTAGTGACAGAACTATGTCGACAGTCAAAGCACCAGGGCAAGAGGTGATTGGAGAAGAAAACCATGTGAAGAAAGCCCAAACTAACAATGGACTAAACCCAAAAATAGCTAAACCAAAGAGTGAGCCTAACCAAGAGAAGTATGGGTCGTGGATGATTGTTTCGAACTCGAAAAGAAAGCCAAGAGGGCCTAACAATATCAAAAGGTAATAATATGCAACAAAGTAATAGATTTGAAGCCCTTACAGAAGGGAGTGAACTAAACAAAGGCCATAAAGCCTAGGTAGGGAGGGAGAGATGATCGAATGGGAAGGCCTATTTTGAGGCAGGCTTCAAATACCGATTGAGACTAGTTGAGAGGAAATATGAAAGAAGCATTGAAGTGGCTAAGGACAAGAAAAAAGAGGAGATTAGATTGGGGAAGAAAGGTGTCACTGACATGGAGATTCAGCATCAAGGGGCAGAGCATGGGATAAGAGAGACATCAAATCACCTGAACCAAACAGCTCTGGAATCTTTGACTCAAGCAACCCAAAAACCAGTTACCATTTTCCAAGCCATAACCAACCAACCCAACATTATCACCATTAAACCCCAAGTCACCAGAATAGAATTGGGTTCAACAAACCCAAAAGGTAGAGATCCACCAGACAAAAATGGAGGACGAATGTGAGAACTACCCGACAGAGAAGCATAACATGACCCAGCAGGGAAAGAATTGTTTCACCTCATCACCTCAGAATGGTGGAACAAAGAAGTACAATTGAGAATCCAGACCTGGAGGCAAATGGATGCAAGTCAAGAATGCCACTACATTTTAGTGAGTCCGATGAAGTCAATGATAGAGAATCATCAAGCAATAAGGAAATATCTAGAACTTGACACCTAGAGTCCTCTACTTAACCAAGATATATTTTTCCATGGATTTACTGATCTAGAATTGTAAAGGAGTAGGTAACAAGAAATTTAAGAGAAACTTGAGAGAATTTGTTCAAGTTTACAAACCAAAACTAATTGTTCTAATGGAAACTAAAGTGGAATTTAAAAACATGGGAATGTTCTTCAACTGCATGGGTTTTCTGGCATCAGCACATGTTGACTCCATTGGGCCAGAGTGGGGATATTTGGATGATTTGGAACCCCAACGTGGTGAATGTCAAAGTTGTGGAGGCTTGTTCTCAACAAATAATAGCAACGATCTCTAGGCAAGACTACCAAGATTGGTTGTTATTAGCAGTGTATGCAAGTCCTTATGCTAGCAAGATGGATGGGCTATGGGAACATCTTGAGGCTATTGTTAAGTCCATGAATGAACCTTGGCCAGTTGTAGGAGACTTTAATGACTTCACCTCCCAAAATGAGAAAAGAAGCCTTCAAGGGAACAACAATCAAAGCATAAGCCAAGATCAAAGAAGAAGTAGAAAGTTCAATGAAAGACTCAATAATT